>CM031596.1:73663156-73748156 GCA_018398815.1 Conus ventricosus | reverse complement strand
AACATTCCCAATGTTTTCGTCACCTGACGACGTTTAACAAAGCATGCAGAATTAAAACAAAGGCTGTACTATGTCGCCTATGACACTTCCTATACTCATGCACAGACCAGCCATGAAAACACTTTCGCTGAATTTGTTCAGAGTCTGTTCAAACGTACTATCAATTAGTTGAATTGTTTTATCGAAGATTAAATTTGAAACATCAAATTCAAGAGCACAAGCAAAATTACTTTGATTAAGTGGATTCCGTACATACTTTTGAAATTTGATCATCTTTTGAATAACTGTATTCCGATTCAGGTCTGGAAACACTACTCTGTGTGCAAAAGGCATGCGTATTTATACTAGCCTTGGACTTTCTTTCATCTCTTGGCAAAATTAAACTAAGCTATTTGAAGAAATGAAGTAGTCGATTACTTTTAAACCACTTCAGGCGACGTAGGCCCGCGTAATATCACCTTTTTTTATTATCAGGTAGAAAATTATCAAAGCTACTAACCCAAAGTGCTGATAAATGTTGAAGAGTGACCAATTTATAATCAGAAGAACACTCCTTTGACAAACGAGAGAAGCAATCATCACAGGCAACTTGATCTTCATCGTTAAAGCCTCTGTCATGTACAACGAGTCCTTGGCATTCACAGTCCACCTATCCTCGCTTTTAAGTCACCAAGAATTTCCTTATGTTCATATAAGAAAAGCTTGAAGTTCTCAGGGGAAGAACAATAATATGATTCTATTTCATTGCAATTCATCTTACCACGTACGTCTTCCTTACAAGAAACGCAGTTTCCACACATGCTGTAGAAACATCAGAAAATCTTATCCCTTATAGTGAGAGAAAGATTTCATAATCAGAAAAAAAATGAAATATTTGTGAAAAGTTTCTGTGGAAACAGCAAAATCAAATTCATCAATATAAGGCTTTACATCTGAATGATGTTCCAATGAGAGACCCTTAATATTGTATGTCAGAAAAGAGCGACAGTCCTTGTTACCATCTTGACATTAGAACGGCTGTTTCCCTAGACATCCACATCACCGGGAAGAAACCGAGAGTTCTAAAGGACCATCATTTTGTCTGCAGACACGTCCAGGACATTGGGACCACCGTTGTGGTCTGGTATAGTGCCAGTCTATGCGCCAACATACAGTGTGAAGAGCAGATAAAGCATAACTGTCCGAGTGAAGGTCATAGGCCGCAGGAGAGAAACAGGTTTAAAGGCCAATCTTCCTTTTTCCACAAAACTAGTTCAGAAGAAACATACCACATGCATTTCTCCATGATAAATTTGATACTAGCGTGGTCTTGATTTGTCAGCATCAACGTGACAACCAAACCAAACCAAGCCAATCCAGAGAGAGAGAGAGAGAGGAGAGAGAGAGAGAGAGAGAGAGAAGAGAGAAGAGAGAGAGACAAACAGACAGACAGACAGACAGACAGAGACAGAGAGAGAAAGAGAGGGAGAGAGAGGCCTGCACACGCTCGTGCACACAACACACACACGCACGCACACAAACACACACACACACACACACACACACACACACACACACACACACAGCGATTCATTGTTTGGTAACGATGTATATGTGTGTGGTGGTCAGAGAAAGTCCTCGTTCCCCGAGTCATTCAACCCACCCAAACCCGACAAGTGTGATGCAGTTGTTGAAATATGTGGTATAAACTTGCTTTTAGTTTTGTTCGTTTTTCATTTTGTGTATGCTTTCTTGTCAATTAAGTGCAACAAATCAATTAACAGATGTGACGTCACGTTATCAATAAGCATCACTCTTTGAATGATGAAGTGTAACTGCTTCTGCTCCTCCCCCCCCCCCTCCCCCGACCACGGCTTCTCCTACCCCCTCCTCTCCAGTGACAGAAAATCAAACTCACAGTCGATGTTGAATGCTGCGAATTTGAATCCTGCTGGCGCGAATGGTAAAAACAAAAATCGCTCCTCTTGACCTGTTACCATTGTGGTATCAGTTTTGCGTCCCTGCTCTCGAGTTGAGTTTCATAGATGCCAGAACAGCGAGTGCCTAGTTTACGCTAGCGATGAAGGATGTAAAAGGCAAGGGTAGTAAAGAAACGGACGCAAGAGCCGGAATAGCTCAGTTAGTAGAGCGCCTGACTCGTAATCTTGGTGATCCTGGGGTTGTGGGTTCGAACCTCCGCCGGGGCGTTTCGGTACAGGGGGATTTTTCCCTCGGAGTTTACATTGGTTCTGACTCCATTTCCCATACAGTCCTTCGAATGAGACTATAAACCGAGGTTCCGTGTATGAACGCATGCATAACATCTTGCACACATGTAAAATCCCATCACCACCTTTCAGAAGAGTAGGTCAGTTTGGTCGTTGGTATGGATGACACGTTATACATAGCATGCACATTGCGTGAGAAATGGAAAGAATGAAGAAGTAAGGAACATGAGTGATGATATTGAACGTACTGACTGGATGACACGGGAAACGACTGAATGAAGCGCCAGCTGGCAGCTCTTCATTCGGCACTACCCAGGTAGGCAGCCCGTTGTGTAAACGAGTGTGGGTTGTAAAGCGCTTAGAGCTTGGCCTCTAGCCGAGAATAGGCGCTATATAATATTCATTAATTTTATTATTAAGACAGATTTAAATAAGCAAATATGATTACTTTTTCAAGGTCTTGATGTTAAAAGGTCAGAGTTTTGATCGTTGTATGCACCAGTTACAGAAGGTTTCTAATTTTCGCCATGCCGTTACGAGTGTTGTCCGGTTTTGTTTTCCTTGCATGCTAGAGAGCCCAAATATACTCTTACTAACTCTCGCCTTTTTCTTTGCTGCTAGGATGTGCTGTGAAATGTTAATATTCGCAAAACAAGTAAGAATTCTTGTGGTCTCGCCTCTAGGAAACACGTCTTGAGTCTCCTGGGATCTGTGCCAATGCATATCTAGCAAGTTACCTTCGGTGAATGTGGAGGTTTAATCTGATGTATGTAAAAAAGTGTCCTGGCACTGTATCAAATCCTGAATCAAATCAGATCCTGAATCAAATCTCGGATCCGTCAGACTGAAATGCAAATAACGTACTAGGTAATCACACTTCTGGTACCAGCAAGCGAATCAAGGAGAGTCCTGCGCTAAAAACCAACAAAAATCAATGGTCCCTGCCATACCAGCCAAAACCTTCCTCACCCCAGCAGATCAAACCAGGCGGAGAATCAAGCCAACCACATTCACAGACTGTATCAGCCAAACCCCCCTACGAAGGCAGACCTACAACAACAGTAGAGCCTTCATTATACAACCTACTGCAACAGAGCAATATAGAGGCTCCTTTTTCATTAGAACACCTCTGGAGTGGAACCTCTTGGACAACACCACCGTCCAGCAGCAGAATGCCAGTGCCTTCTCCACTGCATTAGGCAGGGTTGAGGCGGCTGTTTTCCACCATTAACCCCCCATCACCCCTCCCCCTCCTCCAACACCCTGTTTATAATCTTTTAAAGTTTAACCCGTTTACGCTGCGCAACCAGTTGTATTATAGCAATCATTGGCTCCTGCAACTAGCCGCCAACCAACAACTAGAGGCGGAGGTCCAGATCCAGATCCATGGAAAACAAAAGTCACTAACTGCGGAGTATGGCCTGTTAAAAAAGAAAGCGGAAATTTCCGATCAAGTGGAACAGAGAGAGAGAGAGAGAGAAGTGGTTTCAGCATTATTGTTCACAATGGCAAATGTTAACCCTGATATGTTTGCGTATCGTAGTATGTTGATTGAGCTAAACAAACTTATAACTCCTCGAGAATTGTCAGCCATGAAATTTCAGTGCAAGTCAGTAGCAGGAATCGGAGATCGAAACTTAGACCGAATCGAAACATGTCTGAATTTGTGGTCGAGTTTGGAAGAGCGGGGACACCTGGGTGTGAACAATTTATCTTTTCTTAAGAATTTGCTGAACAGCTGCACAGATAACCGACGGGATGTCATAGATGTCGTCCAGCAGTTTGAGAAGGGACACCGCCCGAATATTCAGAATGGAATGACTGGAAGCAATGTCAGCCAGGAAGGTAGGCACTAACGTGGTGACTGTCCCAGTGATAATTACTTTGCCCAGTGAGCTTCAGTTTCAGGTTCATCAAGGAGGTGTCTCTGCTTGCGGACTTGTCCATATGCGCTACACCACATCCGCTTAGTTTTGAGACCACACTGCGCATGATTTAAAGCTGATGGATAAATGAATGAATGAGATGAGAGAATTTATGAAGAGGGTATCGTGGCTATGACTTTGAAGATGTCGGACCTTTGCATTAACCCAACATGCTGGTCAGACCTTGAGTACCTACCTAACACTGGCTGTGCCATTATTATCATTGTATATGTATGTGGTGAGTGTATATACTGTATACCGGAGGGACAGGGGCAGACTGGGAGGGGAGTACTGATAGATGTGAGAAACAACCTTAAGAGCTTCTTGGTGCCTGAGCTGACTACCGACTGCGAGATAGTATGGGTGGGGGTGAAACTGCACGGCAGGAAGACACTCTGCCTATGCTCTTATTATCGTCCGAATGTCGCTGATGAAGTCAGCCTGTTCCAGTTCAAGGAGTCACTCAGTGGAGCAACAGGGATCCCCAACGCCCATTTCCTGATAGGAGGGGACTTCAACTTCCCTGGCCTAGACTGGAGCACCGGGACTCTCAAACCGAGATCTGCCCAACCTCACCTTCACAACAGCCTCCTTGACATCATCCATGACAATGGACTTGAGCAAATGGTCACGCAACCCACCAGATGTGACAATACATTTGACCTTTTCCTGACCAACTGCCCCATACCTGTCAAGTCTTACGTTTTTTC
Source organism: Conus ventricosus (assembly GCA_018398815.1). Taxonomy (NCBI): domain Eukaryota; kingdom Metazoa; phylum Mollusca; class Gastropoda; order Neogastropoda; family Conidae; genus Conus; species Conus ventricosus. The sequence continues at coordinate 73,743,314 of CM031596.1, read as the reverse complement.
CGTAATTCTTACGGATTTTCGACATTTTTCAAGTCTTACGGCGTACGGCAAAAACCTTACGTATTTTCCACCCAAAAAAAATCTGTTGCGATGGTTCGTCTGGAGCTTTTGTTTAATCGCGCGGTAACTGCATTGTGCAATCAGTGGAAGTTATAGTCTAGACGCATGCGCAAAGCATTCTACCAACACTTCCTTCACTTACGTGTGTCAAAGTTGTACTCGAGCTATAACGTTCGACAGCATGGCTTCAAAACCTCCGGCTAAAAACCGAAGCTCTACTTCGGTCGCTACCAAACTGAGTGGGAGACAGAAAAGGAGTTTCAAAAGTTAATCACAAGTTCCGAGGAGGGGAAGGAATATGCATACTGCAAAGCGTGCAGAAAATCAATGAAAGTGTTGGCGTCAGGTCGTTTCGATGTGGTTCGTCATTTCCAAAGTGAAACAGTGTGTTTGTATGTGTGTTGTGTTACAGTGTATGCATGTTTGGCATGGTTTGTTTTTCTTAATGTTACAATTTTCTATATTCATGGGTTTCTTATGGTTTTTGGTTAAAACTTATGGTCAGACGATAAAAATCTTATGACAAGAGCCTAGAATAGCTTGACAGGTATGCTGCCCCCATCTTGTCACCTGAGTGCGAGTGCTTCCTGGCATCTCCATCATCAAATCCCCTACTGCGAGTTCAGTCTCACAGCTCAGAGGATGAAACAGGTGCCGAGACTCATTCCCCTCTACAACAAGGCTGACTGGGAGAGCATGAAGAAGGCATTGACTGACTTCCACGCAGTACAAGTGAGTGATGTAGACAACCTCACAAGTGAAGAATTGTGGGTCAAATTTAGAGACACCCTCTCCAATGCAACAAAATCCTTCATCCCCCACAAGGTTACACGGCAAAGGGACAACAAACCATGGATCACTGCTGAAATACGTCGACTGGTAAAGAGGCACCACCGTATCTACAAAAAGATGAAGAAGCAGGGTTCAGAAGAGCTGAAGATAGAGTGCAGGCAACTTTGTAGGTTGATTCAGCGCAAGATCCATCGGGCTTACTGGGACTACATCAACAAGACCATTACAGGTGACCCAGACACAGCTGATGGTTCCCACTTTCTTTCTTTCTTTCTGCGTATGCAGGCTGATACTCCTGCAGACACTGCCTGTATAGACAGGCAGTGGAGTTGTGTGTGTATGACCGTTTTTCATCCCGCCATTAAGGCAGCCATACTCCATCTTCGGGGAACGGTTCCCACTCTATGAAACGCTTTTGGACTTTTATCAAACGCCAGCGCTCCTCAAAATCCAGTGTTTCCCCTCTGAAGATTGATGGACGACTCGTGAAGGACCCCAAGGCGCAAGCAGAAGTCCTCAACGGTCAGTTTCAGTCTGTCTTCAGTGAAGGAAAAGAATAAAACAGATGAAGAGTTCCATGCTAAGTGCCAAATGAGGGTTGGTCCAACTGTCCACGGTGCTCACTGATCTTGTCATCTCAGAGGAAGGGATTAGAAAATCCTTGCAAATCTGAATCCCTACAAGGCATGCAGCCCCGATCAAATCGGCACACGAGTCCTCAAAGAACTTGCTGCAGAAGCCGCCCCAATCCTTGCAATCATCTTGCAGTCATCCATCAACACAGGCGTTCTAACAGCCGAGAGCATTATGACCCATCGAACTATGGCCCAGTTTCTCTCACAAGTGTCCCATGTAAGATCCTGGAACATGTCCTTGTAAGTGCTCTGATGAATCATCTTGAGACTAACCAAATCCTCAGACCTGAGCATGCATGGTTTCCGCAGGTCTAGATTATGTGAAACACAGTTGCTGGACTTCACAAAAGAATTGAGTGAAAACATGGAGCAAGGACACCAAGCTGACATTGTGATATTAGACTTTGCCAAGGCATTCGATCGGGTGAATCATAGCTTGCTCCTCCATAAAACTACACCACTACGAGTTCAGGGCAAAGTACACCAGTGGTTCAGGGCCTTCCTTTTGGATCGGCGGCAGGCAGTAGTCATGAATGGCGAAACATCAGGCGTTATCAGTGTGAGATCAGGAGTTTCCCAGGTTCGGTTGTTGGACCAGCACTTTTCCTAGCATACATTTAACGACCTACCAGAGCAACCCCACCTCACTGACACGTCTGTTCGCAGATGACACTGCTGCCTATCGTCTCTCAGCCACAACCATGACCAACACTTTTTCCTGGCATACATCAACGACCTACCAGAGCAACTCACCTCACGACACGTCTGTTTCGCAAGATGACACTGCTGCCTATCGCTCTCACCACAGACCATGACCAACACTTTTCCTGGCATACATCAACGACCTACCAAGCAACTCACCTCACTGACACGTCTGTTCGCAATGACACTGCTGCCTATCGTCTCACAGCCACAGACCATGACCAACCTTTTCCTGGCATACATCACGCCCCACCAGAGCAACTCACCTCACTGACACGTCTGTTCGCAGAGACACTGCTGCCTATCGTCTCTCAGCCACAGACCATGACCAGCACTTTTTCCTGGCAAACATCAACGACCTACCAGAGCAACTCACCTCACTGACACGTCTGTTCGCAGATGACACTGCTGCCTATCGTCTCACAGCCGCCAGACCATGACCACACTTTTCCTGGCATACACACACACGACCTACCAGAGCAACTCACCTCACTGACACGTCGTTGCAGATTTACACTGCTGCCTATCGTTCTCACAGCCACAGACCATGAACCACACTTTTCCTGGCATACATCAACACCTACCAGAGCACACCAAACCCACACTGGACAACTCATGTTCGCAGATGACACTTGCTAGCCTATCGTCCCCTCAGCCACAGACCATGACCACACTACTCTTTCCTGAGCATCACATCAACGCTTGAGTACCAGAGCACTTCACACAACACTCACTGACACTCACTGTACGCACATGACACTTCTGCCTATCCTTCGTCTCTCAGCACAAGCCAAACAGACCAATGACACAGCAACTTTTCTCTGGCATACATCACGACCCTACCAGAGCATACCACTCACTGAAAACACGCTTCGCAAATGACACCCCACACTGCTGCCTAGTCTCTCGCTCCAGCCACAGACCATGTGCACAACACTTTTCCAGGCATACATCAACGACCTACCATGAGCAAACTCACCTCTCAGTCTGTTCGCAGATGACACTGCTGCCTACGTCTCTCAGACCACAGACCATGACCACACTTTCCTGGCATACATCAACGACCTACCAGAGCAACTCACCTCACTGACAACTCTGTTCGCAGATGACACTGCTGCCTATCTTCCCCTCAGCCACAGACCATGACCAACACTTTTCCTGGCATACATCAACGACCTACCAGAGCAACTCACCTCACTGACACGTCTGTTCGCAGATGACACTGCGCCTATCGTCTCTCAGCCACAGACCACGACCAGCACTTTTCCTGGCATACATCAACGACCTACCAGAGCAACTCACCTCACTGACTCTGTTGCAGATGACACTGCTGCCTATCGTCTCTCAGCCACAGACCATGACCACACTTTTCCTGGCATACATCAACGACCTACCAGAGCAACTCACCTCACTGACACGTCTGTTCGCAGATGACACTGCTGCCTATCGTTCTCTCAGCACAGAACCACGACCAACACTTTTCCTGGCATACATCAACGACCTACCAGAGCAACTCACCTCACTGACACGTCTGTTCGCAGATGACACTGCTGCCTAATCGTCTCTCAGCCACAGGACTCATGACCAGCACCCTGCAACACATGGCCTCCAACGATCAGAAAGCTGGGAGCAGAGCTGGGGCATGGCCTCCAAACGATTAGAAAGCTGGAGCAGAGCTGGGACATGGCCTCAACGATCAGAAAGCTGGGAGCATAGCTGACATGCCTCCAACGATTAGAAAGCTGGGAGCAGAGCTGGGACATGGCCTCCAACGATTAGAAAGCTGTGGAGCAGAGCTGGGACATGGCCTCCAACGATAGAAAGCTGGGAGCAGAGCTGGGACATGGCCTCCAACGATTAGAAAGCTGGGAGCAGAGCTGGGACATGGCCTCCAACGATCAAATGGAGCTGGGACAGCAGTAGACTGGGACAAGCTGGCGGCTCCAACGATCAGAAAGCTGGGAGCAGAGCTGGGACATGGCCTCCAACGATCAGAAAGCTGGGAGCAGAGCTGGGACATGGCCTTCCATCCTGGGAAGTGCTCTGTTCTGTCTGTTACACGCAAAAGAACCACTGCAGAATTTGACTTCCGGTTGAATGGGCAAAGCCTGGCAAACGTCACCTCCGTAAAGTACCTTGGCGTCACCATCAGTAAAGACCTGAGTTGGGATCAGTACATTGATTCCGTCTGCGCAAAAGCAAACAAAACCCTCGGCTTCTTTAGACGAAACTTAAAGATCAGTGCCAACCAGTTAAAAGAAACTGCCTACAAGACCCTTGTCCGCCCCATACTCGAGTATGTCTGCATAGTGTGGGACCTGTATACGCAGCGTAACATTGAGAAACTTGAAGCAGTACAGCGAAGGGCCGATCGGTTTGTGGTAAACTGGTACCACAGCACGTCAAGTGTCACCGCCATTATTGACAAACTGGGGTGGCCTTCTCTTCAACAGTGCAGAAAAGACTCAAGACTGGCCATGATGTGCAAGATTCTGGAAGGCCAGGCTGTTGTTCCTTCATGTAGAGACAAGCTGACACCTCTCCTACCAGACAGAGAAAGGGACACAAGCAGCAACTGATCCTAATGCAAAGTAGGACACAGTACCGGCAACATGTGTTCCTTCCAAACACCATCCGGGACTGGAACGACCTGCCAGAGACGGAGATGAAGGCTGGAACCCTTGACACTCTCATGTCAAGGGTCCCACAAAACAGTAAAAACTAAGAAATAGTTAGTTTGTGTAGGTAGGATTAGGTCGCCACCCCATCCCATTCCTTCCGTAGTAAAATTGTGATTTTTAAAGTTATTTTGGGCCTGTTTCACTATTAGGGCAAACCAGGATCAGCTATTCTGGAACTCGTTTCCAGATGAAGAGCGAAAATTACAGTAGTCTGCTGATAAAACCCACATAGAGTAGGACTCCCCCAGTTTTTATGTTTCTCCACTGTTGTAGGTCTTTATCTTCCTACATTGGCTTTCCACCTCAGCACAACCTCCATAGTAGGGCATGGTAATCAACCAGTTGATTGGGGCCGTCCAAATGGATGATGATGATGATGTACATGTATGGGTGTGTGGGCACAGGCCATGTGTGTGTGTGTGCCAGTGTATGCGGTGTGCAAGTGCGTGTGTGTATAATTGTGGATGCTTGTGCATGTATGTGCGTGTGCATGTGCTTGTGGATGTGCACAAGCGTGTGTAATGTGTGTGTGTGTGTGTGTGCAAAAGTGCATGTGCATGTGTGTGTGTGATCTGTGGGCTTGTGTCAGCATGCTCTTGGACGCATGCATATGCACATGTACCTGTACATATATGTGGGTGTGCCCGTGTATATGGGCATATACACATGTGTATGTGCGTGCTGTGTGGCATGTATGTACACACATGTGTATGTATGTGCGCATGCACGCAACACCACCAACCACACACACACACACACACACACACACACACACACACACACACAGAGCAGTGCATACACTTTCCTGTTTACACACCTGCATTGTCCCACAGATGAACACCTACCAGCGCACACATGTTGCAGTATTCACTGAAAGTTTCAAAGTCTTATTCAAGTTGAGATATGTTAGATTTTTGTGTCTGTTATTGGAAAGGCAGGGACACGCATACTCATCCAGTTATGTGTGTACTACGAGTATGATTTGAGTGTTGTCATTGAGAGGAAAGGTTGACGCATGGATTTTTTCCAAGAGTGTATCACTGTATGTCTAAGTGTGTAGGTGTCTTGAGCTTGGACATTGATACACTATGGTGTATTTCATTTTATTATTCAATTACATTGAATATATTGAACTCCATACCACCCAAAAGTATACTGAGTAAAACTTCTAAACATGGTAATTGTTAATGAGCTGATTCATGTATATGTATACAAGTTTTTCTTCTTTTTTTTTTGTAGATGAAAGTTGTCTTTTTTTTTTTTTTTGCAGGTAAATTTTTATACCAGATTTTAATTTTGGTACAGAAACTGACATAGCCTCATTGTCAGAAGATGAGGTAAACAAGAATAGGATTTGCCACTGAAGCTGACACCTTTGAAATTGTAATGCCTCAGCAGTTCATTGTAATGCTGCTGGAAAGGCCATCAGTTGATGGAAAGTGTTTTCCTTGGAAGAAACTGCCATGAGCAACAATTGTCCAGATGATGCCTGTATTGGCTCCAGTCATATGAGGCATTATGATATTCCAATTGCAAATGGGGGTGCACAGGGTCCAGTGTCTGTTCATATGATTTTGTTTCTGTCCTTGAGGCAGGCAGAATAAGAAATGTGGGCAGAAGGGTGGAAGATAAATCCCTTCATTGCATTCTTGTGCATTTCCATTTGTCATCTCATTGTGTCTTGGATTTTCAACAGTATCACCTAAAAGGACAGTATACACAGGTGGGGGGACTTCCTTCAAAATATGCTTATAACTAAGAACTTACTCTTTTAACATAATTACTCTTTTAACATAATTTTACCAACAACCATGATATCCTGCCTAAGCTTTCTGTGTTTTTAGAAATTAATTCTGTACTTTGTCGTTAAAAAAAAAAAAATTTCTAGTGCTTAATCATTGGTCATGTGTGTTTGCAGACTTGAGCAAGGAGATCACCTTCTTGGAGGATAATTTGGGCAGGGACTGGAAATTCTTCATGAGAGCTTTGGATCTACCGGAAGCAAAGCTGGAGATGTGTATCGACTCACACCCACGCAATGTTAAGGAACAGATTCACATGGCCTTTACTGAATGCATGAGTAACATTAAGAAGACGGACATTCTCCGAGCTTTGAAAGCTGTTAGTCGAAATGATTTGCATCACAAGATTTCAAATGGTTTACCTTGAAAAGAGGTTTGCAACAGACAAACAATGCTTGAAATATGTAAGTATGTGAGGTCAAAAGACTACAGAAAGTTTGTGATGAATGTTGTACATGACTAGAAAACGAAATTGTCCAAAGAGTGGACATTACTTACAGTGGGCCTGTACATCACAGAAGTTTGTAAGTTTTGCTCAGTGTACATATGTATAAAAGTTAGGCTTTGTTCCCATTGTTGTCGGTTTAATATATGGCCATTTGTCAATGATTTTTGTTTGTTTTCTTTGGTCCTTGTTTTGTTTTATTGTGGGCAAGACATTGGTAAATTAAAAGCCTTTTTCTGCATCCTGTAAGAAACAGTGTTGCAGGCCAGCTGCTGTGAAGCAATGGGTGACATTGTAGGCTGCAGGCTGGATGGTCATGAATTGCAGTCCCATTCTTTTTTTCACCCTAGATGGCCCTTACAGTGTTTGATGGTATCACGCACTGGCATGAGAAGACTGGAACTATGCAGTAGTTTCACATGTTAGTGCATCTCTGAGGTTTTTGCCTAAATTTTCTGAGTAGAATTGCCGATATCTGTGTCTCTTAGGCCTGGTTGATGCTGGGATATAATATGAAAGGAAACATAGATGGTTTCAGATCAGAAAGGAAATCCATAAAACCTAATTTCACTGTATTTAGTGAACATTGATAAACTAAGAAATAAGCACCTCAAATTTTATGGCCTTCCATGCTCTGCTGCTACAGTGTTGAGTTCCTTTCGATGACCATGCCCGTGGCAAGTTTTGCTTCAAAAGTCGGTAGTGTCAGCAAACATGAGAAATGTCTTTGGCTGGATGTGATGGCTCCCTCCACAGGATGACATTTTCTCACACTGTAGGTAATCTGCTGCATAGGAGTACAGGCAGCACTGAACACCACTGAAGTGACCCTGCAGCAGTGCAGTGTCTCCTCTGATAGGTACCCACAGTGCAACATATCGTTTCTTTCTGTGGACTGCTGGTGCCCAGACCGCAAGATGATCCCACACCTGGTTTTGTTAAGGAGACATGGAAGATAACACAGCGGAAAGTGGACTGCAAAATTCTTGATAAAATCATGTAGTCTGCTTGATTTTCCTTCCTGGTAAAATCATGTAATCTGCTTGATTTTTCCTCCCAGATAAAATCATGTATTCTGCTTGATTTTTCTTCCCTGATAAAATCATGTATTCTCTTTGATTTTTCCTCCCCTGAATGAAAAAATAGACACAAGACAGTAGACCGTTGGTGTTAAGAATTGCCTCCTGTGTATTTTCTGGAATCATTGTAAGAAAAATGGCTAGCTTTGGCAACATTGTTGTATACCTTTTCCACACATCATAGAGTAGATTAATTGCTTTTAGGATTTTGAATTGCACAGAGTTTTTGAGTTTTCCTTTTGACCATGACATTTTAGATACTGGATTGTTTATTCTGACAGCGATACTGATGACTACTGTGAAAGGCTGTCCAGACCCTTCAAATTCAGTTCCTTTCCCTTTGACACTATACACTCCTCCCCTCCCGCCCCCTAACCTGTCCTTTACCCTCATGTTTTTCGTGAGCATTTTAATCTAGAGTTGTTAACACTTACTTCCTGTCATCCAGCTTAGGAAGTCGGACATAAAAAGATTTCAGGAGGTTTACACTGTATTTACTGTTGGTCTGATCTGTACATCCAGACACTTCTAGCAAACTCAAATGAACACTGTACTTGTATTTTTTTTATGTGAACTTGTCAATTGATAGAGTAGGGTGGGTTTTTTTTTTTGCTTTTGTTTTTGTAAAGAGCAGTTTAAATTGTTGAGTAGTTTTATTGATCAGTCTGTCACTTCTGAGAACTAATATGTTTCATGTATGGGGTAAGGAGGAGAAGAAAAGTGAAGGGCAAATAAAGAGCTGGCAAGAATGATTTGGTCTTTTCCTGCTGCATTTGCCCACTGCATTCTTGCCACAGATGAGAAGAGATGGCCATGATCAGAACACCAGACACTGCTACTGTCTTCACAAGCTGGGTGGGCTACAGGGAAAAAGAAACGAGGCGACGGCGAAGTGTGGGTGTGTGTGTGTGCCAGGGGTGAAGGGCTGGTGCATGGGAAAAAATATTCTCAGAAGAATGTTGTTTCTGGGTGGTGCTTACTGTGACACATTCTGTACCGGTCCTTAGATGCCGTCTGCTGGTTGCCAGTATAGTGCAACAGTTCTCTCAGAAGTGAACACGTCAGAAGGTGTTTACATTTGTTTGTTTTGTTTATGTCTGTCTTTTTTTTTTCTTGGCATAAATGTTTCTGCAGCAAATTGATGATGGTCACCATACAGGAACATGATAGCTAGCTTTTATGAGATGGTATTGCGTCCTCCTTAGCCACATGGCACAAGTTTTTATGTTTCAGTTTGTAATATTTTTTTTAACCACTCATTCATAAAAAAGCTGAAAGGAAGGGACTGAAGACAGCAGTAGGTTGAAGGAAGAAAACAGTAATCGTCTGTTGTCGCCAGGTGATTATTTTGATCACACAAAGTCTGCATGCCTCTGTCCCTTGCCATTTGCTCCATTCACCTTTTGCCTTTCTGTTTTCCTGTGGTGTTGTTCATCACATGTGAGACGTTGTAGACACATTGTCTTTCTTTTTGCATAATAACCTGATAATGAGAAAGTCCGATAATATCTGAAGTGAACATTGCAACAAACAAAACAGTTGTACTTGTTTCAACAAGAACTGATGTTTACAAAAACAACAGGAATTGTTCTAGTTCTTTTCTTTGATCCCAGCTGAGTGTTTAGGGTCTTTTTCAGGTCATGACGGTGGGGAAAAAATGTCCCATCATGAAAAAAAAACATACGAACGAAGACGAACTTCATACATATACACCCAATCAATAACATGGTTTATGAAACTGTTGACATCCATTAGGGTGAAACAACTTGCCTGTGCTAGAGGCGCAAACCATTCCACTTATTTTAGATATGTAAACCCCCCCCACCCAAAAAAAAAAAAAAGTGAAAAAATGAAGAGATAGAAAGTAGGCATCGATCATAGGAAAAAATTTGAAATGGTTACATCAAATAAAGTAAGTTAAGTCTTAAGACATCAGTTCAAATTTTGTCACTGTTTGATGAATACATGCATATTTAGGACGAGTTGATTAGCTTTAAGAATAAGAGCAAGGGATTCACTGAAAGGTCACTGGCAGCATATTTGACTTTCATCCTTCAACACAAACCGAGAGTAGTTATGTAACTAATGCCCTTCCTAACTTGATCAATATTTGTTTTACCTGAACATACACAGAATTGCAAAACATATCATATAATGGATGGTGTGTCTTATACGTATAGAATTACATATGAAAGTGTCAATGTAATTATGTACAAGTCCTTGTAATGTATGTGAATAAGAGATATGTGTATACATGTATATATGTATCTGTGTATATGCTTGTGCGTACACTGGAGTATGACAGTATGCATGCATGTGTGAATGTATTTACTTTTCTTTTGTTCATTTCATCATTTTGTTATATCGTACTATGCCCTTATGCCATGTATAAAAGCAGATGTAATTTAAAAAAAGGGGGGGCCGGATAGCTCAGTTGGTAGAGCGCCGGACTCGTGATCCTGGGGTTGCGGGTTCGAATTTCGGTATAGGGGGATTTTTCCCTCAGAGTTAACATTGGTTCTGACTCCATTCCCCATATAGTCCTTCGAATGAGACTATAAACCGAGGTTCCGTGTGTGAACGCACGCATAATATCTTGCACACATGTAAAATCCCATCACCAACTTTCGGAAGAGAAGGCCAGTTTGGCCGTTGGTATGGATGACACGTGACACATAGCATGCACCTTCCCTGAAGATGGAGTATGGCTGCCTTAATGGCGGGATAAAAAAGGGTCATACACACAAAACTCCACTGCCTGGCTATACAGGGAGTGTCCGCAGGAGTATCAGCCTGGTACGCAGAAAGAAAGAAAATTTTAAAAAAAGAAAAAGAAATATGGAGGGTATGTCACAGATTGTTTCCACCCACTTTCCCATCCACACCCACTATCCTTCTACTGCCCAAATAACTGGCACTGTGCACCGATTTAATTCCCTTTCACAAACTGACAAAGGTAACACCCTGTGGCTGTTACGCATAAGACTTGTGGATACTGTTAAAAATGTTAGTATTATGTATGAATTAGGGGTTGCACTTGATAACTGTGTTTATATAATTGGCTTTTAAATACTTGATAACTGTGTTTATATAATTGGCTTTTAAATATTCTAACACAATTGCAGCTTCACCTTAGCAGTAATGTTGCTCATTAACAATCAGCGTGTTTACATTGTGAAACTTGTATATAGTAAAACACACACATGTTCGTGCATGTGTGTGTGCTCATACATATACTGGTAGTTCTGTGGTGTTTTTGTTTTTCTTCAAAATTTTGTCTTGTTAACCTTAATTTCTTATGTTAGTGCGTGTGTGTGTGCTCATACATATACTGGTAGTTCTGTGGTGTTTTTGTTTTTCTTCAAAATTTGGTCTGTTAACCTTAATCCCTTATGTTGCTCAGAAAAAGCAGGTGATGTCATGGCTTGGATGAGATTGTGTTTGAAGACAGCTTCTTTAATCCCATTTTATGTAGTTCTTTTCTTTTCTGTTTGTTGATCTGTGTCTGTATTATTTTCCTCTTTTCATATTTGCACAGGTCAGTCGAATGGCAAGTCTGTCTGTCTTGGTCTTTCTGTTCCCTCCAGTCTCTATGATCCTCACTGTCAGTTCCTCCACCCACTCTCTCTGTCTTCAGCACCGTTTACCTGCCTCCTGTCCATCTCTTTCTCTCCTTCCCTTGCTATACACATATCTGTGTAAGTTTTTGCAATGGAGGAGGGGTGTGGGGGATACTTTGAAATCATATATGAACAGGACAATGTAAGTCAAAAGAAAGGCGTGTTTCGCTTCTTTCATTTTCTTTCTAATGCAAGTTTCCCCCCCCCCCCCCCCCCCCCCCCCCTTTGTTGGAGTGTATTTGTTTACATGTTCTGACTATGATCTGCTAGTCAAATTGTGACAAACACAGCAGCAAGACAGGGGAGGCTAATCAATCATCCCAACCTCCTGGTCTTCCTGAGGCAGTGTGCCCTCCCCCTCCAGTTGCCGAGCGCAGGAAGATTCCAAGTCTAGAGAATCCAGGGGCCCCGCAGACTTCTAGTCCTGACCAAGGCCATCATAGCCCTCTTCCCATTTTTGGTACAGTCAGAAAAGGCTGCACCAAAAAAGGACAGTGAGAGTACCCAATGGACATTCGCGCCATAAACAGTCCACTCTGTTCAGGAGTCCTGCAATACCCCACCTGACACATTTCCTCCATCACAGGTGGGCAGCCGGTCCAGGCATGCACGTCAGTGGTAGCTAATGAACTGAACCCATGGATAGCCATGGTGCAAGAGAAGGAGCACCATCTTTCTTGGAAAGAGAAGGTCCTAATTTTCTTGTTCCCCCCACCTGGGTCGATGCCACCACCTTCCGTGCAGGAAACCGTTCTTCGTCAGGAGGCCCAAGATCTCATGGGAGCAGTCTCGGAATTGATGGATTGCTTTAGCGGTTCTTCTTGGGGCTGTTCCTTGTGCAAAGAGGACCAGACCCATCCGACTGTTCTACTTGTCTGTCCTGTCAACCCTCCTCCCCTAAAACATTATTTCTCACCAAATTGCTCTGACTGTTCTATTTGTCAATCCCATCATTCTCCCCCATACCCGCCTTCACTTTACTTTTTAAAGTCACTCCGACGTTTATTGGTCCCCCTCCAACCTCCCTCTTATCTATAAATGTCACCAAGTTGTTATGACAGTTCTATTTGTCGGTTTCATCATCCCTCCCAGTCCCCATCTCCCCAAGCATATCAACTTTATTTCTCTCTGCGTTATTCTGTCTGTTTTATTTCTTAGTCTCCCCCCCCCCCCCCCCCCCCCCAGTTCTTTGCAAGTTATTCTGAATGTTCTATTTGTCAGTCCCATCTTCCTCACTCTTCACTTACTGTTTTCCAAGCTATTTTCACTGTTCGTCTGTCCCTTCGTATACTCACACCTTTAATTCTCTCAAGAGTTATTCTCACTCTGTTCTATTTGTATGCTTTATAGTCTCTCCCCGCTCCCTCCCCCTCCCCACCCGCCCTAATTCTTATTTCAATTCTCTAAAAGTTACTCTGATTGCCCTTTTTGTGTAATCATCTTCACCTACTTCACTTGAATAATTCTCTCAAAGTTATTCTGACTGCACTGTTAGTTCCATCATTTCCCTTTTTTTCCCGGTGATTTTCTCTCAAAGTTTTTCTGACTACTGCTGCCAGGACATCCACAAATAAAGAAATTTCCAGATCATCTGTCCCTTTCATAGATCTGCAACCCAAAGATAAATGGCTGTTACCCAAAGTTTATGATAGTTATATCACAGACCTTGGCAAAAAGACTGGAACACAGACAAAAACAATTTCACATCCATCCAAATCTTATGGCCACAAAGGAAATTTTAGGTCGGTCATGCACAGGCTGCTCCTTTCTGTAATTTTAAACACACAATAAACAGTAAACAAGTAGGGTAACTTTTGCTCCCATAAGAAAACCTAACACAGAGTAACTTTTATTCAAGACTGGCACAGCCTTTTAAACTTAAATAAAGACAGACAAATACAAAGACGAACAACCTAATAGTGGGGGAAAAAACGAGCGCAGGCCAACAACTCAGCTAGCTGTCTTCATAGTAATGACTTGGCAAAGATTTGGACTTAAGGGGATTGGAGGGGGGGGGGGGGGGGGGGGGGGGGAGGTTGAAGATGGAGAAACTGGGAACATGAAATTAAGAAAATATATTATAGATATGAAACTCTTCACCAGCTGCATGAGGGAACCATCGTATCCCTTTCGAAAGCAGATCTATTAGGCTGCCTAATAGATCTGCTTTCGAAAGGGATTACTATGGTTCTCTATGCAGCTAGTGAAGAGTTTTCATATCTATATTTTCTTAATTTCATGTTCCCAGTTTCTCCATCTTCAACCCCCCTTAAGTCCAAATCTTTGCCAAGTCATTTACAATGAAGACTGTTGAGTTGTTGGCCTGCGCTTGTTTCTTCCCACTATTGGATTGGTTCATCTTTGTATTTGTCTGTCTTTATTCAAGTTTAAAGGCTGTGCCAGTCTTGAATAAAAGTTGCTCTGTGTTAGGTTTTCTTATGGGAGCAGAAGTTTGTTCGTCTTTGTATTTGTCTGTCTTTATTCAAGTTTAAAAGGCTGTGCCAGTCTTGAATAAAAGTTACTCTGTGTTAGGTTTTCTTATGGGAGCAGAAGTTTGTTCGTCTATGTATTTGTCTGTCTTTATTCAAGTTTAAAAGGCTGTGCAGTCTTGAATAAAAGTTATCTGTGTTAGGTTTTCTTATGGGACCAAAAGTTACCCTACTTGTTTACTGTTTATAGTTTACTGTTTCCTGCCTCATTTCATTTTCAATTTTTAACACGCAGTTATACACAGGCCACTTCTTTCAGTAAATTCAAACACTCTCATATCTTTTAACAACTGAGGGGGCTCCATGGTACTTACCATGTGATAAGCCACTCGTTTTGAAAACCTTTTCTTTGAGAGCGTTGGGGATTTGTATGACATGAGATACATACAGCAGATTCCAGGATGTTCAGTGTGATTTTTAGAGGTCTTGAAAGAGGTAATATTTTTCATTATCAGTAAGTGGTACAGGATGCTCTAGGGCAGGTAAGGACAGTGCTTCTCTGGGTCCTCCCCAGCACCTTCGGGTGTTTCTTTTTCTTCTTTGCCTTAACTAGGCTGACCTGGAGAAAGGTCCAGTGGCGGTGAGGAAAGACCCACTGACCACAGGAAAAGTCCTGTTGACAGTGGGAAAGACTACAAGTTTGGATTCTCTCTTGAGGGCACATAAGACCGTATGGCGAAGCTTGGCTGTGTCTGGAGTGGCACTGTCTTCATCTGTCCGTGGGCAGGGGTGGTTGGGTCTGTGGGGTGTGCTCGGCAGCTGGGGGGTGGTGTTTTTCGCCGGTGGGCCTGCAGTCATGAATACGGGCTGGTACACCCATGGGGGATGCTACTTTGGGGCTGTTATTTAGCTGCATCTGTAGTCTATTTACCTCTGTTCGGGAGCAGTTATGTCCCTTGATATCTTAATGGAGTGTCCTGTGCGTGCCTGTACCATCGTCAACACAGCGCAGGCCTCCAGGGGTGGTACAGGACTGCTCTAAGGGCAGGTAAGGACAGTGCTTCTCTGGGTCCTCCCCAGCACCTTCGGGTGTTTCTTTTTTTCTTTTTCATTATCAGTAAGATTTTGCAAAAGAAAAACAAAGGGCGATTGACACAGACCCAGCATTACTGAAAACAAGCCAAAACACAAACAAGAGACATTGAAAAATGCACAAAACAATATTCCCAGATCACAATCAGCAGCCCTTGATTTTTTGTCTTTTTTTTTTTTTAAATAATGTCCGAAGAAGACAAATTTATAGAAAATGTACTTTTCTCCCATATTGTTTAATAAAATTACACACTTATTTATACACACCACCACCACACAAACCCATACTCTCATGGTCGCACACAGACATGAATCAGAAAGTGCAGAAAACTCATCGGAACTAACTGAAGCCAGGGGATCCAGGGGAGCTGCAGAGTTCTTAATTTCCATCACCTTTGTAAAGGTGAAAGACGGAGGGCAAGGGTCTGTGTGAGAGCAGTTTGTTTCTGGAGATATCAATGCTTCTGTCCATAGTTCCATACATCCTGTATCTCAACAATGAGCAGGAAAGTCAGAAAATCCGTCACACTTGCTTTCTGCAATGAGGGAAAATGGGAACTGAGAAAGTAAGGACACTGACCAAGCAAAACAAGCATGTTAAACACACATGTTCAATCATATTTTAATGTGTCAAACATCAAGCATGAAACACTGAAAAGTTTAATCAATCATTTCTCAGGAACTTCATGAACATATGAGTGAAACGCCTTAACATACTTGTAAAATTGTATATAAATAACTTGCTTCTGGAGGTTAAAGAACAGCTAGATAACAAATGTATCTCTAGTGTTTATGGCAATGATAGGCAATTAATGTGCTTCAGTTGTACATAGAAATGGTGGATGATGAATGTGCTTGTGGGCTATACAAAGTTGCAGGTAATGATGTGCCTGTGGTGTTCACAGAAATGTAGATGGATATGCCTGTGGTGTTCACAGAAATGATAAGTGAATATCATGCATGTGGTGTTTACAGAAATGTTAGGTGAATGTCAAGCCGTGCTGTTTACAGATGTAGAAATAGTAGGTCGCTATCTAGCGTGTACAGTTGGACAAAGCAGGAATGCCAACTTCCTGAAAAGAGAGTGGAAAATTGACCACTTCAGGGAAAAACATGAGATGAATATATGCATGCATCGAAAGTAATGATGACTGATGACACTAGCCTGAACATCTAACATGTCTGCAGATCAACTGACACCAGCATGAACATCTAACATTTCTGCAGATCAACGGGACACCAGCCTGAACATTAACATGTCTGCAGATCAACTGATGCTGACACCAGCATGAACATCTAACATGTCTGCAGATCAACTGACACCTGCATGAACATCTAACATGTCTGCAGATCAACTGACACCTGCATGAACATCTAACATGTCTGCAGATCAACTGACACCAGCATGAACATGTAACATGTCTGCAGATCAACTGACGCTGACACCAGTGTGAACATCTAACATGTCTGCAGATCAACGGACACCAGCATGAACATCTAACATGTCTGCAGATCAACTGATGCTGACACCTGTATGAATATCTAACATGTCTCCAGATCAACTGACACCATCATGAACGTCTAACATGTCTGCAGATCAACTGACGCTGACACCAGCATAAACATCTGCAGATCAACTGACACCAGCATGAACATCTAACATGTCTGCAGATCAACTGACACCAGCATGAACATCTAACATGTCTGCAGATCAACTGATGCTGACACCAGCATGAACATCTAACGTCTGCAGATCAACTGACACCAGCATGAACACCTAACATGTCAGCAGATCAACTGATGTGAACACCAGCTACAGCACCTCACAAGTCAGCAGATAAATGCACATCCAGAGCAGAGGAGAAATCAAAATCTACTGAAAATGAGTGACAGCACATGGGTCAAGGTGTACTATTTTCGTCCATTTTATCCCCCAAACAATACTGATTTTTTTCACCATTTTACAATTCATGTATGCAAAATTGTTGATTTTTTTCAGTATGGGAAAAAAGCAGCAAGAGTTTTTTTTTTTCAGTTGAAATCTGCAGAAGTGGACAGTTGACATTCCTACAAATTGTAAAAAAACAACTTTGTTCTTGAAATGCTTCAATGTCGTAAATATGGCACTTTGGAAAATCAGATTACAAATGGAAGAAAATTTCTAAGGGTTGACAAAACTGTAAATCTGTCAAAAGACAAGAATCAAAAAAAAAAAAAAAAATTATTAAGCTGGCAAGAAAATAAAACAGATGGAGACTGAGATTTGGTCTCACTCATGTGTAAAAGAAAAAAACAAAAACAAGATCATGAAAACCAATCATTCCACTGACACATAAATTTTGCAAAAATGATGTGCAAAAACAAACAGGAAAAAACCAATCAACAAACAATCATCCAATTTTGACCGCATATAAGGATACAAGTGCCGATTTCCTGCCTATCAAACACAAAAGATCCACCACACTATCCACTTCTAAGCCCTCTCAAAGGATGCACATGATCCTTGACAACTCTTATTTTCACCGGCATCAAAATGTCATTGGAATACAAGATACATTGATAACATTCAAATAAAACATATTCAAAATAAACAAAATCGGAAGTTACAGTCATGAGTAAACAAGTCAAACTAAAGATAATTTATATCCAATCCAAAACTTTGGCATGGATTCAACATCTTCATGATTTTGACACTTTTTCACTTTATTTCAAGTTACCTTCCATCCACCAGATCCACTTAGTAATGACATTTCTGTTCTAGATTTTGATGAGAAAATACCATACTCACAGAGCAGTGTTCAGTTAAGTGTTTTTTTTTAATCAATTTATACCGATTGTTTTTCCATTCACAACCAAGCACTTCACGTACTCGGCCTCGTCGTACATTTACCACAGATCAGGTGCTGGAAATATTGAAGAGACGGTCAGTTGATCCTGATTCAGATAAATAATGCCCAGATTGTGACCAGGAAAGATGTGAAAGGGAGAGCTTGACCGAATTACCACAGAGGTTGACTGTTGGACGCGAGCCAAGTGAAGGGCTGAGCAGGCAGTGTGTCTTGCACACACACACACACACAGGCCCTTGAACAAGCTTAGTGTTGCTGGCTCTGGGCTAACTTGCTGTGACTGAATAGAAAGCCGTGTGAGTGAGAGAGACATTATAGGGGGCGACTAACAGCTACAAGATAATGAACTGCAAGCAAAGCTGGCTTGCCACGAATCGATGTCAAAGGGGGCGTGGCTGACTGACACGTGTCAGAGGTGTGCAGCAGAGATGAGTTTGAGTGACCAGCTGGACTCATACGCCCTAGCAGCATTGCTCCCCAGGTTCTAGAGACCAACAGGCAAGTGAATGACTTTCTTTTCATGAAGAAATATTGCTTTCAACAGTGAGAGTGAAAGGGGTGTGTGTGTGTGTGTGTGTGTGTGTGCGTGCGCGCACGTGTGTGTGTGTGTGTGTTACCTTTTTCTTTCTTTCATGTGTGTACATATGAGGCATAAGAAAGTGTGTGTGTGCCCTCTTTTTCTTTCTTTCATGCGTGTGCCAGTGGGGTGTAAGCATTTTGTTATATGTGTGTGTGTGGTTTCTTAAGTCATATTACTAATCATTCCTCTGAAAAGTTGTTTCAGGAGTGCTGGTGAACAAGGATGATTTTCAACCTGTGGACTATTTCCAGCTCTTCTGCTGTTGGAGTATGTTGATTTTTTTTTTCTTTCCGTTTTTCTGTTGAATATAACATACTTTCTGGTCTTTATTTTGTGAGTGGATTATTTTTTCCTTCTTTGTTCAGAGTTTAATGGCATGCTTTCTTCTTTTTTATGTTGAGACTAAAGATATCATTCAACTTTTTTATTTTGCATTTCTTTTGCGTTTGAAATTACCAACAATTTGAAATTGTGGTCTAACCACTTATTAACATTCTATATTTTCACAAAAAAGTACAGTTTATTTCCTCAATTTCCCCAAAACAGCCTGAGAATTAATTGTTTAGTTCCAGAGATATCTGCATTTCACACATGCTGGTATGAAATAAGAGATTTTCTGAAAAATGGCTGGCGATGGGGATTTATGCAAAACAGAACGTCTGGCAGTGAAAGGGTTAAAGCCACTAAGTCAAAACTGAATTACAAAATACATGAATCTTCCCAGCTGAGTTTCACAGCGTCTTTTTAAGCCCTCTACTGTACAGCACCCGAATAAACAAGCAGTAAATAAACCTTCAGGTGACACCCTCTTTCATGACAGCTGTGCATCAATGCTCACAGTTTCAGAACTTTGGGTATCTCCCCAGGGAACTCTGGGCGAATCTTCCAGCTGAGTTTCACAGTGTCTTTTTAAGCCCTCTACTGTACAGCACCGGAATAAACAGGCAGTAAATAAACCTTCAGGTGACACCCTCTTTCATGACAGCTGTGCATCAATGCTCACAGTTTCAGAACTTTGGGTATCTCCCAAGGGAACTCTGGGCGACCAAAGTGTCCATATGCTGCTGTTTTCTGGTAGATGGGTTGCCTCAAGTTCAGTTCACTGAAAAAGGTAAAAGCAAAACACAAAAGCTTTTGTCTCAGGGAAAGACTTTTTGGTAAAGAAAGTGTGAACACAGCATTGCAAATATCTGAAACTCGTAATCTTATTTTTCTTTTCCTTTTTTTTCTCCATTTCTTTAATTGTTTACCAGCTCATCCCTTCCCGACTGTGATATTCATGTTCACAGTGGAAATAGGAAACACTTTTGCTTTCTAGCATACAAAATAAATTATATGTTGTTACATTCTGAGAAACCTCAACATCTTTTTCCCTGTTGCAACAATTACATTAGCAATCTATGGTACACAAAGAAAACACCTTTTAGTGAGAAATACTACAGTCCATACACATGAACTTGATGAAGGGGAACACAGCGGCAGTATGAAATGGGTGGATACTTAAGATAAAAAGTGGGAAGGAAAAAAACACACACACAACAAACACACCATGCCTTTCTTAAGTTTAAGTAATTTACCTGACGATCTTGCCAGGACGCAAGTCAAAGTTATTGTTGACAATTCTTAGCAGTTCTTCCTGGGATTTAGTGGAAGTGCCGTAACTGAACACCAACACAGACAGGGGCTCCACAACCCCCATGGAGTATGCCAGCTGGAACAGTGGGGTAACACACAGGATAAATGCTTACAGACACTTGCCATCTTAACACAAACACACACAAAATACACCTGTGCAATTTGGGAAAGGGGATGCTATAACCAAGTCATGAGCATGTCCATCTCTTTCAGTCATTCTTTTGCCATTATCACCACTGAGCGATCACCACTTTAGGACCTTTAAGCAAATCTAGAGATACTTTGAGATCTACACTAGTACTGCTGGGTATATTCAATCATGGTGGGGCAGCCATCATATCAAACAGCTGGTTTCTGAAGAGTTAAGTAAAATAACAGAAGCGGCTTTTTGAAAGAATAATTTTGGCAACCACTACTGTGGAATGCTATGTAATAAAGTGTCATGGAGAAAATCAGGTCTTCAAAAGTTTAATTCATCAAGCCACAGTGGGAAGATACACAGGCTATATTCAAGACCACATTCGCAATATCATTACACATTTTCCTTGAAGTAAACACCATACAGTTACTGTTTCAAATAAATAACCATCAATGAAGTAAAATTAATTTCAGTCCACTCTGTAAAACCAGGTCTTGTTGACAAGCTCCTATATGAACAAAAAAAAACACCCTATATTACGGTTTGGGTTTGTCATCTTTCCATTTATTTCCATGTAAGACCCTTGTGGTAAACACTCAAGTCTGCTTTAAACCCCCCCCCCCCCCCCCCCCCCCATTGTCAAACATTCATTACAGTAGGTCACTATTACTCTGACGCCCTATCCCCCCTCCCATCAGTCATGGCCTGGATCATATCGGGTCAACTACACATTATATTAAGTCAGCCCTTTGCTCTGTTGGCTCCCCTGTGTTTTCATCATTCTAACAATGCTAAGTAATGTGTCGTCACCACCGTTCCACTGCTCCTCATGAAACACTTATATTCAAAGTAGTTCACCTGCTCCTCATGCTGGTATTTTACAAAAACAAGATCAAGAAAAAATCTTCCACGGGCATATAAAAATTTTCCCCAAAAAATGATGGAAAAAACAAAAAAGGAAAAAAAAAAAACAACAAACAATAAAACCCAAAATTTTGACCGAAAATTTAAGGGTTAAAAGTCCCGTTTTTCCTGCCTATCAAACACAAAAGATCCACCACACAACCCACTTCAAACCCCTTTTAAAAAGGGATGCACATGACCCCTTGAAAACCTTATTTTCACTGGCATAAAAATGTCTTTGGAAAAAACAAGATACATTGATAACATTCAAAAAAAACATATTCAAAAAAAAAAAACGGAAGTTAAAAGTCTGGAAAACAAGTCAAACAAAAGTAATTTATATCCAATAAAAAACTTTGGCGGGTTTCAAAATTTTTCCATGATTTTGACACTTTTTCACTTTTTTCAAGTTACCCCCCTCCCCCCATTCCATTAGTAATGACTTTTATCTGTTTTTGATTTTGATGAGAAAATACCATACCCCAAAAGGAAAGGTTCATTAAGTGTTTTTTTTTAATCAATTTTCCCAATTGTTTTTCCATTCACAACCAAGAACTCACGAAACTGGGCCCTCGGACTTTTACCACTTTTCAGGTGCGGGAAATATTGAAGAGAGGGTTCATTGGGATCCTGATTCAGATAAAAAATTCCCCAGTTTGGGGACCAGGAAAGATGTAAAAGGGGAGAGTTTGGGACCAAATTTTACCACGGGAGGGGGATTTTGGGAAAGCGAGCCAAGGAAAGGGCTGACCCGGGCATGTGTTTTGCACACACACACCCCTTGAACAAGCTTGGGGGTGCGGCTCGGGGCAAATTTGCAGGATGAATAAAAAGCCGGGTAAAGTGAGAGAGACATTAAAGGGGGCGACTAACAGCTACAAGTTAAAATAAATTTTGCAAGCAAAGCTGGCTTGCCACGAATCGATGTAAAAGGGGGGCCGGGCTGACTGCCCCGTGTCAGAGGGTGCGGAAGATGAGTTGGGAGGGCCACTGGCCCTCATACGCCCTAGCAGCATTGCCCCCCCGGTTCTAGGGGACCAAACAGGCAAGTAAAAGACTTTTTTTTTCATAAAAAGTAATATTGCTTTCAACAGTGGGGGAGTAAAAAGGGGGGGGTTGTGTGGGGGTGTGTGGTGTGGCGTGCGCCCCCTTGGTGTGTGTGTGTGTTCCCTTTTTTTTTTTTTCAGGTGTTCCCTTATGGGGCTTTAAGAAAGGTGTGTGTGCCCTCTTTTTTTTTTCTTTCATGCGTTTCCCAGGGGGGTTTTTTGCATTTTTGTTATATTTGTTGTGTGGTTTTTTTTAAAGCAAAATTATTTTTTAAATTCCTCGGAAAAATTTTGTTTGGATGCGGGGTGAAAAAAGGTTTGATTTTCAACCTGGGGGACTTTTTCCACTCTTTTTGCTTTTGGGGAGTATGTTGATTTTTTTTTTTTTTTCCTTTTTTTTTTTGGGGAATTTAAAACATATTTTCCCTGGTCTTTTTTTTTGTGGGGGGATTTTTTTTTTTCCTTTTTTTGTTCGAGTTTTAAATGGTTGCTTTCTTTTTTTTTATGTTAGCCCAAAAGAAATCAAAAAAACTTTTTTATTTTCCCATTCTTTTGCGTTTAAAATTTCCCAAAAATTTGAAATTGTGGCCCTAACCACTTAATAACTTTCTATTTTTTTCAAAAAAAAAAAAAAGTACAGTTTATTTTTTCCAATTTCCCCCAAAACAGCCGGGAAAATTTAAAATTTTTTTATTTTCCAGAGATATCTGCATTTCACACATGCGGGTTTATAAAAAAGGTTTTTCCCTAAAAAAAGGGCCCGGGCCCGATGGGGTTTTAAATGCAAAAAGAAGTTGGCAGTAAAAGGGGTTTAAAGCCACAAGGCAAAACAAAAATTACAAAATACAAAAATTTTTTCCCCCAGCGGTTTTTCACAGGTTTTTTTAAAGCCCTCTACTGTACAAAGCCCCCCCGAAAAAACAAGCAGAAAATTAAACCTTCAGGGACACCCTTTTCCCTTTCAGCTGTGCCAATGCTCCCCATTTTCAAAACTTTGGGTTTTCCCCCTTTGGTCCGGGGAAACCCAAATCTTTCCCAGGGGGAAGTTTTCACGTGTTTTTTAAAAAGGCCTCTACGTAAAGAAACCCCGGAAAAAAACGGGCATTTAAATTTAAACCCCCTTCAGGTGACACCCACTTTCAGGGACAGCTTTTGCTTTCCAATGCCCACTGTTTCAAAACTTTGGGAAACCCCCGGGGAATTTCGGGGGGCGACCAAAGTGCCAAAATGCGCTGTTTTCTGGTAGATGGGTTGCCTAAAGGGTTCATTTCCTAAAAAAAGGTTTAAAGCAAAACACAAAGCTTTTGTAAGGGAAAGCCCTTTTTGGTAAAGAAAGTGTGAACAAAAAAGCTTTCCCCAAAATATCTGAAACTCGAAATTTTTATTTTTTTTTTTCCTTTTTTTTTCTCCATTTTCTTTAAATTGTTTACCGGGTCACCCCCTTCCGACTGTATTTTCCCAGTTCCCAGGGAAATAGGAACATTTTTGTTTTTCTACATACAAAAAAAAATTATATTTTGTTTAAAAATTTGAAAAAAGAAACCCTTCCATTTTTTCCTGTTGCAAAAAAAAAAAATTCATTAGCAATCTAGGGTCCCCAAAAAAGAAAACACCTTTTTGGGTGAGAAATACAAAAGGGCCATACACATGAACTTGATAAAGGGGGAACACAGGGGCAGAAATAAAAATGGGGGGAACTCAAGAAAAAAAGGGGAAGGAAAAAACACACACACACAAACACACAATCCCCTTTTTTAAATTTTAAAGAAATTTTTAAACCTACGATTTTTCCAGGACGAAAAGCCCAAATTTAAATTGGTTGAAAATTTCAAACCCAAGTTCTTCCGGGGTTTTAGTGGAAGGCCTTAACTGAACACACCCCCAGACAAGGGCCCCAACCCCCCCATGGGTATGCCCCCGGTGGAACAGTGTGTAAACCGGGGTTTAAATGTTACGCCCTTTTTGGCCCAAAACTTAACAAAAAACGCACAAAAAAACCCCCTTTGGAAATTTTGGAAAAGGGGATGTAAAACCCAAGTCAAAAAGCACCCCATTTTTTTCAGTCTTTCTTTTGGGCCCATTATCACCACGGGGAGTGATCCCCCCTAAATGAGACCTTTAAAGGGAAAATTTTGAAAATACTTTGAGATTAAAAAGAAACTCCCGGGTATATTCATAAAGGGTGGGCACCCACATATCGAACAGCGGGTTTTTCTAAAAGATTTTAATTACACAGGTTTTAAATTCAAGACAAAATTCAGAATATAAATTAAAAAATTTTTTCCCTTTTGAACGAAAACACCAAAAACATTTACTGTTTAAAAATAAAAAAAAACCCCCATCAATGAAGAAAAAAAAAATTTTAAAGCCCACTCGTAAAACCGGGGTCTTTTTGACAATTTCCAAAATTAAAAAAAAAAAAAAAAAAACCCTTTTTAGGGGTTTTGGGGTGTCATCTTTCCATTTATTTCATTTTGAAAATGGAAACCCCTTTGGGTTGGAAAAACCCCAAAGGGGGCTTGCTTTTCCCCCAAATTTGGTAAACATTACTTAACAGGTAGGTCACTATTACTTGACCCCCGACCCCCCCCCCCCAAATTCATTTAATGGGCCTGGATCATATTGGGTCGCCCTTTTGAATAAATTTTAAACCATTTTTCGGGGTTTTGGAAGGGGAACGATAAATTTGCAACAAAAATAAAATCCAATCAAAAAAATTTGGGAAGGGAGGCCATTTTTGGGGGCCCGGGTTTGGTAATGGGGGACACTAAACAATTAGTTTGCCCCTTCCAAAGATGGGTATGGTTGTTTTTGGGGGGAAAAAAAAAGGGGTTTAAAAAAAACCCCCTTGAGGGGTTTTTATGGGGGGGTTGGGGGGTTTTATAAGTGGGAGGAAAAAGGAAAGAATAGTTTTTGGGGGTTTAAAATTTAAATTTTTTTTAAGGGGTAAGTTCAGCTCTGTTGGCTCCCTGTGTTATCATCATTTTTTTCAATGAAAGTAATGTGTACTTCCCACCTTTTTCCACTGTTTCCTCTTTGAAACCTTGGGTTTTTAAAATCTACAAACAGTTTTTTTTTCCCCAACTGCTCCCATAAAACCCCCGAGTTATAAAAAAAACAAACATTTGAAGTACCATTCTCACCCTTCAAAAATGCCAGATTTCTATTTTAAAAACTTTTTTTTTTCAGGGCTAAAATTGAAAAAAAAGAAAAAATTCCCCCAAAAATTCAAAAAAAAAATTTTGTTTTCAACATCCCCCCCCCTGCCTGAAAAAAAAAGAAAAAAATTTTAAAAAAGGGTGTGATCTGCCCCCAATCGGAACAAAAAGGGGTTCCCCCTAAACAATTTTTGACCCCAAAACCACAATTGGGCCCAAATTGCATCACACAGCTTTTTTTAAATCCCTTTAAATTCTAGCATCGCCCTTGGGCCCACCAGATTTCAGGGCTGGATATCGCTTGCCCTTCAAGACTTTAAATCTTTAAACAAAAAATTTGGCATGGCTGCTAAAAAGAAAACACTAGATTCCTAAATTCAGTTTTAAACCGCTGAAACTGAACACTCCCCCAAAAACTGAAAGAAAAATCCCCAGTTGCTTTTGTTTTGGTTTTTTTTTTTTTAAAATTTTTTCCCAAAAAAAAAAAAAATTTCCCCTTTAAAACCATTTTTAAAAATTTTTACCTTTAAAAAGTGAAATTTGGGAAAATGTTTTTTAAATTCAGGGGGAGGGAAACAGCTGTAAAAAATTTTGGGACGACCCAACTGCATTTGTTTGGAAATTCCGGCCTCTAGAAAAAACCTGAAACCCTTAAACGGTTTTAATTCTTTTTAAAAAAAAAAAAAAAGGTGTTGTTGATAAAAATTAACCCAAAGGAAATTTTGAAAAACAAAAAAACCCCAAAAGTTTTTTTAATTTTTAAAGTTTTGAAAAAGACTGCAAAAAAAAATTTGTCGAAATTTGGGAAAAAAGGAAAGATAAAAAAAAACTTTACCTGGGGCAACGTTTAAAATTAGGGGGCTTTTCGCAAAAAAATTGAAAAAAGGTGAAAACGGGTGGCACACCCTTTTAAAAATCAAAACCAAAAGGGAGTTTGTTCACAAAAAATCTAGTCAAGATTTTCCCACATTACCCAGACATAAGTTTAGTCTTTTTCAAAGGATTTTAGTGGGGGACGTACCAGTCTTTCTTTGCAGGTATCCAGGGAAAGGTTAAGCGGGTTCCAGTTTTCACTTTAAAAAATTTTTTGTGCTATAAACACAAAAAAACCCCAAAATTTTTCACTTTAAAACAAAAAAAATAGCCACCCTTTTGTCTTTTTTTTGAAAGGGTTTGGGGAACCCCCTGGAATTTCCTCCCACTGTTTTTTTTCCCCCCAAATGAAGGCCCCCCCCAAATTTTTTGGAAAAACCCCCTCCCCCCAAACATTTTTCCCAGTCTTTGTCCGGGTTGAATAAAAAAAATTTCACGATTCCAACGGTTTGGGACTAAGAAAAAAAAAAAATCACCCGTTCATCAAAAGGGCCCACTTCTTTTTCACATTTTTTTCCCCAAAAAACCCAAACTCAAAAAAGCCTTCAAACAAGTTTCCTTATTTTTACATTTTCTCCAGGGGGAAACTGCCAAATTGTTGTTTCCCAAAAAACTTTGAATCAAAACTACCCTTTTAAAAAAGCTGCTACAAACTAAAAACTAAGCTAAAATCCGAAACCCAATGTTCCGGGGGGCTCCTGTCATTTATGAAAATTTAAATTTGGGGGTAAATTGAGTCTTTGGTTTCATACTGGTGCATCGGTGAAACTGGGGTTAGCAAGGCGCCCAATAAAAAGCGTGATTGTGTCGCTTCCCCCGTGCGGCCTTGCGAAAAGGGGGACACATGTCTTTTACTACCATTTTGGGGTTTAATCCCCAAAACAAGCCTTTGAACTCCTACACATTAGATACCCCCTTGTCAAAAAAAAAATGGAAGTAACAAAATTTTCTGCTTGAAAAAAGGGGACTTTAACCTGTCCAGGGGCCCCACATATGCTCCCAAAAAGGGGAAAGGAATTAATTCAACAACACACACATAAACGGGTTTGTATGGAAGAAAGAAATTTTCTTTTCCCATCAAACAAAAAGGGTTTGTCCGGGAAAATTTAACGCGTCCTGGGAAGTTTAAAGAATTGCGTAAATAATTTAAATTAATTTTCTGTTTTAAACAATCCACTCCCGGGAGCAATATGCTTTCTTTTTTTTGGGGGACACAGTTTGTGTAAATTAATGTTTTAAATTTAATTAAAAAGCCCAAAGAAAAAGGAAATTTCCCGTTAGGTGAAAAAAAATCAATGCAATCAAACAGTTTTTGTGAAACCACTGCGGGTTTATTTGCTAAAGGCAAAAGCCAAATAAAAAAAAAGGAATTAAAACACCCAGAAAACTGGAAATAAAAATTAAAAAAAAAGAAATCCATGGCAACAAAGTTTTGTAGTGCCCCCAAACCCTGCCAAATCCCTGGACAGAGCCGCCTTGACCAAAGACAAAGAAAACCCCAGGTTGGGGAAAAAGAAGCACACGAACATCTGGGCTGGGCCCTTTGCCAGCAAAGCCCCCCCCCCATGGGCCCCCCCCACCCTCCATAAAAATCCACAAAGATTTTCCCGCCCCGTCCCCCCAGAAACCCCCCTAAAACGAAAAGGGGGGCACAAAATTTTTGCAGAACAAAAAATTTAAAAAAACTGCCTGATGGTATGGCCATAAAAATTTTTTTTAGGAGAGTGTCAAAAAAACGAAATTAAAAACACTTTCCCACAAAGATTTTTAAAAAAACACTTTCACTTGGAACAAAAGGCTTTGGAAAGATGAACAATACAAATTTGGGGGAAACGGGAAAATTAAAATTCCTTTTTCTCCATTCTCCCCCAAAAAAAAATTAATGAGTTTATAAAAAAAAAGGGAAACGTCAGAGTTTGTGCATATGTGGGGCTTTGAAAAATTTTTTCTTTTAATGTCTTTTTTTTTTCCCCTTTAAAAAGCAGCCCTGATTTTTGCCCCATTGGTCTGCGGGGCTACAGAAAACATGACCCCAACTCCCCATGCAAACGTACAGCTTTCCCCTTAAAAGGGCTTTTAAACATGTGAAACTTTGAGAGTTTGCTGGCCCCTTTTTTTTTCCCATAAAATGAACCTTTTTATGAGTTCAAAGGCAGATGTGATGCAACCCCCATTGCTCCGGGCCATGTAGGGCCAAGATTTTGGGGAAACCAGTCTCTCTGAAGGTGCTGGTACAAAAAAACACCCCCAAATTAACCCTCAAAACTATGGGCCAATAATTTTGTATTTAAGTCCCTCTGTTTCCCCAATGGCCCCGGGGTTTAAAAACAAAAACAAATTTTTTTAAAAATAAAAAGGGACAGGGAAACAATCCCTTGGTCAATCCCCAATGATCCCAAAAACAAACCCCCAAAAAAATTTTTTTTGTGTTTCCCAAAACAGGAAACAAAAAAGGCCCAAAAAAGAACCAAATTTAAAAGTGGGTAAAAAATGCAACAAAATGTTTGAAAAATAGTTGGTGACACAAAACATCAACTTAAGTGCATTTTGACGGCTAGTGTCGAAGTTTTAAAATTTTCAGCCCAAACCCGGAAATTTTCTGTTTGAAATGCCCCCTCCCAGTAGACTAAAACAAAACGCATTTTGGAAAAATTTTTTTAATTTGGGCGAAGTAAACCAGCATTTAACTGTTTTTTAAAAAAGGAAAATTAATTCTTAAAAACAAAAAACAAAACCAACAAAAAACACAAAACGATGGTGAAGAAAAGGCTTTTTAAATTCCAAAAAGCTTCAAAAATTGTCAAGGACCCCTGTCCCCAAATCACGATCTGTTCAACATGAAAAATAAAATTTAAAAGTATTTGTTCAAAAAGTTAATAAAAATAGTGGCCCAAAAAAAAAAACAAAAGGGGGAAAAAAAGGTTTTGTGAGAAAGGGGAGGGAAGGGGAAAGGGAAGGGAAAAAAAAGCAAAAACTAAACGCCAGCCATGGGTTTTTAAAAATTTACATTTGGAAAAAATGCTCTCAAAATAAATTGGGCTTATTTTTTTTTTTTTTCCAAAAGCATTTAAAAAAAAAAAAGGGGGGCTTTTTTAAACCCCTTTCCCGAAACACTTAAAAAAACAAAGTTTTTGTATACCCGTTTGGGGCAACAACATGTCCAGGGCCCTTATAACGAGGGCAGGAGGTCCATTAAATAGAGGAAAGAAACCGAATTTTGAAGGGGCCATATGCTATAGTTTTACTCCTGCTGAGAATTGTTTTGGAAAAGCACTTGAAACCCTGTTCCCCCTGTCTAAACCCGTTTCCTTTTTGGAAAAGTCACTGGATTATTTTTTTTATTGCTTCTTTCTTGTGCCCTTTTTTACCAAGTCTCTCCCGCTTTCCCTTTTGTCTTTTAAACCCCCAAATGCCTTTATGCAATCCCCTTTCCGTTGGTTTGTGTCTTTCCGTTTTTTTCCCCTTTTCCCTTTAGGCTTTCCATTCCCCTTTAAATTTCCCCCATACTTTAGGCCCCTGGAAAATTTTAATTTTTTGCCTTTTCCCCTTTCCCTTTTGGGTGGGGCTAAAAAAATTTTCCCCCAGTCAAAAACATTGGGAAAAAATTGGGTTTTTAACACTCTTTTAGTTCCCCCAACCAAAAGGGGTTGGGAGTTTAAATTCATGGGTTTTTGTGCTTTGGGAACGCGGCACAAAGGGTGAAAGAACCCGGTGAGAATAAGCTTAAATTTCTAGTTTTATTTATGATTTTGGCCCCCTGATTTTTTATGCTTGTGCGGGGAGCAACATCAAAAGGGCTTAGGCTCAACATGAAAAATGCATTAAAAAACCTTTATCCCGAAAAAACTCAATGAAAACCTTTTTTCCCCGCCCCAATTCCCTCCCCCAAGTTTTTCACCCGAAACATCTGTAGCCTGTTTTTCCCTCCAGTGAAATTTGCCAAGGGGTTTCTAGGGGCCTTTGGGTGGTGCTTTTGGGGGGGCGACTTTTTATAGGGCCAATTTAAAGTCAAAAACAACCCCCAGTTTTAAAAATATTGTCTAAACCCAACCAGGAAACTTGTGGGGGCCAAGCCTTAAAAATATTGGGGGCAAAACACACAATTCACAAAACATCTGTTGAGAAAATCTTGGAAGAAAAAGTCTTCGAGACATTTTTCCCGGGAATTTAACCTTTGTTTCCCCCCAAAACTTTTAAAGGGCTGAAGCAGCTGCAAAAAGGGAAAAAGGTTCATAATTCTTTCCGTAAAGAAAACTTAAATCAGACCTTAAATCATGGGGGTTGGAGTCTTTTTGGCCCTGGCCCAGGGCAATAACCCAAAAAAAAGGAAAAAGCAGGGAAAAGAAAAAAAATCCCCCTTTCCCCCCCTTGGTTTTTGTTTTTTGATTTGAAAAAGGGCCATACACGGCCTTTTCAAGGCTTTTTATTTTCAATTTATGAAAAAAAAAATTTTCCTAACCTGGAAAAGAAACAACCCAAAAAGGGAACAAAACTCCCCAAAATGCAAATTTAAAAAAATCCCTGACAGGAAAAATTGGGAAAACCTTAAGCGATAAAACCAGTTTTTTGCCCAAGGGGTGGCCCCGGGGATTCCATTTGACTTAACACCCCAAAGGTTTTACCAAAATAGTATAAAAAAAAAACAAAAAATCCCGATTTACTTTTAAAAACCCCAAAAAAAAAAGCTTGTAAAAAAAACCCAAACAAAATTGGGAGTAAATGGCGGGTTTTGCCTATTATATTTTTAAAAACCCACTACCAACAAAGGGCAGGTCAAGGGGGCCCCAGAAGGGAAAAATTTAAATCAATGACAAGGGAAAAAAGACAAAAACAAGGGGAAAAGGTCAAAAACCCGTGAAAGACAAGAGGATATTAAAGGGAAAAAAGTTTCCCAAAAACAGAGGTTTCAAAACCCCCTGGGTCCCCAAGGGACTTTAAAAAGGGAAAGCTTTTTTAAAAAAGACCAGCAACAAAATAAAAGGATGAAAGGAAAGGAAAAAAAGAAAAAACGAAAAAAAAAAAAAAAGGGCTGATAGGTCAAAAAAAGTCAAGAAACCAGAAGACCTTTGGATACCCAAACAATAAAATTTTAAATTAAATTCTCCAAAATACCTCATTTGCGGAAGCTATTTTAAAAACGGGCTCCAAAAAGAAAAAATTAAAATTTAAAAATTTTCAGACTCCAAAATTACCTAGGCCCCCCAATAAGAAACGTCCTGCAGGGTTTTTAGGGGGATAGAAAAGCCTTTTCGTCCAGATAGTTTTCAGGAATGACAGGGCGTCCCCCTGCCCATGAAAACTATGCGCAGCTGATTAGGGTCACGTCTCATCAAAAATGGGGCTGATTTAAACCCCTTTAGTGCACAAAGGATGGAACAGTGGCTCCCCTGTCGCGATTACTTTCCCCCGTTTCCTAAAGACATAGGAAAATATTTTTTTTGTCAGTTTTTTGTATAAAAAGTAAATATCTGCCAGTGCCCTTTTAGAATTCAAAATTTCAAGAAATGTGTGTGGTGTGTTTTGGGGTGGGGTGGGGGTTTTTGTGTTGTTGGGGTTTTTCCCAAAAAACAACAAGTTTTTGCAAAAAATATGCCCTTAAAAAACGAAAAATGAAATTTAAACACAAACCTGCGTTTTCTGTCAAAGGGCCCGGGGCCCCTGGCAGTTGGGCCATTTTCGTCGCAAAACTCGCAATTTTGGCGTTCAGCTTTGAGAAAGCATGAAAGTAAGGGAGGGGTTTTTTCTTTTCATCGCCTAGCCCCCCCAACATCAAACCCTGCAGGGCACACAAAGGGGAAAAAAACCCATTTCTTAGCGCAAAATGAAACTATTAAAGAAAAAAATTTAAAAAATGGGCCATTATCCAAAAATTTAAAAACAAGAAAATGATTTAAAATCCAACTCCCTTTTGGGTAGAAAAAATCCAAATTTTTGGGAGGGATAAAAAAAGTTTTCCCCACAAAAAGGTTCCCTTCTGAAAAAATTAATTTGGGATCTGTAGGTTTTCCCGGAAAAAAGGGGTTTTAAAAATTTAACTCAAAAAACGCTTGGGGAAAAATTTCTTTAAAAAAAAGGGTTTTAGTTTAAAATTCACCAAAAAGGGCCCGACAAAACCAAAATTCACTTAAAACCTTTAAAAAAATCCAGTTTCCCTAAAAAAGAAACCCGAAAAATTTTTTTGCCCCCAATGATTACAATTTCGAAAAACAAAAAAATATTGTCCCCTTTTTCTTTTGAAAAAAAATAAAACAAAAATTTGCTTAAAATTTTCCCCACAAATGAACATTGTGGGTCTCACAATTCCCCTTTTTTGAAGAGTGAAAGCAAATTTTTTTTCATTCCCCACATTGTGGGTTTTTAAACATCCAAATCTTCCCTTTTTTAAAAAATTTTTCATGCAAAAGCACCCCAAAACGGGTTTTTTGGTTTTTGTTTTCCCCAAAAAGCCTTTTTCCCCAAACACAGTGCATCACAATTTTTTTTCTTTTTTATTTTACAAAAATGGAGCATCTGGAGGTTTCATTTTTTCCCGCATTCGTGTGTGTGTGTGTGGTGTGTGTTGGTTGTGTGTTTTGTGTGGTGTTGTGTGTTGTGGGTATATGTGTGTGTTTGTGCGCGCGTTTGTTCAAAAAGGGGAGGGCATTTTCGGTGGGGGTAAAGCGTTTTGAGAGGGGAAAAAAGGAATTTATATTTAAAAAGTGCACAAAAAACTGTCCATTTGGGGTTTTTGGGGGAAAAGCTTGGCATTTTGATTGCCCTGGGGGAAAAAGACGGAAAAAAAAAAAAAACGGAACTTTTAAAACAACATTGAATATTTGATGATGGCAAAAAACAAAAAAAAAAACTTTCAAGAGAAATCAGATTAAATTTTGAACCAAGACACATAATCCCCACATAAAAATAATTTGGGATTTTTCCCCCCCCGCAGCAAAAGGGTACGAAAACCTAATGTGAAAAAGATGCAAACGTAATATAAAGGGAAACAGAAATAGGGGATGCCCGCGTACAGTACAGGAAGGAGCCAAAAAAAAGCAGCAGTCAGCAAAGCAGGGGAGAGGCAGGCAGCAACACAGTCAGAGGCAGGCAGCAATAGAGGAAGAAAAAAGCAGGTGCAAAAAAAGAAAGATACCCTAGGGAGGAAGCAATACAGGGAGGCATCCAGAGAGGCAGCAGCAATGCAGGAAGAGAGGCAGACTGTATTACAAGAAGAGAGGCATGTATCAATACAGGAAGGGAGCATGTAAAAGAAGAGAGGCATGCAGTAGTACAGGAAGAAAATGGCAAGCAACAATACAGGAAGAGAGGCACACAGCAGCACAGGAAGAGAGGTAAGCAGCATTGCAGGATGACAGGCAGGTGGCAGGAAGACTGCAACACAGGAGCAGCAACACATGAAGATAGGCAGACAGAAATACAAAAAACTGGCAAGCAGCTATACAGAAAGAGAGGCACACAGCACCCCTAGGAAGAGAGATAAGCAGCAATGCAGGACAAGAAGCAGGCAGCAGTGCACAAAGAGAGACAGTCTGCAATACTGGAGCAGCAATACATGAAGACAGGCAGACAGCAACACATAGGCAATCAGGCAGGAAGCAAGGCAAAAAAGACAGGCAGAGGCAGGAAACAATACAGGCAGATGGGCAGAATGCAATAAGAAAGAGGACATGGACCTACACTGAATGAGAGGAAAA
This sequence comes from Conus ventricosus, assembly GCA_018398815.1. Classification (NCBI taxonomy): domain Eukaryota; kingdom Metazoa; phylum Mollusca; class Gastropoda; order Neogastropoda; family Conidae; genus Conus; species Conus ventricosus. The sequence continues at coordinate 73,709,103 of CM031596.1, read as the reverse complement.
CGACAATATAGGAAGAGAGAGGCTGCAATATAAGAAAGAAAACAGAGACCAACACAGATGTAGGCAGCAATCCTGGAGAAGAGAGAGGCAGTGACATACGAATAGAGGCAGACATCAATGTACGAAGCAGGCATGAAACAATGCTAGAAACAAAATTCAGAAAAAGAGGGGTTAGTTACCGCCAAGGACACAGACAAACATAGCACAGGACAAGACACATTGCATTTTGACCTCTTGCGTCTTCTTCAGGCGAAAACAAATAACATTTGGAACAGTGAAAATGAAGAACGAGAAACCACTTAGCTTGTCATGGTCACCACACGTTCAAAAAATCAATTTTTCACTTGAAGAAGACCCAAGAGATCGAAATGCATTGCGTCTTGTCCTGTGCTATATTTGTCTGTGTCCTTGGGATAACTAACTTCATTTTCCACCCTCAGTCACGCTGTTTCGAAATTTAAGAATGCTATAAACAAACAAACAAAAAAGGCAAATAGAGCACCAAAAAAAGGCAGGAAGTAATACAGGAAGGCTGACTGGAAGCAGTTCAGAAAGAAGGCACGAACCAATACAGGAAGGAAGTCGGAAGCTGAGAACACTAAGCACATAAATCCTCATTATGAATAGAAACTACAGTCCTGAAGAGTATTAAACATCATTTCTCTTTGAACAGTAGACTTTGGTAGTAGTTTTTATTCCCCCTGCACAAATGCCCACTGCTAAGCAACTCTGAAGTTTTGCCTATGTTTCTTCTATACTTCAAGTTCAATACAGTAACAAATGTAGATCCATAATTAGCATGGGTCTGCCAGACCCAAGAAATACAAATAAAGGCATGCGGTGTTGAGCTGCCTCTCTAACAGGCATGGATCTTTGAGTGAGAGACCCACAAATATGAATTAGTGGAGAGTAACAAGGCACAGTTAAGGTTAAAGCTATGAGAGTGATGTCAATGGAGAAACAGACCCATGAATGTTTGTGCTTTACTTTGCCTTATTGTGGTATCAATAAACAGTGTACCCTACTTCTCTATGAAGAAATAACCAAACAACCAACTGGCAAGAGCATTTAGTGTAAATGGTCAAAAGCAAAATGCTGACATATGCTTGCAAAATTACAGAGAAACCTGCCAATTCACACCCTCATAATGTAATCACCCTCTATTTATTCAGCTCAACATTGTTGTTTATTTGTTTGTTGTTTTTTTCTGGAGTATTTCCCCTTTCACTCTATTTGGTAAGACTTCCTTCTTTTAAAGACCCTATTCTTCATTTCTGGAGTTATCACAGACGCGTTTTCAGGGTATAAAGGAAATTTTCATTCTAAAATTACGTTTTAATCTAACATACTTACCGTGGCTCACTAATGCAATAAGCGGCAGCAATTTGCTATCCCTGCCCCGTATACAATAAAGTCCGTACGACAACAAAACCCCTGAAAGGGCCTCGTGCCTCGCGCATGCTCAGAACAGTCCTCTTTTCGAGGTATATTAAAACCTGACTGAGAACTCCTGATGGAACCAGGAAGGCGGGGAGTAGGGAGGGTCTCTGCGTGAGCCAGGGTAAGTATGTTAGATTAAACGTAATTTTAGAATGAAAATTTCCTTTTAATTACACATACTATTCCGTGCTCACTAATGCAGAGTCGCACTACCTGGAAGGAGGCTCACCTGGTTACCGTCCTGGAGGAGCAAGAAGGGCCGGATCGTGTGGCGGAGATGGAATGTTGCGCCACCACAGCTGATGCGATGCCCCTAGACCCATCATCACGCAGACGAGAAACGTCGCGCAGGTAGAACTGGATGAAGGTGCCAGGGGACCGCCAATAGCGGCATCTAGCACACCCTGAATGCTGGCATTATAGCTACTGCCAGCGAAGACACCCATGCCCTAATCTCATGGGGTCTAGGTGAGAAAACGCCAAATCCCCTTCAGGTCTCGCTACGCAGCTTTAATGACTTCTCTCAGCCATCGAGAGATTGAAGAGCGCCTGATGTCCTCCTTATAACCTTCGTTGTAAGAGAGAAACAGGTGGCGCTGCTTGGAACGAGAAGATTTCGTGCGTTTCCTATACTCCCGCAAAGCGCGAACCGGACAGAGAGTGCGGTCTTCGTCGTCCGGGCGAGAATAGAAGTGAGGGGAAGAATGGAGATGGTCGGGGAAGAAGAACCTGGCAACTGGTTTTTTCGCTAAAAACTCTGGGGGGAGGCGAAGAGATATCGAGCCACCCGGGTTCGGAAGCGACGTCCTAGGCAGGCCACTAAGGCGTGGACCTCACTGCAGCGCCTCCCTGAGGCCAGGAAACGAGAAAGGCTGTTTTGAAGGAAAGGAATTTCAGAGAACACTCCCGGATGGGGTCTAAGGGGGGAAACCTGAGGGAGGAGAGGACTAAGAAAAGATCCCACGCCGGGACACGGCGGGGCATCGGGCCTCCTGTAGGCCGCTCCTCTGACCAGATCCCGCAGAAGAGGGTCGTCCCCGAAGGAGGGGCCCCCTAACTGCGGATAGTGGTGGAAATAGCCGCCCTGTGAACCTTAACAAAAGGGGGCTGAAAGATTTTCCTCCGATGACAGAAAGGCAAGGTAGTTCGCCAATTGGCATTGAGAAAGGAGAATGAGGTGATACTGCGTGGCTGGAGCACCAAGATAGCCAGCCATTCCAGTGGACACTACAGACACTTTGGGTGCCTGACCTGTGGGCATGTTCCACAAGGCCGATTACCGCTGGGGAGGCGCCTCGTGCAGACAGCGCGTCCCGCACAGTAGCCAGGCTGAAGATGCAGCACGTTTGGATTGCCGTGTGGAATGCCTGACCGCGGCTGGAGCAGGGACCTTGCCTTTAAGGCGAGCGGTATCGGGGCACGTGCGACAGGTGTAACAGTTCCGGAAACCACGCTTGGGCCGGCCACGTGGAGCCACCAGAAAAAAGCGTGGCTGCGTCTTCCCTTGCCTTGCGGAGAACCTTTCCCAGAATGGGGAACGGGGAAAGGCATAGCCCGTCAGGCCGGACCAAGGGATGGACAGGGCGTCCACGGCCCACGCTGCCGGATCCGGAACTGGGAGACATACAGCTGGAGACGGTGGTTGAACCGGTGGCGAACAGGTCCACCTGTGGTTTGAACCATACAGTCCAGAGAGGTTCTAGGATCGAGTGGACGAGAGTCCATTCTGAGGAAGAACCATGTGCGACCTGCTGAGGGAGTCCGCGAGAATGTTGAGCTTCCCAGGAACATGCTTGGCCGAGATCCGGATTGATTGTGTCTCGCACCAAAGAAGAAGCTGTTCCGACCTCAGGGACAGGGAGTGAGAACGCGCCCCCCCCCTGCTTGTTGATATAACACGCCACCGATCGTGTTGTCGGTGTTGAGGAGAATGTTTTTCCTTTCAGGAAGGGAAGAAACTCCTTGAGGCTTGGAACACGGCTTCTAGCTCCACCGATTGATATGCCAGGACCCCATCTCCGGGGGCCATTGCCCGGAGGCCGTCAGAGAGCTGACGTGGGCACCCCACCCGGACTGGGACGCGTCCGTGAACGTCCTCCTTGGAGGAGGGGAGAGATGGGACTCCCTGAGCTAGCCAGGACTGGCTTTCTGGCTGGCGCCTGATCCAAGGAAAGGAGATAAAGATAAGATAATGTTGCTTATAGCCCAGCCGACCGCAGTCATATAAAAAATTTAAAAAAAAAAAAAAAACACTTTCATACATCGCATTAAATGACATCGTCCCACAAACGCACCAGAAACTTTCTTCCGTAAAATCTTAAATCAGATGAAAAATGTTAATCTCTCTCAAAAACTCAAGGATCACATCAGGCGGGACATCCCTGAACAGGATCTTCATGACTCCGCTGTAAAATGTTTGTGTCTCACATCGTGCAAGTCCCAACACTCTAAAAGAACATGTTTCATTGTGATGGCGCATGACATGGAATGCACCACGGAGCTTCTTCACTCTTTAAAAGGTAAGCATGGGTAAAATACGAATGGCCGGTGTGCAGCCGGCACAGAACCGTTTCCTCTTTACGACCTCCCGACGTGGATGGGAGAAGTCCTTAAGGTTTGGACGGATCTGAAAGAGTTTGTTACTCGTCTGTGTGTTCCAATCCTCCTGCCAAGGTCTCTCACATAATCGTTAATTTTGGGTTGCACATCTGAACAGGGATATAAATGTTGGACAGTTTCTCTCTTGTGGCGTTCTTGGCTAAACGATCAACCATTTCGTTCCCGCCAATGCCAACATGACCAGAACCCAAGCAAGAGTAATGTTGTAACCGTCCGCTTTCAACTTGCTAAAAAGTTCAAAGAAATGCAAAAGTTCTGGATGCTGAAGGTTGCGGCCAGCTATGGCTTCCAAAGCTGACAGCGAATCCGACAGAACCAGAAAGTCCCTCTTTGAAGAATGTGAGTTTATCTTCAAAGCCAGTACCAGAGCAGTAAGTTCAGCAGAATAGACAGAAGCATCGGAATGGATATTTTTCCAACAGTATCTGAGAAGGACCCCAGGGCAGTAGGCTGCACAGGCCACTCCATCCTCGGACTTGGAACCGTCAGTGAAAACTTTTTGATAGATGGGAATTTCGAACAGAGCTCGGCATACAAAGCCTTGTACGCCAGAGAGCTGGGAACTCCTTACGGAAAGCTGCGAGATCAAAACGAATCTCTGGTCCATGGGGGTTGATCCGGAAACTTGGAAAAATCGGAAACTACTCCCAGGTCTATACCTGCATTCCGCACGTGAGGCTGCATACGAAGCCAAACGGCGGAGGTGGGCCAAGAGGTGCTGGAGGCGAACAAGGCGCTGGCGGGTCGGAGAGACCAGCCAGTCGGTGGTGTGGAAGGAAAATGCCCAGGAACTGAAACTGTTGCGACGGGGTGAGATCGGACTTCTCCTCGTTGCGAACGAATCCCAGCTGCTGACAGAGGCTTAAAACCTGTAGGGCTTGCTGGGAGCACAGAGTGCTGGATGAGGCAAGGAGAAGCCAATCGTCTAGATAGGCCTTCAAACGAATTCCTTTCTCCCGAACGTGCAAGCAAAGTTCCCGACCACCTTCGTGAAAACCCAGGGGGCCGGGGCTAGTCCAAAGGGGAAAAGCCCTGAACTGAAAAACACGGCCTCTCCACGCGAAGCGGAGGTACTTCCTGTCCCTTGGGTGATCAAGAGATGGAAGTACCATCCTTCAAGTCGATGGATACCGCCCAGTCGCCGGGATGCATGGCATCGCGGACTGACATGGGGGTTTCCATCCGAAAACGGAGGACGATAAGAAACCTGTTCAAGGCGAAAGATCTAGAACCGGTCTCCATCCTCCAGAAGCTTTGGGGACCACAAAAATGCGGCCATAAAATCCCGGAGAGGAATGGAAGAGAACTTCCTCTGTGGCTCCCTTGGCTAACAGCGAAAGGACCTCCTGGTCTAAGGCCTGAGAGGCAGCCAGATCCCGAGGAGGAGCGAAAGGGGGAGGGAAAGGCGTGAGAGGAGCCTTCACTGCACCCCAAGGAAGACGAAACCCCGACCTGATCACCCGCAGAGCCCAAGGGCTTGCGGGAAGCCGCTCCCAGGCACTGAGGTGCCTGGACAGACTGCCCACAGGACTGCCCTGGGGTGAAGTACCCAGGTCGGGGGCGAGTCATTGGGGGGGGCCGTCGGAGGCGTGGGAGCTTTCGGACCCGCCGGCCGAGTCGGAGGCCGACCCCTGCTTGGTTGCCTGCCTCTGGTCCCCCGGGGTCCAAATGACCGTCGTCCCTTGGTTGAGAAGGACCCAGTGACGAGAAAGGCGCTGGCGCCTTGCGTTTTGAACCAGGGCGTGGGGATGGGGCCTGACTGAAAGGCGAGGTCACGCCTAATCTCGGCCTGGCTCTTGATGGTGGCCTGCACGTGATTCCCGAACAGAGACCCTGACTTGACAGGCAAGGCTCTGAGGGAAGCGCGGGCAATGGAGAACGTGGCACAGAAGATGCCAAAAGCAGACCTGCCTACCTCATTGTTGTCTCATCAGTAATAACCACAGAGATTTTCAGTAATTTTGCATTTCCTTCAGTAATTCCACGACGCGTAATACACGGCGTTTTTGAACAAATAATGTGTACAAAACTCCAACTACATTTTAACATTGAACAAATAATGTGTACAAAACTCCAACTACATTTTTAACATTTTAACAAAAAATATAAACAGTAAAAAAAGGAACAAAAACAACAAAGCAGAATTAAAATACCTTGGGATGATGGCAGATGACGAACTCAGGACAGGAGTTTCAGGTCAATTCAAAGGTGATATACTTGACAGTTTGTAACTTACACAGCAGTCACCACAGATGACACCACTGATGAAGAACCTAATGTACAACCCCCCCCCCCCAAAAAAAAAAAAAAAAAAAAAAAAAAAAATATGTGTGTGTGGTGTCCCTGAGCTGTGCTGACAAGATAGTGGCGAAAATGAAAAGGACCTTTTCATTTTCGCCACTATCTTGTCAGCACAGCTCAGGGACAAGTTGTTTTCGCAGATCAGCTCACACAACAGTCTTTCTGCGTTGGTGATCTTCCGTGTGTGGGTCTGACGGCTGCTCTCGCTGGATTTCGTAAACAACACGATGTGATCTTCTGACTGAGGCACTCGCAGCTGTCTCTGTGCATTTTCCCCGAGATATGGCGCTTGCAGTCATTTGCTCCCCCATGTCCGATGGAGAAGTCTGAATTGCACACCGAGCAAAATGAGTATACAAATCCAGGTCCATGACAAGGCCAAGTCCGCGTGTATTTACTTCGGAACACTTGCTTCTTCGCCTTCTTCCGTTGTGGCACAGTGGTTTTCGAACCCTCGTCATCGTTTCATGCAAACGTTTAGAAGATTTCTCCCGCCATTTTCACAATCGCCGCAAAAAATCGTTGAAACTTTGTCTTACAATGGCTGAACAAAAAGCTTCGAATGGCGCGCACAGATGTGATGGCGTGTCGTGTTGGCCCACAGCACCACATTGACCAATCGCAAGTTCCGAACCATCTGTGGTTTCGGCTTGAGTCAAGGAAGTTACTCTGCGGTCTCGGAAAGGTCTAGCAGTCGACAATTTTTCGAGTCGAAATTTGCGTAGTTTTCAATTTTCTTTTCCGTAATTTCGCACGGAAAATCGTACCTCCGTAATGGGGGGTTAATTTCCGTAAAATTACGGACGATACGGAAGGTAGGCAGTCCTGCAAAGGACCGCATCTCTCCTAGCCAGAACTGAGTTCAGATGGAGCCTAGAGAAGGCCCCAGCCGAATACTTAAGCCCTTCAGCCATTGACTGGATACAGCTACCACAGCAGTTGGGTCCGCGGACTGGCGGATGGCGAAGGAACCAGAATCAGGATCCTTAAGGGCAGACACTAGTCCCCCTAGAAAGGAATCCATAACAGATATGCCTCCAAACCCTCCTCGCAGACTCTTCCCACTCCGCAAGGCAGCGCTCTGAGAGGGACACCTGCCTAGCGTGCGATTATTGACCTCTCCTGGACCAGGAGGAGGTCCTCCTGGGAGAGGGGAAGAGTGGCTTCGGGGATAGTGTCATTTGCCAAGAAGGCCTTCTTGGCAAATGGAAGACTCTCTGGTTTAAGGAACCTTCCCGCACGCCAACGCGGAAGGGAAATCAGGGACCGAACCAGGCACGGGGTCCTGCGCCTCCGTGCCCCTGACTCGTATTTGGGCCCTCCTCATGCAGTCGGCCACCATAAGTGACTCCTTTAGGAGAGAGGAGGGCCTTGCCGCCGATGGGCGAGATCCCAGGGCAAGTTCCGCTGCCAGAAGGGCAGGGGGTCCTGACCTCCTGAGAGGATGACACTGCCTCCGGAACCAGGGAAGCCAGCACAGCCACCGAGTCTTGGAAAGAATAAGAACCGGGTGACTGGTCCTCAATCCTCTGACTCAGAGTCCGCCAGGTCGGACCCACAGACCGATGGGGTGGCCGTCCCCGGCGAAGCGGTGCGCGGCGAGAGCCCTGAGTGGCCTGGGATGGCTGGTTCCCCAGACATACCGGGGGAGGGGTCAGACCCCGGAAGGGCAGAGGGAGCCTGGGAGGCAGATGCCTGCACGGGTGGAGGCTGGGCCATAAAACCCGGCCACCAGGGAAACCCCGGAGCAGGGGGCTGAGGAAAGCCCATGTTCGGGGATATTGCCATTGGGCCCATGGTGCCCAAGGGCAAAGGGCCCTGACCCCATGATAGGGGGGGGCTGAGAATGTGGCTGCTGGCCCAACCCTGAAAGTGGGGGCCGAATGCGCCGGTCCCCTGAGGGGTGCCGGGAAAGAGGGCGACACCCCGGTGGGCCTGCCCAAAAGCAGAGGCAGACACATGAGGCGGGGGAAGGGAAACAACCGGGGGCAAACTAGATTCACCCCTTGAGCAGGAGTTGTTTCCCTTGGATCGCCTCCAGGCAGGGGGGGGGTTGACGCATAAGCCCCCCCCTCATATCCCCGGGCGCCTCCGTAGGGGGCCCGTACACCTTCGATTCTCCCAGGGGAAATCGAACTGTGAGCAGTAAACACTGAACACGGGTGTACAAAACGATGCGACAGAACCGCGGCGAGTCGCTCACCGTTATGGGCAAAGGGGCGAGATAAAGCAGAACCGCAGCTGAGCTGATCACCGCCACAAAATGAGGGTTGCGAGAAAAGAGCTCGCTGTGACGGATCGACAGAAACCGAAGCTGAGCCGATCACCGTCACAAATTGAGGGTTGCAGAAAGAGCTCGCTGTCACGACAACAAACCCGAGCTGAGTTGAGGTGAACCCTCGGGAAAGTGACGCTGAAGGGAGAGGGGGAATTGGCGGGGCTATAGACAAAGAGCCTGCTGGCGAGATGTGGGAATCGAAAGACGAAACCTTCTTAATTCTCGCCTTACCCACCCAATCGCTTAAACGTACGTTTCTCCCTTAAGTGAAAACATAAGCAAGGACACCAAACGAACAGCAACAACAATCGATCGATTGCGAGAAAAGTCAAAAATACTTAGCTGTCCGGTACACGCGGCTAAGGGGAAAAATGGCTGCCGAGAAAAGAGGACTGTTCTGAGCATGCGCGAGGCACGAGGCCCTTTCGGGGGTTTTGTTGTCCGTACGGACTTTATTGTATACGGGGCAGGGATAGCAAATGCTGCCGCTTATTGCATTAGTGAGCCACGGTATAGTATGTGTAATTAAACTGAACTTTATCAATTTGAAAAAAAAAACCAACAACAAACAAACGGAAAAAAAAACAACAGAAACATTTCACAATGAAAACTGCAACAGTGCTACAATTTGATGATCAATAAACCATCTGATCAATAAACTATCACCCCACCCCCCCCCTATGGCTGCCTTAATGGCGGGATAAAAAACGGTCATACACACAAAACTCCACTGCCTGTGTATAAAGGCAGTGTCCCCCAGGAGTAATCAGCCTGCGTACGCAGAAAGAAAGAAGACCCACCCACCCCCACCCCTCCTCTCTCTTCCCCCAGTCCTAACTGCATTTGCTGTGAATTAGGGTCCAAATTTCACTAAATGTAATATCTCCAAACATGAAAAAAATCACTGCATGAAACATCAACATGATTGCCACAATACTAACCAGGGCCGGGCAGGTTGCCCCCCTCATTTTCTTGACCTTCATACCCATTGTCATCATCATCTGGGTTTTTGAAGGTCAAGTGATTGGATTACATTACACGTCTTGTAATCAAAACCTGAAAAAAACCTTGACATTTATGATTTAAGACAATAGCGTTCTTTGACGAAGGCAAAAAACAAGACCAAAAAGTATGGAAACAAAATGTGTGTGTGTGTGTGGGGTGTGCGTCTGGGTCGTTGTTGTGTTGTTAGTCTGTTTTAAAGTCTGTTCACTAAAGGGGATATTAGATGGTGGAAAGGATGGGGAAGGGAAGGGATAGGAAAGCGAGAAGGAGTTGACTGCAAAGTAAAAGTTTGATATGGAATGTTTCGTGGTTTTGTCCTATTTGCATGAGAGTGTACAAGTGTTAAAAATAAAATTATTGGATACGAAAATGGGGAAAATGTTAATTATCAAACAATGAGTAACAAAGCTAAAAACATACAAAAATCAATAAGAACCTACTAAACATGAAATAACAACTCATTAAATCCTTTAATATCGAATTAACAAGTAAAACACTAAGAAAGCAACAGCCAACACATGCATCTGCATGGCAATACATACAAAAAGAAATATTGTGTGTGTGTGTGTGTGTGTGTGTGTGTGTGTGTGTGTGGTGCAAGAATTTAAGTTAGGTATATCAGATGGTGCAGGACTGGGGCAAAGAGTTTAAGAACCCCCCCCCCCCCCCCCCCCCCCCACGTACATAAATAACCATAGACTTTTCCAGGGGTATCATCCTTTTGATGGATTGGTGGATAATAGTAATTATTTATCTTTGGCAGCTTTTTTTCTTTAACATTCAAAGACTGAAAAGACAGAATTTTATGATCGTGTTGTGCAAGATGTTGAACTAAACAGTCTAAATTAACAATGGAATGACAGTTCCACTGGAATATATAAAAAATATTTTCCTTAGTTCTATTCATTATTGGTAACCAATTATATAATGTTAAATGAGAAATCAAGGTAATCTCAGAGATTTGCAAAAAGGCTACTGAGAGGAGTACAATTATAAAGAAAAAGTGAATCAAGAAAGGTGCATAAGAAGAAAAGCAGAGAATTATGTAAAAAAAAAAAAAATTGAAAAATTCTATGTGTTTAACAATAGCTTAAATCAACTAATTCTAGTTATACTAATTATACATAGATATCTAGCAGGCATAAAGTCATTAATGGCGAAGAACAATGGGAATTGCTCAGCTTCGCAAATGTCAGTGAATCTTGATCTCTGTGACAAAAGTTATCACAAGTGTTGGTGAAACATGTCCCAGTCGCTAAAAGCATGAAAGTGGTTATGCCAGGCATGGTGTTGAGGGCCAGGGTAGGACTGGGGATGGAGGAATCTAGACTGACGGGCAGGCCGTTTCGGAGTTTCCCACACCAGGTTTTCAGACACGTCCAATATTGCCAGCCAGTATGCTGGTGCCTCTTGAAGTCGGGTGAATGCCATCCCTGAGGTGATGTTTCTGCATGTTGTCCTGTTTGATGAAAGAGATGTTGCCTACTTCCAACAGTTCGGACGTGGTAGCAGCATTGAATAACTCTTTTTGCCTCCAGCATCTGATCTCTGACAGAGGTGTCACTGCTTATACAAACTGTGTTTTGGGTTTTTTCTTGGCAGCTTCCTTCAAAGTAGTAGCAAATGACTTGCTTAAGTCCATACTATTCTTAGATTTCAAGTCGTTGATTCCAGAGTGTATGACAACAACATCTTTATTTCTTGAGTTGGAGCCGACAGCTTTCTGGGAATTCTGCACATCCGTCAGAGTAGAGTTCCTTTTCATGGAGGCTTTGAAATGGTATGACCTCCCCAATCTATCCCCATGTACACGATTCAGCACCGAGTCATGCAGAATTAAAACTTCAGGCATACTCTCATGTTCTTTTCATTTTTCGAATCGCGTTGTGCCAGTGTTTTTGTTTGACGTCACACCTGGTACTTACGTCATGGGAAGATCTATGGACTTCTTTACCAGATTTACTCTGAGTAGGTGTAGAGGCCTTGTTCCATGAAGGTTCCTGCTCCATGATGTGCAGTGAAGGCAGGGAACCCCCAGGAACAGCAGCTGGTCTTGCCACAATGTCAGCGTAAGTAGGGGCTGCTATGGTGCAACTGTCATTTTGTGTACGTTTGGTTGTCAAGGTGATAGCTTTTTTTTTCTTGACACTGGACACAATTCCTATCACCTATATAGTTTTCTCCAAGGAGGAAACACGATCGCAGAATGCTGAGATGATGTTTTTTTAAGCCCGCGATCAAATGCAGCATCTCCCATTCTCCAACGATCATAGAGACGTCCTGGGTAGATGTAGCTTCATCTCTGGCACTAGCTAGGACAGTTGGATGTGCTGGTTGCCCTCTTCGGAAAGATTGATTAAATTCCTCTGGAATCTGAAGATGTCTAGGACGTTTTAAGTTGTTGGCTTTCTTGCTGCATACTGAAACTGCAGCACGTAAGCCTGCACTTTTGGTCTTCATATGTGTGTGTTGTGTTGTGTTGTGTTGTGTTGTGTTGTGTTGTGTTGTGTTGTGTTGTGTTGTGTTGTGGTGTGTGTGTGTGTGTGTGTGTGTGTGTGTGTGTGGTGTTTGTGTGTGAGTGCGTGTGTGTGTATGTATGTGTGTGTGCAGTATTTCGATCCATTCCTTTTGACTTCCTGATGCAGTCACTTCTACTGGCTTTGCCATTCCAGGCACATCATAGTCTTAGCAATAGGAGTCCACAATGTGTGAACATGAGAGCGAGAGAGAGAGAGACAGAGACAGAGAGAGAATGTGTGTGTGTGTGTGCGTGTGTGTGTCTCTCTCTCTGTCTGTGTGTGTGAGTACAGAGCATACTACATTACCGAGATACGACACTTGGGGTTTTCCGTAAGACCGCGGACTAGGTTACGGCCCTTAGTCAGCACGTGTAAACTCAGCTCCAACATAGCGACGCGCAAGAAGCAAGGAGGCGAAGCCTGCAGCGCTATCGGTTGTTCAAACGCTCGCAACAAAATCGATTGTGAAGGGCTGGCATTTTTTTCGTTTTCCAAAGGATGAAGAAAGGCATGTACAAACTTTATTGCATTTTATTAATTATTGGCAGAGTAAACCACGTAAGCAATACCGTATACGGTGTGGACTATGCATCTGGTGCAACTTGAGTCTAGTCTAGATCAAGTTTATAGTATGACTATGAAGCCACATGGGCAGATTTTTAACAGTTTTTATATATATATGTAAGGAAAGAGCAATGCGCATACCTTGTTTCTTCTAGAAATCATTAAGCCTACTGGCTTATTTACAGTCCCGTTAGCTAAACAACTAGGCAGCGGGGAAAACCAGACCACGCATACCGTGCCCTCACATGGCCAGTGATGTTTATGTTGATAATGACAGTGCCGACACACGTGTTTCAATCACCGAATCTCTCTCTGTCTCTCTCTCTGTCTCTCTCTCTTCTCTGTCTCTCTCTCTCTCTCTCTCTGCGTGCAGTTGCATGGCTTGTGTGTGTACAACCTTGAGTTAATCTGACAATAAATTGGTTTCAGTCAGTGTGTGTGTTGGTGTGTGTGTGTGTGTGTGTGTGAGAGAGAGAGAGAGAGAGAGAGGAGAGAGAGAGAGAGAGAGAGAGAGAGAGAGAGAGAGAGAGAGAGAGAGAGAGGAGAGAGAGAAAACCATTACAAAACCCCCCTCCACCCCCAGCATACTCGTGTGTAAACCTACATGTATCAATGACCGTTTCATGTCTAGGCCTATCTCGTCGCAATGTCTTTTTGGGTGATTGGATTGATGTGGCTCTCTTTGCTCGTTTTAAGAGACATTTTGCAAATTTTTCGACGTTGGAAAATGCAACCTTTGTTTAACATTGATTTGATGGCAACTTTACTATTTGGGATGCGTCATTCCCCACCGACCCCGCACTCACCTTCATTATGCCATGTTGACGTTGATTACTGTCTCGGAAAGATTGATTAATTCCTTGGAATCTAAATGTCTTTTTGTTGTATTTATCTAGCCATACTGATTGTAGCCTCCCACTTGCTTTCATTTTAGTTGTGCTTTATTGTGTGTGTGGATCATGTCGGTGATGATTTGTGTGTGTGTTATATATGTGGTGTGTATGCCATGTGTGATAGTGCAATGCCTGTGCACGATCGCACAAATCACGAGCCAAATTTGAGCATTTGATCTGTCGCACAACTGCTGAAGCTTTAGGTAAAGTTTGCAACAAGCGCCACGCCGTTTTCATCAGCACTTTCAATAGAGTCCGCAGCCTGATGCCGAGACTAAGGAGAGAAGACGACGGATGAGAGAAGAGAGTGTCGTTGCTGGTATGTCTCTCTCTGTGTGTGTGTGAGTAACATGGAAGTACTCCTTGATTGTTCTCTATGCAGCGACATCTGGTGCAGCCATTCCAGGCTTATCCCATCACAATGTTTGTGACAGATGTCCACAGCATTGCTTGTGGTGTGTGTGTGTGTGTGTGTGTGTGTGTGTGTGTGTGTGTGTGTGTGTGTGTGTGTGTGTGGTGTGTGTGTGTGTGTGGTGTGTGTGTGTGTGCGTGCGTTGTGTATGAGTGAGTGAGTGTGTTTGAGGTGTGTTGTGGCATTATTCCCGGTCCTTCTATAAGACTCCCTATACCCTCACATACAGGTACTCCTGTTAGAGTGCAAAAGCCACATTTGCCAGCAGGCTGCCTTAGGAAACATGCCAGTACTACAGTTCCATGGCTAAATCAGTAAATGTCCTGTAATGCCAGTTCTGATCTCACATAAACAGATCAGCTATGGTTCTGACACACTCATTAGCTGAGCCAGACTTGGTTTAGTATGCACTCTCTTCTCAAGTAGACATCAACAAATCTTCTACATTTCAATAAGTCTGCTGACATCAAAGAATGATATAATTTCACCACAAAAAGTCAATATGGCAGGGAAATCAAATCGAAACCATTATGAAAACATATCACGTAGGCCTCAAATAGGCCACAAAATTTGAGACCATTTTGAAATTTTGATGATGACCAGAAATGAGAATGAAAACTAAGTTAAATGCCATCCTAAAAAGCAAAAGTGTTACACAAACACACCTACAGAGAGAGAGAGAGAGAGAGAGAGAGAGAGAGAGAGAGAGAGAGAGAGAGAGAGAGAGTGAGAGAGTGTGGTAATGTATGTGATAACTTTCTGGTCTTGTCAAAATATGCCAGAAGCACAAGAGCATGATTAAATGGATGAAGGTTTTAATATGCTTATCATTTTCATGCTCTGGTTGTGGAAAGAGAAATGAAGTTGGAGAGATGCAGAAACAGAGACACAACAGAGGCAAAGCAGAGGCACAGACAGAAGATCGATAGCAGCATTTCTGCAACATCTGCGGAATTCAAGTTGAAACAATTTTTTTTTTTACTGTGTTTCAGATTTTTTAAAAAGTGTTACCATGTATGATTTTATTATAGAAGATTGATGATGAACTGAATATTGATTAATTATGACTGCTAAAGGGATGGGATGAAATATTTTTCCTTTCCTGTCTGTTATACATGAAAATCAAATGTCTTGTCACTCTCATTCTGCTGCATTTTTCACACAAAGGTTATAACTTAACCCCCCCCCCCCCCCCCCCCCCCCCCGAAAAAAAAAAGAAAAAAAGAAACAAAAAACAAAAACAAACAAACATACAAAAAAGTAAAAGTGTGACAGATTTTCTTATAAATCGATCATTGTTAAGCTATTTTTGTTTCATTTATTTACCGCAAAGCTTCACCAGTACTACCACTCTGCTGGTGACTTTCAGTTTCAGTGCTTTCACCCTACAAATCAGTGAGAACCATATAAGCTATAAACAATCACATGAGAGAAGGAGAGAGAGAGAGAGAGAGAGAGAGAGAGAGAGAGAGAGAGAGAGAGAGAGAGAGAGACAGACAGAGGACAGTAAGAAGCAAGGAGACAAACAAAAGAAGACAATAAAAGGATTCAGAAAAGAAAAGCCACCTATTAAGGTGCATATTTAGATCCAACAATCCATTTCTATAAGTTCAACTGTTGCAAACTTGCTTTTCATTGATTACTTAATGAAAAACTGTGTATAATACCTCACTTTCAACATGATCCTTTTGCATCCACATGATGAAAATGACTTTTGAAAAAATTTCAATCCCAGTCAGGATATTCTAAAAAAAAAAGCACTGTACTGACTGATATTGCTAGTACACAATCTTATTAAGAGGATGTTGTTTCAGTTTGTGATGGAACAAAAATACAGATTTTAAAACAAAATTAAACTCATACAGTATGAGACGATTTTAGTACAAATACATTTTCAGGGAAGGGGGGTACTGGTATTGAAGGATGGGGGATGTAGGAACGAATGGGGTTTTCTGGGGCAGGGGGGTGGGATGGGTAGTGGGAGGGAGAGGCAGAGGATGTGAGAAGGGAAGTGATGAGTGTGCGCACTTTTTCCTTGATACATGTACTAACCTTTGGCAGACTTGTCATATCCAATTTGTTTTATTGTATTCCGGATGACCCTCTGCAAATTTACATGTGCCTTGGAAGTGATGTCCCCGCAGACGAGGATCATGCCTGTCTTGGCAGCAGACTGACAAGACACATGGGAAAACATGTCCTGTCGCAGATGGGCATCCAGAATGGCATCACTCACTTGGTCGCAGATTTTGTCTGTAAATGGCACACACACAACACACACGTATGCATGCACGCACGCACACACACATGCATGCACATGCACACACACAACCTCATTACTGTGAAAACCAATCAGCAAAGTGCAGTTATTCTTTTCAAATTGTTCATCCCAATTTGTCGTTAATGTTTTCTTTTGTTCTACACCTTCCATTTATCATACTGATTGATAACAAAAGCTCCTCGAAGTTGGAGTGTGGCTGCCCACGTGGCAGGGTAATCAAAAACGGTCAAGCACGTAATGTTCTCATCCCTAGCTGATGCATTTGTACTATAGTGTTTAAGTACTTAGGCTGCTTGGATGATCCCTGGAGTCTTTTAGCCAGGGTACGATGACAACAACAACAAAGATAACAAAAGCAGCTAACACTGAATTTTCTTTTTTTAATTTTCTGTCATTGGTGAAGTACAACTATCAATAACTCGATAAATGCTTCTGATGGAGCACTGCCCCTTGCCACTTCTTGCCAGTGTTTTCCAGAGTTGCACATTGTGAAAACTTTTCCCCTTACACTGCAGGATCTGCTTCCATCAATACAATATGAACAACCACTTTCTGAGTCACATCATTCTGAACAGCCACAATTATGTTACACATCTGTGTCAAAATGAAGTGAAAATGTAATCACAGTTTCTAAGTGAACAAATACACAAAAATTTAACACCAATCATAACTATATTTATGTGACAGAAACTTTTCAAAATGAAAATGCCCCTGAAACATCAATGTAAAGTTATAACTCTACACGGCTTTCTTACTTTTATAGTGTGTGTGTGTGTGTGTGTGGTGTGTGTGTGTGGTGTGTGTGTGTGTGTGTGTAATATATTATATATGTAAACAAAATAACAATGTGCTTTGATCAAATGCTATTTACAGCATTTAAGTTGTGTCATACAAGATTTACCCTGTCAAAACCCATGTTGGCAATCTGAATATAAGAAAAAATAATTCATATGGTTTACTATTGCATCTCTCACAAATGACTCAAGCACTTTACAAAGGATACACAAGTCAAACTTACACTACAGGCGATAATTTCCTGGGTCAGACTTGGTACCTTTTTTTAAACATAGCAGTTAAAGTTGCAAACCTCCAATCACGGGTACCACTCCTTCACTTATTGATTTATTAAATAACACACACAAAGTTACTGCTAGTTCTTCACATAACTCCTTTAATACTCTGGTGGTAAACCATCTGGACCAAAAGCTTTAGTGACATGTCCAATTTACTTAATTTTTCTTTTACCGCTAATGGTGTAATGACTATATCACACCAAATTTTTCCATCAGATATAGAGGTGCTGTCGATTTCAGGAACATTTTCAATTTTTCATGTATGAATACACTAGAAAAGAATTTATTTAGCACCTCGGCCTTATCATTATCACTAACTGTAATATTACCATCTTCTTTCTCAACGGAACAATTGAAGAGTTGACGTTCAATTTTGAGTGGACATATTTCCAGAAGCATTTAGGCTTCTTCTTACTACTTTTTGCAATTTCATGCTCACAGTCCATTTTTGCTTTTCTCACCTCTCTAGAACATTCACTTCTCAATTTAATATAATTTTGGTAATCTATACCATCTTGTGATCAAATGTAATCAAAAATCTTTTATATAAATTATACTTTTTAAAAATTGTCCTCATTACAGATTTCCTCATCCACTTTGGTCTTAAATTCTTGTTACCTTTGCTTCCAATTTTGGGTATATTAATCAATCCATGGCTTCTTGAATTTTATTTCTTATAGTTGACCAACATGTTTCCACATCTAAGCTATCTAACTCAGTCCAGTCAACCTTTCTAAGATCCTCTCTCATTTTATTGCAATTCCCTTTGCATAATTATAATTCCCTTTTGCATAATTATATTTATGGTGTTTGCTTTGCTTGTCATAGTCATCAATTGCAATATTTACATCAAATATCAGCACATCATGATCGCTTCTGTATCTGAATCTGTCGGATTACGTTGCTGCATCCAGGAATCTGGCGTCAACGCAACGGGTGGGGTGCGCAGTAAAAATATTAGTGGCGTTGGACTTTGGCCACTGCCTGCTTAAAGGCCTCAGTACTACCTGAGTGCACAGTACTATTGTCCAATTGGTTCCACCTGATAACAGTTCTTGGGAAAGAATGATTGTTTATACTGCTCTGTGCTGCAGTTTCGAACTTTGTAGCACCTGTCATTGTTGCGTGTGTAGTTCTCCACTGGGTTTTTGACTACAAAGTCTGCTCTTCTTGGCGGACGGCAGATGCATCGGTCGGGTTGTTGAGGCACAAGGAACTGCTCAGGAGGGATTGCTGGCACCAGCCCCTCAACCACCTTGTAAAAGGAGGTCAGCCGCAGGCTCTCGAGTCGTTCCTGTAGGGTAGGGAGCTCATGTTTCCTCAGGAGGCCCGTTACAAAGCCAGGTTTCTAGATTTGTAATCTTTTGCAAAGAAGCGTACTGCCATTCGCTGTGTACGCTCCAGCTTGTCTATTTCCTGTTTCTCGTACGGGTCCCAGATGATCGCTCCATACTCCAACAGGGGTCTGACTAAGGCGAGGAAGGCGTTGCGTTTGCAGGCTGTGGGGCAGTGTCTGACGTTATGGCATAGGAAGCCGAGGGTACAATTGGCTTTCTTTGTGATGTAGTTGTGTGGGTTGACCATGAAAGATCTGCAGAGAATTGAAGACCCAAGTGGGGGTTGGTGGAGACTTGTCTGAGAATTGTGCTTTCGAGGGAGTAGAAGAAGGAGGTTGCAGGGTTTCCACGCCAGGCTCATGACGTAGCATTTCGTGGCGTTGAAATGCATGCCCCATCGCTCTGCCACTGTTCCAGACTCTGCAGGTCCTCTTGGAGGGTGAGGTGGTCACTGAAGTCGTTGATCTCCCTGTAGATGAGGCAGTCATCTGCGAAGAGACGCACTTGGGATTTGACTGCCTCCGGGAGGTCATTGATATGTTGATATGGCACAGGAACAGGAGTGGGCCTAACACGGTGCCCTGCGGGACCCCAGAATCCACTGTCGTAGAATTTGATGAGGTGCCCTCAACCACAACTTGCATGGTGCGTTCCGTAAGGATGCACTTCAGCCAGGAATGGATGGGCCAGTGATGCCATAGCTGGACAGTTTATGGAGTAGTCGGTCATGGGGAACGGTGTCAGAGGCCTGGGAGAAGTCCAAGATCGCCATGTCAACTTGCCTTCCACGGTCGTATGAAGACAGGATATCTTGTGTTGTAGTCAGGAGCTGGGTTTCAGTAGAGTATCCAGCTCGGAAGCCGTGGTTGTGAGAGGTCAAGAGTTGGTGGGAGTCAAGGTGGTTCAGGATGTGGCGGCATACTATGTGTTAAAGATCTTACAGGGAACTAAAGTGAGAGAGATGGGTCTGTAGTTGCCGGGGGAGTGATGGTCGCCCTTCTTGAATGCGCAGGTGACGTCGGCTCCAAGCCAATCCTGCGGAAGGCGTCCGGAGTCGAGCGAGGCTTGGAAGATGAGTGTCAGGGAGGGGGCAATGCTGTCAGCTAGGGTCTTCAAGGCGATGTTGGGCAAGTTGTCTGGATCGGGGGCCTTATTAACTTTGAGGTTGTGTAGTAGCTTGGCCACACCAGGGGCGGGGACTGTAATGGGCTGTATGTGGGCAGGAGGAGGATTTAAGGTGGTCGCTTTTCCCAACTGGATTATGGTGTAAGAAAACTACAGTTGCCATCATTGAAATTTAGAAGACTACAGGGTGATCTAATTCAAACATATAAAATACTCAATGGTTTAGATGATATATCATCTAATATATCTACAATAGAAAAGGATTTTTTCACATTAGTGAGTGACAAAAGAACAAGAAATTCCTATCAAAAGATATTTATAAAACAAGTTTCCAGCAACGTTAGAAAAAATTCGTTTTCAAACAGGATTGCTCCTGGTTGGAACAAATTAACAAATGTAGCAAAAACTGCAAAAACCATTAGGCTAATCTATTTAATAAAGACCTTCTGGAAAAAGAAAAAGGTATTATGGACAAAAAGTTCAAATATGAAAATTAGCAATCCATACTGAAAAAAAAAATCTAAAGAAAACAAGAAGGACTAGGGCATCTAAAAAGCCGCGAGGCGTACTAGGCCTACGCCCTGAAGTCAAGTTCAAGTTCAAGTGGGCCTTGTCCGCACGCAGCGACGCCGCCTCCTTGATTAGAACTAAAAACTGAACCGAGTAATAATGCATCACCATGAAGCCGGCGATCACGTCGATGCACATGCACCAGTTCAAACTGTGTTACCTGGATGCCCTTCTCCGACTGATTCTGATGTAAAGAGAAAAGTAGTCTCCGAAGGCTCTCCGTTCGGGAGAGCCATGGTAATTCGAGAGTGGATGTTTGCAAAATGGCGGATACACTTCAATCTTGCCGAAAGATAGGCCTACTGATGGCGTCACGGGAGACCATTCGCGTAGGCCTATGACGGAGTATTTTATCAAGATCAGGATCAGGATTTGGGGTGTTGTATCAAACAACTTAGCCAGTTTAGGCTTTTTACGCCCTTTCTGTATATACATATTTTTTCTTATGTCTGTTGGTCATCTAGCTCAGTGTAATTTATCCTTCAAATTCATTATCTTATTTCAGTTATTAATTATCAACATCATCAATACCATTAAATATCTTATATGTTTGAATCAAGTCCCCTCTTATTCTTCTTGCTTTGAATGTTGGAAGTTGTAAATATTTTAATCTTTCCTGTTATGAGTAATCCTTTATATTATAGATGATCTTTGTTGCTCTTCTTTGAACCTGTTCTAGAGCTTCTGATTGTCTCTTTAGCATTGGATACCATACAGTATTGCCATATTCAAGAACAGGTCTAATTATTGTCTTACATAGTTGTAAAAAAGTGTCCTTTTCTATAAATGTAAATGTTCTTTTTTTATTATTATTCCAACATTCTGTTGGCCTTGTTAATACTATTCACAATATGTTTGTCAAATAATAAACTTTTGAACAATTAAGTAGTGGGGGAAAACAAGTGCAGGCTAACAATTCTCCAGTCATCATAGTAATGACTTGGCAAAGATTTGAACTTTTAGAAAAAAAACAACAAAACTTTTGTCATAAATCACACCTAGGTCTTTCTCTTCCTCACATTTAGGTACTTTTACTTCCATGTCCCCAATTTTTATTATCTAAACCTTTTGTGGGTTTGATTTTCCAATATGAAATACTTCACATTTTTCAGCATTAAAATATAGGTTCCAAATATCGGACCACTGTACTAACGTTGCAATATCCTTTCGTAATTCCTTAATACAATTTCAGAGAGTATATAAAGTTTTGTGTCATCTGCAAAAATTTTACATGTACTCTTTAATTCTACAGGGGAGATCATTTATAAGCACAGTGAATAATATTGCTCCTAAAATGCTGCCTTGTGGTATCCCACTAATAACATCAGCACTATGAGAGAAAGAACTATACCAATCATTAACTTTTGAGTTCTTTTTTATAACAAGTCTTTAACCCAACCAAGTACATTTCCTACTATTCCATAAGTCTCCAATTTCTTTTTGAGTCTTTCATGTGGTACTGAATTGAATGCTTTTCTAAGTCTAAATACATCTATATTCTCTCCTTTATCTATCTCCTTTGTGAAGTCTTCCATCACTTCTGGCAGTTGAGTCACACAAGATCTTTTTGCACGAAATCCATGTTGGCACTCAGCATATATTTATTTTGTCATATGTTTGATAATAGCCTCCCTAATAAAAGATTATAAGATTATGGATATAATGCATGTTAAACTCTTGGTCTATAATTCCCTGGGTCTGTTCCGTACCTTTTTTGAATACTGGTATGACTGTAGCTGTTTTCCAATCTGAAGGTATCATTTCTTCAACAGATTTAGAAAAGAGTATATAAAGTGGGAAGGCAGTCTCCTCATTTAGCTCCTTTAATAGTCTTGATGGAATGGCATCAAGACCACATGCCTCATTTGGGTCCAGAGATTGAAGTTTCTTCTTTAATGAATCAACAGATACATTTTCCAATACTATACCTTTTGACCTTGAAGCTGGACTAAAATTAGGCACATTATTGGTATCTTCCTTTGTGAATACACTAGAAAAAAAACCATTCAAAATGTCTTCCTTACCAATATCTGCCTCTGCTGTTTCACCTTCTTTAGTCACTGTCAGTGGCATCTTAGCCTTTAGCCTGCTCAGTGTAGGTAATTTTATGATTTTAGCAGAAATATTTTGGTCTTTTTCTCGCACTTTTATAAAGCATATGCACGGTTTTAAAAATTTTGAATCAGTGCAAGGCAATATTTGTTTGAAACATAAGGTGTATCAAGTGTTTATCAAGACGTTTTTTGAAAGTGTTAACAGTTTCTGCTCCAACAACACTGACTGACAAGTTAGTTTACTGTAAATGACTTTCAGCATGGGTAGACCAACTTTCCCGGACTAGGTTACAGAAAGGATAATTTAGAAAGAGAGTGGGTTAGTTACTGCCAGGGCATAAACAAAGTACAGGACAAAACACAATGCATTTCGACCTCTTGGGTCTTCTTCAGGCAAAAACAAATAACATTTAGGACAGTGAAAACGAAGAACGAGAAAACACTTATCTTCTCATATTCAGCTCAAGACCAAAATGGGCACTTTGATCTGGCTTCACTTAGTTCTTCCACAGAGGGATATGTTTGATATCGATAAAAGAATGTTCATGCGGAAAGCTATCTGGATCAGCCCCACAAGCTATTCAATCTAGATTTAGCTTGATTTGTAGAAATTGTACAGAACTCTAGGTTCCCCATGCTAGAATTGATCTCTGGTCATCTTCTGTGGAGCCTGTTTCCACCGCAGCTGGAATGTCAGCAAAACTCAGAATCTTACAGATGAAAATTGTTTACATACTGTAACAAATGCTAGCTGTGTAGTTATGCAGTATCTCTTTTTTTTTTTTTTTTTTTTTTTAGTGTCAGAATCTTCAGCTGGTTGAAGGCGGACAGCTAAGAAAGAAGAGCTGATATCAACAATGCTTATCCACATGTATATTATTACTATATTATAACAGCATACATTTTACTTTCCTTCTTAAAGCGATTGTTACTGTTTACACTTTCAAAATAAACTGCTACTGTTATTTACATGCGGTGTTAATGCATGCAAATGTCAATATACAAAATGTTTAAAATGTAACCATGCAGTGTTTGTGTATGTGTTTGAGCCAGCACACTGCATATATAATAATACACTTTTTTCTTTATGGGCATGGATGGGGTGGATAATGGTGTTATCCTTCCCCCCCCCCCCCCCCCCCCCCTTATTTTTTTGTATTGGCTTCCTACCTTTTTATTGTCTTTCTATTCCCCACATAACGTTAATAAATATTTGAATCTACACTCTCTCTCTGCCCTTGACAATATTGTCTTCTGTTTCTCACCGGCTTAGAAGACAGTGTTACATAATGAACAAGAATGTTAATATGAATAAATGCATGTGTCAGTCAGTCAGTCATTCCCCCGACCGCTGGGGGTCGTTGGGGGGGACGTGCTGAGGCAGCCACCGTTTCTCTCCAGGCTCTTCTGTTTGTAGCTGTCATGAGGAGATCTGGCATGCATGAATGCCTGTCCAGGCAATGCTGATGATGCTATCATGGTGACCGAGTGACTGATGCTTCTTATCTGCTCTTTCCGCAGTGTGTGTGTGTGTGTGTGTGTGTGCATTGGGGAAATTTGATAAAAATTAGAGCTTTTACCACAAGTGCTTCTTCAGAAATAAAATGATAAACGATAAAATTGCCCAATGTTTTCATCATGATTTTCTTTCACCAGTTTCAGCAAGTACCTAACATATGCACATGCATACAAACACACATCCCTGTTCTCTGCCATTGTTCAGCAGACATCAAACGCACTTGAAACATACCACAAAGACATACACTCTTTAAAAAAAAGGGAAGGGGGGGGGGGGGGGGAGGGGAGGTAGGGGCAGAAGGAGGCATGGACAGAGTGAGAAGTGGGGACAAGAGCGCATGGTGTGGGCATGGTGGGACGTTTTTAACATGAGGCAGGACCTAGGAAGGAAGGCGGAGGGGCTGAAGACACAGAGAAAAACGTGATGATGAGGTGATAGGTGGAAAATGAAAGTATATCTAGTGATGGACGTGTGGACATACAATGCATACTCAGTACATGATAATGTACCAAATGAATGGATATGGATTGGAGGGGCAGGGTTGACGAACATGACAAGACAGTTTGGGACGAGAAAGGATGGAAGAAGTGGGGTGGAGGGGGGAAACAAACAACAGGTGCTGAAATTTGGAAGAAAGTGGAAGGTATTAGAAAAAAAAAGAAGTTTTGAATTGAATATATATATATTAAAAAAAAAGAAAAATGGAGGAAAAGGGAGAGAGAGGAAAAAAACAAATGAATTACAAGTGGAGGAGGGATAGGGGGTAAGGGTTAGCTGTATAAAGATGAAACAAATTTTATACACACTGCATAGATAGTGAAGAATAAAAAGACTCAAAGGCTCACCTAATTATTATGAAACTACTTTCAAATGCTATGTATCTCTGCTGTTTAAAAATTGTTCAAAAACAAAATGAAAATCATAATTAAAAAAACAAAAGTTTCGCAAACCTTCATGTAAGTCCAATAAAATTATGAATACCAAGCAGACACCATCTATACTTTGTAACTAGGGAGCAGATAGAGATAGGTGAAATGTGATGACTTAAAATCAGCTTTAACTGAAAATAATCATGGCACTTGTACAAAAAGCAGGGGTGGGGGTGGGATGGGAGGACAGGGGGGTGAGGACCGAATAGAATGTGGTCAGGTGAAGGAGTTAAGGAAGTTGTGGATGTTATATCGTGTGTGTGTGTGTGTGTGTGTGTGTGTGTGTGTGTGTGTGTGTAGATAGATAGATTACATAAAAATTAAGGAGGGGAGAAGGAAGGGCTATGACTTGAGGGGCAGGACAAGGTGGGGGTGAGGGTAGTGGGAGATGACGTGGGATATAATGGAGTAGATTATAGGGAGAGGAAGTAGGGAGAAGATAAGTATGATAGAGAGACAGACGGGAAAGAAGATGGTCGGAGCAGACAGGGAGGGGAGTTACACAAAATACTGATCAGAAAACAGGGTGGGGGTGGGGGAGCCCAGACAGAGAAAACAGTGTTACTGATTCTGTACAGGATAGATGTATACGTTCATGTGTGTGTAAGATAAGATAATGTTGCTTATAGCCCAGCCGACCGCAAAGGGCCACATCAGGGCTGCATGTGTGTGTGTGTGTGTGTGTGTGTAAATAGATATGCAGTTCTTCAGTCTTGGAACTTGAATTGAAATGGTGGATCAGTTTAATACAAAGTACTTGTATTCCTGATAATTCCAGATGAAGTTTTGTTATAACTGTATACACATTATTTTGCCATATAACTCTAACAAAGGGTTGGTATTGTTAGTTCCTCTTGAGAAATCTCAGCAGTGATTTCTTCATTTCTTGAATAAAAAAATGATTGTCTATACACAAAGATAATCTGAGCCTCAAAGCTCTTTTGTGATTTTTCATCTCTAAAATATGAGCTCATTGCTGATACACCTTTGAGATAATAATCAATGGAGAGAGGCTCCTTTGATCTCTTGAGTCATTAAAATACATTTCTTAATCTATCCTTCTCTTCCCCTGTACTCTCCTTTTCAGATTTAGGAAGAGGGTGTGAACAAGACTTGCTCAATCGTTCTTTCAAACCCATCCCTTGTAGGAGCAGCAATAATGAGCAGGGATAATTGTATATGTGATATCCACTGGTAGAGGTCTACTATCAATAAGTGACAGTCAATTCAACCTTATGAATGTGGGGATCAGGTCAGGCTTTTTGCAATGTAGGACATATAAAGGGACAACAGGAACTGCTTCTTTTACATTGAATTTAGGAGAACAACATTTGCTTATAACTGAAAGCTCTGCTGGAGAGACCTGGGGCATTAAATGTTGGTGAAGAACAGTGTCCTACACACTTCATAGGTGCATTGAGAAACTGTTTCTAAAGAAGTCCACTTAAAAGAGTATTTTTACTAGGGTTTGAGTTGCATGCACTTCACTTTGACACACATGCGTGCATGTGTGCAGCACACATTAACATTAAAACACACACACACATACACAAAAGAATTGCACTTTGATGCTTTATTTGTCACACTCACTAAAGCAAGAACATGTAAGGAGTAAGAACAACACTGTATGCAAAAGCACTGAGAAACATTGATGTAAAAAAACAAAAACGGCCTGGTTAAAAATCTGATTATATTTGGTTTCAAAACAATATTAAAATTCATCACAGATCAGCAGTTATCTTTGTTACAACAGTCTAAAAACAACATTGATGATTGGACGGTTGAGCTGCTCAAAAGCTGTTCAGCTAAAGGACGGATAAAATATTACATTATAAAGGCCATTCACTTTCATATTCATAAAATAAAGTCCAGACCGTCCCCCCCCCCCCCCCCCCGAAAAAAAGGGGAAAAAAACGCTTAAAAAAAGAAAAAAAAATTGTTATGTAACATTCAAAAATGTATACACCTTGGCACTCTGAAATAAACAACAACATATAAATGGATATACCCTTCTTTCGGTTCTTTCCGTTTTCTTCTTTCTTCCCCCCCCCCCCCCCCCCCCCCCCCCCTCCTTTTGTTTTTTCAAAACTACACTTCAATAAATATGACTAGTGGTAACTGATTTAATTTTTGTGGTGCATACAGATACATGCATACGGCTGAATTGTGTAAATCACCTTCATTTGTAATAGTCAACTTTTAATATCAGCCTTGTCCAAAATACTTATCAAAAAGGAAAAAAAAAAAGGAATGTGTCATATGGATGTTCAATACACACATCTCATAATGTATTAGAGCTTTTCATGGCTGTCTTTTTGAAAAAAAAACTATTTAGCACCAATTAAAGTACCTGATATTTATCACTTTCAACTTTTTCTTTTTCATTAATTATCTGTCCAGTTATATTTTCTATGGGAAGTGTCAAAAATATCTTTTAAAAAAGAACGTTTGAGTCTTTACCACATATATGGTGTTATTTGTCAGAGATTGTTAGATTGGAAAAAAAAAAGATGAAAGCTTCAGAGATGGAAGTAAAGTTTTTTGTGGTGAGAAATTATGTAAACATCAAAAACAATGAGCTCAGCAGACTTCAATTCTAAAGACGCAAGAGAAGATGGCTGCCAGCTGGATAGTCTGGAGGTATGAAAGATTAAAACTACCTTTAAAAAACATTTAGTCACTCTAAATGCAAGTCAGGTAAATATATATTTCCATTCATGGGGACTAGACAATGACAGATCAACAATTGATGCTAATATGACTCCTATTCAAAATCCCTCTGCCCTTGGCCAAAATGAAGATATGTTAAAACACACTCACAAACACATACGACAGACAAATGATTTCAATTATCATCACTGAATGTAATTCTGCAGACTATATGGTTTTCATATGTTGGATGGGTGTAACAGACAGTAAACCATGCCCTTCTTTGCTCCGTTTTCATAACGTACACAAATTTCTGCTATTTCACCAGAAGCATGGTCCCAGTGTGAATACGCATATCTAAGGCAAGATAAATTCAAAATACAAGTCCATAAAATCTTCACAAACATCATCAAAATAAATTCACAATGCCTCTTGCTTGTCAATGTTCTTTTCTCAACATCCCCCTCCCCTTTCCAAAAATGCTTTAATTTTCCTTCAGCAAAGATAAAACATGTACTTCACCATCACAGTGGAACAGTCAAGCTGGATTACAACTGACTAGACACAGAACTCTGATCACTGATAATTTCAGACTCACAATGGTTTGGATATGACCATAGATAATCAGGGATGAGATTTAGAAATTTCCATTTTGTTGAAAAAAAAAAAAAATGGGAGGGGTCTGGGCACCACCACAAGCCCCCAGTAGGGTCCAGAAGCAATGCCCCTAATGGGGACCAGGGAAAGAATCCTCTTGTAGGTATTTTTTTTGGTGTTCAAAATAAATTTTAAAAAAGATATTAGTACTATCATGACGTTCATCAATTTTTTTTCCTCTCCTGCAGGATCTGTACTTCAAGATATCACTGCACAACTGGCAGCATGCCTTTCCAAGTTGATTTTAACCATCCATGATCAAGATGGACTCAAACATCTTCCCTACAACCTTTTTCTTCGTCTTGATCTTTCTACGAAAACAGAATGCTCTCTTCAAGCCAAGCCAAAAATGCCAGCAATTTTTTTCTTATTAAATGATTTTTGTCCATGCTTCGTGCCAGACTCTTCTTTCTGCAACATCTTGCTGTTGAAATTTCGCTGACCCATGAGTTCTCTGTGTGCTTATCAAAGGGATGTAATCAAGCAAGGGATTCAGTGCATTTTGAGTCTGGTACGAATTCTACACATTTAGGAGTATGCATTAAATTGTCCACCATTGATGGAAAACAAATTTGTCACACACACATATATATATGTGTATATATATATATATATATATATTATATATATATATACACACACACACACATCCCCCCTTAACTTTTTCATTACGAATTTACATCTCAAGATTGACCCCTGGGGCTCTCAAATGGACGGAAATCCGTCAAAAGACTGAAAAATCTCATCTCTGCCAACATGGTAGAGTGGAGATTTGGGGAGCAGTATCAGTAAACAGTGCTATACTAAGAAAAAGTAATAATCAGGAAATAGATGACTAGCAAATGGACCAAAATCAAACTATACAGCTAAATTACACAGGTTGTACAACATTCAAAGTTGCTCACCTCCAGAAATTGGATCCAAAGTACAGAAAGAAATACCATTAAAGTCCACACACTGAATTTTTCCCACAGATCCATCCTACCAAAACTGGATGAGGTTTACTGTGACTGAACATGCAAGTATGTGTATAAATATGATGTGATGATGATGCAGAATGTTGCACAGAAATCTAACCCTATCTCTTAAAGTGCTGCTGAAGACTTCCCTGAAGATGGAGTATGGCTGCCTTAATGATGGGATAAAAAAAAGTCATACACACAAAACTCCACCCCTTTGTTGGGTAGATGGGATTAACACTTGTCTGTCCATATAGGGAGTGTCCGCAGGAGTATCAGCCTGCGTACACAGATGAAGAAGAAGCTGCTGAAGACTATGCTCTTCAATGAGAGACTGTTAATGTCCTTATGAAGAGATTGTGCAGACTGATCAGATCAACCATTACAGTTTGTCTTCACCTCGTTTGAATAGGACATTTTGTCCACATGAATAAACTGCAATCTTAAACACAACACAAACTTTTTACTACCCTCCACAACTTTACTGTGTGAAGCTAGATCTCCATTCTTCCCTCCACTCCTGCCTATAACTACAGACCGAGTCTCTCAAAACTGTAATACAGCACAGTTCTTCCTTAATTCTACATTACTGTGAGCCGTACTGATATTATCAGTATGGGGGGGGGGGGGGGGGGGGGGGGAGCAAAGCCAGCTTGTACTGCCTCTTTGGGCCAGGAAACCAGAAGCTGGGCACTGTAAAGGTGTGTACTCTAAAGTAATATTCTGCAGCCATTGAATAAAAGTTTCTAAATGCAGTCAGTCCACAGAGACATCCATCGTAATACAAAAATGGCTTAAACAACAAGAACGACATTTCCTTTCCAGAAAACATTTTGTTAGTGTACCTACCTAGCAAAAATAATGGCGACATGAAATCATGTATGACAAATGACACCTTTAAAAAAACAAAGATGAAAGGAACTGCACATAAACTTCCTCAATGTCATTTAACAGTTACCCTGTAAGCAGATAAACATCTAAAAACATGAACACCTTAAGCTGACATCTGTATAAATCAGGTTTGCTAGTATGATCTATCAACAAGTGGTATGGGCAGCAAAATGTTGCTCACCTTATTAGAAAATAATGAAACCAGGGGAAAGCGTCTGAACAGAAACAATCCTTGAAAAAACATTCTATATAGGTACAAGGAAACTTACCACAGGCCCCAGATCACTGTAAGAAATCAAGTTTTTGGTGTGAATCTGCAACAAGCAGGGATGTAGTTCAGTCTGACCTTTGACAAAGCAATCAAACATTTTCAAATGGCTGAAAAATTTGTTATATAATTGGCCTACAGGCTGGAGGTTTCGTTCACAAATTGTCACAGCCTATGTGGATTTATCAGAGATGTGAGCAAAGATGGAAATCAGGTTCCACAGAATTCAGATTCCTGACTTCATATATCACACAGCTGTAGACCTGACTGCAATCATTGTGCTAAAAGAGAGACTTCCCTTGCCAATTTCACAGTATTCCATGGCCTTTTTTTTTTTGCACTTTCATTTTGATGTTTGCATTCTGACAACCATAGGGTGCAGTGCCAACAAAAACAGAAACACTTCACCTTGCTAAATTTTCTCTCTTTCGGAAGAAACGGACGGAGAAACAAACAAATAGTGAAGGATGAATAAGATGTGGGGTGGATTTGTGTTGTGTGAGCAGAACCAAAGTCTTTGATACTGCATCAGCTCTTTATTTTATGTGAATTCTTTTCAGTCAACTGACTGCTGAAGACAACCAGCGAAGTTCTGGATATGGACCAACAGGTATTGATAATCGCCTACATAACTGTTAGGTTTTCAGCCAAATGGCCTACATTACCATTTCTAGCTATATCCCTGAACAAGGTAGCCATTTTTTGTATCAGTCTTTCCACTCTCCAATAATTTAAAAAGAAAAAGTGCCAACCATCAAATCATTTGTTGGAGTCTTTCTTCCCCCAAACCTTTCCAAATCATGTATTAAAAAGGGAAGAAGGGTAACACATGAGATAAGAGAGAGAGAGAGAGAGAGAGAGGAGAGGAGAGAGAGAGAGAGAGAGAGAAAGAGAGAGAGAGAAGAGCATCCTAACATAAGTTTCTGTGCAGTTAGGTTTAAAGATGACATCAAACATACACATCTAATTCTAGCAAATATCAATGCTTTCAAATGCACTTCTTCTGGTCTAACACTAACCATTTTAAATTCTGATAGAGAATAATCAATTCTCTACATGGACCTAGTTATATACTCACTTTGTCATATATTCATTCTTCTTTGCTAGTACATTTTCTTTTAAAGCCACAACAAGTGTTACAGCTTCCAACCTTTCTTTAATACAGTGAGCAATATTTCCAACAATGCACACCATTATGGCAAAATTTTTCAACAAATTTCCCTGTATCAAACTGATGAACATGATAACATGAGTAAGTAGGACAGAAATATACATTATATATTTTTTTTAAAAATCCGTAACATGTACTGGATGACAGGGCGTCTGTTCTACAAGGACAAGATTAGAACACTTCCTTTTGAAAAGAGTCACACATTAATGATTCAAACATGAATGAATCTAGAGGAGAGTTAAAAAAAAAAATTGTCAGCCATTTTATAGCAGCAGTATCACAACAGCAACTGTGGTCATTTTGCAAGGCACATACTAGTAAACTGCAAAAAAACAGACATATCTTCAAGGCAAAAAATGTTTTAAAGTGAATTACATAACTGACAAACTCAAATGCTGCACAATTCTTTCTGATGAATGGTGAACTTTAACACATAGAGGTTGTTTCAGACTGGATGACAAACACTCGCAGACAAGGGTTCTTTCAAAATGTCGTAAGAAGAGAGTGATAATTTTTTAAAAACTGCGTAGTTACATCACCAGATTAATTTTAAAAATTCTTTTAAACAGGATTCTTTCAAAAATCATGATCATTCTCATTGCAGGAAGAATTTGTATAGACATTCACCATTATCACATAAAAATGTCCTTTGTGCAGCACTATTGTATATATGTCTAAAAGAATGATGATCATTCTCCTCACAGGAACAGTTTGTTTCTACTTCCAGACATTTTGATTCATTCCTATCACATGAAGATGTACTTTTGTGCAGCATTATTGTGCAAATGTTGTCACAGTTAATACAACTCTCTTCTCTTGCTTTTCTCTTTTTTTAAAACAAATGATCTGCTTTGTACATTGACTGTGTTTTTGCTTATAAATGCTCTGTACTGTGCAGGTCTGGGCCCTTTTACTGAATATTTCACATTACACGTTCATGATTTCTTTCAACTGTTTTTTATCCTTGGTGTCTTCATCAATGATCAATTCTTATCATATTGGTCTCTCTATGTACCCTTCAAATTTCTGGCCTGTTTTACAAATGTTTCTCATTACCGCTTATTTGATCTCTTTGCACATGTTCTATATAGCACCCTTGGCCTCTTCATTTTACATATAACGAATTTCAAAATTTTGTATTGTACATTTCAAAATTCAGTACTTTATGTTTCCTTTCCTTTCTTTTTTAATAGGTAGATTCAGCATTCTGTATCAAGTCTCATAACAATTGTTTTAAATAATGCGGACTGCTTCCTTTTTTTTAACAAACATTCTGCATTTTACAAATATTTTCAAGACGCCCACTTGGTTATGGACTCTTGCATATAATTCATAATTATTTTTCATACAAACTTCCTTTGCACACCATTAAAGAAACTTTGCCTCTTGGTATACTTTTTCACAAGAATCAAATAGCACATGACCTACGCTGTTCCAACATTCATTGGTAGAACTCATATCAATAAGAATACTTGTCCTTTCAACAGAGCTGACAAAGTCATGTATATCCATATATCTGCTCTCACTAACCAAATATTTTGTAGCACTATGGGATTCCTTAAAAAATTAAAATCATAAGACTGTTGTTGTATGAACGCTTGGTTATGTGAATGGGTCTAAAGCAGATCAAGGGAAAGAACCCAGCATCCCTTGTTGAGATGGATAGGAGTCTGGAAGGAAGGGGAGAGAGCTACATCCGGGTCTCGGAATAAAGATGTCTTCACTGTTACACTGAGTGTTCTACTGTGTCTTGCGGGGTCGCATGCTTATACTACATGGTGGCAGCGATTGGAACCTAGCTGAAGAAGATGGCAGAGGAACAGAACAACGGTGCAGAGGGAGCGGGCCGGCCTCTGAATTTGCCCCTACCCAAGAATTTCGACGGTACAGCAGAGAGTTGGACCAAATGGGCGGGCCCGGTTTGAAAGATATCGTCTTTGCACTGGTTTGGGGACGAAACCAGATCGTGAGCAGGTGTCGACATTCCTCTACAGTATGGGGGACGTCGCCGACGACTTGCTTATCATGATGAAAGTTGATGAAATGACGATTAGTTACGTCGATCTCGTGGCGAGATTCGACGTGCATTTCAACGCACGTAAGAACGTGATCACGGCAAGAGCCAAGTTCAACCGGCGCGTACAGTTGAACGGTGAGTCGATTGACACATTTTTACAAGATTTGCATCGACTCGCGGACGATTGCGAGTATGGGCAGCTTAGGGAGAAACTGATACGAGATAGAGTGGTAGTGGGGGTGACGGACGATGCTTTGTCGGAAAAACTCCAAATGATGGCTGATCTTACCCTCAAGGACGCTATTCAGTCAAGTCGACAAGCAGAGGCTAGGAAGGAAGGACAGGCTGTGCTCAGAGGGAGAGCAGTCGACGCTATCGATCAAAGTCCTTCTTCCCAGAGACCCAAAACCCACAGGAATAGATATCAAAAAAACCCATTCTAGTACTTCCCAATCCACCTCGACCCGGTCCCAAAAGGGTGGTTGCCCAAAGTGTGGACATGACCATCCAACGAAGCCTTGTCCAGCAAAGGGGCAGAAGTGCCACAACTGTAAGAGAGAGGGGCACTATGCAAGATTCTGTCAAAGAAAGGAAGTAGATGCAGTCGAAGAGGAGGAAGAAGAAGGAGATGCACTTTTTCTTGGCGGCCTAGAAGTGGACAGCATTGAACTGGATTGCTGGTTGGCCAAAGTGGCGGTCAACGGTAAGGTTACTACTTTTAAGCTGGACACAGGAGCGTCAGTTACGGCTGTCGGCAAGAAGGTAGTGGGCAACGTCAAGCTGCGACCGGCTCAGAAGAGACTGCGTGGACCAGGCAACACGCCGATTACAGTCATAGGTTGTGTCGACGCAACTCTGTCCTGTAAGGATGTGCAGATCCAAGAGATTCTGTACGTCATAGAGGAGCAAAAGGTACCTCTCTTGAGTCGTAGAGCGTTGTGAGAGACTGGGCTTAGTGAAGCGTGTTGAGAGTCTGAACGCCAGAACGCTGAGCCAAGAATTTCCAGGCCTCTTTCAGGGTCTGGGAAAAATGGAGGGATCCTACAGCATCAGTCTGAGGGACGACGCCAAACCGGTGTGCCTGTATACGGCGAGGAAGGTGCCTCAACCACTCCTGGGGAAAGTGAAAGCGGAGCTGTCCAAGATGGAGGCCAACGGGGTTATCTCACCTGTCACGGAAACCGCACTGACTGGTGCTCGGCGCTGGTTGTGGTCCCAAAGCCGAATGGGGGAATTCGCCTATGCATAGACCTGACGAACTTGAACAAGGCTGTGCGCAGAGAAGTGTTCCCCATGGTGTCTGTGGAGGAGAGTCTTGCCAAGCTTGCGGGGTCGAGAGTTTTCTCAAAGCTGGACGCAAAGAGTGGGTATTGGCAGATACCCCTCGCGGAAGAATCTCGACTGTTAACGACTTTCGTTACACCATACGGCCGGTTCTGCATGAACCGGCTGCCCTTCGGCATATCCTCGGCGCCGGAGATTTTTCAACGAATGATGACAGAGATTCTGCAAGAGATAGAGGGCGTCGTTTGTCACATGGACGACGTGCTGATCCATGCTCCCAACGAAGAGATACACGACAAGATTCTCAAGGAAACATTGAGACGACTGAAGGTGGCCGGGATCACGCTGAATGAGAAGTGTGAGTTTTCCAAAGACTCTGTCAAGTTTCTTGGACACATCATTGACGCGGATGGTGTGCGACCTGACCCAGCCAAAGTTGAGGCCATCACAATGTTCCCGCCCCCTCAGAACGTTACGGAACTGCAGCGATTTTTTGGGATGGTGAACTACGTCGCCAAGTTCATGCCAGGCATTGCACACAAGACAGAACCCCTTCGCCAGCTCCTACGAAAGGGGCAGGCCTGGACCTGGGACAAACCACAGCAGAAGGTGTTCGAAGAGCTGAAGAAGCTACTGTCATCGGATACTATCCTCGCCCACTATGCAACTGGCCGCAAGACGACAGTGGCAGCAGATGCGTCGAATGTGGGCATTGGGGCTGTTCTTTTCCAAGAGCAGTCTGACGGGTCGCGGCGTCCCATTAGTTTCATCTCGCGCACGCTCACAGACGCCGAGAAGAATTACGCCGTGATTGAGAAGGAGGCGTTGGCAGCAACTTGGGCGGTTGAACGTTTCACACAGTACTTGCTGGGAATGGACTTCACGATCGAGACGGACCACAAGCCTCTGGTTCCGCTTTTGTCTAGTAAGGAAATTGTCAGTATGCCACCCAGGATCCAGAGATTCCGCCCTGCGCCTCATGAGGTTCAACCCCACAGTCATTCATGTCCCAGGGAAGAACCAGGTCACCGCCGACACGCTGAGCCGCGCGCCGGTGGGGAAGCCGGAGGCAGACGACGTCAACTTCGTCGACGAGGTTGCAGCCATGGTCCAGAACACCATCCAGGTCCTGCCGGCATCATCGCAGAAGCTGCAAGCGATTAGAGATGGGCAGAAAGCCGATGAAGTCGTACAGCAAGTGAGGGACTACTGCAGGCATGGCTGGCCTGCATATGTTCCAGCCAACCCCCTCCTACAGCCGTTCTGGGAGAACCGTCATCACCTGACCCTGGCTGAGGACCTGCTGATGTACGACGAGAGGTTGGTGATCCCGGGGCCCATGAGGCTGGAGATCCTGTCCCGCCTGCATGAGGGACATCTGGGCGTCACCAAATGCCGCGCGCTGGCGAGCTCGTCAGTGTGGTGGCCGTCCCTTGGTGCTGCCATTGAGGAGATGGTGTCGCGGTGCGTCACCTGCAAGAAGCACCGTCCAGAGAGGAGAGAGCCGCTTCTCCCCTCCGCGTTCCCTTCCCGTCCCTGGGAGAGGCTCGGGATGGACCTGTTTGAGCTGAAGGGTGAGCTTTACCTCCTCATCGTTGACTACTACTCCCGGTGGATTGAGGTCAAGCACCTGACCTCCCAGACCAGCGCAGCCATCATCCGGCAGATCAAGTCTGTCTTTTCCGGCCACGGCATTCCTGATGTCGTGGTTAGTGACAACGGGCCCCAATTCGCCAGTGCTGAGTTCCTGCGTTTTGCGGGTGAGTACGGGTTTGTTCACGTGACCAGCTCCCCCAGATACCCGCAGAGCAATGGTGAGGCGGAGAGGGCTGTTCAGACGGTGAAAAAACATTCTAAAGAAAGCCAAAGACCCGTATTTGGCCTTGCTGTCCTACAGGGCGGCACCGCTTCAAAATGGCTACGCTCCGAGTCAGCTGTTGATGGGCCGTCACCTCAACACAACGATTCCCGTCAAACCTTCGGTGCTGCAGCCGTCAACACCCGACCACGACTTGGTTCGGGGTACTGAGGCGACCAACAAGCTGAAACTGCGGGAAAACTACAACCGACGTCACGCTACCTGTGCTGCTGCGATCCTACATCCGGGCGACGCCGTCCATGTCAGAGATCTTGACAGGCCGGGGCAAGTCATCGCACGCCACACTAGCCCCCGGTCTTTCCTTGTCCAGACCGACCAGGGTAGGGTCCGTCGCAACAACTGTCACTTGGTGAAGACGGGTGATGAACCGGTCGCACTCCAGAGTCAGCAGGGGTCAACATCCAGTGAGCCACGCCCACCTACCCCTGCCAAGCCTTCACCGTCCCCTGTTATTACAGCACCTAGAAGGAGTGACAGGGTGATTTTTAAGCCAAAACGCTTGGATCTGTAAGCACAGAACGTCTTACAGATAGTCATAAAGTCCTCTTGGTGTTGAGGCGCAAAAGCAGAGTTGATAGAACTTAAGTCCTTTAAAAGGCATTGTGTAATGTAAAGTCCTTTCAGAGGCATCTGTTTGAATACAAAGTCCTTTATAAGGCAATTTCAACAATGTTTATTTAAGTATTGTGGTATTTAAGTTTTCATGAAACAAGACAGGGGAACAACTCTATATTACCGCTGTACTACATGGATTATTATATTCCTACCAAAACTGAAGTCCAAAACTGCATCACTTGTTATTTTATATTAGATAGCATGATTATTTTTTTTAATTTTGAAAAGATGAGATAGTGCTAAAAAATTTTCAGATTATGGGGGGAAAGGGGAAGAGGCAGTTCAGAAAAGACAGTGGATAGAGTAAAATTAGATGTTTACGAATGATACTACCCACATCGGATTTGATGTGCACTTATTATGTTGTGTTTGGTTCCTTAGATAATATTGGATGTGCAGATTTCAGATTGAAATCATCGAGTACAGTAACATTCACATAATGATCTACTTTGAACAAAGTAAAATTATTTATCATTCGGTTTGAAATAATCTAAAGTTAAAACCTGCAGTGTTAAACTAGTTCCCTTCAGAGGTGGAAATTATATTCAGTTATGTATTAGAAAGATTTTAGCTTTGATGTTGATTATATAATAATCTCTTTAATTAATAGTAAAGTTAAAGATCTTGAGGGGAGGTGTTGTATGAACGCTTGGTTATGTGAATGGGTCTAAAGCAGATCAAGGGAAAGAACCCAGCATCCCTTGTTGAGATGGATAGGAGTCTGGAAGGAAGGGGAGAGAGCTACATCCGGGTCTCGGAATAAAGATGTCTTCACTGTTACACTGAGTGTTCTACTGTGTCTTGCGGGGTCGCATGCTTATACTACAACTGTTATGTGACATGAAACTGTAACATGATACAATGCTTTCAGTTCATTACTGTGACACTGGTCTGTAATAACCCTTGACAGAGATCACAATTACAGTGACCAACTGTTGTATCACAATGTGGGCAGCACATGCAGGCTGATTCTGGAGTCCCATACCTCCACATAAGGCAAACGGTCCCTGATATACATGCATATTTCATCACTTTTTGTGTTTAATGGCACCGACACAATAACTTAATCCTTTGTGTTTAGTATGAGTGGAGAGAGCAGACCTTCAATCAATGTTTGAATTAACACAGCTCAATGTACAGACTTCATTATCTGTAAGAAAATATGTCGAACTAAACAAACCTGCACCAGTGCAGGAACTTGCGAGTTTTTCTGTTCTCTGGTATCTGGGTGAATGTCCCTAAAAGACAGCACGAAATACACTGAAAGAGTCACACAAGTGTATGAGGCATACATAATTCTAGTTTTGGTTGGCCAAGTGAACATTCCCTTATTTGCTAACAGGCTGGTCTGTTAAAACATCTTTTGCATGAATTGTAATGAAATATGACAAAATAGATTTTGCATTCCCTGTGTATAAGTGAAAATCTATTCTACTGTGTTTGGGGTCTGTTCATTTGTTTAGCCGTGTACTTGTTTGCTCTTATCTGATGAAACTTTGTTCCAGTATCGGTTTCTGTTTTATCACGGAGGTGTCACTGTGTGTGGACTGGTCCATATACGTTATACCACATCCACTAAGTTTCGAAACCACACTGCGCACAATTTACAGCTGGTGGATAAATGAATTAATGACTGACATGAGAGAATTTAAGAAGAGTCTCATGGCTATGACTTAGCAGATGTCTGACCTGCGTATTAGTCCAATGTGCTGGTCAGACCTTGTTCAACTAGTTTCTTTCTGTATTTTTGAGAATGCAACATTTCTGTGACTTTTCTACAACATTAATTTTATTCTTTTCTCACATCGTGCAAAGCACGCTGCAGTTCTGCTTCCATAATTCATGCTCATTTATGCATGCTTCTAAACATTTATGTTTCTTGCAATGTTCAACTTGCATCAACTTGTTTTAGCATGTTTGAAAACAACCAAACAGCACTACCGAGAATCAAGTTCAGGAAGATAAAACCACTCAATATCAAATTTGCCAGTTTTCTGTTCACACAAAAAGCCCACATAAAAACATTACAGCAATAACAAATTCACACCAAAGCAGAGATACAACACCAACAATAAATTTTCTAATGTAAAAAATAATATTCATTAATTCTAATATGCCTGGTTTTCAGTTGGTGCATGGATTTACAAATTAATGCAGTTAATTTGTTTTGTATCTGCACTGCTGACAGGAAAAAAACCTCCCAAAACTTTAGGTGGAGTGATAACAATTCACCTGATTTTGTATTGGTATCAATGTAGATCATTGTTTCATTTTCTTTCAAACTGACTTTACTGATTTGTCTCTATCTTTAAATGAAATAGTTTTAAAATGTCAGAAAAAAAGGCTTCATTTGCATGAGAAAGTGTCTTCCCTGCTAAATGTTTGAATCTATATGCGTTCTTAGTATTCCTACAAGTATATTTTCATCTGTCATTCAAAGGTGGTGTTTGTGATTTCCTCCTCAACCCTTTCCTCTCCAAATCAACCTTACACAACCTACCAGCAATACAGTGTTCTAACCTGTAAATATAAAGTTATTTCTTCTTTTTTTTTTTTTCTTTTTTGGTTGTTGTTTGCTTGCTTGTTTAAGGTTTGAGGATTTCTGATTCTGTGGGTGGCATAAACGGTGGGGGAGGGTAGATAACCCAGGCATAACAAAAAGCAAAAGATCAAGTCTCATGTGACCCAAGAGCAGAAAAAATCCAAATGACGATGCCTGTAAACACTGAAAAAGCCAAGAGCCAAAAGACATCAAGAAAAACAGTCTGGAATGTTTGAAAAACAGGTTGGGTAGATCCGGTGAGGCTGCTTTCCATGTGCTGGTTATAGTGGGCTGGTCAGCAGGTCATCCAGATCTGACAGGACGTCATCCCCATCCTGAAGATAAGACATGAAACATGGGGTCTGATGACTCTTTCCTTCAGTCTGAGTACAACCCACTTCATCATACATACCATGTCCTAAATGATTCAAATACACAGAAACTGTAAACCAGGAATAGCAAGTTCTTTTATGACTGTCATTCCATCTGTCAAAACCTTCATCCCTCCCTTCCTCCAAACCCCAATAAAATGAAACCAAGTGACCCCACCCCTGCTTCCCCATAAGACCCCCCCCCCCCCTCCTCCTTAAAAGCAACACAATGACAGGAGTAAAACGAAGAAAACAGTGCTTTTTCATATTTTAAAAATATTTTGAAAATGAGGCTAAAAAATGGAAGAACCTGATGCAACGAAAACCATGGAGGACAATACATTTAAAGCAACATGGTGCAACTGTATATAAAGTAAATGTGAATGGATCTGTTATCATGTGGTTTTCGTGTCATTTGTTTACTTTTTTGTTTCGTGATTTCATCTCCACTGGACAGTTTCTATATGATCATAAATTCATGCAGTAACTAATAAACCAGTCGGTGCCATAGCTAGATAACCAAAAATTGGGCTTTGTTTTAGGGTGTCAACATTGCCATCATGGTAGTTCTTTTGCAATCACTGTTACTCGTGAATGTTCAAGACTAGACCCTCAGATTTAATTCTGCTAGTTTTTGCCTTTTTGTGCTTGTTTTTGCTCCTTTTATTTATTCATTAATTTGTTAATTTTTCATTCAATTGCTAACAAATGAACATGTCAGATATGGAATGACACAATGATGCACTGTTGCATGCATAATTGGTTGTGGTATTTAGGCGCTTAACTAGATTATACTTTTTTTATTTTTTCAATAAAATGCACCTTCTTTAAATGTGGGATGGAGGGGTAGGGTGGCATGCATATTGATTGTGGTATTCAAAGTGCTTAACTGGATTATACTGGTTTCCTCTGAAATTAACATTCTTTAAGGGTGGAATGGATGGGGCAGGGTAGGGGGTAGGGATTGTTTGTCAGGACAAAAAACAGGGCATAGTAAGGGGAAAATTTAAACTCCCCTGGGTGGTGGTAATATGAGGTAAGATCAAACGGGGATATTTGCCAAATTTGGTACCAATACAGCTTTGAACTTTTAGTTCCTTTGACATGTTACGATTTCCTTGTGCAGAAAGATTACTGCTTCCCTTCTGCCCTGTCTGGCCTGTTGAAAAAACTCAGCTCAGTACACAGGACACTAAACCAGTGAACATTCTTGCCTTTTTTTTCTTAAAAAACACAGAAAAGGAGAATAAACATCCTAGAAAGTTAAACAAATAAAAAAAACAACTTCCTCTGACATTACTTTCACTAAAAGACTTGCTTACCACAGAAAAAGCAAAAGCACACACATGAAATTCATTACGATAAACGTTTCAATTACAGCATTTCTTCTTTGCCTTTAGAACTTCTTGTTGTTGTTTTTTATTTGGAAAATGTCAAACTGAAATGATTGTAATTCTTATAAATACTTCCAAGCTCTTTAAAAAGGGGTTTAATTTAAAAGAACTGCAATTTTTAAATTTAAGCAAAACCATTTTCCCAACATGCTTGGTTAACAAAGGGATAAAATATGAAAGGAAGCCTATTGTTTTGCCTCTTTTGGAGGTCTTAAGTCTCAGATCAGAATGGAACTCTACAGCATCATCTTCATGAAGACTGCAGTGAATGCATTTTCAATTTATGTTGTCTATAGCCCGGGTTAACTGAAAAGAACCACATCAGGGCTGTCACTTCATAACAGCATTTCACTCTCTACAACGATGCTTGAAAAAAAAAATCACTATTACAAATCATTAACATAGATTTTCTAAATTGCTTTAAAATCTTTCTTCTGAATGAAATATTGGGTCAGATAAAAAATATTTATCGCTTTCAGAAACTCAAGAATACACAAGGGGGGCCATCTTTGAGTGCTCATGTGGGTGTGTATGCGTGTGTGATATGTGAGCTTGTGTGAGCATGCCCCTGGATGCATGCATATGCAACTGTGTGCATGCATAGTAGAAACTCATGGAGAGCGTGGCAGCAGAGAGTCTCAGAAGAAAAGCCCCCTTCAAGCAAGTGTTTCGGCCCTTATCCCCTGACACTCTAGGGGGGTTGGGCCACACCGGTTCATGACTCTGGATGTCCCTCTGCTGCCCCTTTTTTAACCCCCATCTTGGGATGAAGCCATGGCTGGGATTCAAACCCCATGACCCTCTGGACATGCTCATTTTCCACTTAAGACTCGCACTCTAACCACTGAGCCACTGGGGCACCTGTTTATTTGTGGGAAATTTAAGCCTTATGAAGTTCACTTTTGTTCCTTCTTGCCCAAATCCAGTTTTGAACACCTCTCTGCCGCTTCTCCATTGCTTTCCGGCTCTGGTTTTTTCCCTCCCTGCAACTGAGAAACTGTTTCATGAGGCTGTATGCAGACGTTCCTACAAACCCTTGCTCCCAAATTTTTGCAGTGAGGACTTTGACCTGATAGCCTTCTCTCCTCAGGGTGTTTGCCAGATCAGCATACTTTTCAGTCCTGTAGATTTGAGCTGCCCCATTTTGTTCTCATATGGCACCGTGAGCTCGATCATGATCAGCTGCTTGGTTGACTGAGAGTGGACTACCTGTTTGGTCTCATGCCACTCTTGCTGCTGATCTCTGGGTGACCCTTTAAGAGGTCTGCAGTGCATCCCAGTCATCTGCCCCCTCCAGCAGACTCTGCCTGGCATGTTCCGAGTGCACTGTTGTTCTTGGCCATGATTGCTACCCCCTGCGTGAAGAATGTTGCGGGTGCTTTTGGAGTCCTGATTTTCCCTTTTGTGGTGTCGGTACTAGCCCAGACTGCTTGTACAATCTCTTTGAGCACTTGGTTGTGCCTCCATGTGTACCTTCCCTTTAGGCAGGGCTACTTTACATGAGCTTAGGGGCATGCTCCACTGTATGTTATAGCTTGTGTATATGGGCATATACATACATGTGCGTGTGTGTGTGTGGTGTGTGTGTGTGTGTTTTGTGTGTGTGTGTGTGTGTGTGTGTGTGTGTGCCTTTAATTTATTGGGGAATGGCTGTTCAGAAGA
This sequence comes from Conus ventricosus, assembly GCA_018398815.1. NCBI lineage: Eukaryota > Metazoa > Mollusca > Gastropoda > Neogastropoda > Conidae > Conus > Conus ventricosus. Next base: position 73,665,825 of record CM031596.1, on the reverse strand, counting down.
TGAATAGTTTTATTAATGAATAATAAGAAAAATACTACTACTACTACTGCTGATTATAATAATTATCTTAATGATATTTATAATGAGGATGATAATGATAATACTAATAATACATATATCAATAATAATGATAATGGTAATGATAGTTACAACAAAAAAAAACGATCATGAAAAATATTCATGATGACAGTTGTGAAAATTATAATAAAAGTGACGAATATAATACTAATTGTGATTGAACTGCTAATAAAAATAATTAAATAATCATCACAGCAATCATCATCATAGCAATAATTTATTAATAACAATCTTTATCATCATAACAAAGGAAAAAAATGTTAAATGTGGAAACATATTCATACAGATAGTATTAAGACAAGACTGAAAAAACGGTCTGATGCAAAGAAATAGTAGACTAAGAACAACAACATCAAAAAGCACACACAAAAAAAGAAAAAGAAAAAAGCAACAAATGTTGTATGTGGGTCACAAAAACCAAATTTCTGCAAAAACTGGAAGGAGAAGTGAGGGTCCTTCATTTTGTTTTCACCTGCCATCACATTGCAGACGCTTCTTGCAAGTAAAAACCGCCTCATCTTGCTCTGATTACCATGAAACAAGTTCTTTATGATACAAATTACTTTCAAACCTGATTCATCAGCATACTTTGGCACATGCTCATTCACCGTTTTTTCGATGTTACTGATTATGTTGTCGAAATAACAGACACAGCAAAACTGATTTCCAGCACAGAGGTTAGCAAGAGTGGTCGCTCTTTGCTCAGAGCTTCTACGGCAGTTATTTTCCTCAAGCTCAATTACCACTCAAGCCCTTTGTCTCCAGAATTGTTTTTCAACGTATTTCTTTTCACTTCATATTTTCACCAAACATGTGTACAGAATATGGCAAAATTGTATTGGTAAACAGATCTGTCAGAGAACATGCTCACCTGCAGTAGGGTGGATGTGAACCCACATGGACAATTCTCAATTTGTCAAACATGGCAATAAATGGATTAGTCTTAGTCTCTGCTTTCCATCTTCAATACTTACAGTAAGCTCTAAAGCAAGATGTTTAGCATATCTTAAAAAAATAAAAAAATAAAAAAATAACGCACAAAGGACCAGGAAAGAAGGCTGGGAAACAATTGGGCCTTATGAGACAGAATGAGTTTGAGCAACAAAAGCACCTTCAAGCAAAAATCATATTCAAAATCAAATGAAGAATGTTACTACACCAAAACACAAGTCCTCAAGAAAGAAAAAGAGACAAATTGAAAATGGCATATCATGGCTTTTTTCCTCTCGTGAAACAAATGCTCAATGCCCAACAGAATTATATGTACATGCTAGGATAATAGAATATGTTGCAAACAAGAAAGACATACCTCAACAGGGCCATATTCAATCAAACAATGGGAAGCTTATCTGAGTGAGCATCATCAGCTCCACTTTCTTTCCAAATACAATTTGTCAACAATTAAACTTGCACTTATGCTCGAATTAGCTCCCATGCTTCATGTGTTTTTGAACATGGAAAGGTGCAGCTTGCAAAAGTGAGAGTGAGCTAACGGAAAGAATTACAGTGCAAAAAATTGTTCTAACACTCACTACACTTTGCAATTGGATATTAGTTTTCAGATTCCCAAAGGATAAGCGAGGCATGTAGTTTGATCAGTTTCAGCTTTAACTCTGTAATTTTCTTTTGATTTGTAATCGCAAGTAATCAAAGTGGTTTTTTCCTTGAGATTTTATCACACCTAAAAACATGTTTTTTTTGTTATTAAAGCTATAGTTACTAAAAGAAACCTCAACCAAATACATTTATGAGGGGAAATTTTGTTGTTGTTGTTGAGAAATTTTGGGAATTGTAGCAAAAATAATGCACAAATATTGTGAACAACTCAAAAACTGTTGTAACAACATTTTGAAATGACCTACAAGTCATGTGAAAATGAGCTCAATCAACTAAACGTAAACCTTAGCTTTGAACAAATGTGTTCACTTGTACACATCAAACTATCGTAGGCCAACATGTATCTCAGAAGTTCTTTAACCTTGGACTGTCATCATATTTCTATACATAGCGTTTGAAAGATTAAGGTGAGATTAGCAGAATGTAAACTAGAACACATTGAATTCTTGCGCCGACAAGAACGCAAATGCAAGGTTAATATTTCTTCTCCTACAGTGTTTTACAAAACGATGATTAGAGTGTCATAATGAGCACTATGACATAACTGACATAAAGCTGGGTGAACTCCAGCAGAAAGGAGGCGGCGAGGAGCGCAAGGGTTGAGAAGAGGGAGGAAAATACCAAATAAAGAAAACATTAAAAAAAATTTTTTTAAATGAGCTGAATAAATAAATCAATATCTAAACAAGAATAAACGATAATAAAAAGAAAAACATACCTAAACATGAAAGTACGAAAGAGAGAGGGTGTACAAAGGGGGTGTGTAGAAAAGGGAAGGGAAAGGGACAGGAGAATAAAGTGGTACCAGAAGAGCGATTGCAGAGAGGAGGCAGAGAGGAGAGGGAGGAAGGAATATATAAGAAAAAAAACCCACAAAAATCTACACTTTGGCGCATATAACAGAATAATATGATACACCTGTCCTTTAGCCCATGTCTGACTGTTATCTCACCACATCTGTCAAATCTATGCCA
>CM031596.1:73605656-73658156 GCA_018398815.1 Conus ventricosus | reverse complement strand
TCTTCAGCACAAATTCATTACGCCCAAATTAAAGACACCTACATTAGTTATATATAGGAGCAAAAGAGTCCATCTTCAGTAGGTCAAGAATAGCTGGGAGGGCAGGTGGAACGTAAGTCAGTACAAGAACTTAAACACTAAAAAGGGAACTGACAAAATGCTTAAAACAAAACATGATGTCTAAGCAACTTCCTCTTTATTTGTGCATTTATCATGTTCGAAATGACTAAACTGTGAACACCCAGGATTTATGCCAGATGCAAGAGCTTATCTGTTAATGAAAACTGTCTCACGCTCTACCCCCACCCCCTTTCTCCCATCTCTTGACCCTTCACTGTAAGATAAATTAAAACTATGTTTGGAGGTGTCACACTCCAGAAGGGAATTAAAATGCAGCTTATCAATACAAGTTATTTGCTGTATGGTTTTAAAAGAAAAAATTCTCAAGAAAATTAAGTTTATAAAAGTTACAATACTGTTAATCATCTCTGTCATGTATATATATCTTTTCCCCTCAAAATTTTTTCAATCTATGAACACTCCCTTCCCCTCCCAAACCTTTCTCCTACCCAAACACAAACACTGATCATGACATGTGCTGTTTAAAGGCTGAAAAACAAAAAACAAAAAGGCGTAAAAGATAATCAGCTAAAACAATGGAGAGTATGGCGAGTGAGAGTATATGTGTGTAGGTGGACGATGATGACTGACGTTTTTGTCTGTCTGTCTGACAGACAGATAGGCAGCCAGGTCATTTGCCTGAATGGAAATGGAGGCTTCTAACAGGCACAAAACAGCCACAGACATTACAGGGTAAGATGGGGATGGAGCATGGGGATGGGTGGACAGAGGCACTGGAAAGGGAGGGGAAGGGGGAAGAATAAATTGTTTGATGAGAAAAATGCACGAGGAAAAAGAAAAATGCACGAGGAAAAAGAAAGTACCAGATGAAGGAGTGGAAACAAAGAGGGGGGAAAAAGTGAGGGGAGTGGAGGGGTGGTGGTGGTGGAGAGGTGTGTGATTGGTTAATTAAGGAGATGAATTTTTTTAGGGTAATCCTCTCCCCCCCCCCCCCCCCCACCACCTCTACCTTTTCAGTTGGCCTTCCTATCTTATCTTCTGAAGCTTGTCTAGCCTTCATGTCCTTCAGCAGCCCTTCCAGACACTATAAACTCTCCTTCCCCCCTCTTGAGTTTGACAGTAAACCATGGGGCAGTTAGAGAGAGAGAGAGAGAGAGAGGGAGAGAGGTGGGGGGGGGGGGGGGGGTTGGGAGCAAAACTCTGGAGCTTGCACTTGAGTAAGAAAAGGGAATGTAAGGACAAGGAAAGGTGGTAGGATTGTCAGTGGTGATCACCTAAGATGAAAGGGCAATCGGTGTCCTTCCTGGGTTTCATGGTAAGCATACCATCCATAATCAGCAATACAAATACACTTTGTATTTATGTGTAAAGCAAAAAAATAGATACTGAAATCATAAAACAAACAATGAAACACCACCTCAACACACACAGAGACACAGACACACACACAACACTACCTAAATATATCTTTTTTTTTATTTAAGTAGAAACTGCCCAAACACAATTTATCTGTTCCAGAGTTAAAGCTTATTCCAGAATACTTGCACCCTTGTAAACAGGAAATAATCACAGTTTCTTTTCAGTTTATGGGTTCAATTCCAAGTTAATGAAGGCAGGGAAATTTAGAAGTTTAAAATGTTGTGGGGGAACACAGCATCAAGAGTAAATGTTGTAGGAACGTAAAGAAATGACTCTCAGACCTACCATGTCATTCCCACTGCGTAGGCGAATGTTTTGACCACTGCTGTCAGTGGAGGAGGCCCCGCGGGCACTCTGTGGGACAGAGGTTTCGGAGTCCCATCTTTCCAGCTCCTCTCGCACCAGCTTCTCCATCTGTTCCCTCTTCACTTCATCACTTGTCCCATCCGACTGTGTAAACAATGCACACAACACACCATCTTATCATTGAAAAGTACCAAATATATCCAAATAGCATAACGAGTAATTACAATAATTCAACAAACACATAAAGCTATATTCAATAAGAACATTTATGCTGCAGTGAACTCAAGCTCCATACTGTAGTTAGAGGAATCATCTTGTTCAAGTGGCTTAAACGGTGAATATTCACATCAAACCCCAACCTCAAAACTGGTGTGTTTCTAGGTGTCAAATTGAGGTAATGCTGAAGGAGAAACCAACTGAACAGTAAATTCTTGTTTGTGCATGGATAGGCATTTGCTTAACTTGGGTTTGTGTTCTTGTTTCGATTACTTTAAAAAAACAAATACAATTAAGGAAAATTTACTTTCAACACAAATACAAAAAAGAAAAAAGGAAGCAAAGAAAGTGAGATTCTCTTTCCATCACTTTATATAGATGTAGTCGCTCATTTTTTCAAATAATGATGTTCAAGCATCTTTTCATACTTTGGCCATATTTCTTTCTTTTGCTTCTTTTTATAAGTTTTCTAGCAAGAATAACATGTTATGTTATTGTGCATAAATGTCAAGTGGATAGAAAAAGAAGTAAATACCTGTAGCTACTGAACCAACAAATAACCCCAATTCTACCTTTGATGAAGATTTGCCTCACTCTTCTTCAGTATGTTGCAGACAGACAGAAAAGATACTTCATTTATAACGTTAAGTCTGCATGCAGGTTTTAAACGCAATTCAAATATCTCAACAGCAAGTGGCATCTTACAACTACAAGCAAAAGGCAAACTGATCACCTCACCTCCGTTATACTGTCCAGGATCTTCCCATGGTTTCCCTCCTCTTCAACTTGGCTTTCTCCATGGCTTCCAGTTTGACCAAGACCGCATCGATTTTGGACACAATGCTGCCAATGGAGTGCTCCATTCGGTCCACTCTCCTGGACAGCACTGTAAATTCTTCATAGGAGACACCACTGGAGGTTCGGCCCGTACGAGATGACTTGGTACCAGTGCCTTCATCATCACTTTCTTCACCACTTTCATCAAAGCTAACACGGCTGCTGGAACGACGACCTGTGCCAGGATGCTTCCCTTCTAGTTCATCATACTCTTTGTTCAGAGCAGCCTGCACACAGGTCCCTCATGTGATTCACAGACATACCTTTCGCCACAAAAATTTAACACTTTATATGGAAACCCTTCGATTCTGAGTGACACACATAAATGTCTAGAAGACATGACAGCCTTTTTGTGACAAGATGAGGCAGTCAGATCAGATTATCTAGCACAACTGTTTGTCTTGCCTTCTTACACTTAGAACAGAATACCTTGATTCAGGTGGAACATTGACACTTTCATACCAAGATTTGGACTCTCCTTCAAATCTGTAATTTTCCATAAGGTTCAGCAGTCAAACAATTAATAGCTACTGACATATAAACAAAATTCATTTTCAAAGTCTCACATTAATAGTCGAGACTAAGAAATGTACTAAAATGCTCAAACACACCCTTGCATGTTAAGTCCCCTAAGTGGTGAAACATGATTCATCTTATGCTGTCTTTGAACGATCATTCTAACATCTTTTGCTTTTTTTATTTATTTTTTTAAAACTGATTTGATTTACTGTGCTTTTGCAACTAAGTTACATTTTTTTTTCTTCTTCATTTTTGTAAATATATAGTCTGATTAAGCTCTGATTTACTATCATTCTGATAATGCATGGAAATGAATTCTTTGTGCAGTCCTTTCAAAATATCTGAGAAATACTCCCATTGGTTTATGACATCAGAGCCACAATATTCGATTCAAAATCTGTTCATAACTGCATGATAAAGGCCAATGATTACAGTTAATGGCTAAATCAGAAATTAATCGTTTTTTTGTTGTGTGTTTGTGTGCCCCCCCATTTTTTTTTTCTTTTCTTTTTGAAATGTTATGATATTCATTTGTAATGTACTGTTTGGAAAATGATTAAAAAACAAGATGCAAAAAAAAGAAAAAAAAGAAAGAAATTTATCGTACAACTTCGCTTTCAAACTCTTATCATTCATTCGTTTATCTCAAATATGTATGTCAAAACCAAGGGAAAAACACAAACAGATCTTAAAACACTGTCACATTTTTTTTTATAATATAAATGTTGTAAAGGGTTTTCACCTTCTGTTCAAAGAGGTCAGCCTGCATGCGCCTTTGTTCTCTTCATCCAGAATACGGTCACCATCTACATCATATCTGGCGAACATGGCTTCGATCTCCCCATCTGCATAGCCACGTCTGAAATGACAAAGTATGTAAACCTGTAAATGTTTGACTCCAGCTGATCCTAAAGCATTCATGCACCTGCCATGCAACTATGGATCATCTTTGCATGCATTTATCCACATACCATGGAACTACTGACCATAGCATGCATTTATCAACCTGCCATGGTGCTATGAACTATACCTGCAAACAGCTATCCAACTGCTGTGGTGCTATGGATTAGACTTGCGTTTATTCATCCAACTGCCATGGAGCTACAGACGTCTGTGCATGCATTGATCTAACTCCCTTAGAACTATGTACCATTTCAGTCATGCTGTAGCCCATTTGTGCCACAGGTCATACTGGGGCTGTCTCCTTGTTACAGTCATTTCCCTATACAGATGTTTCAGAAAAAAAAATCCACAACTCATTACACCAATAATAGAAATGATTTTTGACCACCGATCTTCTGTCAACAATATAAACTATATCTTTGAGGATGCTCAGAAGATTTGAAAAAACAAAAAACAAACAAACTGAAAAAAAAAAACCCAGAATAAAAGTCTTCAATGTTTCATTTGATGTCATCAGTCCTGAAGACAATCTATGACCAAAACGTTGAAGATTTTTGCTCTGTGTTTTTTTTTCCACCTATTTTCAATTATTCTGAGCATCCTCAAAGATATAGTTTGTGTCATTAAAGCAAGTTTTCTAGAACATGCAAAAATTGCTTAAAAAACTTTCTTCCATAAAACCTTATATCAGATGAAAAATATTTATCCCTTTAATTTAAGGAACTAAAAAAAAACACATTACTATGTCTGCATGTATTTATCCAAGCGCCATAGCCCATGTCTGCAACTCCGTTGCTTTCCTAATTTAATTCTAGGAAGAGCCTAATACCTTTAACCATGGCAATGTTCCAAGCAAAGTTGGAATTCAGTATCTGTTCAGGCAGATCTGTAAAACTTTGAGTAGTTAAATTCCTATTTGAGGCAGTATTTCAGACAGAGGTGTGTGTGTGTGTGTGTGTGTGTGTGTGTGTGTGTGCGTGTGTGTGGCGCGCGCGCGAGTGTGTCCATGTGCATACATGTGCGAGCGCATGTGCACACGCTTGGCTGTATGCTTGTGCGTGTGTGTGAGTGTGTGTGTGTGTGCATGTGCATGTGTGTGTGTGCGTGCGCGCGCTTGCATGCATGCATAGGTGCATGTGTGTGCGTGCATGTGTGTGTACCCTTTGAGATCCTGGCGCCACTCATCAAAGTCCAGGTGTTTGTCCTGGTTGTCAGTGCTCATGTCCATGTGCATACATCAGGCATGAAAGTGACCAGCAGTAAAAAAGAAAAAAAGAAAAAAAAAAAAAAGGCTGAAAAATCGGCGGGGGTCTGGGGGCCACCGTAGGCTCCCAGTGGGGTCCAGGGGCAACGCCCCGGTGGGGGTCAGGGGGCCAAGCCCCCTGAAGCTGAAGCTTTTTTATGAAATAAAAGGCCTAAAACAGCAAATAAACCCCTATTTCAGCGCTGTTAAGAAGGGCAGATAAACCACATTTTCATGTTTTCAGTAATAAAAATAATACTTCAAAAGAATATATGTGCATACTGACTCATTCACTCAAAACAATGAGACAGCCTTCATCACAACATTGATTCAGTCAGTCAATCTTTCCACATGGAACACAAAATGCAGCGCCTTTTTCGTCTAATTTGCGAAACACATCACCAACTCGAACATCGTCCACTTCCTGGTCTAGCCAGTCCCACCTCCAATCGTTTCTCATCCCTTTTTTTTTTTTTTTGCCGTGAAATCGGGATGCGCTTGAAAACTTCGCCAATTTAACGATGTCCAACGTTCGACAGGCGCGAAAAGACCGGATGTTGATTAACGGCGGAAGTGACCGGTTGACTCTTTTGAGAATAACAGAGTTGCAAATCGTCCAAATGGGAATAGCATCGAACGAAAGTTTATTTCAGGATTCTTGTGGGTTTTTTTTGGGGGCGGCAGTTTTTTTGGGGGGCGGCGCAGATGAAAAAAATGGGCGGAAAATCCGCCTTAGGCGGACGAATTTCATGCCTGATACATGTGTGAGTGCATGTGCACATGTTTGGCTGTATGCTTTTGTGTGTGTGTGTGTGTGTGTGTGTGTGTGTGTGTGTGTGTGTGTGTGTGTGTGTGTGTGTGTGTGCGAGTGTGCGTGTGTGCGTGCGTGCGTGCATGCATGCGCATGCATGCATGTGTGTGTACCCTTTGAGATCTTGGCGCCACTCATCGAAGTCCAGCTGTTTGTCCTGGTTGATGTCAGCAGTCTGCAGAGCCTCCTGGATATCCACGATCTTGTCACGCTTCAGGTTCAGCTTGTCCATCATCTTCTGATAGCCCTGAACAATGCACACCAACCACAGCCTATAGTTACCTTAGCTTCCACGACATTCATCATGAATGGATTCACTGTCCACCAGATCTCAAAGTAAAACAGTGAGGCATTTTATAATGATTTTGAGGCATTTAGAGTTTTTTTTTCTACAGGATCATGTCTTTTCTATTATCAGGATGAGACAAATTATTGGATATTGAAATAACAGGAATTTTGCATGTTTGGTTTTTTAAAAAAAACTATGAAAGAAATTACTGTACTGCAATTGATAACCCCAAAAAGAAAATTTATTAGAAATAGGACTTTTCCTTCTAAAAGTATACAGGGCATGGTTAGCGCCCTTTTCTCCCAATTCAATTTCATGAATATTGTAATATGGCGATGTTCCACGGAAAGTGTGAATATGGCATTTGTTTGGACAAGTACTATGAGAAAAAAATCATCTTGTAGCTTATAAAGGTATGCCGTCAATATGTTGATAGCATAAATTAACTTGTTTTACTGCCAAGACATTACAAGACTAGCCTTTCAAAATACACAACATAAAAAGAATGATGCAAAATGCTAGCTTTTATTAGACTGTTAGCATTAGGTTCACCTGTGTTTTTATCAGTGTGTGTTTGTGTGCAAGAACGTGTGTGTGTGGTGTGTGTGTGTGTGTGTGTGTGTGTGTGTGTGTGTGTGTGTGTGTGTGTGTGTAAATGTGCGTGCGTGAATGCGTGCGCGTGTGCATGCTGGCACACCTGTACCAACGAGTATATGTGTTTCTCTTCTAATAAAAGCATATGCATACTTGCATACAAGTGAACAAGACAAAGAAGCTGAACAGAAACGCTGCCCATACCTTTCTGAAGTAGTCAGCAATCTCAAACTCGTTCTTCTGGTTGGCCATGTCAGACTTGACCTCCGAGTACGTATCATTGATAATTGCCAGGAACATGTTGATGAGGACAAAGAAGACAAAGAAGACAAAGAGCATGAAGAAAATGGGACCCAGCACACGGTTGGCCTGCTCCAGTTGGTGGAAGTTGAAATCACCCAGGATGATGCGGAACAGGGTGAAGCTGCAACAGTGAAGTTGATGTAACACTTCTCTCAGAGCATGTACCACAACTTTTTACACATTCCCGCAAGTTGGTAAAAATGCTCTGAGAAATATTGTGATATATTAGATTTTGAATAATTTCCATTCACAATGGCGTTTAAAACAAAAAGAAGAAATTGGCGGAAGGGTTGCAGGAGAGGGGAGAAGGGTCACAAGTGACCCCCTGATGCTGAAGATTTTCCTCAGGCTATTGCAGAAATGACTTCTCTTCAAAGTAAGGAACAGACACAACACAAAAGTAACTTAAGTTTTAACATGAAGAAACAGGCTACGAATGATAGAAAATTATCTTCTCTACTGACTTATTCATAGTATAAGACATAGAGTGCCTATGGAGAAAGCTCACATCTACAACACTTAGAAGTATGCCAGTCTAGCCAGCTGCTTAGAAATGCTGGCTTCAAACCCAAAGTCCTTGCTCTATGAGGCAAAAAATGTCCAAGAGAAAAATCAAGCAATCCTCCACTCATGTAGACAAAAAGGAAATGTTAATGTGTTGGCTGACAGATGATCAGAGCTACCAAGGCCTCAATAGTACAGAGTAGCATTTTGACATTTTGAATGTGGCATCCCAAGTTCAAGCATAGCACTTGTATGCGCAGTGTTACTGAAACTGTAGTAGGGACTCTTTTTTCACTAGTTTATTCTTTGAAACTGTCATTGTGGCGTCCTCAATGTCTGACAAGTCAGACACAAGCGTACTTTCAGTCGATCTTAGCTTCACACATGACTTGAGGCAGACTTACATGACGGAAATCTTGCTAGTTCTTGCCTTGGTTTTGACTTGACCAACAAAACTTAAAAAGGCCAACAAAGAAACCAATCAGTGAGGCTGGAAAATTGTGTTCATCTTTAGTGATTTTTCGGTCCATTTTCTTCCTCTTCTTACTGAACTTGGCCTTCTTTTTTAAAAATTAAGTTTACAGTCCAAACTTAACCACTTACCTAGGTCCATTAAAGGTTTATTTAATCATTGATTCTTGTTTGTTTGTTTTTCGGGTAGCATTTCCTGACAAAGTGTAGCAGCATAGCATTGTCGATGAAATTGTAGCATGCTACACCAAAAATGTATCACTTAGCAGCTCTGGACATAATCAAACACAGCCCTGCCTTGAACTTGTATGCCCTTGTCATATCATGTCTGAATAAACAAAACATTCTCACTTTAATTACTTCCCCTCCGGATCAAAACTGAATTTTCGAATGATTATTAAAATGACCATGAAACTTAGCAATGATGACACATTTTACTACGCAATGAATTTCACTGACAAGGCATTTGGAAGGTGCTGAAGTCCCTGACTTGGGAGCCAAACAGTAGGTAACCCAACTGGGTGAAGGCCAGGAAGATGATGATGAACATGACGAAGAACCCCATCAGGTCCTTGGCACAACGACCAAGGGTGGACGACAGCTGGTCATGGTCTTGTTGAAGCTGATGTACTTAAAAATCTGCAATATCACAAACACACATGCATATGAATTCATGTTGTTTCTAGCCCAGACTGAAGAGGTCACACATATCGTCATCATCATATGCATTTATCTGTGCTTTATCTAAACAAAGCCCTAGTTGCTTAGAAATACCATAGGAAGAGTCAAACGAGGTGGAGGGAGGGGTATAACACAATTACATAGAGGGAGGGGTATAACACAATTACATATTAAAAAGTAATAGAGAGCAAAAAAATCATGGAAGATAATAATACAACAAGAGTAAGTGTACAACACAAACACCAACAGACGCTAAAGGAGGTCAAGCACCCCACCTCCCCCTATGCACCTCCCCAATCACTACCATGCTGCTGCCTCATTCACTCACCCCCAATCAATGCATACAAACACATCCTCACTCATGCACACACACACACACACACACACACACACACACACACACACACACACACACACACACACACATACACACACACGCATGAACAAGGAACTTGCACACATGTGCGTGCACACACACCACGCATCAACCCTCCTTCTCCCTCTTTCCCCTCACAAATGCATGCACACACATATGAAATATGGTTCCAATACAAAAACTTCAAATACCTTAAATACATAAAGCATGACCATATTTTCCCTTACTATCTACTAAAACAAGAAAATTATGTTCAAAACATGAGAGCCACACCCAACCTACACACATGAAATGTAGTTCCAATTTAAAAACTTTGAATACCAAGGAAATTTTGAAAAATGATCATTTTCACCCCCATGAACTACATAAACAAGAACTAATACCTAATACAAGATTCACGCTGCACACACTTATTCACACACATGCATGAGCACACACAAGCACTCACACACACATGTACACATACACACACACATGAATTTATTCAAGTTCCAATTCTAAAGCTTGGAATACCAAAGAATTTAAGAAAATCATATTTTTTTTTCCCATAATCTGTATGAGCAAAAATTCTTCTTTTTTTTTTTTTTTTTTTTTTTTTTTTGCTGTCCCAACCTCTGCGCCACCTCAGAGGCAGTGCACCCACACCGCTCATTCCGACACCCCGTCCACAGCCATAGCCCAGCTGGCCCCGCCGCAGCCCCGGCACCAGCAATCCACAGGGAGCAGTCAATGTCAAGTCGTCAAGAGGCAACCCACCGGAGGAGACACTGCACCGCCGCCGAGTCACTTCGGTGGTGTTCAGTGGCGCCTGTTCTGATCTAACATACGCAGGACACCACCTACTAAGCCCCCTACTGACGACAATAATTGCTTAGTCGCGGAGCCAGCGTGAGTGAGCTCTCCCTCCGGAGGGCGCCACCACGTCCGTCCAACGACAGCCGCCATGGTCTCGCCGATACCGGAGACCCCAACGGAAGCAAACCAAGGCTACAGACGTGGAGAGGACATCGAAATTGAGGTCACCATGAGAGCAGGGCATGAAGGGCCACAGAACTTGAGAAATTTTTTTTTTTTAATGCTGATCAATGGGAATGAGGATGATTAAGATGATGCTACGGATTTCCATTTCGGTCTGAGACTACATGACAGGGCTGTACTCTACGCTTCCTTTCATAATATATCCTGGCGTCAACCAGGCCCGAGAGATACAGGCACCTGCAGTGTTGGTCAGGAAATTTGAGCAACACTCTCAGAAACGCATCCATTAAGTGGATGAAACTCGACTCTGTGGTCCCAGTCTTCCCAACTGAGTCCGCAGCAAACTCAACTCTGGGTAGGAGCCGGTCGGGGCAGAAAAAACCCACATGACTCTGATGGGATTCGAACCCACGACCTCCCAGCCGGGAGTCCGCGATGCTAACCACTTCGCCACGGCGGCTGGTGTATGAGCAAAAATTCAGTACATTGCGACAGTCACTCACAAACACACATATGAAGTATGGTTCTGCTACTAAAACTTGGAATACCTGTGATATTTAGAAAAACCATAATGATCAACATGCAAATGAAACTATCATTAAATACATCAAGACACACACACATGAACACTCATATGAAATTTGGTTCCAAACCTAAAACTTGGACAACTTACAAAGGAAATTTTGAAAATGGTAATTATTTCCCCTCATAATGTACATAATCCAGAAACTAATACTCAATACAGTACAGAAGTTACATCTCTTCACTTTATTGATCTTGATCATAGATACTATTTATCAAAACAGTAATTTCTTTCAAAAGAATGTTAAAAGATGATCACCTTTATTATCCTGACGATAAGTAATTAATTTGTTTGCAAAATCTGCACAGATATACAATGAACCCTTTGCATACAGATCAGCCTGTTCCACCTCTGACACAACTCCTATTTACAAACTGTCCTGTTCATCTTGTCAGAAGGTTTGGTCATTAGAATGTGGTAGGTTCCAAGTCAGTTCAAATGTAAGATGTCAACTGTGAACTGTAGGATCAATCCAGCAACTCTATGGAATTTTGTCTGATTTCCTTCAAGTTTTGAGTCATAAAAAATTTTTATTTTTGCGATTGTTTTGAGGTCAGTCGATGATGACTAAGCACTCTGTCAGCTATTTATCTAGGAAACATTTGTCACTTACAAAAAGGCTTTGAAAAGAAGAAAATAAAAGTAGAAGCAAACAACAGACTAAGAAAAATAGTCTGTAAAAAGTGCTTACTCTTCAAAAGCAGAAGAGAAACAGTTAGTGGATATATATCCAACACTTGCACAAAGTAACCCTGTGCTTCTAAACTGCTGACTGATCATTTAACCACCATCTAAAATATTCATAGATTCATACTAGTGAGTTAGCATTGTTAATGTTGATTTTCTATCTTAATGTCATAATGTGACCAAACACTGCTGCTGTATTGTTGCAGGAAAATACAGGCACTTTGTCCCGAATGACTAGATGATGCAACAAAGACTCTACTATCTATACATACACATCAAACTCAATTTTCTCTCATATGTGTAAAATGTGGTGTCAGTCTGACTTTTAAGAAAAAAAAAGAAGATATTTTAAAATACAATACCCTAGTAGGTCCTGCTCAAGAAAACGGACCTGAAACTACATGCAACTTTCACCCATAATTTAGTTGATTAAATGATACAAAAAAGACATTCTAACTACATTCTGAACGCGATGCATAACAAAACAGATTGTTTATATGTAACATGCACAACAAAAACAAAACAAAACAAAACACAAAAAGAATGCTTCCCACCTTGATCCAGGCCATGAAGGTAGCAATGGCAATGGCATTAGAAAATCGGGTTTCCCAGTAGCTTAGGTCTTCAAAATCAGAGAAAGTGTTGGGGTCTTTTAGCAGACCATCCAACTTGTCCCCCATTCCAGTGAACGATAGATGTTGAAGGCGATGCAGATCACAGAGATAATGATCACCAGCACATCCAGGACATTCCAGAAACTCTTGAAGTAGGACAGGCGATGCTTCTTGATCTGAAAATAACAGTGGTATCTCAGCTTGAGTGACACTTGGTGTGCTGCAAGTACTCCCAAACAAGTCTGCTGAAGTCAAGAGGAAAATGTTGGCAACTGAGATGTAAAGCAAACACACTAAACGAGTAACTAAGCTGGCCTAAAGATGAACCAACAAAAACAATAAAATACAGTTACATGAAACAAAGCAAGCCTTGCCCTGGAAGGTGATTCTTGTCGCACACCTCGACAAATCTGCCTCTGAATACTGGTAGAGTGCACATGAGATACACACCACACACCCATCGGAAGTTTTGAGATAGAAGGGAATAATCACAGAAGTAATAACTGATTTATTTTGGCATTGAACAAAAAAAGTTTCACATGGCTGCGTAATAAACATAGACAGGCGCATGCACTCTACCACTATTCAGCAACTGACTTATCAGAAGTTGCAAAAAGCCTCGCCTTTCAATGTAAGCCTCACTTTGTTTCATGTAATTCTGACTCATTTCCTGCTGAAATTGGTATAGGAATGCCTGAGTGTCAGTAGGTGAGTACGGACTGGTGGCAAGGGAGGGGGGGGGGGGGGGGGGGGGGGGGGGGGGGGGGGGGGGGGGGGGGGGGGGGGGAGACATGGTGCTTTAATCTCATGGGCACTCCAACTTCCAAGAGCCAGCTTCAGCAGAAAATGAGGCTAGAAAATGACAAAGCTGTGTCCATACACATGACTGTGTCCACAATACAGATGTGCTAAAAGGACCACTAAATCAGGCTTCTAGATTGACAGATGGATCAACAGTGGTGTGGCAAAGATTCTTCTTCAATGTGCACAGCTATGACCATCTGTTTCTTTATTTTCGTTCTTTTTTTGTTGGTTTATTTAAGCATGTCTTTGAAAGCGGATTTGGAAAAGGCAGTTATGTCAAGAGTTGTACATTATTATAATAAATGACATAAAATATCCTAAGGTTAGAGTTTTTTTTTTTCAAAACCAAAGTGCTAAAACAGATGAAAATGTGATGGTGTTAAGAAAAAAGGAAAAGAAAAGCCATCTATTGATTAAGTCATACGGACAGACAAAATGACTGGGCCAATATTATCACATCCCTGCAGTTATGAAGCAAGAGGAGAAATAAAAAAAAAGCTCTTGACATGTTGAACACCTGGAATGCAAGAAAGAATTCATTTAATCATTGGCACACTCACTAAAGGAGCAAACTCCTCTAGGGATGGAAGAAGGGCACTGATTGGCAATTTTTTTATATTGCTACCTTTCTAATCAATCATACCCAAGCTAGGTAAAAGCATACACTTTAGTTGTGTATGTGCAAGAAAAAATTCTCTATGGATATGCACAAACATTAGCATAAAATGTATGTGCATACAGTGCAGTTTGTGTGAGTGTATTGGCAAGTATCAGTCTTTCAGGATAGATTTTGTACAGCTGCCTAACTGGCAAAAAATCACAACCCTCTTGTAATTAAACAAGATGCGAAGCATATAAACGTACTCCCAGTTTTCCAAACCGCTTATAAATCAGCCAAGTACTTTATGAGATAAGAAATAAAGGCAAAATAACGGTTTTCACGGTTATTTAACCGATGTACACTTTTGAAACTGGTATTTTAGTCCTCACTGGGCTAAAGCCTGTGTACATACCAAATTTCATCCAAATCGGACAATATGTCAAGAATAACAGTTTTTAACGGTCAGATTTTGAAACACTGCATGGAAGTGCCATTTGTGTGTGATGACCTTTCTATATTACAAAATTGCATTAAAATCCACCAATATATAAAAAATAACGGCAAAATAACGGTTTATCGGTTATATAACCGATATACACTTTTGAAACCGGTATTTTAGTCCTCACTGGGCTAAAGCCTGTGTACATACCAAATTTCATCCAAATCGGACAATATGTCAAAAAATAACGTTTTTTAACGGTTAGATTTTGAAACACTGCATGGAAGTGCCATTTGTGTGTGATAACCTTTCTATATACAAAATTGCATTAAAACCCACCAATATATAAAAAAAACGGCAAAATAACGGTTTAACGGTTATATAACCGATATGCACTTTTGAAACCGGTATTTTAGTCCTCACTGGGCTAAAGCCTGTGTAGATATCAAATTTCATCCAAATTGGACAATATGTCAAGAATAACAGTTTTAACGGTCAAATTTTGGAACACTATATAGAAGTGCCATTTTGTGGGGATAACCTATCTATATACCAAATTTCATTAAAATCGACCTATATATAAGAAATAACGGCAGAATAACGGTTTTTAACAGTTGTTTAATCCATTTTCAGCATTACATCACTTACATATGGACAGAGGATCCGATTTGTCACAAGATCATCCATACCGCTTATAAATTGGCCAAGTACTTTCTGAGATATTCCATAAGAAGAAAAACCGTTACAAGCCGTTACAACCGTTAGTAACGGCTATAACGGGGCAAACTAAAACATCAGGCATCATCCGTGACCCATACTGAACATTTCCTGCTAATTTTCATAAAGGTCGGCCAAGTACTTTCTGAGATATTCCATAAAGAAGAAAAACCGTTACAGGCCGTTACAGCCGTTAGTAACGGTTATAACGGTAAACTAAAACATTGGGCATTATTTGTGACACATAATGAACATACCTACAAATTTCAGAAAGATCGGCCAAGTACTTTCTGACATATTCCATAAAGAAGAAAAAAGCGTTACAGGCTGTTACAGCCGTTAGTTACAGCCGTTAGTAACGGCTGTAACGGTAAACTAAAATGTCGGGCATCATCCTTGATCCATAATGACAGCATTTCTTCGTTCCCATTCTAAAGTACTCCCTGTTCTTTAAGAACTGGGAGTACAAAAAAGAAGAAGATACATTTGCAGTAAATAACTAAATAATCAAAGGATGAATGAAATCATAACTGACATGTTATTTTGCAGGATGACCATTCTCTTTCTACTCCTTTTCCCCTCTTAAATCTGACTACAACCAGCGAATGAACCAGCCACAGTCATGCAGTGGTTAGCATGTAGGTTGAGGGCTTCAGATTCTATAAGACGGATCTTTCTGCCCTTGCTACCTTCTGCCCAAAGTCAGTGCCTCATGAGATGTGATGGGAAGACTTGTAATAAACAGATTAGATTCATTATCCTCGGACATGTCCCTGAAAGTGTTGCTAAAACTCATGCTAACATTTCCAGATTATTGTGCAGGTGTCTTCTATCAAGCCTGGATGATGCCAGGAAATATTTTCAAAGCAAGCATCGGGTACAGACCAATCATGTAGCTTCAGACCAGAATGAAACTCCATAGCATCTCCTTACTGCTCATAATCACCAAAAACAAACAAACCAACAAAAAATCCTTTGGCCTTTCATGGCCTGCTCTCATGGTGTCCCTGTATGATTTCCTCTCCCCTCACGGAGAGTTCATGACAAAATTGTCAGTATCAGCAAGTTCAAGGGTAGCGTTGTTGGATAGAAGTGATGTGGCCCTCCAGCAAAGGACACTCACTCACAGTGGCTTTGTGACTTTACAATTATTGTGTTCAGTAAGGATCTCAGTAGGCAGAATCATGCTTATGGATCAAAACAGGCTGAGGTAAACATAACTGTGAGACTCAGGTCCAGTACTGTGTTTCCTCTGATGGCTGCCTCATGACCACTAACTGACTGTTCCTTGTAGACTGCAGTATTAGGCTGTGACAACAAAAACACAAAAACCCATCCCTAAAATATATATATCCACATATGACATACTTTATTTTTTTCTTCTTGAATGAAACACATCTCTTCAATCAGATCTGCTGCAAGAAAAAAAGTGCTTTAGACACTACTGTCTGCAAAACATTTTTTTTTAAGGAAGGAGGGGAGGAGTTATGAGGAGGGGGAGAAAGGGCAAGTGCCAAGAAAGAGAGAAAATTCCAGATATACACACAGTCAGGAGAACAATTTCCAGAACTCTTTAAATATATCAGACAGGCTACCAAACACACACACACACACACACACACACACACACACACACACACACACACACACACACACACACACACACACATTTACCTACTTGCAAGAGCTTACCTCTAGAATTTCTTCCACTGTGTAGTAGAGGGAAGAGACAGAAGATAGCTTCACAGGCCATGACAAAGTAATCACCAATGGTGACATAGCGAATCAGTTTGACTGTGCGGAAAGTCCAGGAAGGGATGGCACCCCCGGTGGCTGGCATCTCCACAAGCAGCCTGACCCAAGAACAATTTCAGTTTTTAAACTCATTTCAGAATCTACTAGTTCTAATGAAAACCAGAACAGTTCAATAATGCATTCTTTGAAAAAAAAAAAAAAGGACAGCCTAAACAACCTTCATTCCATGAAACTTCAACCCCATTAATAAAAAAATGACATTATTAATTAAAACAGATAATTTCCATAAAAAAACAAACAAACAAAAACCTTCCCTGACACTGAATTTACATAAAAGTGATTTAACTAAATTCAAAGACCACCTCTAAACTACTATGCATGTGCAGACATATGACTGCAAAGATCCAGGATCGCCTGACACTTTGTGATGGCATCCCTTCTGTTTGTAGTCACTGATAATGATGATGATTATATTAATGGTGATGCTGATGATGATATAAGTCCACAATGAACAAATGCTGTCAAAATAATTATTCTCACCGGACAACACAGAAGAGATTGATGTTGGCATTGTACACGGTGAAGTCTATGAAAACCGCCCGTGTGCCACGCTGAATCCACAGATTAGCAAACAGATACTCAATGATGTCCAGCGAAGCAGACTTGTTAGTCCTCAAATCTTGCACATATCCTGCACCACTGTAAGTGGACAGCTGTCCCCAGTGGGAGGACCCACCCAGTTGGCCTTCTGACTGGTAGGTCCACCTGGGTCATTCATAAAACCATTGCTATAATTCATATTCCTTTCTGTAATGATCAATGTCTCATTAAATTTCCAAGGTTGTTGTGCAGATGTTTAATGAATGATTTTTTTTTCACATGAAAGTTCAGTAAAAAGAGAAATTATACTTTGGAGAAAACCCCAAATCACATGTTTCATGGTTAAAGGTCCCCCCCCCCCCAAGTTTAGAATATGTTCAGATTTTTTAACTGGGAATTATTCAACAGTTCCACTCTACACACTACATGCTCTTCTCACTCACACACAGAGTTAAATGCAGGAAAACAAAGTCTCAGTGTTTAAATAACAGTGCAAAAAAGACGGAAAATAAAGATACTTGAGAATACAGGTACCTTACATTTAATTCAATTTTTTTGTGATAGAGAACATGGGTGCTTGCATTATTTAAAAAGAATGCTATAATCAGATTATTCTTCAAAAAGTCTTTTAGACAACTATCAGAGAAACCTTTGATGACAGCTGATAATTAGCACTGCAGACTTAATGTGTCTGCAGCATTTTCTTACTGTGACCATGTGCATTAATATCTCACAGAACTATGAATCTTGGAAAAAGACCTCAAGCTGTAGGAGAGATCAGTACCATATCTCTCTGTAATTACTTCTCCCGGCAGTGATGAACAGCATCTCATATTTGCATACTGTCATATTCTTGCTAACTGACAATATCAAAACACTGATACATACGCTGTATATCCTGGATGCTGAGGTCCAAAGGGTTTGGTGTCTTCACTGGATTCAGAGTACTCCTCAAAGCACTGGCTGATGTAGTTTTCAAAGTCATCATGCACACGGCAGGAGTTAGAAGACACACGTAGCTGGCGAATCCGGGGAACTCCCAGGAGTTTGTTCTCATAGTAGATGTAACCATCTCGTCAGCCTTCAGAGTGTCGTTGTTGTACCAATTCTCCCAGTACAGGCCGTCCATCAGAGGACCTTTAGCAAACTGCCAAACAAGGTAACACACAAGTGTTCTACCCCCTTCTTATGGGAATGATTACACTAAGCATATATATATATTTCACTTTGAAATGTTTCAGAGACATGAGAAATCAATGGAAGCAATACGTAATTCGCATTCAAGAAGTCAAAATGAATCTGGAAAAGACAAAAGCCAATCATGGAAAATGCTCATGTGTGTTAAAAGTGCCTTTTTTCTTCTGTCAGTAAATTCCTTTAACTTTCAAAAAAAAAAAAAAAGGCAAGTAGTCCAATGAGACATACAGGAATACTTAAAGTTTGGAAGAGGATCATAATATTTATTTTGCAAATTTTGTCTGAACACAGACTCTCGGGCTGCTCTGTGTCTGTTGACACTATAGTCACATCATATAATCTGTCCTAGGGCGTCTGATTTTGGCTCTTTTTTGGTCCTTTTTGTTGTTGTTCGACTCTGGAAACGTAAAGCTGACAGTATTCTTATCTTTGAAAAGTCAACAGAGGAACTTTTCATCTTCTTTCTGAGCCTTGCTGTAAAACAAATTGACTGCTGGCACAGCTCGATTTTTCAGGATAACAATGCACATTGCCATCCTTCTCCCTACACCACAGAATGGATGCAAAACAGCAGAATTTGTAGCATGATGTGGCCATCACAAAGTCTGGACATTAATCACATTAAAAGGAATGGTGGAGGTTTCAATGCAAACAACAAAAGTAAATCCATGAATTGTAAACTAGGACTTCCATACCAGAAGCATTAAAGATACCTGGAGTCAGAGTCAGCCTATATTCAGTTGCCCTACAGACCTTGCCAACTAGATTACAGCAAGTTTTGACGGTGAATGAATCTATCACAAAGTATTGAAATCAAGCCATCAAATTTGTTATTACAGCTGCCGAGGCACAGTAAGAAGATTTAAAAAGTCTTGGTTATCCTTGTTTCCTGAAATGCTTATAGTATTCCTGTAATTAGAATGCTCATTGGTGTTTTTGGAAAGGCTTTACCAATATGCTGTATAACAGCTGTATAACATTAATTTTCAAGTCAACCTAGGATGGATCCAAAAGTCAAACAGCAGCATTGGTTTTTTGGTTGGTTTGTTTTCGTTTTGCTCTTCACCCTCAAAAAACACGGTTCTATTTAACCCAGACAGATATCACGCACAATCAGATACAACAGCTGATAGAACTGCATAGCTTGTTAAAGCAGATAGACTCAGGACTGCATAGTTTCAATACAGTGTTGTATTTCTCTGAACTGAAAGACCAAACAAAAACAGAGAGGAAATAAGCAAATCAATTAAAGAAAAATAGACACAGATACACTGCAAAAACATGAAGTTGTTTACAAAAAAACAGCAGTATTGTTACTGGTAGTAGAGCAACAAAACTCACACGCCAGAAATCATCAACACCGGTCAGAGTCCGGAAGGTTCCCCCAGTTTCTGCATGGGCGTTGTCCAAAAAGAGGTCACTCATCACCTTGGTGTAGTAGTACATCGTGGTGCTGGTCATGACAAATGTAACTGGGTGGACACAAATAAAGAGGTGAGCCAAGTTGATGTGGTATAGTGGAATTTCTCCACAACACCCTCCAGACATCCTTCACTTCTATGTGCATGATAGGAACAAGTCTTACCTGTGAAATAAATCTATTTCAGATACAAACCTAAACATTTTTCTAAAATGTCTACGGTAGGGTAAGGTACGGAATTTTATCAGGGCTTTTCAATGCAATAACTTTCCATCTTACTGTAACTTTCCTCATTGAAATGTGTATCTCTACTGGTGTAATACACTACTAGAAGTCAAACACAGTGTCACCTTTTTTCTTTAAAATAAATCCTGTTTCTATTCATATGTAATTTGTAAAATAATGCTTCACCCAAAAAGAGATGTCATGAAAAAAGTTAAAAGGTGTGGGATGGGGAACAATCTCTTCAATAATTCTGAAATCACCACATCTTAAAACTAAATGATACAAACTGATCCTGCTACCACTTGTTGGAACCAGTACTAGATGATCCTTGGAACCAATACTAGAAGACTAAGCATTGTCCAAAGTTTGTTTTATATGAAGTACATGTACCACACATTTGAAATAAGTTTTCCTAATCCTCCCTGTTTAGTTAAATATACATACCATGTCAAATTCTTGCCATCTATGGCAATTGATAGCATTGTTGGCCAAATTTTCATGGCTAACCCAATAATCAGACACCTTGTGCACTGTCTTCCATCTCTAGCAGTCACGAGTGTGGTTATTTCTGCTTCCTTATCATATTACAGCCAGGCCAATGTACCCCTGGGGACCACAACGTGAACAGAGCGTTAGGATGGGCGGAACTTGACATGACAAGTGTATTTCACAGTACACAAGAATGAGAACAACTCACTACTTAAGCTCTTGCAGATTTCAAAATAAGTGGTGGAGGGGGAAATGATCCGAATAGTTCACAAGGTGTGACACTGGAGTGGATATGGCTGTGTAAGCCGTAATGGAAATCCCTTGGAACATCAACTCTGGTCAAGCAGATACAGTGGAGTCTGGATATATGACGGGTGTTTGTCCAGCATTTGACCGACATATAAGCGGACCCGACATATACGTGAAGTCGGGGGGGGGGGGGGGGGGGTCAGGGTCAGGGAAGCAACTCCGTATAACTCGCAAAACCCATACCAGTGCACAGCAAATGACTTAGAAGAGAAAACATACAGTGCACAGCAAATGACTTAGAAGAGAAAAAAACAACAATGAATGACAGAAGACTGAAGATCACAAGGTCAATCAGAGACAAAACTAACAGGACAAAGAAAGAAAGAAAGAAAAATGATGGGAAACAAATTTCAAGATCAACGTGAGGTGGAAAGGTGGGCTGAGAGTGAAAGAAGCGGGTGATGTCTGGCTGCACATTGAAGCGAGTACTGCTTTATGAACTGCAGCGCTAACATCATCAAGTTTCTGTAGTGTTTCTGGGGTGAAACCGCTAGCAGTGGCAAATCGACAAAGGGTAGCTAGTGCTTTTTTTGCGTCGGCAGCGGACACATCTCGGTCATCCTCCTCCTCTTCTTCTTCTTGTCCTTCCTCTTCATCCACCGCACACTCTCCTCCATCCAACCTCTGCCTTTTCTTCTCTTGCACTGCCTCAACAATCTCTTCTTCCGTCACTTCGCCACCTCATCGAAATCCCCATCTCTGCAACAAGTTTTTGTCTCGGTTCTCCGGCCTTTTATTCTGTCAAGCATTTTCAACTTGTCAGCTGCAGAGAGGTTGACCCTTTTCTTTGGTGTGGCCATGTTGGCAGCGTTTGAGCAAGGAATGACTGTCTCACACTTGTGAGAGTGAAGGAGTCTAGCCTGTGAACACTTGTCTCACCTCCCGCGGCGTTGCTGCACTCACTGTGGCGGGTTGATTAGTTGTCAAAGTTGCCACTTGATCTCAGCTGACCGCCACATAAGCGTGCTTGCCGCCATCAGACCCGACTTATAGCGTCCGAGTTTTTAGTCATCAAAGAAGGGACGGATTCCGTCCAAGGGGGTCTCCGACATATAAGCGGACGCCGACATATATGCATGCCGACATATAGATGGACTCCACTGTATCCCCAAGTTAAAAGTTAATGAACCTGCCTCCTGCAAGTGGTCTAGAGGAACCAAATGTCGGAATGCAGCCAGTGTGACAATCGCTGTAACCTCATGGGCTCTCAGGACAGTAGCACTGACCTGAGCCAGGCTAAATGTCGCTCTGACAATGTTGATGAACCACCTGTAAATGGTTAGGAATGGTTCATGCTCTGTCTCATCATGGGGGTGAATCCTGAATAAGTGACACTAACGTAAGAGAGTACTGCTTGAAGAAAGAGGCTGACAGAGCATGCCCCCCTCCTTCCCTCTTTTGGTCACATAACAAGCCAACCTAATGTTGTCTTGTCACTCTGTGAATGAAGTATTTGTACTGCTTTTGGCTTGCTCAAGAATGTTGATGTGACTCTGGCTTTACTGACAGTCACAATCCCTGACATGTGCAAGAGTCCTATGTGGGTCCCCTGGCCCGTTTTGGAAGTGTCCATGTGTAGGGATGTCAGCTGGGTTGGGTGAAAGATTGGGACACAGTGGCCTTGGGTGACAATTGCAACCAACTTATCCATTACCTATTGGAACCACGTGGTCTCTGGGTGATGAAACAGCAAACTGATGTGTCTGCTGCCATCAATGCACCCTAAATTCATGCTGGAAGGATCGCTTGCAGATCTTGAGAATGAAGGGAACCATGGACTCAATCATGCTCAGTAAAAAAGACAGAGAACTGGCTGAGCTGAGCGTAATTCAAAAGAAGATGCAGCTTGTCGATCACTGGGGAGATGAGACATTGCTTGGGTATTTTGTGGGTGTTGAAGAACATCCCAGTAAATAAGGGCTGGTGCAGACAGATTTTGCACTTGGCTGGGTTGGTGATGAATCTGAACTGGGAGTCACCATTCCAACAAAACTGGGCTGTATGATGCAAATAGAAGGACTTTGACTTGGTCAGGTTAAGCCAGTAATACAAATAGTCTGACAGTTAGACCGCTTTCTTCCTGGCTAGAGATGCCTTCTCCCTGAATACCTTGTTGAATATAAAGGGAGCCAAATACTGAAATAGGCAGAAAAGAGAAGCCCCAAACCTCAAAGACCCAGCTGTCCCAAATAAACCTGGGATACTAACTTGATGAGAGGATTGATGGTGTAGACTGGACACCGGAAGAAATCGACTTTGATTACCTTGATCTCATCAACTTCACCAACAAAAAGCAAGAAGAACTGCGTGAAAAAAACAGACAGAGACCACACACTTTGCTTGCTCAAGGAAACCATCATCCAAGGTTGGCCGGAGTCAATCAAGGAAGTTCCGACAGAAATAAGGTACTACTGGTCTTCAGAGATGAACTGGGAGTGGAAAATGGCATCATATTCAAAGGCCCTCAAGTCATCATTCCTTCATCACTACAAAGAAGTATCTTGTTACAACTGCACAAAGCTCACCAAGGGATTGAAAAAACGCGGTTGTTGGCAAGAGAATCTGTGTTTTGGCAGAACATCACCAAAGACATCACAGACATGATTCAGGCCTGTGAAACATGCCAAGAAACCAGACCAGCAAATCAAAGTGAGCCACTGACTCCACATGAGATACCCAGTGCACCATGGAAAAAACTAGGCACAGACCTCTTTGAAATAGATGGCGTAACTTACCTGATCATCGCTGATTATTTCTCGAAGTTCCCTGTGACCGTTCAAATAGACAAAGCAAGCAGTTTAACTGTTGCCATTGAGACAAAAAAGATGCTGGCCCTGTTTGGCAAACCTGATATCATAATCAGTGACAATGGACCACAATTCGTTGGCAAAGCATACCAGGACTTCCTGACATCCTGGAACATACAGCATATCACATCATCCCCTCGATCCCCAAAATCAAATGGTTTCATCGAAAGGCAAGTCCAAACAGTCAAGAACACTATCAAAAAGTGTCAAAGAACTGGACAAGATGCTGAATTAGCCTTGTTGCAGCTAAGAGCAACGCCAGTCTGCAGCAAGCTGCCTTCTCCAGGCGAGATGTTGATGAAGAGGAAGTTAGCTACAACGCTTCCATCCAGATCTGAGCCAGCTCCATTACCACAACGAGAGACAATGGCAGAGAGATGCGACAAGATGACAAGGAACCACAACAGGCGTGCTGGAGAACAGCTACCTCCTCTGTATCAGGGACAACCGTATGGGTACTGGATCATGACACAAGAAAGTGGAAACCTGCTACTGTCATCCGCATAAGAGATGAACCCCACTCGTACCTGATAGCTCTGGACAATGGCACCACTTCAGAAGAAACAGAGTGGACCTTAGGACAAGAGCCAAGTCATTCCCTGAGCCTGATACACAACATCTGACATCAACGAGTGGGAGACAAGGAAAGCGTCCTGTTGGCCAAACACAAGACCCTGCATCACCAAGCACAAGCAGCTGCTTGGACAAACGAAGGGAAAATGTAGCTGATAACCATAACCAAAGCCAAAAGGACGTGTGTCAGCCAATGCAGCAGAACCCTGAACTGCCAGAGACAGAACATGGACACCAGCAAAGTGGACCACCAATGACCAGATCAGGGCGTATTGTCAGGACACCTCGACGATACCAAGAATGAAATCTTGACAGACACCATAAACTGTCTACAACACAAGTTTTTTTTATGCATGTGTTTTATTGCTTGTTGGCAAGGAATGTTTTTGTTTATTGTTTGTTGATAAGGGAGATGTTGTGAGTTAACTCCCTTGTGGTAACTAGGACGATGGTCGTAACGAAGTTCCAAATGGCTGAAGTAAACACAGTCTCACGCTAAACCACAATCAAGACTTATTTCACTCGTATCAGATAAATTACCATTCGAAAGTACACACCCTTTACGTTTTAGTCGATGGAAGATGCTAATCCATTGTTTGGGTGCAGTCTGAAATCCATCTTGAATTTGACCCTGCATAAGCAGCAGTTATCAGGATGGAGATCACAGATAGGCTGCAACCGACAGAGCTCTTGGGAATGAGGAGGCCGACTCATGCCTTGGCTTAAGGCTGTGTCAGGCTAATTGACATAGGCTAGAACACCAAGGCTACATCAAAATGTTGTTATGCTCTGCATAGTTAGGCGGGGATTGTCTTCAGTTGTGACAAGCTCCTAGCATAACATTATCAGTCTCTAAAATCCCCGAAGTCGGAGTGTGGCTGCCCATGTGGCGGGGTAATCAAAAACGGTCACACACGTAATGTTCTCATCCCCAGCTGATGCATTTGTACCATAGTGTTCAAGTACTTCGGCTGTTTGGATGATCCCTGGAGTCTTTTAGCCAGGGTACGACAACAACAACAACAACAGGAGGCCGACGCAGAAATCCACA
Organism: Conus ventricosus; assembly: GCA_018398815.1. Taxonomy (NCBI): domain Eukaryota; kingdom Metazoa; phylum Mollusca; class Gastropoda; order Neogastropoda; family Conidae; genus Conus; species Conus ventricosus. Next base: position 73,632,754 of record CM031596.1, on the reverse strand, counting down.
GTGAGGTAGCCCACTTACAAGATCTCTCCTTTGAGGGAGAGGTCCTGTACCTCTTCCTCCTTGGGAGACAATGATGACAACCTTGGAGGATCTTGGAGGGGGAACGAAATGAGAGGAAGCTGCTCAACCTCCCAAAGAAGCACACAACCCTTCTCAAAGGACTGAGGCCCAAATGCCACAATCAGTGGGTATGCCTGCACAGATTGCCAACCAGACAAAAGGCTGGTCCTATAGTCATTTCTCATGCCGACATTTTTGTCTGAACCATAATTGGTGATGACGGTCAGGTTTGTTGAGGTCAAGGATGGGAGGCTGCTGGCTGCTGTACTTTGATGTGTGGAGGTCCTTCAGTGGGTGGAGATGTTTTCAAATAAATCGGTGCAGATGGCCTTTTTAATGAGACCTGCCAGCAGGGTGGATGAGCCATTTTACTGGCCATATGGTAGCCTCCCATTTGGATTCAGTTCTATATGCTGAAAAGTGGCCTAAATAATTGCCAAAAAAAAAAGGCCTGGAACAGTGTGCAGTGGTGATGACCATCAATCATGACTATGATGAGGCTGGATCTCAGAAGAATCACATCCAATCTGGCTGGCAATATGCTGATGTGGACCTGAACTGCACTGTCCATCGCAGCTGAAAGGTTTCCTGCAATTTTGTCAGCAAAGCGATTCAGGAACTGGTCTGAAAAGTCCTCCCAGTTTGTCTCTGCCAGGCTGGCCCAATGAGACAGAAACAGCATTATCCCTCTCCTGTCATGTCTCAGAAGCCAAGTCAGTGAACAGGTTGAACAGGACATTGGCTGTGTTCACCTCCAGATGAGTCTTGAAGGAAAGGGATGTTAAGGTTGAGATGGCAGTCTGGTCGGGGATCAGGAGGCGATCAGAAGTGGAAACAATCGTATATCGCCTGGCAGGGAGGTCCTCAGAAAAACATGACTAGATGGCGACACTCTGGCTATCCTTCAAAAAAGTGCTGGAAGGGGCCTGGAAGGAGGAAGTGGGTGGGTGATGGAATCTCGAGGGAGATGGAGGGGCCAGGGTATCAGCTCCCAAGGCAACCAGAGCTTTCTTCCCAGAACTGGGATGGAGATGGTGTCCCTGGCTGACACTGCTAGTTGCCCTAACATTGGCATCAATGAGTGGCACAGACAAATCAACCAGCACCTCCCTGAAGAAGGCTAGAAATTACCATGTAACTTTCAACTGTCCTCGGCACAAGCTAATAAAAAAAAAAACCCACTTGTCCCCCAAAATTTCTACTTACCCTCCCTAAATAAAGAGACAGTTAATGTAACTATCTACAATGCACGAGTCAGTGAATATGATCCAATAAATGTATATTTTGCTCATGCATGATTACGGCCTACATGAGTGAAACAAAATGTAAAAGATATAATTTGTTTACCAGAGTATTTCTCCCATTATCTTAGTTTATGAGTGTATAAGAAAAGAAACAGAATAGAAAAATCTTGTTCCCCCCAGTCACACATTCCAGAGCTGAACTGAAAGTAAAATAACAAATCTCTCCATCTTTTCCATGTGTACTACACATTAAAAAATAAATCCACTTCCTGTCTACATGTATCTAAAACAAAAATAAAGGGAGTAGATCTATAATTTCTGTGATAACCAAGCACAATTCCTGCATGCTGCTGACATGTTTCACGAACAGACCGCGCTTTTCCCATGAGACAGTACTCTGCTAGGATTCCGGTGTGAGAAAAAAACCAGAGGGGGTGGAGGGAGGTGGTGAGTTGAGGAGTGGTGGTAGTGAAGGTATGAAAGTGAAATGGGAAAGAGAGAAGCTCGACTGGTCTGTACTGAAGCTTACTGCTTAGCCACCCTTTCACTGGCACAGTCAAAACCTTGTTGCCCAATGGACGAGTCGAGAGAGAATCTCCACTTGTCCACCAGAAGAGTTAGTTTCCATAACACTCACATGGGTGGGTGTCTCGAGCCCTGCTGAAAGAGCAAATAGAGAAGAACAGGGTTGGGGGCCCCAAACAGTGCTCCAAGAATCCTGGTCCCACAATCACATTCCTTCCTGGATGGAAGAGAGACTTATGCTGAAGGCGGATGCTGGGTGTCAGACTCTCACGAAGCTGATGTCTGTGAGTAGGGTACGATGAAGGTGTCCCTATCACAGACATATAGCCACTGATGCCCCCGAGGAAAGCAAGGCTTCAAAGGGTTCTTTGGATTTCTGCTCGGATTGCCTCATACACGCAGCTGAGGCAATAACATCAGTGAATGGACAGTTGTGTCCAAAATAAGGCTAACAACAGGGAACACAATAGCTCCTGACTCCTTGTTATGAGTCGTTGGGTTACTAAGCACTTAGTGCTCACATCACTCCTCACCAGAAGTATGGATGGGAGTGGGGGTGCCATGCAGAGTAATGACACTGTGTACTTCCCTTACTTGGTGAGTCTCCATAAAAGGAAGGGAGAAGGGAGGAAGGTTGAGGGGCTGGGTGTGAGATCCACCCTGACTGCCCTATGAGCTGCAGGCTTATGCAGCCAGAACTTAGCCGATGACATAATGGTGCAAACCACCTATCCTCCTACCCTCCCTCAAGCTTGGAGTCGTGGCCATAGAATGGTGTATGTACAAATGCGAAAACACCTGGTCCAACCTCTCATTTCACATACATGTCCTTACCACAAGCATTCTACTGTTCCAGCATGTCTTGGTTATAGACGGGATCAGGATTCGGGCTCCCAAGGATATGTGAAAACTGGAGTTTGAAATTCTTGAGCGAGCTGGGTGCTAGTTCCCAGGCAAGACATAACCAAGATGAACGAAACCAAGCAAGGAGATGAATAAGCAGGAGGAAATGTCAATTGTTAAACAAGTGAGTAATGCGTGAACGTCCACAAGAACATGACATGCATCCATGCATGTTTAACTTATCAATTTATGTCAACTTATGTTTTTTTCCACAATAACTGTACAAACTTATTCTTTTATTTTATCATTCTATTTGATCATACGCACTAGATAACTTATGGAGATGGTGCTTCAGAAGTGTGTCCTTTATCACTTGAATAACAAGACAACAATCCTCTAAAAAGATAAAGCTTTCACAACTTAAAAATAATACATATTTACAAAAAGTGTAGTCTCAAAATAAAATCTTAAATTTTTTTGTGGAACAAAATTACATTTTACTTAAGAAAAAAATCAAATATTTACAAAAAGATCTATTCTGTGATTTTCAGTCTATATAAATAACACAAGAATACACTGGGATACTTACATGACAAAATGATAATAAGAAACACAATGTAGATAATCAGCTCTCTCAGGGTTGTCTTCACATACAGCTCTCGGTTGGTCCGGGTCTCTTCTGTCTGACGTGTGCCCATAGAGCTATTGTAACAAAAACACCCAAACCGTACGAATAACAAACGAATTTAATATTTACTACTCCATCACTCGGAAACACACAGACATGCTCTCTGGTCTACCAATCTCACACGTATACATGACGCTAAATATCAAAACTAAAAACTATTTCCAGAAGAAAAAAAAAATCCTTGAAATGCACAAGAAAAATCTTTGCAATGATAACAAGATTATAGTTTAATGAAACGAAATAAGAAAAAGTCCTTAAAAAGATTAAGTAACATCATCTTCCTAATGCAACAATGCAACGAACAAAATAATAGTCTGCCAGTATATATCCATGCACAAGCATACACTAAAAGACGAAATTTTGCTGTACAAAAAATGAACTTTCATCTGAAATTTCATAATATGAACATAGATACATGTGGAAATTCTTGCTGTGACAGTGTGAAGTGACAAATACAACTGGGGCTGCAGACTGTGTAATTTCAAAATCATGTTCAGTCAAAGACATTAAAAAGAAAAATGCGTATTAAAGCACTTGCTAGTTCATCCAAATTTGAAATATGACTAGCAAAGAAAGCAATACTTTTTGTTACTTATGAAGGGAAGTGAGGTATTTACAAGGACGGCAGGCTGAATTGATAGAAAAAGTATACAACCACATATCTTTAAATTTCAGGAGCTGTTTTTTTTACTTACATAAATCTGTGTATTCTGTTACACTTCCAACAGAAAGTAAAATTACATGCATTTGCGTGCATTTAACAATATAGCATGTTATGGCATAAAAGAAAATGTGGTTATCAACTGTTAATGTAATGACATTTTTCTACTGCTGTTTATGAACAGAAAATGCATTAACTGCGATGTAAGATAGAAAGAATACTTTTCATTGGCTCGCTATGATACACTCATACAGTCACCATCTTTGGTCATAAAACTGAAATACTCTTAGTTTTGGATTTAAAGCAATAAGTGAAATAAATTCTATTTTCAAATAATTTTAGGATAAATTATAACACAACAAAATTGCAATCTTTTAAGCAGTGTTTGTTTTCGCCTGACATATGTTTACCTTTCAATTAAATATTGAAATAAGTTCAAAATATATCTTTCAAGTCTCACGTATATATCATTTCATAAAAATATCCCACAACCTCTTGCAATGATTGCAAAGTGACATGAACGGCTCAGTAGCAGGTGGTCTGATGATACCACATCATTCCCTGGGTTCTGAATGTAGACTTGTTAGATCAACACTAATTTTTCTTTGATTATCAAATCATATGAAGCAGACCTTGGTTTGATAGATTTTTTTTGTGAGCACTGCTTTTTCTTTTTTTTTTAAACTATAAGATAGATAGAGAGATGTATCATGTAGATATACACATACTTACACCCATGTATGTATCTATGATGAATGTGCACATGTGTGTGTGTGTGTACATGTGTGTGTACATGTGTGTGTTGTGTGTGTGTGTGTGTGTGTGTGTGTGTGTGTGTGTGTGTGTGCATGTTTGGTGTGTGTGTGTGTGCGTTTGTGTGTGGCGAGGGATGTATGGGATTGGGCATTTTGATTAATGAGAAAGATCACACACACACACACACACACACACATCTCTCACACACACACAGAGTGAGAGGGGGAGAGAGATCCCCTTCCTCTCAACATTTCCCTCTTTGCCCCTTCTTTTTTCAGTGAGCTGAGGGTAGGGTGAGATGGGGGATAGAGCATGCTCTGAGCTGGTTAGGTGGCAGAGATGCTTGGATTCCTTCACTGATCCATAGATTCAACAAAAAAAGAAGAAAAAAAACCCCGGTGTTAAGCACCTCAGTTTTAGCAATCTTGACATTCTTGTTTCTTGTAAACTGCTTGATGATGTATGTGCTACGTTATGCAATACTTTAACTAACTGGACTTCAGACCTGATCGAACAAGCAATTTGCTACTTTTTAAAGTTTACGCCACTAGCTAATTCATAAATGAATTACGTATGTAAAACTGGGAGGAAATAACTGACTTACATCTGATTCCTCGTCCAATAGTGGAGCAACATCCACCTTTGCGGTTTGATTTAGCAGCCACAGCGGAAGACCCGAAGAGGAACTGCCTGCATTTCGATTCCGATCTCCGAGTACCCTGCCCGTCCACAAGATCAGGATCACCTCGAATTCCATCATTGTCATAATCAGTGACCCAGGCACTTCTGGACTGCGCGCTTCCGGGTCGATGCGACATATTCGATCTTTAACTTGGGTCCTTGTTTTGGTCTGTTCAGATTTCTGGCACGGTCATCGGTTCTGCTCAGAGATTCCGACACTGATGGAATCGCTGAATACTTTCCGTTTCCAGTTCCTATAAAAAATTTCAACTAAAAAAATTAGCGTAATCGAGTCAAAGATACACACTGTTGAACAATAAATGTACTCGCTGGATACAGTCTCGACAGCTAGTTTTATCCACACCGCGCAACAGTGCCAACAGTCTGCTTCTAACTTCGGTTCTGGAACTCTGCGAGAAGCTTATTGATTTTCAGCAAGCAAACATGGCTGCCACTGACGTCACTTACCAACAAACACTAAGGCCGAGATCGACTGTGACAGACTACATCCACGGTGGTCAAAATGGGTAGTGTTCTTTGTATTTGATCGATACATTACTTTGAACTTTCGTTGCTTGACGACAGCTCTGCGATCATGTTTAGCCTAAAATAACGTGATAGGCCGGTGCCTTGATGGAGTTACATGGGAGCAATTGAGGGGGAGGGGGGGGGGGGGGGGGGGGACAGGTGGAAAACAAAGAATATAAAGAAATGAAAAATAACGGTGCAATGGAGGGGCTTGTATGGTACAGATTTTACGGACCAATATACACAACATGTGCCGAGTTCAACATACTATATTATGAGGATAATTTTGGGTCCAACCCATTCGAACCCGCCAATCGAGTCAAACCCAATAACTGCGGAAACAGTAGAACTTTTATCGGGTCGACCCAATACTTGCCGATCGACCTAATACGTGACAGTAGCTATATTGAAAGTAATACATGGGAAGTTAGGATTTGGCCTAATAATCATAACTCACATAGATTTTTTCCACGCATTAAGCTTTGTTTCTGTATGGTTACTAGTGTGAAGAGATCGCGTAGGCCTATATGGCATGATGATCACCGTTCGCGGCGTGTGTTACCACAGATTAAGTATATAGTGTAACCTCTTAGTCTGTGGTATTACTGTGATTTATGTGCACGTGACCGTATACGCAAAGCCTCCAAAGATCGCCTGTGTGCCTGATGATAATAAATCGCGGCTGTTTTAAAGGAAATTTCCGCACAAGGCCGGGTATAATTTTGTTGCGCTCAATGTGATATTAGGTGGGAGGGGTTAGGGATGGAGGGGGGGGGGGGGGGGGGGGGGGGGGGGGGGGGGGGGGAAAAGAACAGAAAAAGAAATCGCTAAGTTTCATTAACTTCAAAGGGCAAAAACAAGTGTGTGTGTGTGTGTGTGTGTGTGTGTGTGTGTTAGAATTTTCAATTTTTATTCACTTTAGCTGATTTTCGAAGGAAAAAAACCCATTGCTATAATTCAGATTTTCGAGAAGGAAAACGACATGCTTGAGTCTTCTTACAGGCTCAGAAAGAGAGAGAGAGGGGGGGGGGGGGGGGGCACACACATACAGAGAGAGAGAGAGAGGAGAGGAGAGGGGAGAGAGAGAGAGAGAAATTGACAAATGTTTTTTTTTTATTGTCATTGCATTACAGCCTTAAGACAAGGGGGTGAACATGAACAATTGTATGCACATTTCAATATTATTTACTGATTTCACCACACACACACACACACACGCACACACACACACATTGATACAGGTTTATCTTGACTAGTTACTATTTTATTAAGTTAAATGTTATGCACATTAATTCTAACTTACTCTTTCTTATCTTCATTGCCTGTGCTATAAATTTAGCAACAGATTTAATAACAGTTTCATTACTACTGGAAAGGATTTTTACAACTTTGTTCTGATCGGGAATGTTGGGGAAGGATTCCAGTATGGCACATTTTTTTACGGATATCATCATAAGTGGTACAGTAAAATAAAACATGAGTTTCATTTTCGAATCCATTTCCACATGATGGCATTTAATATCGTTTGGTCATTTCGAAACCACTGAATACAGTTTTTAAGGCCACAAACTCGGAGTCGAAATCTTGAGAAGCTGTCTCTATGCCACTTATTAGTAACACATGATAAATTTTTTTTCAGGTTCAAAGCCCATTTTTGAAAGGTGAAACCTCTATATTTATCATTATCCCCATCTCAGAATGCCAGTTCTGTTTAAAGCATGAATTAAGCGTATCTTTCAACTCTAGAATAAAAGCAGATTCACACCGACACCTTGACTCAACCAAACTATCCCTTTCCCCCATTTTCCGTCAAAACTTTTGTACTTTTGATCCCCAATTAAGTGCCCAGATTCATGCTGCCTTAACATCATTTCATAAGCCTGTCTACATATTCTTGACATGGGCAGTGACACGATTTTAACCAGTATTTAATACACTTTATTGTGCCCTAAGATTACAATGGGTTTTCTTCCGGTTTTCCCCAAACACCAGATTGTTTGAGGCATGCAGGGGGACATTTAGGAATCTTTTTATGGCAAAGGTGTTTTACAGTTTCGATTTGTTACAACATTTTCTAGCCCCCAGACTTCAGCTGCATATGTTAAGATAGGTTCAATTTGCGAATCAGAGTTTCCAGAACAAACGTGCATCTATTGATTCAGTCTTTTTTTCTTTCTTTGCGTACGCAGGCTGATACTCCTGCGGACACCCCTGTATGCCAGGCAGTGGATTTTTGTGTGTATGACCTTTTCTATCCCGCCATTAAGGCAGCCCATACTCCTTTCTTCGGGGAAGGTGCATGCTATGTGTCAGTGTATCCATACCAACGGCCAAAGGGGCCCTTCTTTTCCCGAAAGTTGGTGATGGGATTTTCGTGTGTGCAAGATGTCGTGCGTTCACACACGGAACCTCGGTTTTTTAGTCTCATTCGAAGGACTGTGTGGGGAATGGAGTCAGAACCAATGTTAACTCCGAGAGAAAAATCCCCTATACCGAAATTCGAACCCAGCAACCCCAGGATCACGAGCCGGCGCTTACCAACTGAGCTTTCCGGCCCCTATTGATCTCAGTTTTTTTAAAGACTTTATGATTTCTATAACTCCTCTTTCCCTTTTACGGGTTCCGACAGAGCAGAACTTACACTTAATTTGTCGTAAAGAGCATGCCCAAGTATTTATAAGAATTCGTTACTTTAACCCCCTTCATTTCCCCCTGTACCACTTTTCCACAGAGGCTAAATGTCCCCCCTTCCCAAAATCATTACGTTTGTCTTTTCAAGGTTAACAGTTAAAGCAAACGGTCGCTTCTCTTTTTAAACATTTAGTTGATTTTGAAGTCCAATGACTTTTATCAGACAACAGAACAAAATCATCCGCAAAAAAACATAGAATATTTCAGTAGCACCAGGTATTAACTGAATTACCATGTTTTCCGCTTTTTGACAAATCAGTAGCCAGTTCATTTATAAAGAAAGAAAATAATTGGGGACTCAACAGACAGCCTTGTTTCACACCTCTAGGACATTCAAAGCAATCAGAATAATTACACTTGTCACGCACACATGCCAAAACATTATCGTATTGCTTCTAAGGGCATTATACAATTTACCTTTTACACCATTTTTCCTCATTATCGCCCCAAAACACATTTCTGTTTACTGAATCAAATGCCTTTCTGAAATCGACAAAAGCACATATAGTTTAGATTTTTTTGCCCAAAAACTTTTCAACAATTGCATACAATGTGATGAAATATGATGACAGTACTGTACCCTGCTCTAAAACCCGCTTGCTCTTCAATGATCTTTCTTTCTTCTTTGCCATTCGTTGTTCTTTTTTTTAGTATATGTGTATAAACTTTACTAACAACACTTGTTAGGGCAATACCATGATATTGTCTGGTGGTTTACGTCTCCTTTCTTATGCAAAGGTACAATATAGATTTAGACCATTCAATAGGAAAGACTCCATATCAAACAGCTTATTAAAGTAAACAACGAGGAAAACAACAACTGAGGCATCAGCATGTTTAACATTTCCCGTGACGATTTTGTTGGCCCTGCGCTTTTCCGGCTTTGAGTTTACCATTACTGGCGGGCAACCTCCCGCCTGGAAATAAGGCTATTAAAAAATTTGTCTGATGTGTTATCATTAGTATTTCCGTGCATCAAATTCCCCAGTTTGTTCCTCGCCATTTTTTTCATTGAATACACTTTAAAGAAGTGTTTATACCATTGTTCTGAAATGATTGTGTTATTAGATTAGCCCATTTTCTGTTCACTGGGTCGGATTGTTTGCCAAAACAGTTAGGATCGTTAATGGACTGCTGCAATTTTTTTCCCAAACTCGCTTGAGCAAAATCACTTTTCTTTTTGTTAAGTTAAAAATTTTTATTCTTTCCTTTCTTTAACATAGGCTTCTTTCTTTTGAGGGGAGAGAGAGAGAGAGGAGAGAGAGAGAGAGAGGAGAGGAGAGAGAGGAGAGAGAGAGGAGGGAGAGATGAGAGAGAGGGAGGAGAGAGAGAGGGGAGATTTGCGAACTGGGCAGTAACGTCGAAGGACTCCGTGTGCGTAGACCTATGTGTGTGTGTGTGTGTGTGTGTGTGTGTGTGTGTGTGTGTGTGTGTGTGTGTGTGTGTGTGTGTGTGTGTGTGTGTGTGTGTGAGTGAGGGGGGGGGGGGCGTAGTTTTCATTGCTATGACTTGTTAATGTCAGGAGAGGTTTTTTTGCGTGTGTGTGTTTGTATGTGTGTGTGTGTGTGGGGGGGGGGGGGGGGGGGGGGGGGGGAAGGGGGGATGGGGGGGTGGGTGGACGGGCGGAGTTTTCCTTTGCATGACTTGTTAATGTCAGGGAGGATTTTTTGCGTGTCTGCGCCCATATCTCCAAGCGAAAGTTGCTTCCGACTCCGAATCAACTCGCAGAAATAACACCACAGAGCACACAGAACAAACGAGGAGACATCACCACCCAAAAGGATGTTCCGAGCTTGCACATGTACCCTGCAGGGCCTACCTGACACATCTACACAGCAACAATAAACAAATACACATCAAATATTTATTCAAGAATGGCACAGCCTTTTTCATCTTCAATACAGTCAAAACAAACACATGGACGGACAGTAACAGATACAGGTAGGCTCGATTTGACTGGTATTAAAGCAAATCTTAAGCGAAGCAGGAACGTGTGAACTGTAAATAACAAACACGTAGGTAAGGTAACTCTTGCTTCCATGATGAAATAAATACACACCCATGACTCCAAACGAATGTTGCTTCGACACCGAATCGCCTTGCAGAAATGACAATAAAGAGCACACAGAACAAACAAGGAGAACATCACCCCCCCCACCCCCCACCCCCCACCCCACCCCCCCAAAAAGGATGTTTTAAGCTTTCACATATAACATGTGCCTGACACATCTACACAGCAACAACTGGAGAAATTAACAAACACAAATTGATGCGCATATACTCTGTATCTGACACATCTACACAGCAACAACAACTGGAGAAATTAACAAACACAAATTGATGCGCATATACTCTGTATCTGACACATCTACACAGCAACAACAACTGGAGAAATTAACAAACACAAATTGATGCGCATATACTCTGTATCTGACACATCTACACAGCAACAACAACTGGAGAAATTAACAAACACAAATTGATGCGCATATACTCTGTATCTGACACATCTACACAGCAACAAAAAACTGGAGAAACGAACAAACATAGGCCTACTCTTACTCAGTAAAGATAACCACTTGTGTCCTTTTGGATTGCCACTATCCAAAGCTCCGTGAAGCAGGTGGTAGGGGCCTATGGCAACTGAAATATGTCCATTGGTGTACACTATTTCAGCTCGTTATGCTTGTGGGACAGGTGAGACAAAATGTTTTCGCCCTGAATCTCTTAGGCCCATTTCTGTGTGATTGAGGACCATGAGTATTCCAAAATGAAAGATTCTTTACTGGGATCATCGATTTGTTTCTATTAAGAACGACGGGATAAAACAGCAAACGCTCAATTTGCAGCCATGCATATTTCCCCCCTTCACCGTTGATTAAGTAGATCGGGTAAATGACTTGAGGACTAAGCAAGACAGCAAATATCAATAAAAAACCCGCACACAAGCAATATCATCATAAAAAGGGAAAGAACATTGTTTCTGCAAAAACCTTCAAAAAACGGTATTAAGGGGCCGGCTGTGACTCTCTTCGAAAAAGAGGGGAGCTTTTCTCGTTGATGATTTTTCCCTGTAGATCAGTTTTTAAAAGGCCCACCACATTCCTGATTCCCCCCATACGATTCTCCATTAAATCGATATATCCCTTGGATTCTTAGGACTAGGCGTGAGCGGTCAAATTCTTTTTGCTCAGTAAAAATTCGTTGCTGGTTACCAGCTTAGGTTGCTTATACGCCCTTACCCAAAAATGACGTCTAACGGTAGTTGCTAAGGGCAAGGGGCCCAAAACTCCACATTTTAAAGAAAACCCACTATACTTCATTTTTTGGCGTATTGGATTGAATTTGCCCAGGAAATTTGAATTTCGATACGGTAAATTCGTTGCTCCATAAAAATTCGTTGCCGTGCAATACCCTGACCACTCCTGCTGCTGCCTGTTACTACTACTATACAAAATACTATACTACCACTACTACTACTACACCAAAAAATATTGTTGGTTTTTGTGCGGATCGAAGTGTCATAATATTGCACGGAAACGAATTTGATGGAGAAACAAATATGCCGCGACAGTCGCGGTAAAATTCGTTGCCCCAGTCAATTCGTTGCCGTGCAATATCCTGACCTCCTGCTGCTATTACTTTACTACTACAAATACTAACTAAAACCAGTAGAATATTGTTGGTCATTGTCCCAAATCAGTAGGGGCAAGAATTTGACCGGGGCAAGATTTGACTGATACTGCGGTCAAATTCGTTGTTCCATAAAATTTCGTTGCCTGCAATATCCTGACCACTCCTGTGCACTACTGTTCTCTACTACTAATACTACATACAAACCCAGAAATATGTTGGCATTGTGCCGGATAGGGGGGGCATAATATTGCAGGAAACAATTTGAGAGCAAAAATTTTGACCGCGACGGTCGCAGTCAAATTCTTTGGTCCTCAAATTCGTTGCGTGAATATCCTGCCCACTCCGGGCCTATTACGTTACTACTACTACTTACTACATATACTACTTAACTCACTATACTACTCTACCAAAATGTTGGCTTGTGCCAAATCGTAGTGGCAATAAATTTTGACCGGGGCAATGAATTTGTTTTCTGGGGGTAAAATTCGTTTTTTTCAGTCAAATTCTTGCCGTGAAATTTTTAAACCACTCTGCTGCACTCTGTTACACTACTACTACATACTATACATTTACTATACTACTACTATACTACTATACTACTACCAGAATTTTTTTGGGTCTTGTGCCAAATCATAGTGGAATAAATTTTGACCAGAAATGAATTTGACTGTACTGCGGTAAAATTTCGTTTTTCATAAAATTTCGTTCCCGTGAAAAAATTTCCTACCCCCCTTGCTGCTACTACGTTATCACTACACAACTACCATATTTTTCTACTATACTCCGAAATATTTTTTGGTCTTGTCCCGGATCAGGAGGGGTCATAATTTGCACGCAACGAATTTGCTGGGCAACGTTTTGCCGCGCGGTCGGGGTTTCAAATTCGTTCTCCATCAAATTCGTTCCCTTCAATATCCTGCCACCTGCTGCTATTCTGTTCTAAATACTACTACTACTACACTACTATACACTACTTTGTTGGTCATTGTGCCAATCAGTGGGGCAATGAATTTTGACCAGGAAATAAATTTTGACGGGAGCAACGATAGACCGCGACAGTCGCTTTAAAAATTTCTTTGCCCCAGTCAAATTCTTTGCCGTGCAATTCCTGACCCCTCCTGCTGCTACTACTACACTACTACTAGAAACTGTCGGTCTTTGTCCAAAATCGTAGGGGAAAATGAATTTGCCCAGGCAATGAATTTGCTGATATGCGAAAATTCTTTGTTCCGCAAAATTTTTCGTTTGCCGTGAAATTTCCCCGCCACTCCTGCTATTTCAATGTATACACTACTACTAACTACACTAACTAGATATTTTTGGGTTCATTGTGCCAAATCAGTATGGCAAAAAAATTTGCCGGGCAATAAACTTGACGTCTGGGTCAAATTCGTTGCCCCGTCAAATTTGTTCCCTGCAATACCCTGACCCACCGCTGTTTACTATGTTACTATACTACTCTACTCCCCAAAAATATTTTTGGTCATTGTGCCGGATCAGGATGGTCATAATTGCACGGCAAAAAATTGACGGGCAACGAATTTGCCCGCGGGGTCGCGGAAAATTCGTTGCCCCATCAAATCGTTCCCCGTCAATATCCTTACCATCTGCGCTCTACTTTGCTACTTCTTTCCACTACTACTGACTACTACTACATACTACTACACTACATAGTGTATTGTTGGTCTTTGTGCCAAATCAGAGTGGAAATGAATTTGCCCGGTAATAAATTTGACGGACAACGAATTTGACCGGGACCTCGTGTAAAATTTTGCCCCGTCAAATTTGTTCCCGTGGAAATTATGACCACTGCTGATCCGGCACAATGACCAAAAATATTCCGGAGTAGTATTTGTAGTAGTATAGTGTATAGTATAGTTAGTAGTAGTAGTAGTAGTAACAGAAGTCAGCGGGAGGGCCAGGTATTGCACGGCAACGAATTTGACTGGAACAACGAATTTGACCGCCGCATCAGTCAAATTCCATTCCCTGGTCAAATTTCATTCCCAAATACTGTTTTGGGCCTGCCAACACTATTAAGTAGTGTGTATTTTGTAGTAGTAGTGCAGCAAGCGGAGGGGGTCAGGAATTGACGGCAACAAATTTGACTTGAGAAAACGTTTTTTGCCCGATTGCGCGGTCAAATTCGTTGTTCGTAAAATTCTTCCCTGCAATATTTCCCACTGCTTTTTTCCGGGCACAATAAAAAAACAATATTTTTGGTAGGAGAAAGTGCAGATAACAGATGCAGCAGGATGGTGGGATTTGAGGGGCAACAAATTTGACGGGAACAACGAATTTACCGAAAAACATCAAATTATTCCCTGGAAAAATTTTATTGCCCTATGATTTGGCAAAATGCCAAAAATATTCTACTGTATAAGTAGTGGCAAGTGGGGTATAGAAGTAGTAAATATGCAGCAGATGGTCAGGATTTTGCCGGAACAAATTTTGGCGGACCAAGAATTTGACCGCGCCGTCGCGGTAAATTCTTTTGCTCCATAAAATTTGTTCGTGAATAAAAAACCACTCCTGTCCGGCCAATGCCCAACAATATTTTGGTAGTAGTGTATGTAGTATAGTTGGTAGTAGTAGAGTATAGTGCGAGGATGGTGGGATATTTGCAGGGCAAAAATTTTGCCGGAAAAACAATTTGACCGCGTATCAGTAAAATTTTCTTTCCCTGGTCAAATTTTTTCCCATCTGATTTGGGCCAAAATTTGACCAACAATATTTAGTAGTAGTAGTAGGTAGTTGTAGTAGGGTAAAAAAGTAGAAAAAAAAAAAAAAAAACAATAGCAGCAGGAGGGGGGTCAGGAATTGCCGGAAACGAATTTACTGGAAACGAATTTGCCCGCGACTTCGCGGCTATTCGTGCCCCCAAAATTCATTGCCTGGTCAAATTTCTTTCCCACTACTGTTTGGCACTTTTCCCAACGAGTTAGTAGCGTAGTTTTGTAGTGTAGTATAGTAGTAGTAGTAGTATTAGTAGTAGTAATAAAAGGGGTAGTAGTAGTAACAGAGTCGCGGATGGTCAGGAAATTCACGGAACGAATTTGACGGGAACGAATTTGCCGCGATCGTCCGGTAAAATTTTGTTGCTCCAGTCAAATTCGTTGCCGTGCAATATTTTGCACTTGATTCCCCCCAAAAAGACCAAAAATATTGTGGTGTAGATTTGTAGTATAGTAGTAGTATTTAATAGTAGTAGTAGTTTCAGGGGGTGGTGGGATTTTGCACGGAACGAATTTGACCGCAGTTCTCAAATTCATTCCCTGGTCAAAATTCATTGCCACTACTGTTTTGGGCACAATCCCAACAATATTTACTGGGGTAGGTAGTGTAGTGTGGTTTTGTGTAGTAACAGTAGTAGCAGGGAGTGGTCGGGATATTGCAGGGAAACGAATTTGACGGAGCAACAAATTTTGACCGCGACCGTGGGGTCAAATTCGTTGCTCCACCCAAAATTTCTTTTCCCGGAAAATTTATTTGACCACTCTGATCCGGCACAATGACAACAATTTTTGGTATGTAGTAGTGCAGTAGAAAACAGTAGTAGAGCAGGAGTGGTGGGGATATTGCGGGGCAACCAATTTGATGAACAAAAAATTTAACCCCCGTATTCAAATTCATTGCCCTACGTTTTGGCAAAATGACCAACAATATTTATAGTATAGTATAGTATTTGAGTGTAGTAGTTAGTAGTGTATAGTAGTAGTAGTAGTGTTAGTATGTAGTAACAGTAGTAGCAGGGAGTGGTGGGATATTGCACGGAAACAATTTAAAACCGGAGAACAATTTTGGACCGCGACCGTCGCGGTAAATTTTCGTTGCCCAGAAAAATTGCTGCCGTGAAATATTATGCCACCCTGACCCGGGCAAAAATGCCCAAAAATTTTTCTGGTGTAGTAGTAGTAGTGTAGTATTAGTGTGTTAGTAGTAGTGTTTTGAGTAGTTTTGTTTTTAGTACGTAGTGGCAGCAAAAGTGGTCGGGTATTGCAGGGGCAAGAATTGACGGGGAAAACGAATTTGCCGCTGTCGTAAAATTCATTGCCTGGTAAAATTTCTTGCCACGACTGTTTTGGGCACTTTGCCCAAAACAATATTCTATGTGTAGTAGCAGTAGTATATTTAGTAGTTGTAGTAGTTGTAGTAGTAGTAGTAGGGGGAGAGTAAAGTAGTAGCAGCAGAGGGGTCGGATATTGACGGCAACGAATTTGACTGGAGCAACGAATTTGACCGTTCATAAAATTCTTTGCCTGGTCAAATTCAATCCCTACTGCCAAAAATGAGTAGTTTTTTTGGGGTTTGTTTTAAAAATGAAAGGTTTTGCCTTTCCCTTAGCAATACCGTTTGAGTCTTTCTTTGGCTAAGGCGTTACCACCAACCTTGTGGTATCCAGCCAAATTTGCTGGAGCAACGTTTGCCGCGACAGGGCCTCAACCAGCCCCGTTTGACGATTACACAATTTGGCTTTTTAAGAACGAGCCCACCCCTTCTCCAACCCCAAAACCACCTTGACCCTTAAATTTTGTACTCAAGCGATTCTTGAGGCTTTAACAAATAGTTTTTTTGAAATTGTAGAACTAAAGGCCCAATAGTGTTGGTGAAGGGGTTTAACTTTTCATTTTTTAAAACGTGCCCTTTTTTTCTCCCCCTCTCTCCTCTCCCCCCTCCAGTCCCCTCCCTTTAAAAGCCCCCCCCCCCCCCCCCCACAAACCCCCCCCATCCTCTCTCTCTTCTCTCTCTCTCTTCTCTCTCTCTCTCGTTTTTGTGTGTTTTGTGTGTGTGGGTGTGTGTGTGGTGTGTGTTGTGTGTGTTGTGTGTGTGTGTGTGTGTGGCGCGCGCGCGCGCGCGCGCGCGTTTGTTCAATAGCTAAAAACAAAGCTTTAAATATTCGCGGTACCCCCATCGTTTTTGTTGCTTTCCCGGCTATTGGACAGAAGGCCTCTTATAATGAAACTCTGGGTTGGGGTTTCGGATAAAAGGGGTGAAAAGGGGGGGGGGGTGCAGGAAGCGATGAAAAAAGCAAAAACGAGTATAAAAATGGGAGGAAAAAAATTTGGGTTTGGGTTTGGGTTGGTTGTTGTTTTGTTGTTGTTGTTGATAGGGGTATAGCATGGGGGGGGGTAACGAGTGGGGGGTTGGGATGAAAAAGGAAAAAGAAAAAAAGGGGGAAAAGAAAGAAGAAAAAGGGGGGAAGAGTCCCACAAGGACCGACTTGCCGGAAAAAAAGTGAATGAAAGGAAGCAAGGGACAAAAACAACAACAAAAAACAACACCGTTAAAAGAAAGTTACAGAACAAGACCTGAAAACAACCCCCCAAAACACGCGAACAAAAAACAAAAGAAAGCCCAGGTTATTACGGTGGGTGTAAATTACAGAGGGCAAAAAATACTGACGTTTATAGCGTCTGGTAAAAGCAGAGGGAAATAATATTTGTGTATACCATCACTTGGGAAATGGTCAAACCGGTTTACATCCCCTTCTCAGACAGCGGCGAAATCCATGAACTTGGATAGCTAGGCCTTCACCTGATATGGGATTCTTTCTTTTCTTCCTTCCTTCTTTCTTTTCTTTTTTTATTTATTTTTCTTTCCCTAATTTTTGTTTCCATAAATTCAAATTTTGCAATTTTCCCCCCTCTTAATCCCCAGGGGCATACATTTTGACTTTATCTTGAAAACCACCTTTAAGAATTTTTGGCTTATCCAGTTCGTTTGAATTTTTGAGTATTTATTTTAAAATTTTTTTTGCACCTCTTTATCTTTTCTTTATCATCATCATCATCATCTCATCATCATCTTTTTTTGTTAAAATTTTTTTCAGTTTACTTCGTAGTGGTTTTTGTTTTTTTTTGACCCCATCCTTTTAAATTTTTTTTATCGGGTTTTTTCATTGGAGAGGTGGGTCTTGTTGGTGTCTATGAGTGTTGTTGATGGTTGTCCTGTTGGTTGGGGTTTCCCTTCAGTGTTGGGTTGACTGGTTGTCACGGTTGGTTGGTTTCTATTGGTTTGGTTGAGGTTTTTCATGTTTGGTTTTGGGTTTTTATTTAGTTTTGGTTGATGGTTGTCACTGTGTTTGGTTTCTATTCGTGTTTTTTGATGGGTTTTTCACGTTTTGGTTTTGGGTTTCTATTCAGGTTGGTTGTGGTTTTTCACTGTTGTTTGGGTTTTTTATTCAGTGTTGGTTATGGTTGTCACTGTGGTTGGTTTATTCAGTGTTGGGAGGTTTTTCACGTTGGTTGGTTTTATTTAGTGTTTGGGTTTATGGTTTATGTTGTTTTGGTTTTTATTTAGTGTTGGTTGATGGTTTTCACTGTTGTTTGGGTTTTTATTCAATGTTGGGTTTACTGGTTGTCACGTTGGTTGGTTTCTTTCAGTTTGGTTGATGGGTTTCACGGTTGGTTGGTTTCTATTCAGTGTTGGTTGATGGTTGTCACGTTGGTTGGTTTTCTATTCATGTTTGGGTTTATGGTTTTCACTGTTTGTTTGGTTTCTATTCAGTGTTGGTTGCTTTTGTCACGTTGGGTTTGGGTTTTTATTCGGGGTTTGGGTTGATGGTTTTCACTGTGGTTGGTTTTATTCTTGGTGGTTGACGGGGTTTTCACTGTTGGTCTCTATTCGTGTTGGTTGACTGAGTTGGTGTCAAATTTAGTGTTGGTTGAGGTTGTCACGGTTGGTTTTGGTTTCTATTTAGTGTTTTGGTTGACTGGTTGTCACTGTTGGTTGGTTTCTATTCGTGTTGGGGGACGGGTTTCACTGTTTGGGGGGTTTCTTTCAGTGTTGGTTGATGGTTGTCACTTTGGTTTTTTTCTATTAGTGTTGGGTTTACTGGTTTTCACTGTTTCTTTTTTTTATTCAGTGTTTGGGTTTACTGTTTGTCACTGTTTTGGTGTCTATTGGTGTTGGGTTTTATGGTTTCACTGTTGGGTTTGGGTTTTTTTCAGTTTGGTTTACTGGTTGACTGTTGTTTGGTTTTATTTAGTGTTTGGGTTTACTGGGTTGTCACTGTTGGTTGGTTTCATTCAGGTTGGTATGGGTTTTCATGTTGTTTGGGTTTCTATTCGTGTTTGGGTTGCTGGTTGTCACTGTTGGTTGGGGTTTTTATTCGTGTTGGTTACTGGTTGCATGTTGGTTTTATTCATGGTGTTTGATGGTTGTCACTGTTGGTTGGGTTTTATTCAGGTTGGTTGATGGCTGTCAGTTGGTTGGTTTCTATTTATGTTGGTGACTGGTTGTCACTGTTGGTTGGGTTTATTGGTGTTGGTTTATGGTTGTCATGTTGGTTGGTTTTTTATTGATGTTGGTTAACTGGCTGTCATGTTGGTTGGCTGGGGTCGTTTTAGCTGCCCTGGTGACTGTCTGGTTGGGTGGCAATCATGGTCAGTGAAAACCCTTGTAATGTTGCTGGGTGGTTTCGTGTTGGATAGATTCGTCTGTTTTTTTATGGCAGTTTTTGTTTTGGGGGGCAGTTTGTCAGTGTTGGATGGCAGTTTGTCTGTTTTGGGGCAGTTTATCAGTGTTGTCTGGGATTTTGTCATGTTGTCTGGGATTTGTATGTTGTCTGGCAGTTTGTCAGGTTAGTTACAGTTTGTTCGTTTGGATGGGATTTGTCTGTTTTGGTGGAGTTTGTAGTGTTCTTGACAGTTTGTCAGTTTGTCTGGCAGTTGTCAGTGAGGGGTGGGAGTTTTTTCAGTGTTGGATGGCGTTTGTCTGTTTTTGGGTGGAGTTTGTCATTTTTGGTTTGGGAGTTTGTCAGTTTGTTGGGAGTTTTTCGGGGTTTGTTTTTCTGGGAACGGTGTTGTTGGAAGGTTCCCCCGTTTGGCCTTTCTTAAAGGTCAATACTCCCTAGCCAAAGGAAGTAAATGAAAAAGGTAGTTCTAAAGCCGTATTTAAAACCGATAAGGAAGACGCGTGGTTTGATATTTTCGAGTAGGTCGGGGATATCATATTTTTTTGTGCAGCATTAAGAGACACAGGTACGTCTTCATAATACTTTGCTAAAAACCGGCATTTATTCTATTTGAACTCGTATTTAAAACAGGGAAAAGAAAGTTTCAGGTTGCAAAAGGTCTGGGTTTTTCAAGAGATTAGCCGGAAAGCGTAACCCGGGGCAGTCAATACCCCCCCATTGGTTTTCGGGCCCAAAAAAGAAATGATCAAAAGACATCTTAGCAGAATTCAGGGCAGTCAAGGGATTACAACGCATTCTGTCATAATGTCCAATGTGACGGCAAGCGAAAACCGTCAGCGTTATAAAATCTTTCAGGATTGTCTTAAAAAATTGGAACGTTCAACCCATTTATTGAAAAAGATACGGATTCAACCACACTTGAATTAAAACATTTTAAAAAAAGCAGTGTAAAGAAATACCCTAATGGACACTTTTAAATTTTAAAAAATCAAAAAGATCATGATTGTAAAAAAGATTTAAATTCACACTACCAAAGATAACATTTTGGAAACCTTTAATTCTTGCATTGCGATTGGCGTCGTGGTGCGTGCGCGCGCGCGCGTGTTTGTGTGTGCGTGCGTGTGCGTTTTTTTGTGTGTGTGTTGTGTGGGGTTGTTCTTCTTTTCTTTTTCTTTTCTTCTTCTTCTTCGATTTAACGTCTTTTCACTTTAAAGGATATTAGACGGAAGTGAACGTTTACCTGTTAATGTATGTTTTTGTTTCGTGCGCGCGCACGGCGTGGTGCGTGCGTGCGTGCGTGCGTGCGTGCGTGGGTTTTTTTGTGTTGTGCGCGCGCGCTTGTGTGGTGTGGTGTTGTGTGGTGCGCCTGTTTTGTTAAATATTGTGGAAATATCATAAAAAAACAACCCAGCAAAAAGCAACATTAACAAATCAAAATGCAAAAAAATCAAAACAAAACATTTTAAAATATGCAGAAATCAAAAACTGAGCCGACTGGACTTATCTTTAAATTTGAACAAAAATTCAAAAAAAATACAGGTTTTGGAAAATGCATTTGGATTCATCTTTTTTGAATTTTGATAGAGCCCATTTAAAATAGGACAAAAAGTACAAAAATTTTTTTGCTGTACAACTATCAACAGCCCCGCTACACATGAATGTTTTTTATGAACTGGTTTTAAAAAGTTTAACCTTCCCGTAAAACTGGAAACAATTTTTTTTTTTTTTGGGGGGTTTTTGGGTGTTTTTGACTTTTTTTGGGTAAAATCTATAATCTATTAAAGAATTTTTTTTTTGAAAAAAATTTTTTGATCGAGCGTTTGACAACACTTTTTTTTAAGATTAGGCTTATTACTTTGGGGGAAACGTTTTTTAATTCTTTTCAAAATTTTCAAAAGAAACTTTTTTTAAAAGAGTGTAACCTTTTTGTAAAATTAAAAAAAATGGATTTAAAAATTTTTTTGCAGCCCGAGCAGTACATACCCATTCATTTCCCAAAATTGAACCAAGAGATGGCACCCAAAAAAAATCACTGCGATACCCCCTTTTATGAACATGAATAAAAATTTCAATTTTTGTGACATTTTTACCGGGGGTTTTTTGGATTTGTTGTTCTAAACTTTTGGGGAAAAATATTTGGTCTACACAAAAGGTTCCCATAGAAATTGAATGGTGTATCAATGAATCTGAATGCCCTTAAAAATTTCTATTTAATTCAGCGTGAAAAAGGAAAATTTTCCAAGGTAAAAAAAATTTCTCAATTTTTAAAATGGGGATGACAAAACCACAGCCCGTCGATGTCATTAAAAACCCTCTGAAGATTTTTTGATCTGGGATAAAAAATTTTATTTGGGAACAGTTCATATCAAACATTGGTCATCAAATTTGGACAAATTTTGTATAGTTATAATCAAACTTTGCCTTAAAAGCTCCATTTGGGTTGGGACTATTGGAAAACGCCCCAGCAATTTCTTTTGATTTGTGTTTAAATTTTGTCAATAGTTTAGAAGAAAAAGTAAGAATAGTTTTATTTGATCGGATCGTTTTTTCCCGTTAGAAAATAATTTGGACCTAATTTCAAGTTCCCTTTGGGGTTTTAATTTTTAATGGGGGCATTTAAAATTATTTTGCACAGGAAATTTTTGCTGAACACAAAGGCAAAAAAAACCCGCTTTATGGGAAATCCCTTTATGGAACCTGAAATGGAAACGCCAAATGCTATTTAAATTTTTTTACAAACTATGTCCGCATTTTTTTAAAGATATTTTGGCCAAAGAATCCCTTTTGCATACGACAATTTTGATCTAACTAAGCGAGGCAAAAGAAATTAAAGTATTTTTTGTCTGACCCCAGCTTTGTTTTTCTTAGATTTTAGAAGGTTCGGACTTTTCTTGCTTTATTTACAGCATTTCTAAATGCAGTTCCAAGAGAGTTAGAGTTATATAAAAAACCCAGAAATTTAATATTTGAAGCGTATTTTAAAGGGGTTTTTGTCAGCTTTTATTCCCCGGGGCTTGTGAACATTCCCCGCTCAAATAGCCATTGGATTTTTTGGGGATAAGCTTAAACATTTTCAGCTTTTACATGCATATTATGTAATCATATTTATATCTTTTTTATAGAATTTATGGGCCCTTTTTTTTTGTTTTTTTTTTAAAAAAACTTCATCCAAAACAAATATTACGGCCTACTGAATTTAAAATTACTTTTTTGGAAATATATTGGTAATCGTAGTTAGGATATGAATAAATTTGGGGCAAATTACAGGCCTTGGGGTTCCCCTTCAAGGAAACTTTTTGAGGGAAAAAAATGTACCAATTTTTTTTTGGATATTCTGTTTGGGCCCAAAAATGTTTTAAAATAGTCATGATTGACCGAAAGCCCCAAACCCTTTTAAATTGTATATAATCGTTTTGCCAACCTGTGTATGCCCTTTTTTATCAAAAAATGTGGCAAGAAAATTTTTTCTTTTTGGGAAATTGTTGTTTTATTTGGTTGTTAAAATTTTACTAAATGATCAAAGGGTTTATCTGCCTTTTCTAAAGCCCCCTTGGTTTAAAGGGATAATCCCCCGTTTTTTCGTAAAGAAAAGACAATCGATTTAAAACAATTTTCTCCTTAATTTGTTAAAAGGAGACGCAAGGATAGGTCTAAAACTATTTACTTATGTACTGGTTTGCCCCGCTTTAAAAAGGGGGGACTATAATTGAATCTCTCCATATGGTGGCATGTTACCTTCAACCCAGATTTACTAATAATTTCCCGGAAAAATAAAAAAAAGCTTTCTGGAAGAGTTTTATAACTCACGGGAAAATGGCATCCAGGCCAAAAAATTTTCTTGGTCTTAGGTAATAAACAATGCGACGTAATTCTTAAAAAAAGTTTTTTTAGGTTTGTCCACCCGTGGCATAAAGATCCCCCGAACAAAATGGGTGTGTGAAGACCATCTGAATGAGCAGCAGCGCACTGCATCACAGATAAACGTCGGAAGCCCCAAGGGCCGGATTTAAACCACGTCAAGGACATCCCGCTGTTGGTTCGGATGAGGAATTTGACGGGCCCCGATCCCGGCGCCTAAAAACTAAACTCCCACGGCAAACGAAATGAAGATTGGGAGAAAGGATGCAAAAATCGCCAAAGACCAATGCACTGATGGGGAAAAAGCCCCCTTAAACACAAACACCCACTTGGGGGGACATTGTGTATCCCATGTAGAGAGCCATGGAGAAAAACTCCCCAAGAAAAAACACCCCAAAGAATCCAGACCCCAAGAAAGTGGACAAGATCGAGTAAAAAAAGAACCCCTAAAGGGAAAAAGGAAGACCGCACTCCCAGCTAAAAAAACAAGGCTTGGAAAATGGGGGAAGACCTGAAAGAAAAACACAGCGCCCTCACAAAGGGAACTGCGAGAAAGAAAAGAGCAAAAAGAAAAAGAACAAGAGCGCTTTTTCAGGACCCTTCCATTTTCCCGAAACTGTTTGAGCACCCAAAATCTGGGACCCTAAGTGGGACAAAGGATTCTTGAAGCATCTGGGGGAAAAATACTCTGCCAGGCAAAGCACCATTCGACTTTCAGGTTGGTGGGCCCAACCAACCCGGGAAAAACAGTTAAATGGCAGCCCAACTTTGGCGAATCAAAAAGGTGGTCGACAAAGCCGGGCCCAAATCTCCCCAGGGCCAAACGGAAATTTTCCTTCCCGCTTTACAAAAATGTCCAAGGTGTGGAGGGGCTCCACGGGTTGCTGCGATGGGTTTGGGAGAAACCCAGAAGATAGGGGCCCGTGGATGCGGCGGGGTGTGTACACCCCAAAGAGCAAACAAAAGTAAACCCACCATTGGGCCCAAATTTCACTACTGGTCGAAGGGAAAATTTCTTCTCTGTCATGGCGAAAGGCTGACCAAGTCCCTGAGGAAACAAGTACTTGGATTGTCAGCCCCAGAAAGGTGGACCCCCGGGCGGGTTGGCTGTGTAAAACAGCCACAATGATGGGGGACGCAATCCAAAAAAAAAACAAAAAAGAGAGCCCGGGAAACGGTTGGTTTGATCGGCAAACGCATAGGATCTGGCCCCATAGATGATAATTTGCTTTGAGATGTACCAGTGCCAAAGAACATCCGCACAGCCAAGAAGTACTTCAATGGCTTAAAGCGGTTCTCTCCCAAAGGGGAAACACAAAAATTGGTCAACTTGGAAGTGGGCATCGCAATGGGCTGGCAATTTCCCCAATACTTTTCGTGCGGGGAAATGGAACTCATTTGAAAGCAGCAACAAAAAACGCGAGAAAAACAGCCCTTGGCGTGGATACAAGATGCCTCCTTCAAGGCCTTCTGGAGACACTACGTGATTTTACCAGGAAGACGAGACAGTTTATGTCTGGAGAGGTGGGCGACATAGTTGCTCATCCAAATGCAGTTTAAGCCAAAGAAATCACGGAGTCTCTCACTGAGGAAAAGGGAAAAGGGCCGAATCTGTGGGCTTTATGTTGCAACCAGGCCATTCCCCATTCAGAAGAAAAAGTCAAGAGCCTTGGAAGAGGTATGATGATCGCTGAAAGAACCAAAGAGCAAAGAAACCAAAACAGTGGCGGAAGAACTTTGGGGCCTTGACCCGTGTGGGGTCCCTGGCAAAAAAAAGGGCGGTGTTGCATTCATGCTGATACCAAAGTCCCAGGCCTGTGATGATATACGACATCTGCCCCCAAAAGAGGAATGGAAGCCAAAATCAACGTTCCAAGGGAAAAGGTTGGTGTCCCCCCCTGTCTGACTGACATCCGCTGTACTGTCGCCCAAACAAAGCTGAAACTACCACTGAAAACCTCCTGGAGGAATCAAAGCAGGGAAGATCGACTTAAGCATGCTGGGAAAATCAGGAGACAAAGGGGTAGAAGCAAACAAGCCCCCCTGAAGACAGGCAGAAATGGAAAGTTCAAGAG
Source organism: Conus ventricosus (assembly GCA_018398815.1). Classification (NCBI taxonomy): domain Eukaryota; kingdom Metazoa; phylum Mollusca; class Gastropoda; order Neogastropoda; family Conidae; genus Conus; species Conus ventricosus. The sequence continues at coordinate 73,607,091 of CM031596.1, read as the reverse complement.
GCGATGGGTTCTGCAAAAAAAAGTCTCAAGATCAGAGAAATAACAGGACACACACAGACAAAAACAAGGACTGGGGGGGACCAAAACTGAAAGGTGGTCAAGGCCCAAAAAAAAGCCAAAAAAGGGCATGAGATTCAGGAGTGAAAAAGAAAAGATCAAAAAAGACTCCAAAAAACAGTCGCAAGCCCGCAAGGGCAATGGACAACTGGGAGAATGCCTCCCAAAAAAAATCTCCTTGGAATGACATTTGGGACATGGCCCCCCTCAGGATCGCTTCTTCCAACTGATATGACCTTTGCCTCAAAGCAACCTGGGGAAATGGGGGGAAAAAGACGATCCCGCATCCCCCTTCCCCTGAAAACAAAAAGTGGGGATTTTTTAACTCATGTAAGTAGCCCTGGCTCAAGGAAGGTACACATGGGGCGCAACCAATGTCAAAAAAAATTGTACAAAATGTTGGGGCCCGTACCAACTACAAAAGGGAGAACGGACTCAAAACCCCGCAACATTCTTACGGCAGGAGGGACAAATCAAAGGCCCGAAAACAGTGCACTGAAACAGCAGGCAGAGTTGCTGGGGCGGGGGATGACTGGGAGTGCCTGGACCTCCCAGAGGAAGATCCCCAAAAACACAGCAAGATGGCATAGACCCAAAATTAGTCCACTCTAAGTCAAACCAAGAGCTACATGATCAGCCACGGTGCCATATGAAAACAAATGGAGGCAGCTCAATCTAAAGACTGAAAAGTTGCGATCTGGCAAACAGCCTGAGGAAGAAGGCTATCAGGTCAAGTCCTCACTGCAGAAATTTGGGCAGGGGATTTGTAGGAAGCTGCAACAGCCTCATGAAAAGCTCCAGTTTCAGGGGAAAGGAAAAAAAAAGGCCCCGAAAGCATTGGGAAAGCGGGAGGAGGGATTTAAGCTGGGTCGGCAAGGGGGGAACAAAAGTGAACTTCATAAGTTTAAATTTTTTAAAATGCAGGTGTCCCTTGGTGTGGTTAAAAACGCGAGTATTAAAAAGGGAAAAAGAGCATCTCCCGAGGGGCAGGGTCGAATCCCGCCCTGGTCGTCCCCAAGTGGGAAACAAAAAAAAGGGGCAGCAGAGGGACATCCGGAGTCATGAACCGGGTGTGGCCCAACCCCCTAGAGATGTCAGGAGATAAGGGCCGAAACACTTGCTTGAATGGGGCTTCTCTTCTGAGGCTCTCTGCTGCCACGCTCTCCACGAGTTTCTTTCTACTAGCAATCAAGTAGTGATCATTATTTTTCTCAGGGTCATTGTATATGTCATTTTGTGATTGATTTCCCCTCAAAGTTCTGCATTTGTCTGATAGACTATTGTAAGAGCTATTCTTTACAAAGGTGTCAGCAAATGCCTCAGCTTTTTGATATTTGAAGGAAATTGTTCATCACCTAGAATAAATGGATATTTGGTA
>CM031596.1:73587964-73605556 GCA_018398815.1 Conus ventricosus | reverse complement strand
ATGACTTCATGTATTACTGCTAGCATTACTGACACTCCAACCAGAACTGAAAAGTTTTCAATCGCCAGTTGCTTTTGTTTTGTTTTTTTGCCTGTAATTTTTTTTCCCCCCCCCCAAAAAAATTTCCCTTGATTTCCCAGTTTCATTTTTCACTTAATTGTGCATTTGAGTATGTTTCTGAAATCAGAGAGGAGTATCAGCTGTAAAATCTTGGACTGACCAACTGCAGGGTGATTGGATCTTGTAACTCTAGAATAACTGAAGCCTTACACTGGTTATTCAACAACATACTACTAAGTGTGTTGTCTGATGAATTAACAGAAGGAAAGTTTGAAAAAAAACACAACAACCCAGTTATGTTTTCTTCTTTTTCTGCTTTAGCAGGCTGATACTCCTGCGGACACTCCCTGTATACCCAGGCAGTGGAGTTTTGTGTGTATGACCTTTTTATTCCCGCCTTTAAAGGCAGCCATACTCCATCTTCGGGGATGGTGCATGCTATGTGTCACGTGTCATCCATACCAACGGCCAAACTGGCCTTCTCTTCCGAATGTTGTTTGATGGATTTTACGTGTGTGCAAGATGTTATGCGTGCGTTCACACACGGAACCCGGTTTATAGTCTCATTCGAAGGACTAGTTATGTTTTAACTTTTAGTATTTGAACATGACACGCAGAACAAAAATTGTCTGTAACTGAATAAAGAATGATATAAAACATACCTGGTGTGCTACTGTTTCATTAGGTGCTTAATTGTCTAGAATGCAAAAATAACAGGTGAAAACAGGTGGCACATCATACTCAAGAGCTTGTTCACAAATAATCTAGTCAAGATGTTCCACAGTATCCAGACATAAGTTAGTCTTTTTCAAAGGAAAGTCAGTGTGGACTGTACCAGTCTTTCATGCGGGTAATCCAGGTGAGAATGAATAAGGTACAGTTCAGTTTTCACATTAAAATCATGTGCTGATAACACAAAAACACCCCAAAATGGTCACTATCAACAAAAATGTAATAGCCACACTGTTGTCATTTACGTTTGAAAGGTTTAGGGTCATCTGGAAGTGCTACACTGAGTTTTCTTCCCACTGGATGGCATGTTGACATTCCCCTCACCCTTACATTCTTCCAGTCATTGTCCGTGTTGATCACAAAATCACGATTCCAAGGTGCTTGATCTAAATTAAAAAAATCACCCAGTTCATCAAAAATGTCCATTTCTTCTTCACATGCTTTTCCCATAATACCATCAGCAAAAAAGTGTTCAAACAAGTTCCTTATTCATCATGTTCTCCAGTGGGCACTGCCATTGTTGTTTGCCACACGATTTAAAATCACACTATCTATTACAAGCTGCTACTAACTATAAACTGAGCAAAAATGCTGAAATCCATGTTCCAGGGCTCACTGTCATTTATGCAAATTAATCTGTCATTGAGTCATAGTTTCATATCTGTGTGCGTTGGTGAAACTAGGTTAGCAAGGCTGACCATACAGCGTGACTTGTGAAACGATCACCAGTGTCGGCCAAGAGTAATGGGGGTGACTCATGTCGTGACTACCAGCATTAGGGTTCCTTGTCTAAAATGGAAGTAACAAAATTTCTGCATGACAAAGATGGACTTACCTGTCCAGAGGCACATATGCATACCAAGAGGGATGGAAATATTCACAACACCACACACACATATAAAGGTAGTGAAGCAAGCAATTTCATTTCCATCAAACAACAAGGTTTGTCCTTGGACAATGACACTGTCACTGGATATGTTAAGGTATTGCGTGAATAATTAATTTCTGATTCTACAATAATCCACTCCCAGAGCAATATGCTTTCTTTGTGTGGACAGCAGCTGTGTAAATTAATGTCTTAATTTAATTATAAATGTCCAAGACAATGGAATTCTAGATGAGTGAAAAAAAAATCAATGCAATACAAACAGTTTTTGTGACAACCACTGCAGGTGATTTGCTGAAGGGCTTCAGCCAAAAAAAGAAAACTGGCTTTGTTACAACCAGCAACTGGTATAACAATTAGAACAAATCCATGGCACCATAGTTTGTTTGTACCAACCTGCACCAATACCCTGCGACAGAGTCCTGCCTTGACCAAAGACAAAGCTACCCAGCGTGCAGCATAAGAAGCACAGCGATCGATCTGGGCTGGGTCCTTGCCAGACAAAGCACCGCCCCATGGGCACCCAACTCCATAAGTATCCACAATGATCTTCCGACCCGTCAGCCCAGCATCTCCCTAAAACGATACAGAGGCACAGATTATTTGCAGTACAGTGATTTTCAAATATCTGCCTGAGGGTATGGCCATGCAAAGATTAGGAGAGTGTCTGAAATGAAATCATATCACATGCACAGCAAAGATATTTAAACACATGCTCACTCGGACACACAAGCGCTTGAAAGATGAACAATATGAAGTGAACGATACATTTCTGTTTTACTCCATTCTCCCCAACATATAAAATAATGAGATTATAAAAATGGATCATGTCAGAGTTTGTGCATATGTTGCTCCTGATTAATTTCTTCGTATTAATGTCTTTTCTATTTTCCTTTGAATGCAGCCCTGATGTGGCCTCTTTCGTCTGCTGGGCTACAGACAACAGACTCAACTCTCATGCGACCTGTACAGCTTTCCCCTTACAATGCATTATCTGTGTGAAACACTGAGAGCTGCTGGTCCCCTTTTTCCATAAAATGATAGCTAGTTTATGAGATCATAGCAGATGTGACTGCAACCTCCATTGCAAGACTTTAGGCTGGAAACCAGTCTCTCTGAAGGTGCTGCTACACGGTACACTCCCATGATTCTCAATACTATAGATTGTACTTAGTCCACTCTGCTTCCACATGGCACCCTGAGTTCAATCAGCATCAATGTTTTAATGAACGGGAGCAGGGTATTAATACCTGGTCTAGGGGCCCAGTGATCCCCATACAAAGTGTTTGTGCTTCATCAGGCAACGAAATGACCAAATATGTTCCAAAATTTCAGATAGTGGGTAGAAACATGCAACAAAATGTTTGCAAATAAGCATGGTGACACATAACATCAACGTCATGTGCATTTTGACTGGCTATGTCGAAGCTTTAAATTCAGCCAACTCGGCAATGTTCTGTTTGAAATACCCCTCCTCAGTAGACTATAACAGACTGCATTTTGACAAAAATTTTACTTTGAGTAAGTCCCCAAACATTTTAACAAAGTTATTTCAAAGGAATTCATTCTTAAAAACAAAAAACCCACACACACAAACACACACGATGGTGAAGTAAGCACTTTCATTTCCAACAGCTTCATCACTGACAAGGACACTGTCACCAAATCACGATCTGTTGCAACATGAAAAATAAAATTTAAGAGTAATTGTTCAAAACATACAGGGTGAAAGAATTTGTTTGGAAAGAAACAACAAATCTAAGAGTAATCGTTCAAAACATACTGGGTGAAAGAATTTGTTTGGAAAAAAACAACACAATGGCATTCTGTTGAAACTGTATAGCAGCTCATACAACTTTAGTGCTGAAAATCAAAAGAGAAAAACACTGTTGTCGCTTGGACAACAAACATTCGGCTGTGGTGGTGGTGGTTTTCCTATGCAAAGTTTCTACCACATGCTGTGTATTAGGGGACTACTACGAAATGTCAATAAAATAGTGCCAAATGAAAGTTACAAGAAGGGGGTAGAAAAGTGTGTGAGAAAGAAGGAAGGGAAGGAAGGGACAAAGGAAGACTAATCTCCAGCCATGGATTATTAAGTCAGCATTTGGAAAAATCCTCTCGAAATAAACTGGACTATATTTCTATTTTCCAAATGTCATTAAGCAAAAAAATGGGTGCTTTATACCCTTCCAGAAGCACTTAAAAAACACTAGTTTTTGTATACCACTAGGACAGACAACATGTCAAGGTCTGATAACGAAGGCAGGAGGTCATGTGATATGAGGATGAAACCGATTTTGAGAGGGACCATATGCTATAGTTCACTCCTGCTGAGACTTGTTTGGAATGCACTTATTGTCTACCCGTTAGCCTTTCTGGACTGCTCACTGGATTATTTTGGTATTGTCTTCTTTCTTCGTGTCCTTTATTACATGTCTCCCATGCTTTCCCTTTTGTCTTTTGACCACCACTGCTGATGCCAATCCCTGCCTGTTGGTTTGTGTCTGTCCTGTTATTTCCTTATCTTGAGGCTTTCCATTCCACATTCATCAGGCCCATGGAACTTATTATTTTCTGCCTTTCTTCAGCTTTGGCTGGACTATCTCACCTTTTCCCCCGAGTCAAGAAACATTGTTAATAAATTGCTTTTCACACTCTTGAGTTCCTCAACAATGGAGTTGAGGAGTAAGTTCATGGTCATCTGTGCTTGGCAACAGCAGAGCACAATGTGTGAAAGACCAGGTGAGAATGAAGCTATAATTACTAGTGTATTTACTGATTTTGGCCTCCACTGATTCATTTATGCTAGTGCTGGCAGCAGACATCAAAGGAGCTTAGAGCTCAACATGAAATGCATGAAAAATTGATCAGTAACAGACTCGATGAATCCTTGTTCCCTGCTCCAATTCCTTTCCTATGTATTCACAGCAGCACTCTAGACTAGACCTGTTTCCATCCATTGAAATTCGCCAAGGTTGTCTAGGGTCTATGGATGGTTGCTTTTGGTGGGGCTGACTTTTTATCAGACCAGATCAAAGTCATATCAAACACCAGTTTTTAAAAGCTATTGTCTAAACCACACACCAGGAACTTGTGTGGCTACATGCCTAAAGATATTGTAGCACACACACAATTCACAAACATCTGTTGAGAAATCTTGGAAGACAAGTCTTCGAGACATTCTTCAGTGGAATTTATCCTTTGTACCACAAATTCTTTCAAGGGTGCTGATGCATGCTGCATAAAGGAACATGGTTCATTATCTTACCGTAAAGAAAACTAGACTCAGACCTTAATTCATGGAGTTGGAGTCTTCTGGCTACCGGCCGATGTGTGCACTATCCAGAATTAGGAAATAGCAGGATATGAAAATGAATCACTTCCCCCCCATTGGTTTTAGTTTTAAGATAGAAATGACCATACACGGCCTTTTCAAGGCTGTCATTACATTCACGAAAGACATGTCCTATCCTGGAAAAAAAAACAACAAAGGCAACAATCTCCACAAAATGCATTCATTAAAATCATGACAGCTGAACTTGTAACATCCTTAAGGCAGATAAAACCAGTTTATGCCAAGGATGCCAGGTATTCCATTTGACTTAACACCCAAGGTTTTACCAAAATGAGTATTAAAAAATGTCAAAGTCTGATCACTTCAATACCCCAAAAAATGCTTGTAAAAAAAAACATATCAAATTGCAGTAGAATGGACGGCTTATGCCTATTACTATTGTTTAACCCCCACTACCAACAAAGGCAGGTCAATGGGCCACAGAGGCAGATAAGTCAATGACAGAGTAGAAAGACAGAAAACAAAGAGAAGGTCAAAACAAGTGAAAGACAAGAGGATATTACCTGAAAAGAGTTTCCAGAAGACAGAGTTTACAATTGCAATGAAAGACCCTCTGGGTCCCTCATGCACTTAAGGTAAAGGGCTTTCATAAACAAGACCAGCAACAAAATACAGGAAGGAAAAACGAAAAACGAAAAAAAAAAAAGGTCTGATAAGTCAAGAAGATCCAGAAGACTAGGATACCAATCAATAAATTGTATTAACTCTCCTCAACTACCTCATTTGCGGAAGCTATTCAACAAACTGGCCTCCCAAATGTACAAATTTATATAAATTATCAGACTCCAATATTACCTGAGGCCCACCAATAATGAAACGTCCTGCAGGTTGTATGTGATAGACAGTCCTCTCGTCCAGATAGTTTCAGGAATGACAGGGCGTACCACCTGCTCCATGAGATCTTTGCGCAGCTGATCTAGGGTCACTGTCTCATCATGCTGTGCTGATATTACCACTGTGTGCACACGGATAGGAACAGTGGCTCCTCTGTCGATTCGATACTCCACTGTTACCTAAACGACATAGGAAAATATCTCTTGTCAGGTTTTGTATGAAATGTGTACGTATCTGCCAGTGCATTTAGAATTCAATCATTTCAAGATCTGTGTGTGTGTGTGTGTGTGTGTGTGTGTGTGTGTGTGTGTGTGTTGTGTGTGTGTTCCAAACATCAACATGATCATGCAAACTGTGCATTATAAACGTAAAAATGAAATAAGCACAAACCTGCGTTTTTTGTGTCAGGTCTTGCCCCTGGCAGTTGTCCATTTCGTCGCAGCTCTGCAATTTTGAGTTCAGCTTGTGAGAAAGCATGATAGTAAGAGGCATGCATTCTTCTGTTTCATCTGTCGCATAGCCGAACATCAAACCCTGCAGACACACAAGAAAAATACACATTACTTAGCGCATAATGATCTATTAATGAAACTTTACAAATGTCCATTATCAAAGTTAAAAACAAAATAATGATAAAGTCAAACTCTCTTTGGATAAAAAGGTCAAATTTTGGCAGCATAACATCATGTTGCACACTATCTGGTTTATACTGAAAGAATCAATGGCAACTGTAGGTTTGCAGGTAAAATGGTTAAACTTGAACTCAATTTACTGCATGGCAAGTTGCTATAAAACTGGTTTTAGTTAACATTCACCATAGGGCCTGACAGAACCAATCTTCACTTAAAACTTCACAAAAGATCCAGTTTCCATAAAAAGACCTGAATTTTTATGCCTCAATGATGACAATTCGAACACACAAAACTATTGTCCTTGTTCATTAGTAAACAAATAAACAATCTTTGCTTTAAGTACTCACACTGATACATTGTGGGTCTCACAGATTCACTTTGTGAAGAGTGAAAGCACTGACATTCTCATTCCTACATTGTGGGTTTAACACATCCATATCTTCTATAGGATTACTGTCATGCAACTGCACCAAATCTGTTTTTGGTTTTGTTTTCAAAACGCCTTTTTTTTTTACATCATAGTGCATCACATTTTTTGCTTATGTTTATGTACATAAATTAAGCTGTCTGGAGGTAAATCAGTTTCATTTTTGTTCTCTGCATTCAGTGTGTGTGTGTGTGTGTGTGTGTGTGTGTGTGTGTGTGTGTGTGTGTGTGCAATGCGTGTGTGTGGGCAACGCGTGTGTGTGTATGTGTGTGTGTGTGTGTGAGGGAATGGCAAGAGAATGATATTTACAAGTGCATGTGTAATTGTCCATTGGTCTGTGTGAAACATTTGCTTGTCGTTTTAACTGCCATGGAACCTGACAGAAATAAAAAACAGGAACTACAAGCAACATCTGAATATTCTGATGATGGCAAAAAACAAAATCAAAAACTTTCAAGAGAAATCAGATAATTCTGAACTCAAGACACATAAGTCTTCACATAGATATAATTGTAGTTTTCCCACAGCAGCAAAGTGTGTGACATGCTAGAGACCTACTGTGAAGAGATGCAGACTGTAATATAGGCATTCAGAAATAGGCATGCAGCAGTACAGTACAGGAAGAGAGTCGAAAAAGAGCAGCAGTCAGCTATGCAGGGAGAGAGGCAGGCAGCAACACAGTACAGAGGCAGGCAACAATAGTCGAGGAAGAAATGCAGGCTGCAAAAACAGAAAGATAGGCAGGCAGCGATACAGGCAGTCATCCAGATAAGATAAGATAATGTTGCTTATAGCCCAGCCGACCGCAAAGGGCCACATCAGGGCTGTCACCACGTTAAAATCAACTCACCAGTCATTAAAAAAAAAAAAAAAAAAAAAAAAAAAAAAAAAAAAAAAAAAAAACTTTCACACATCTCTTTAAATGACATCGTCTAGAAACGTACCAGAAACTTCGTTAAAAATCGTTCTTCCGTAAAATCTTAAATCAGATGAAAAATGTCAATCTCCTCTCAAAAAGTCAAGGATCACATCAGGCGGGACATCCCTGAACAAGATCTTCATGGACTCCGCCGTAAAATGTTTGTGTCTCACATCGTGCAAGTCCCAACACTCTAAAAGAACATGTTTCATTGTGAGTGGCGCATGACATGGAATGCACCACGGAGCTTCTTCACTCTTTAAAAGGTAAGCATGGGTAAAAATACGAATGGCGGTGTGTAGCCGGCACAGAACCGTTTCCTCTTTACGACCTCCCGACGTGGATGGAGGAAGTCCTTAAGGTTTGGACGGATCTGAAAGAGTTTGTTATTCGTCTGTGTGTTCCAATCCTCTTGCCAGAGGTCTCTCACATAATCATTAATTTTGGGTTTCACATCTGAGCAGGGGATATAAGTGTTGGACAGTTTCTCTCTTGTGGCGTTCTTGGCTAAACGATCAACCATTTCGTTCCCGCCGATGCCAACATGACCTGGAACCCAAGCAAGAGTAATGTTGTAACCGTCCGCTTTCAACTTGCTAAAAAGTTTAAAAAAAAGTAAAAGTTCTGGATGCTGAAGGTTGCGGCCAGCTATGGCCTCCAAAGCTGACAGCGAATCCGACAGAACCAGAAAGTCCCTTTTTGAAGAATGTGAGATTATCTTCAAAGCCAGAACCAGAGCAGTAAGTTCAGCAGAATAGACAGAAGCATCTGAATGTATATGTTCCAACAGTATCTGAGAAGGAGCCCCAGGGCAGTAGGCTGCACAGGCCACTCCATCCTCAGACTTGGAACCGTCAGTGAAAACTTTTTGATAGGATGGGAATTTGGAACAGAGGTCAGCATACAATGCCTTGTACGCCAGAGAGCTGGTAGACTCTTTGCGAAAAGCTGCAAGATCGAAGCAAATCTCTGGTGTGAAAAAGGTCCACGGAGGTTGATCCGGAAACTTGGAAAAATCGGAAACACTCCCAGTCTAGACCTGCATTCCGCACGTGAGGCTGCATACGAAGACCAACGGCGGAATACATTTAAGGTTGTTTTCAAACTTACTTTGGAACGGAGGGTCAAAGACACAGTCATAGGCAGGGTTTTCTGGTTCTGAGAACAGTCGGATATAATAATTCAAAGACAGTTTCAGCCTGCGGTTGGACAGTGAAGGTTCACCTGCCTCTGCGTACAGGCTGTACACAGGGGTGGTGCGGAACGCTCCAAGACAGAGACGAAGCCCTTGATGGTGGATAGGGTCCAAGAGTTTGAGGTAAGATGATCTTGCAGAGCCGTACACAGCACACCGTAGTCCAGTTTGGAACGGACCAAGGCTCTGTAGAGGTGCAGCAAAGTTTTCTTATCAGCGCCCCAGTCGGTGTGCGCTACGACCCGCAGAATATTCAGTGCTTTCTGACAAGCAGTTTTGAGATTTTTGATGTGGCTGAGAAAGTTAAGTTTCTGGTCAAAAAATGACTCCCAGAAATTTGGCCTCTTTAACAGCTGGAATGGGAGATTTCCCTACTTGAAGTTCAGGATCTGGAAAAAAACTGACGGAAATTATGGAAGTGAATACACTGTGTCTTTGAAGCAGAAAAGGTGAAACCGTTTTCATCTGCCCATCGATGGATTTTATCCACGCAAAGCTGGAGCCTGCGCTGGACAACTCGGGTACAGGCTTCCAGTTGCGTAGACAGCGAAATCATCCACAAACAATGAGCAGTCTGAACCCTGCTGAACTGATTTAACAATGTTATTGATCTTAATACTAAAGAGGGCAGGAGACAGTATGCTCCCCTGTGGAACACCCAACTCCTGCTCGTGGACATCAGAGAGATGGTGCCAACCCGGACCTGAAACTGTCGTTCTGCCAAAAAATTTTGAAGGAAAAGCGGAAGATGACCTCGAAAACCCAGATCATGGAGATCATGAAGTATCCCCGACTTCCAGGTGGTATCGTAGGCCTTCTCCAAGTCAAAAAAAATGCCACTGCATGCTGTTTGTTCAGAAAGGCGTTCCGAAGTGTAGATTCCAGACGAATCAAATGGTCAACAGTAGTCCGATGTTTGCGGAAACCACACTGTTCTTTCGCCAAAAGGCCATCGGTTTCGAGTTTCCACATAAGCCTAGCATTGACCATTTTCTCCATCAGTTTACAGACACAGCTGGTCAAAGCTATGGGACGGTAGTTTGATGGATTAGAAAGATCTTTTCCAGGTTTGGGGATGGGAATAATGAGGGCTTTTCGCCAAGAGGGCGGAAAGAAACCTGTAGTCCACACATGGTTGTATACCTGTAACAGTATATTCAGACCTTCTTGCGGAAGATGTTTCAACAGTTGATAATGGATTTCATCTATACCTGGAGAGGAATCGTTGCAGGAAGAGAGGCAGACTGTATTACAAGAAGAGAGGCATGTATCAATGCAGGAAGAGAGCATGTAAAAGAAGAGAGGCGGGCAGTAGTACAGGAAGAATGGCAAGCAACAATACAGGAAGAGAGGCACAAAGCAGCACAGGAAAGAGGTAAGCAGCATTGCAGGATGACAGGCAGGTGGCAGGAAAAACTGCAACACAGGAGCAGCAACACATGAAGATAGGCAGACAGAAATACAAAAAACTGGCAAGCAGCTATACAGAAAGAGAGGCACACAGCACCCCAGGAAGCGAGATAAGCAGCAATGCAGGACAAGAAGCAGGCAGCAGTGCACAAAGAGAGACAGTCTGCAATACAGGAGCAGGAAACATCAAGACAGGCAGACAGCAACATATAGGCAATCAGGCAGAAGCAAGGCAAAAAGCCAGGCAGGCAGGAAAACATACAGGCAGATGGGCAGAATGCAATGAAGAAAGAGGACATGGACCTACACTGAATGAGAGGAAAACGACAATATAGGAAGAGAGAGGCTGCAATATAAGAAAGAAAACAGAGACCAATACAGATGTAGGCAGCATCCTGGAGAAGAGAGAGGTTAGTGACATACGAATAGAGCAGACATCAATGTACGAAGTCAGGCATGAAACAATGCTATAAACAAAATTTAGAAAAAGAGGGGTTAGTTACCGCCAAGGACACAGACAAACATAGCACAGGACAAGACACATTGCATTTTGGCCTCTTGGGTCTTCTTCAGGCAAAAACAAATAACATTTGGAACAGTGAAAATGAAGAACGAGAAACCACTTAGCTTGTCATGGTCACCACAGGTTAAAAAAATCAATTTTTCACTTGAAGAAGACCCAAGAGATCGAAATGCATTGCGTCTTGTCCTGTGCTATATTGTCTGTGTCCTTGGGGATAACTAACTTCATTTTCCACCCTCAGTCACGCTGTTTCAAAATTTAAGAATGCCATAAACAAACAAACAAACAAGGCAAACAGAGCACCAAAAAGGCAGGAAGTAATACAGGAAGGCTGACTGGAAGCAGTTCAGAAAGAAGGCATGAACCAATACAGGAAGGAAGTCGGAAGCTGAGAACACTAAGCACATAAATCCTCATTATGAATAGAAACTACAGTCCTGAAGAGTATTAAACATCATTTCTCTTTGAACAGTAGACTTTGGTAGTAGTTTTTATTCCCCCTGCACAAATCCCCCACTGCTAAGCAACTCTGAAGTTTTTGCCTATGTTTCTTCTATACTTCAAGTTCAATACAGTAACAAATGTAGATCCATAATTAGCATGGGTCTGCCAGACCCAAGAAATACAAATAAAGGCATGCGGTGTTGAGCTGCCTCTCTAACAGGCATGGATCTTTGAGTGAGAGACCCACAAAATATGAATTAGTGGAGAGTAACAAGGCACAGTTAAGGTTAAAGCTATGGAGACTGATGTCAATGGAGAAACAGACCCATGAATGTTTGTGCTTTAACTTTGGCCTTATTGTGGTATCAATAAACAGTGTACCTTACTTCTCTATGAAGAAATACCAAACAACCAACTGGCAAGAGCATTTAGTGTAAATGGTCAAAAGCAAAATGCTGACATATGCTTGCAAAATTACAGACAAACCTGCCAATTCACACCCTCATAATGTAATCACCCTCTATTTATTCAGCTCAACATTGTTGTTTATTTGTTGTGTTTTTTTTCTGGAGTATTTTCCCCTTTCACTCTATTTGGTAAGACTTCCTTCTTTTAAAGACCCTATTCTTCATTTCTGGAGTTTATCACAGACGCGTTTTCATGGTATAAAGGAAATTTTCATTCTAAAATTACGTTTAATCTAACATACTTACCGTGGCTCACTAATGCAATAAGCGGCAGCAATTTGCTATCCCTGCCCCGTATACAATAAAGTCCGTACGGACAACAAAACCCCTGAAACTGCCTCGTGCCTCGCGCATGCTCAGAACAGTCCTCTTTTCGAGGTATATTAAAACCTGACTGAGAACTCCTGATGGAACCAGGAAGGCGGGGAGGTAGGGAGGGTCTCTGCGTGAGCCACGGTAAGTATGTTAGATTAAACGTAATTTTAAAATGAAAATTTCCTTTTAATTACACATACTATACCGTGGCTCACTAATGCAGAGTCGCACTACCTGGAAGGAGGGCTCACCTGGTTACCGCCGTGAGGAGCAAGAAGGGCCGGATCGTGTGGCGGAGATGGAATGTTGCGCCACCACAGCTGATGCGATGCCCTAGACCCATCATCACGCAGACGAGAAACGTCGCGCAGGTAGAACTGGATGAAGGTGCCAGGGGACCGCCAATATGCGGCATCTAGCACACCCTGAATGCTGGCATTATGAGCTACTGCCAGCGAAGACGCCCATGCCCTAATCTCATGAGGTCTAGTGAGAAAACAGCCAAATCCCCTTCAGGTCTCGCGTACGCAGCTTTAATGACTTCTCTCAGCCATCGAGAGATTGAAGAGCGCCTGATGTCCTCCTTATAACCTTCGTTGTAAGAGAGAAACAGGTGGCGCTGCTTGGAACGAGAAGATTTCGTGCGTTTCCTATACTCCCGCAAAGCGCGAACCGGACAGAGAGTGCGGTCTTCGTCGTCCGGGCGAGAATAGAAGTGAGAGGAAGAATGGAGATGGTCGGGGAAGAGAACCTGGCAACTGGTTTTCGCTAAAAACTCTGGGAGGAGGCGAAGAGATATCGAGCCATCCGGTTCGGAAGCGACTCCCTAGGCAGGCCACTAAGGGCGTGGACCTCACTGCAGCGCCTCCCTGAGGCCAGGGAAACGAGAAAGGCTGTTTTGAAGGAAAGGAATTTCAGAGAACACTCCCGGAATGGCTCGTAAGGGGGAAGCCTGAGGGAGGAGAGGACTAAGAAAAGATCCCACGCCGGACAACGGCGGGGGCATCGGGCCTCCTGTAGGGCCGCTCCTCTGACCAGATCCCGCAGAAGAGGGTCGTCCCCGAAGGAGGGGCCCCCTAACTGGCGGATAGTGGTGGAAATAGCCGCCCTGTGAACCTTAACAGAGGAGGCTGAAAGATTTCTCTCCGATGACAGAAAGGCTGAGTAGTTCGCCAATTGGCATTGAGAAGGAGAATGAGGTGATACTCAGAGATGGATTCTCATAATGTGAAAAAGGAGGAAAAAAAGTGGCGGGGGTCCGGGGGCCACTGAAGGCCCCCGTGGGGTCCAGGGCAAGGCCCTGGTGAGGGTCAGGGGGCGAAGCCCCCTGAAGCTGAAGATTTTTTAGAATTTAACCTGGAAAAATCAGCATCTGAGACACCAAAGTATTCAAAAGTATTAATAACCTTGATCCTACAAAAAAAAGACTTTCTCACCTTCGCCATTGATGTCTGTCAGGAAATCATGAAGACCATTGACACAGGATTGGTGATTTTCCAGTTGCTAATAGTCACACAATTTTCCAGCAGTTGCAAGTCAGTTTCTCATTACTGTCCTTCACATCACCACATTTCAGCGAGCAGTTTAGTTTCTAATAGTAATAGCCATCCTTCAAATACTTATAAAAAAGTTTACCTGAACACCAATCAAATAATTTCTTATAGTTGTCCTTCAAAATACCACGGAGGATTCTGATTCCTTAAAGAATAATATAAGTGAGAGAGTTGACTAAGGATCATATTCAAAGTGTGCAAATTGTGAAGGTTTAACTCATTGTGTGCCACAAGCAGTTTTTTTCTTTTCAACTTGATCCATCTCTATTACAATAAGAAAAAAAACACTTTCACACTTCTGATACTCCTCAACATTAATGATGTCACTTACTAAATCTAGTCACCAGAGTATAAGTATGCATGCATCTGCGGTCTGCTCGTTTGTATGAATGTGTGTAACTGATTTTTTTCCCCCCATGATATCTATACCAGAAAAGAAAAGATTTTGTGACGCGGTGGTATAGTAAAAACATTATTCTTATTATATACTACTATACACTATGACTTTTTCCGTACTATCGTCTGTTTACTTATGTTTGTTTGCTTGTCTGTAGAATGTCAATAACATCCTTGCAATTTTTTTTGTTTTGATCTCTCTCTCACTAAAATATTTTGTTGTATGCTATTTATTACGTAAAATATTGACTACACAATTGTGTATACTGTGACATTGATGTAACCTGTTTTTTCAAAGAGAACCTTCATTGCAAAATAATCAGCTTGATGATTGTGGGCATTACATCTATCTGGAGATAACCTGCAATATTATTAATATCATTGCTTCAACAAAACAAATAGCATTAATGATTACTCTTCACAGAGAGAGAGAGAGAGAGAGAGAGAGAGAGAGGAGAGAGAGGAGAGAGGAGAGAGCTCAGAGAGAGAGACGGGGTGGGAGTGGGGGTGGTGGGTAGACTCGCCGATGCTCCAAACGATCCAAGAGTCTCGTTTGTAAGACGATCTTTCACTCTTGCTAGGTGCTTTCAGCAAGAACGTGGTTGATCAATGCTGACTTGCCCCGTGAGCCTACTTGATCGCGTCATTACACCATGTGCAGACTGCTTGTCCTGGATAGGTGATTTTCCTCATGCAGTCTTTCAGTACTGAGAATCACACTGTGGCTGACGGCGCCTTTGGAACTGGTCAGCATCACTTTTTGCGCTGCACTTCCTCCTCCAACCACTTCCAAGTCCATTTGTTTTTAACTGAAGCATCGACTTGCTTCGCAAGAACTTTTCTCGCTTTCTGCTATCTGACGAAACATTCTGGTTTCCGCTAGGCTACTCTCGTCACACCGAAAGAAAATGGCGTCAGGAAAAAAAATTCGCAAACAGTTTGCCGCGTTCTCAAACATCAACTTCCGCTTTGATGGTTTCGGTCACCGCAGAATGAAAACAAAGACAGCAGTCTCGACCGGCCCAAGCAGAAACCGGAAACATCCATTGAACGGATCAATTGAGAACACAATATCGATCGACCTCTCGCCGTACATTAGCTTCATCACAACCTACCTCTACCCCCCCCCCCCCCCCCCCCCCCCCCCCAATTTTCTCAACGGATTTACACTGATCTCAAAAACGACCCCTGGGGCCATCAAAAAGACGGAAATCCGCCAATCGGCGGAAAATCCCATCTCTGATACTGCGTGGCTGGAGCACCAAGATAGCAGCCATTCCAGTGGACACTACAGACACTTTGGGTGCCTGACCTGTGGGCATGTTTCCACAAGGCCGATTACCGCTGGGAGGCGCCTCGTGCAGACAGCGCGTCCCGCACAGTAGCCAGGCGTGAAGATGCAGCACGTTTGGATTGCCGTGTGTGGAATGCATGACCGCGGCTGGAGCAGGGACCTTGCCTTATAAGGCGAGCGGTATCGGGGGGCACGTGCGACAGGTGTAACAGTTTCCGAAACCACGCTTGGGCCGGCCAGCGTGGAGCCACCAGAATAAGCGTGGCTGCGTCTTCCCTTGCCTGCGGAGAACCTTTCCCAGAATGGGGAACGGGGGAAAGGCATAGCCCGTCAGGCCGTGACCAAGGGATGGACAGGGCGTCCACGGCCCACGCTGCCGGATCCGGAACTGGGAGACATACAGCTGGAGACGGTGGTTGAACCGGGTGGCGAACAGGTCCACCTGTGGTTTGAACCATACAGTCCACAGAGGTTCTAGGATCGAGTGGTACGAAAGTCCATTCTGAGGGAAGAACCATGTGCGACCTGCTGAGGGAGTCCGCGAGAATGTTGATCTTCCCAGGAACATGCTTGGCCGAGATCCGGATTGATTGTGTCTCGCACAAAGAAGAAGCTGTTCCGATCCTCAGGGACAGGAGTGAGAACGCGCCCCCCCCCCTGCTTGTTTATAACACGCCACCGTCGTGTTGTCGGTGTTGAGGAGAATGTGTTTTCCTTTCAGGAAGGGAAGAAACCTCCTGAGGGCTTGGAACAACGCTTCTAGCTCCAGCCGATTGATATGCCAGGACCCCATCTCCGGGGACCATTGCCCGGAGGCCGTCAGAGAGCTGATGTGGGCACCCCACCCGACTGGGACGCGTCCGTGAACAGGTCCTCCTGTGGAGGAGGGGGAGAGATGGGGACTCCCTGAGCTAGCCAGGACTGGGAGTGCCATTGTACCACCGATGACTGGAACCACTGCCCAAGAGGGATCGGAAGGTCCCACGACTGCAGTGCCTGAGACCAACGCTTGCGAAAGAGGCGTTGAAAACGGCGTTTGTGCAGACTCCGGGGGGCACTAAGGGGGCCAAGGACTCCATCAGACCCAGAAGAGAGGCCAGCTTTCTGGCTGGCGCCTGATCCAAGGAAAGGAGATAAGATAAGATAATGTTGCTTATAGCCCAGCCGACCGCAAAGGGCCACATCAGGGCTGTCACCACGTTAAAATCAACTCACCATCATATAAAAAAAAAAAAATAAATAAATAAAAAAAAAACCACTTTCATACATCGCATTAAATGACATCGTCTACAAACGCACCAGAAACTTTGTTAAAAATCTTTCTTCCGTAAAATCTTAAATCAGATGAAAAATGTTAATCTCTCTCAAAAACTCAAGGATCACATCAGGCGGGACATCCCTGAACAGGATCTTCATGGACTCCGCTGTAAAATGTTTGTGTCTCACATCGTGCAAGTCCCAACACTCTAAAAGAACATGTTTCATTGTGAGTGGCGCATGACATGGAATGCACCACGGAGCTTCTTCACTCTTTAAAGGTAAGCATGGGTAAAATACGAATGGCCGGTGTGCAGCCGGCACAGAACCGTTTCCTCTTTACGACCTCCCGACGTGGATGGGAGGAAGTCCTTAAGGTTTGGACGGATCTGAAAGAGTTTGTTACTCGTCTGTGTGTTCCAATCCTCCTGCCAGAGGTCTCTCACATAATCGTTAATTTTGGGTTGCACATCTGAACAGGGGATATAAATGTTGGACAGTTTCTCTCTTGTGGCGTTCTTGGCTAAACGATCAACCATTTCGTTCCCGACAATGCCAACATGACCAGGAACCCAAGCAAGAGTAATGTTTTAACCGTCCGCTTTCAACTTGCTAAAAAGTTCAAAGAAATGCAAAAGTTCTGGATGCTGAAGGTTGCGGCCAGCTATGGCTTCCAAAGCTGACAGCGAATCCGACAGAACCAGAAAGTCCCTCTTTGAAGAATGTGAGATTATCTTCAAAGCCAGTACCAGAGCAGTAAGTTCAGCAAATAGACAGAAGCATCGGAATGGATATGTTCCAACAGTATCTGAGAAGGCCCCAGGCAGTAAGGTTCCCAGGTGGTGGGCATGAAGCCAAAAAGGACCTTTATTTAAAGGACTTTATAAGGA
>CM031596.1:73578635-73583322 GCA_018398815.1 Conus ventricosus | reverse complement strand
GAACAGTCTGCCTGTCATTGTAGAATTAGATTAGTGTTGCTATGTTGAATTGTCAGTATGAATGATATGTGTTGAAATAATGTATACATGACAAGGACAGATTGCAAGACCAGGCTTTGGCCTAAAATCTTCATCCTTGCGTATTAAAGATCAATCAGTCAATCAATCAATCAACCCATCTCCAAGTTCTCTCCGTCAACGAACAGCGAAGTTTCTCCCTCCAGCGGCATCCCCCATAGAAGAGGAGAAATTAAAAAAACAACAACACTAAACATGTTTTAATGTAGAGAAACAACTTAAATTCAACAAGGCATCACGCATGTTCAAAAGTTCAACAGATATGCTATTTCCCTGTTCATAAGAAATGAGGAGCAAATTTGCCCTGTATAAATTTTATCTCTCACGCACGCAATGGTCAACACACAACACTTTTCTTCCAGTAGCACCATAAAACACACACATCCACTTAAGGACTTTGAAAAGAGACATTTATACATTTTATAGTAAGTTCATGTTTTAATCATCAAAAGACCCACCATTAGCAAATTCATCCACTGCATTGGTATCAATCACTTTTGAGTCTTAGGGCTCCCTACGTTTACAGTGATCCACGCATTTCCTAGGACTGTGCCACAAAATCCTACAACCTAACCAATCACGGCAAATCATCCGGAAGTGACGTTTCATCAGAGGTCAGAGCCCATGTAGATCTTGTGAGAGGCGTCGTCTAATCGTGGGCAAACTCTTTCACAGGAAAACTATCCATGTACAGTGGATGGTGTGCGCCTAAGAGACAGAGAGAGAGAGAGAGAGAGAGAGAGAGAGAGAGAGAGAGAGAGAGAGAGAGAGAGAGAGAGAAGAGAGAGAGAGAGAGGAGTGTTTAAGGTGTATTACCGTTTGTCTGTCTCGGGTCAAAGAGCTCAGAACGTTGGCACAAGTTTCCGTGTCACATTTTCAGAAAATTCCTGTTAGATTTTTTGTACCCTTACAAACTGATCTGACCATAAAGAAAGAGCAACAGGGCTAATATAGGTCCTAATGGATTTCTCAGTTCAGGTATACACAGGTTGACCCATATGTTAGGCCTAATTGGGTGAAATCTTTGGCATAAACCCTAAAATCAACAACAACAAACAAACAAACAAACAAAAAAATCAGGACACCCCTCCCCCTCCTTGTTCCTGTTCATCTTCCTTCTCTCTGGTTCTATGCCGGCTGCACACCGGCCATTCGTATTTTACCCATTCATACCTTTTAAAGAGTGAAGAAGCTCCATGGTGCATTCCATGTCATGTGCCACTCACAATGAAACATGTTCTTTTAGAGTGTTGGGACTTGCATGATGCGAGACACAAACATTTTACAGCAGATTCCATGAAAACCTTGTTCAGAGATGCCATCTTTGAGTTCTTGAAAGAGATTAACATTTTTCATCGGATCTGAGATTTTACAGTGGAAAGGGTTTTTTGTTTTGTTTTTTTTGTTTTTAAACAAACTTTCGGATGGGTTTTTAGAAGATGCATTTTAAAGAATTGTGTGAATGAATGACTTGTGAGTTGATTTTGACGTGGTGACAGCCCTGATATGGCCCTTTGCGGTCGGCTGGGCTATAAGCAACATTATCTTATCTTATCTTATCTTATCTTATCTTATCTTATCTTATCTTATCCTTCTCTCTGTTCTAGCGCCCATACTTCGGGCACTAGATTCTGCTGTTAAGCGAACAATTGCTGACCAGCAGCACAGCCTGAAACTCACGGAATTGATGCTTTCCGCCCTTTGCATCCCCCCTCCCCTCCACCTCCTTTCTTCCCTCTTCCACCTCCGTTGCCAGATAAACAGTCATTCTATTATGGTTGGTATACTTTTGGACAAGATGTCTGCTGCCTTATTCATGTTCACCTGGGTGACACGTAATATTAGATCCTCGTCACATACCACCAGCCTAAACGAAAAGGTGGCATTTTTGATTGGCACAATGATAGCGAGTTTTCTTACTGAACGTCAGTCCCTCTAACTTGGGATTGGCTATCCCCAAATTCCCTCAACATTGGGACTGGCAATCCCGCGCTCCCTTATCTTTGGGGTTGGCTATCCCTGACTCCTTCAACCTTTGGGGATTGGCTATCCCCAGACTGTTTCAAACCTTGGATTGGCTATCTTGGACTGTTTCAACCTTGGGATTGGCTTTCCATGGACTCCTTCAACCTTGGATTGGCTATCCCCCGACTTCCTCAACCTTAGGATTGGCTATCCCCCAACTCCATCAGCCTTGGGATTGGCTACCCCCTGACTCCCTCAACTTTGGGATTTGCTGTCCCCCAACTCCCTCAACTTGGGATCGGCTATCCTCTAACTCCCTCAACCTTGGGATTGGTTATCCCCCAACTCCCTCAACCTTGGGATTGGCTATCCCCCAACGCCCTCAACCTTGGGACCGGCTGTTCCCCGACTCCCTCAACCTTGGGATTGGTTATCCCCCAACTCCCTCAACCTTGGGATTGGCTATCCCCCAACTCCCTCAACCTTGGGATCGGCTGTTCCCCGACTCCCTCAACTTGGGATTGGCTATCCCCCAACTCCTTCAACCTTGGGATTGGCTATCCCCCAACGGCCTCAACCTTGGGATTGGCTATCCCCCAACGCCTTCAACCTTGCGATCGGCTGTTCCCCGACTCCCTCAACCTTGGATTGGCTATCCCCGGACTCCTTCAATCTTCGGACTGGCTGTTTCTGGACTCTGTCAATCTTGGGATTGGCTATCCCCGGACTCCTTCAGCCTTGGCACTGGCTATCCCTGGACAACTTCGAACTAGTAATTGGCTCTCTCTGAACTTCTTCAACCTTGCGATTGGTTTCCCCGAATTCCTTCAACCTTGGAATTTATCTCCGGACTCCTTCAACCTTGGGACTGGCTTTCCACAGGCTCCTTCAACCTTGGGACTGGCTTTCCACAGGCTCCTTCAAAACCCTTGGGACTGGCTTTCCCACGGGCTCCTTCAACCTTGGGGCTGGCTTTCCACGGGCTGCTTTAACCTTGGGACTGGCTTTCCACGGCTCCTTCAACCTTGGGGCTGACTTCCACGGGCTGCTTTAACCTTGGGACTGGCTTTCCACGGGCTCCTTCAACCTTGGGACTGGCTTTCCACGGGCTTCTTTAACCTTTGTACTGGCTCTCCTTGGACCACACCAACCTGACCATCCCCGGACCTAAGGAGATTGCGGCACTTGTTACGTTTGCGGCATCTGTTATGTTTGCATGCAGCACGTGTTCCGTTTGTGGCATACTGCTTGTTTGCAATGGGAAGAAATTCTAGGGAGAGCTCGACAGCAGAAGGTCTTCAGGGCAGAAGCCCCCATCAGACGACTTGTTCGGCGCTGGAACTTCTTACGCTCTACTGAGGCCGGTTCCTACCCAGGTTGTGACCCCTAGATGTCTTTCTGCTGTCAGAATTGTTTACTCCTGGGGCTGCGAGGATTCGAAGCATCATCTTCTGGATGGGGTGGGTGTCTCAAGGTGTTGCCTTTTTTTATTTTTATTTTAAAGGCGGATGTCTTTACCCACATCGCTTTGGGACACCTGTTCAAAGTTGGAACATTCATGAAGTTTACTTTTGTTCCTCCTAGAACTCTGTTCAGATTTTTCTTCCATAATCTTGATGATTGTAGTCCTTTTCTTACCAGAAACTCAGAGCCGTTTATTGAGATCACAGCTGATGAGCCTACAACCCCCAATGCTCAAATTCCTATGGCGAGGACTTGTGATTGGCCGAGAAGCTAGGTTCCCTAGAACAGGCGGCTATACTGGCACATTATAGATGTGAGCTTGCTCCTCTCTGCTTTCATTTGGCACAGTGAGTTCAATCAGAATCAACTGTAAAGCTGACTCACAGTGGAGAACAATATCCGGTCTCATGCGATTTTTCAGTTAAAGCTTCTGGATGCTTTTCTCATTCTGGAAAGTTAGCTTTGTGCACCCAGTCATTCACTCCATCCAGCGAGCCCTGCTTCCTTGATCTTGATAACACAGCTGGTCCAGATCGTTATCTGTGGCCTTCAGTTGTGTACAACGTTGCTGTCCAGATCGTCATTTGTGGCCTTCAGTTGTGTACAACGTTGCTGTCCAGATCGTCATTTGTGGCCTTCAGTTGTGTACAACGTTGCTGTCCAGATCGTCATTTGTGGCCTTCAGTTGTGTACAACGTTGCTGTCCAGATCGTCATTTGTGGCCTTCAGTTGTGTACAATGTTGCTGGAGCTCTAGTGGCGTAGTTTTCAGGCGGCGCTAATCGCATGCGCGATTTCATTAGGCACTTGGTTGAGTCTCCATGTGTATCTTCCCTGGGTTAGAGCTGCTTCGCATGAACTCGGGACATGCTCCACTGTTTGTTTGCCCTGACAGAGTGGACACGCAGAGTCTTCTAATTTCCCCCATTTTACCAAGTTTGAATTCGAGGGCATGATATATATCCAGATCTCAACTTGAAGATGAAGCTGATCTTTAAAGGTGCCATGTACCATATATCATTCCAGCTGAGGCTTCGTAAGAACATTTCCCACTTTGTTCAGTGTCCGTGTTGACCTTTTTGGTTTGCCTTCTGGTTTCTCTTAGTATCATCTTCTGTCTTCAACTCTTGTGTCACGGAGTAAGTGAGCGAGATTTAGCTGATTTGGAGCAACACATACTG
>CM031596.1:73568635-73576135 GCA_018398815.1 Conus ventricosus | reverse complement strand
CGGCACATGACATTACATACGACACACTTCCTTCAGCGTTATTGATAGCATTCACATTTTCCCTAAATATTTCATACACCCTGCATTCAAACAACACATGTGACTCGTCTTCAATAGCTCCTTCACAAGCCGGACATAATAAATGTCTTGGTAACACGTCCCTTCTGTATCTCAGTTTATGCACCCTTATTGGAGAAATGCCAAATCTAAACTTAACATATGCTTCTTTCTGACACTGCGATATCTTGTAATCCAAATAATGTTCTATTCGTAGGAACTGCTTAAAGCTAGAATACAGTTCAAAACGTTCTGCTGATTCTAGTTTATCATGCCAAGTTTGTGCATACTGATCAACGAGTCTCTGTCTAAAAATATGAATGACATTGCTCATATCGCCAACACTCTGTTGCAACCAAACATCTCTAAATCCATTTACAAATAATAACTGTCTCACGTAAAACGCCCACGTCTTTTTACCCAATTCTTGAAGATGGTTTAGCATATTATAAGCTTTCCTGGGTAGTCTTTCTTCTGCCAGATTACAAACTCTTAGCCTGTATCGAATACACCTTTCAGCCGCTAAAACATACATTGGATATCGGCCGAGGTCTCCCAGCACCAATTTGTTTGGCGTTTGCTTACTTACGTTCAAATAACGTTTACAGGCAAACTATGTGTCTTCTCAAGTACATCGAGCTGTTGATAGCCCCAGACCTGTGACCCGCACAGTAAAATGGGAGCAATCTGAGCGTCATACATCTTAAAGAACACATTTCTTGAAATATCTCCTAATTTCCAAAGGCATCTAAGGAGCTGAGTTATTTTAATTTTTGCTTTAGTGGCTAGCTCTTCCACCGCACACGTTAGTGCAAGCTTGGTTGTAAAATGTAGCCCTAAATATTTATAACTGTTGACTACCGTTATATGTTCATCACCATATTTCCATTTTTCTTTTCTCTCCCAGAAATCCCCCTTTTCTGAATACAATTATTTTCGTCTTTTCCAGATTCACTTTCATATCATAATTGTCTGCAAATTGTTTGAGGATATCAATTTGATTTTGTAAGCCCTTGGGACAGTATGAAGCTAAAATAACATCATCAGCAAACAACAATATCAAGACCTGTACAAAGTCGGGTGCTAGCTGTATCCCAAAGTCACCCTTTGAAGCAACTTCTGACGCTAGTTCATTTATCAAAAACGAAAATAACGTGGGTGACAATACACAGCCTTGCCTTACACCCACTGGGCACTCAAAGAATTCAGTAAGAACATCAGGACATCTTACACACGATCTCACACTTTGATACATACATCGTAGCATCCTTAGCATTTTACTTCCAACATCATTTTTTCTAAGTACATTCCACAAAATGTTGCGATTAACTGTATCAAATGCTTTTTTAAAATCAACGAAGCAAACATATACTTTTCCTGACTTTCTCACCAATATACTTTTGCACTATAGAATACAGGACAAATATATTGTCGGAAGTAGAATAACCTAATCTAAAACCACTTTGTTCCTCGGCAATCTTTGTTATCTTTTGCCCACTGTGTGAGGCGGTTATTTAATACCCTGGCAAACACTTTCCCAAGTATACTCATTAGAGACACTCCTCGATAATTGCCAAGATTATCAATATCTCTGGTCTTGGGCAGAGGTACAATAATGGCACAGTTCCACACGCTTGGATAATCATGTGTGTCAAATATATGATTAAACAAACACAACAGGAAAGGTATGATGCAATCGGTAAAGCTTTTCAACATTTCTGCTAAAATACCATCAGGTCCAGGAGCTTTGCACAATTTCAGAGAGCAAATGCTTCTATGTATTTCTTCCGTGCAAATTGGCCTATCGAGCGCATCAAAATACCGTTGACTTTCATCATTATCTTGAAAGTTGTCCATAACAGGATTAACAAAATTAAATACAGATCGGAAATGACTAAACCATTCATTTGTGCTGATGTTTGGTGTGCATTTTGTCTTTCGATTTAGAGACCTGATTTCACTCCAGAACTTACCTGAATCATTTATTTTCATGTTGAGCGCATTGAGTTTGCTTCTTTTATATATTTATGTTTATCTTTAAGCAAATGCTTGTACTGTCGTCTGCTATTTGCCAAGCCAATTCTATATTGCGTTTTAGCCGATTTAACTTTACAGCGATTAAAATTTCTCCACCACTTTCTCATCTCTTTTTTTGCTGCTCTGCATTCTCTGTCATACCAAGGGCTTGACTTTATGCCCATGAAAATTTTGCGCTTCATGCATTCCGCTGCTTTAATCAACCCATCAGGTGACAGCATCGTTCACAGACACTGGTAAAAGACGTGTTGCTTCAACTAAGATTTGCTGAAAAAAGGGACTTTGCACAGCTGCTTGAAAAGGAATAGAGTTATCTAAATCCCGTACGATTTTTTCTGTACACGTCGTCTTATTCTCATTTGCGACCATTCTTTGTAATTCATTGTCAGCTCTACAGGCATGTGTTGTGAGGTAAACATTTCACCCACTTTTAGCTCCATATTGTCACCTTTCAGCACCTTTGAGCAAATGAAATAGTCAATTACACTACTACCAGTAGCACATACATAAGTAAAACTTCCATTTTCGTCCCCAGCACACGATCCGTTCAGTATTGTTAAATCACACGCACTACAGAACTCAAGGAAAAGTCGACCATAAACATTCACTGTATCATCTTGAGACGACCTTGTTTCACACAAGGCTGACTGAACCAGATCATATACGTCTCCTTCGGTCTCATGTGTTGCAACATTTAGTGTTCCCGTCCTGGCATTAAAGTCTCCACATATCAAAAAGTCACACGAATCATTCATTATTTGAGTATAATTCAAAATACATTGTTCAATCAGACAGATACCAGAACTGGCAGAAATGTGTGGTTGTTTATAGTAAGGGCTATGTGGGGGACACACATATGCACCACACAGTATTATATCGTTGGTACTGCTCAACATACTTTTGTGAAACTTAATAAGTACTATGTTATCTTGTGATGTGTCCAGTAGCTCAGTGAACGACTGCAAAGAACGTTTCACCATTATCATCACACCACCACTGTTTCGACCGTGCACTGGGAATTTAACTGCAGGACTAATGAATTGAATGTAGCTGGGAAAACAATCTAATGCTTTCCTTAGTTCAAGGAAGGTTTCAGTAAAACAGACAATGTCAAAGTTGTGAACATAGTGCATAAAATCAGGGTCAGATACCTTAGAAAGCAAGCCCTCAATATTCCAGTTAAGAATGCGCACACATCTTTTGTTTGATTTTATTCCCAACAAACGGAGCTCCTTTGACCTAGACTGCCCGTTAGTTACTGCTGTACTAATTCTTGTCCTACTACAAAAAGCTGAATCATAATTTTTGCTATTTGAATTGGTATCTGTGATTGGAGTGTGTGTCACATTGTCACATGTATCGCGCTGTGTGTCAGGGTCTCGCTGTACCTGATTACAGGAAACCTTAGTCATTTGGCGTCATTTTGTCTGTGATCGTTTCTGTACGGTGCTGTTAATGCGATCCTGGGTTTGACGCTGGGGTCGACGAGGAGAACGTCGATCCCTTAATGCCCTGGGACGCGGTGGGAAGTGTCTGCTGGTGCCTTGGTTTGGAGGCGTAGCCCCCTGTCCACGACCGAAGTCCCGTGGTGATCCCTGGCTACCAACATCAAGTGTTGGATTGACATCCGTACCCCCTCCTCTGCCCTGGCCTCGCTCTCTTGTAGAGGTTAGGGGTGTGTGACAGCTCTCTGCAGTGCGTGTGGTCCCCTCATCCTGTGTGCATGAAGCAGGTTTTTGTCCGAGCTGGATGTCCGTTTGTACCCGTTGTTGTGGAGAAGAAGGAAAGGGGAACGGGGCGGAGTCATGGGAGCTCTGTGGTGTTTGCATGCCATTGTCCTTGTCGTCAAGCTGTCCTCATGAACGGCCGTTGTTGATAGAGCCACTGTCATCCTGTCTTCGACTTCTAAATATAATTAGTTTGGAGCCACGGTAAAAACCCGTGTACCCTTCCGCCTTCAGGTCTTTTAATTTGCGACGCTGCTCTTCTGTCAAGTCGTCATTGAGGCGAACACCAACATCATTTAGTTTGATCCGTATGGTTTTGTTCCTCATCAGATTTCGTTTATCTTTGTTCTTTAAAAACTTTGCCAAGACAGGGCGTGGTCGGGTTTGGTTTTGCTTTTTTTGACCCAGTCTGTATACGAAGGAGAAATCGTCTCCAGACCAAGTTTTTGACGAGTCATGCTGATTAAGTAAGTGGACGAGAGTCTGTTCACAGTCCTCCCCTGTCTCATCCATGTCTGTTTCCTCTGGTATTCCATAAAATACAATATTGTCCTTTTTCATCAATGTGTTGAGTCGTTCGTTTTGTTGTTCCGTTTGTTCTAGTCTGTATTATAACACTTCAACATTTTCTTTCAAACTACAAATTTCTTCTTCTCGATTCTTAAGCTGTTCAGCAATATCTTGAAGTTGGGCGGACACTGAAGAGAGGTTAGAGAAAAGCGACTGCATGTCTGTCGCTGCACTGTCGAAGCGGTGATCTATGGACATCTTCATGTTTGTTAGCATTTCTTCTACTGAGGGACCAGGATTTTCTTCAATGTCGCCAGAAAGACATAAAAAAAAAGTCCTGAAGAGGGGTTGACATATCTTAGTTGACTTATAGACTTCAAACACCCACGTAGTCACTGACCTTTGATTTGCCGCAGCCAGATGGAACACACACGAGCAACAACATTAATTTTGCTGACGTTTCCTCCCCACCAGTCATACACACTCTGCACAAGTCCAGTTTCACGTTCAATGTGCACCACATACCTGACTGCCAAAAGAAAAAAATATACCGCGCACAGTAGTCACAATCATGCGATACGACAAGTCCGTGAAAGAAATTCCATCGTGTGAAAGGGCAATACGGTTTTGCATTCCGGAGTCTGGTCGACCTTTCACCTTTCTTTTTCAGCAGAGTAATTAGTATTGGATGAAACGTTCCAATTTTTACTCGAAACTGTATATTACAACAAGACATCCTAACTAAATCAGTTTCAAATGACTTTTAGAAAATTATTTGGAAGAAAATAAGCAAAATGATGATGATGAAGCCTCGATGAATTGCAGGAAAATTTGACAAAGTGTGTTGATAAACTATCGAGAGATCAAAATGCTGACTCAATCCTGAGAGAAGTCCAGGACCGTGAGAGGAGAGGGAAGAATCTGGTCATCTTTGGCTCACTTGAACCAACACATGAAGACAGAACAGAAAGACAAAAAGAGGATCAGACCAATGTGGAGACCCTCTTGGCTGAAGTAAATGTCAAAGATAGTTTTTCAGATGTACGGCGACTGGGGAGGTTCTCCAAAGAGAAAGAAAATCGACGACCACTTAGAATCTCCTTTTCCAGTCAAGAAGTCAGAGACAATGTCTTGCAGTCTGTAAGGAAAGCCAGAAGGAATGATGCAAGCACGGAAGACAGGGAA
The DNA here is from genome assembly GCA_018398815.1 of Conus ventricosus. Taxonomy (NCBI): domain Eukaryota; kingdom Metazoa; phylum Mollusca; class Gastropoda; order Neogastropoda; family Conidae; genus Conus; species Conus ventricosus. The sequence goes on along the minus strand of CM031596.1, from coordinate 73,570,619 downwards.
TCAAAACTGTATTTGAAGTTAAGTGTGAAGAAAGACTTGACTCCAACTGAGCGTAAAGAAGAGGAAGCTCTTTTCAAGGAACTTAAACAGAAACAGGAGCAGTCAAGACAAGAGGGGGACCAAAAAGCAAAATGGATAAGAAAAAACGGCGCAGTGGTGAATATCGGGAGGTACCCGATATCACCAGATTAGAACAAAAGACAGAAAGAAAAAAGAATAAAAGCTATGTACAAAGTTTTAATGCAGATACTAAACTTAAATTTTCTAGCAGTGCACAAACTGCACATACTTTGAAAATAAGAATTTTTGATTCTTTGGTTTGTTTATATACAAATGCAGATAGCTTTTTGAATAAGCGATCAGAATTGGATGCATTAATTGAACTGCATAAACCAGCAATCATGGGTATTGTTGAAATCAAACCGAAGAACCTTAGATATGCAGTTCAAGAATGCGAGATAGCCATCCCAGGCTTTGAAATCTTCCACAACTTGGAAAGTGAAGGTAGAGGAATCTGTCTGTATGTCAGACAAGATATGAAACCATCATATAGAGAGATGAAAATCGACTTTAAGGAATATGTGCTTGTCGACTGCAGACTGAGTGAGGATGAAACCATGACCATAGGTCTTGTTTACAGAAGCCCTAGTGGCACGGAGAGAAAATAACAGAAATTTAAACAAGCTGTTGCTGAACATAGTGGAGACAAAGCCATCCCACCTTCTTTTGATGGGTGACTTCAACTTCCCAGAAATTGATTGGGCAAAGGAGAGATGCAGCACAGGTGAAAATCACCCAGCAAGCAAATTTTTGAAGACAACCCAAGATGCATTTCTGATACAACATCAGAAAGAAAACACGCGCATAAGGTTGGGGCAGAGACCCACACTGGACGACCTCGTATTGACAAACAGAGACGACATAATTAACGCCATTACCACAGCTCCAGGACTGGGTAAAAGTGACCATGCCACCTTGATCATTAATGTCTCATGCCGTTACCAAGGAGCCACGAACAACCCCCGGTTAAATTTTAATAAAGCAAACTACAGTGAGATGGAAAGGGATCTGGGAGCTGTTAAATGGGAGGACGAACTCAACAGCTTACCAGTCAATGAGGCATGGAAAAAATTCAAGGAACGACTGAACCAGTGTGCTGAAAAACATGTCCCCAAAACCAGTGGTTCAAACACCCCGAGAAAAAAATGGATGGATGGGGGAACGTTGAAATCAGTGCGCAAAAAACACAAGCTCTTCAGACGATGGTCAGAAACGGATGATGGTAAGGAATATCTGGCATATGCAAAAGCCAATAACAAGGCATCTAAAGCATGCAAGAAAGCAAAGAAGAAACTGGAGGCCACAGTCGCCGCACAGGCCAAAACCAACCCCAAAGCATTTTGGTCTTATGTCAAATCAAAAACAAAGATGAAAACAGGAGTAGGTGACCTGGAAAAAGAAGATGGAACCAGAACAACAAACGACAAAGAAAAAGCTGACCTCCTAAATAGCCTCTTCTGGAGTGTCTTTACAAATGAGACAGAGGGCGAATTACCAGAGATACCCCAGTACAGTTATGAAGAAGAACTGTGCGGTCTTACCATCACCACAGAAGAAGTTAAGAAACTCATCTCGAATTTAAATGCTTCTAAGGCATCAGGACCAGATGGTATCAGCACGCGCATGCTTGTCGAGTTGTCAAGCGTCCTAGCAGTTCCCGTGGCCATCATTTTCAGGAAGTCACTAGAGACGGGTAAGATCCCAGAGGATTGGAGAACAGCAACGGTCACCCCCATTTTCAAGAAAGGAAGTCGGCTCAAAGCAAACAACTACAGACCTGTGAGTCTCACCTGTGTGCTGTGTAAGACGATGGAAAAGCTGATCCGTGAGAAAGTGATGGCGCACCTACTAGATAACAACCTAATCAGTAGACGGCAACACGGTTTCATCAAAGGACGCTCATGCATAACCCAGCTTCTGGAAA
>CM031596.1:73493635-73563635 GCA_018398815.1 Conus ventricosus | reverse complement strand
ATGTGAATTTCAGCCAACGGTTAGAGAGGAATGGTTCTCCCGCCTCAGTATACAGATTGTAGACAGGTGTGATACGGAATGCCCCAACTCTCAGAATGTTCATTGCTTTCTGACATTAAGTTTTTAAGTGCTGGATGTGACTTTTGAAGATCAGTTTTTGATCAAAGATAACTCCTAGAAATCGGGTTTCCTTCACAGCTGAAGTGATGGATTTTCCAAGCCGAATTTCAGGATTAGCAAATAACTGACACAAGTGTGAAAGTGGATTTACTGAGTTTTGGTGCCCGAAAAAATTAACCCATTTCCCTTGGCCAAATGTCGGATCATATCCACACAGTTACAGTCGACGTTATATGCTAGTATATGCGGCTAAAACAACCGAGACAGTTCATTTTGCCCACGTATTTTTGTTTTATTTGTGAGAATCGAGAATAAACAAAAAATATGTGGGCCAAATGCACTGCTTCGGTTGTTTTTGTTGTTATTTTATTTATTTATTTTTTAAACAGACACAGGATAACAACTCGACACGTCCGTTTAATGCCATCAAGAAAAAGAGAAATTATCCGTCTGTTGTTCGTGAATTGTAAATCAGGGTGATTCTGGTTTGACTTTGCACAAGTACTTTTCCAGACAGGCCAACGCTTTGTCCTACGACTTACTTATCTTTTCTTTTCTTTTTTTTTTTCCCCAAACAGTTATTTGCACTAAAAAAAATCCTTCTTAGCTTTACATGAAATTATAATTAGTGCAGAACCTTAACAGTTTGACTGCTGGAGACGTCTGTGATGATCAGTGAGAAACTGCAGCCTTCCTGTGATGGGATGAAGCGTCCAGTTCAGACTACCAGGTATCACTGTCTGTCTGTCCTCTTGCACACAGAACGACAAAGTTGGCTACCTTGATTCAACTGAAACAATAATGCTTCTAAAACACGTCTGTTACTACTCTCCTAGTCTGTGCACATTGGTCTGCTTTCAGTAACGTTTAGCAGTCTTTGTCTTCTCTCGTGAAAAGGCCACATTCATGCTGAAGTTTGTGATTTTGTGTAGACTTGACAAACTGCAAGATCCTGAAAACGCTGAACAGCATCTATTTCAAGCGGCTGTACGACCGAGGACAGTTCGCTCCACTACTCCTGTTGGATGAGGACTTTGAAATTCTCTTGAACAACTCCGTGAGAGAGATGGCTGAAACAGCAACGAAGATCATAGGAATAAGCGTATTGAAATCAAAGGCATCGATCACAACCATTATTATGGAGGCGTGTGACGCTAGAAGAAGCTTAAAACCGCTGAAAAAGACCGAGGAAAGAAAGATAGCGCTACGAACAATGGATCAGTGGCAAAATGAAGAATGCATAGTACAGCTGGGCTGAATAATGTTTTAGGATGTTGAGAAAAACGTACACAACTGCACAAAGAAAGCTTTTAAGACTGTTAAATACTAACCAAACAAAAGCAAAATAAAGTCAGCAAAGTTCAGGACAACGCGGCAACTGTCTCACATAGAAAGGAGAGACTTCATAAATAGACGGACCCAATATTGCTCTACAAGAAACAGAGCACAGGAGATATATGTGCGACAAACCAGGATTCATCAAAACGACTTTAAAGTACTAAGTGAAGTCGTACCTGCAGTAAATAGAATTGTTGAAACATGGCGGAAAAGCAGATATTCTACATGCTATCCGCAACAAAATCTGGCACACCGAGGGCCAACATAGACTCCATCGCTAATCGTTACCCTTCTCTCAAAAAGGATATATCCACTGCCAGAACCACTGCCCTATCACTTTGATCAGCCATGTCAGCAATGCCATGCTCAAAATCTGTCTGCCGGAAGCAGATGGTGAAGAACAGGCTGGTTTCCACTAATGCTGGAGAAACATCGAATAGATTTTTAATTTGCGTACCGTTTGCAAAAAGGACCTCAAAACTAGAGGGAGTTTTACCACTTCTATATATACTCCATAAAAGCGTTCGGCAGTTTTGGAAGAACGTAATGGGCCACAGTAAATAAATTTAACTTGGGGCAGAAGCCAGAAAAAAAAACACGATCCAGCAGCTGGACTCCAAAGCAACAAGAGCAGTTGTTCACGCATGGTGATACTAGAGGAGAGTTCCACTGTGATGCTTCAGCTGGAGTTCGTCTCAACGTACAATACCACTTACATTTGTTTTCCCCACCACATGTTTACTCCCGTTGTTTGTTCGTTGCCATCCTGTCTGAAGAAGACTAAGAAGTCATGACTTGTTTCTTCAATGCTTCTGTTTACCTAGCGGCTCAGAACTTCAAAAGAGAGAGAGAGAGAGAGAGAGAGAGAGAGAGAGAGAGAGAAGAGAGAGAGAGAGAGAGAGGAGGGGAGAGAGAGAGAGAGAGGAGAGAGAGAGAGAGAGAGAGAGAGAGAGACAGACAGACAGACAGACAGACAGACAGACAGAGACAGAGAGAGCTTATTGTCCATTTCCCAACATCCGATGGCACACAGACTGAGGATTATCTGCAGCTAGAGCTTCTGCCTGAAATCAATATGTCATGCAGTTGACTGCCTAGCCGACTGTAAAGAATGAAGACAATGCGTAGTATTAGGTTAAAATGATAAACATTTTCATACCGTCAATTTTCAGTTATTTTTCTGTTTGCTTGAATCGGTCTTCTATGAGTTTGGCCATAATCATTTGCAGAAAAATTTAATTCTACTGAATTCAAGCAGTTTTGGAAGTCGAAGGTTGAGATGAACGTCCTATTGGCCGGAGGCCCCAGGTACAAGGTGTCCCAGACTGTGGTCTGAAATGGTATTAACGTTGTAATTCTCCTGAATTCAAGCAGACCGACATCAGTTTTGGAAGTCGAAGGTCGAGATGAACGTCCTATTGGCCGGAGGCCCCTAGGCACAAGGTGTCCCAGACTGTGGTCGGAAATCGTATTGTTGTTGGTCTGCTCTTGGTGGCAGCCTTCTTTCAAACCCTTGGACAGCTTCCTATCAGGACCACTGATATGGATCCACACGATACGATTTTGTCCAGTTCGGGTGAAACACCCTACTTGGTCGTCCCCGCCCCCACCCTCCCCCATCCCCAGCTGGCAAGCCAAAGGACAGGGGTGCGAGTCTCAGTGATTCGACCCAAAGCAGGACCCTGGGGATCCTCTTCGTCTCTTTTCCTTTCGCACCTCTTTCCTGCACAGTGGTTAAAACCAACTGTCTGTAACGGAGGATAGGAGAGAGTCGCACAGGAGCTTCCGCCTTGGCTTAAGGCTGTGTCAGACCAATTGCCATAGGCTAGAACACCAAGGCTACATCAAAATGTTATGCTCAGCATAGTTATATGAGGATTGTCTTCAGTTGTGACAAGCTCCTAGCATAACATTATCAGTTTCCGAAATCCCCCGAAGTCGGAGTGTGGCTGCCCATGTGGCGGGGTAATCAAAAACGGTCACACGTGTAATGTTCTCACCCCAGCCGATGCATTTTTACCATAGTGTTCAAGTACTTCAGCTGTTTGGATGATCCCTGGAGTCTTTTAGCCAGGGTACGACGACGACGACAACGACGACGATGACAACAACAACAACACAGGAGCTTCATGGGTTGGATCTCTTGGGTGGGCTGTGGTTGAAGTCCTGGACTCTGAGGTTGTGCATTGTTCTGAAAACCCATAGTGGTGCCAGAGAGTCCGCTAGGGTAGGGTACCCACTGAAGGCATGTTAGAGCGATACGTCGCCCCCACTTAATGCCCATGAAGCTACCCCAGTGCGCAGCCTCATCACTAGAGGGAGTTTCTGTCTTAGTTTCCTCTTCCCGCGCTCAGAAAGGCAAAGCCATCCACTTGCCTAATGGTGGTCTCAGAGGTTCTCCTCTCGCTCTCTGTAAACAGCTGCTCGAGCATTGTTCACCCCTGTGGTCATTGACAGCCCAAGCTCGGTGGGTGTGTCATTCTCTGTTGCAGCTTTGGCTGCTCAGTCAGCCATTTCATTACCCTGTATGCTGGTGCGGGACGGGAGCCACGTGAATGCAAGGTCCATACCCTTGCATATAATCTGGTGAACCAGAAAGAGGATTTCTGCCTGGTTATCTTTCCTGTTTTTCCTCCCACCAGCTTCTAGTACCTTTGTGAGGATGACCACTGTTCTTGGTGGTTGAGGCATATCGTTCACTGCACTGCATGCCAAGAGGATAGCTTGCAGTTCGGCAGTGAAGATACTCACCTCCTTGTTCAGGTGGCACTGCTTTGAGACCCCCAGGCTTGGGATCACAAAGGCGCATCCTACCTCCCCGTTCACCAGGACAGAGCAGTTTGTGTAGATGCTGAGGTGGTGGCCGAAGCATTCATGCAGTCCGGCCTTTGCCAAGCTGGCCAGGTGCAGAGGGTCCCTTTGTACCATGGCTCCCGTGCCGGGGGATACCAGGATCTGTGATCTGTCCATCTCCCAAGGCAGGCAGGACACGGTTTGGATGGGAACTGCCTGGTGCAGTCTGATCTGGCTCTTTTCCCAGATGCCCGCTGTCTGAGAGCTCAGAGGCTTGGAGCTTTGTATATCAAGGGGTTTATATATACATATATAGATAAGATAATGTTGCTTATAGCCCAGCCGACCGCAAAGGGCCACATCAGGGCTGGCATATATAGATGTGTGTGTGTATGTGTTTGTGTGTGTGAGTGTGTGCATATGTTGGAAGGCGTTTTGTATATCAAGGGCTTTATATATACATTATATTACATATATAGATGTGTGTGTGTATGTGTTTGTGTGTGTGAGTGTGTGCATATGTTGGAAGGCGTGGGCTTGGTTTATATTGGTCTTGGTTGGCATTGTGAAATAAAGTGGTCGGTAGCAAGCTATGAAAATTGCAGCTCCTTTGGCACTAAAATTGTATATCCAAAGTAAAACATGTGTGTGTGTGTGTGTGTGTGTGTGTGTGTGTGTGTGTGTGTGTGTGTGTGTGTGTGTGTGAGAGAGAGAGAGAGAGAGAGAGAGAGAGAGAGAGAGAGAGAGAGATAGAGAGAGAATATTTACAACATGCATAAGCAAGTATTTGTACACACACCCCAACACCTTAATACTGTATAATTTACAAAACATTTAATCAAATTTGTTCTCTTACAAACCAACACTGTTAATACAAAACTTGTTTACAAATCCTACCCTATGCTTGTTTCTGCATGGTTATGATTTTGGAGCAACAAAACTTATGAATTCTATACCTTGTTTCTTACCTGTCGCATGGTTTTATGCTGCATTTAAAAACATTAACAATAAACACTAACATTACACTTTTCAAAAAAATGAAGGGGAAAAAAAAAGAGAAAAACAAAAAAGAAAGAAAGAAAACAAAATCCTGCACCAGAAGCCCCCCCCCCCCCCCCCCCCCCCCCTCCCTCCCAAAACTGACAAACATTATAACAGTCAAGTATCGCTGAAGATTACTTGCAATATAGGTTGAGATAACTCCCCTCCCTTTTATCTCCTTTAAAACAAATGTATTAAGTATCATAACCAATGGTTCCCAATACAACTTACTGCTGTTAGAAATTCATACTGATAACCAATAAAGACCACAATCACAAGAAACCGGAACACTGAATGATAGCATAATGTACATCATAATAAAAAGAACTCAATCAGACTGTAATTCCATATGTTGCTACCATCATAAAATAAAAATCCGCCGATTCGGTAAATGCGCATGACCACAAAGACACGAGAATAACATTAGCACTATATGATACTGTACCATACTCAAGAGGAGCTAGAAATCTAAAGCCGCAGAATGATGTTACAATCACTTCCCTGAAAATATGTGGGAAGCAAGAAAGATTCACATTAAATAGATTAATACATTCAAAAAGCTGTATTATGTACACCTGCCTGTTAAATGATCAATTACAACACACCTCGTCAAAAATGCTCATATATATTAGATCAATACATACAGAACTTATTTATACACACACATATGCAATGTAATCCCCCGCCACACCACAAACACTCCAATTCATTTCATGATGTCAATAGTCCTGCCCACCACAAGAGGCTTTCTCAGAGCTGTACACACATACACACAAATCACAAACAGTTTAGGAGAAAAAAGAAAGCGCCATCTAGAAAAAAAAAAAACCTAACAAAAAGAACCTGCCAGTTCCAAATCCACCAAATATAATGTTAACACAGACTGGAAGAAGATAGATATAGCTCTAACAAACAGGCAGCCTTGTGCGATAATATACTCAGCAGCAGGCCATGCATAAATCAAAGAGAACTTTGAGCTTGAAAATGTGCACAAGCACCAACCACACACACACACACACACACACACACACACACACACCACACACACACACACACTTAAAGTCAATCAGACAAACAACAAATTGACTTTTCTCAGTGCATACAACTTTTTCTCTTAGCTATAAAATCAGCACAGCTCTTGTCTGAACAATAGAAATTCCATCTACATAACCTAAAAAACAAGCCTCTCCCCGAAGCTGGAGTATGGCTGCCTTAATGGTGGGATAAAAAACGGTCATACACACAAAACTCCACTCCATATACAGGGGGTGTCCGCAGGAATATCAGCCTGCATACGCAGAAGAAGAAGAAGAAACCAAGCCCACTATGATCGAAGTTGATACTGTCTTCCATCACCTTAGCTGTTTTTGACTCACGTCAGTTTCATAACCTCATGACTCTTTAGCTCTTAAATCAGGCCCACCCCCTTTCAGTGTCATCCAGGAAATGTCACTACATGCAGACTAGTATATACACTATACCATGTCTGCTAAAGCACAAACTCAGAGTGTGCATGGATTCCAGCTAAATCAATCAGGCGGTGAATAAATGATAAACAAACGAATTCATAACAATGTGAAAGAAGGGCTTCAATTGGTATTAGACAAAGCTGATGTCTGATCTATGAATTGAACTAACATGTTTGTCAGGTCTGCCTGCCAAATATCATGAGCTGCACCACTACTATGCTGTGTGTGTGTGTGTGTGTGTGTGTGTGTGTGTGTGTGTGTGTGTGTGTTGCCATGCAATATGATCTATTCTCTCTTTAGCTTAAAACCAGGCTGACTATTATTTACGTTCATGCTATAGGTTCTTTGCTATAAAACGTGTAAGATTAAGCTTGTTACTATGACATTTTAACACCTCTTCAGTTTAGAATTAAATCTTTTTTCTTTTTTTTTGTCAGACAATATGATCACATACAATACGAGCTCTTGTCGCTTTAACTCAACTAGGCTAACTCTTGTTTGTGTCTTTAACAGAATGACTCTTGTCAGGTAATACAAACTCTATCTCTACGGCTGTAAAAGTACAACAGATCTTTCTGGTTTCCTGGCTCGCTTACGATTTCCTTTCGTTTTTTCATATGAATCAATGCAAGATTTCCTCGACTTGTTTCTGTTGTACCACTTTTTCTCACTACGTTCAACATCAGAAATTATGCCAGTCCTGAATACATAATAATTTGTGTTTCAATTTCTTTAGCTCAGTTGTTTTCACTGTGAGAACTTGCCAAGCTCAGGGTAAAGGGTAAGCTAACAGCATCCTTTACTGAAGATGTCACCTCGTTTGTTCTGTGTGCCTTACATCAGCATTTGATCTAGGCAAACTGGTGTTGTTAGAAGCCTTCATTTTGAGTTGTGGTTGTGTAATGGTCTTACCATGTGAAAAAAAGGTTATTTTGTCTTTTTAGCAGTAAAACTAGGACAACTCCTGTCAGATGATATTCACTCTTTTGTCTTTCACTGAACCTGAATGATTTTTGTCAGATTATATAATCTCTTTGGCTGTAAAGGTAGACCAACTCTTGTCTAGTAATACAAACTCTTGTACCTTTGGCTGTAAAATTAGGCCGACTCATGGCAATTTGTTGTCTGTTGGCTGAACAAGGACCACTTCTGTCACACAATACAACCTCAAAATGTCCATTTAGCTGTAGAAACAGGCCCACTCTATTCCAGTAATAGAAACACCATGGGACTTGGATGATTTGTCAGGCATGACAAACTCTTGTCTCGGTTGTAAACTATGACAACTCTTGTCTGGTAATACAACCTCCATCCCATTAGCTGTAAAAACAGGCCAACTTGTATGAAGTAATATAAACCCTGGCCCATTCAGCTGACAAGTCACAAACTGTTGTCAGTTTGATACGTACTCTTGTTTCTTCAGTTGCAAAACTAAGCAAACTTTGCTGCCTAAAAGAAAAAAAAAAGCTCCACTCTCTTCTATTAACACCACTTTTATCCAATGAAGCCGGACAAATTCTTGTCATATTGTACACTCTTGTCTCTTTAGTTGTTCAACCAGGCTGACTTTTGTTGGGTAACAGCCTCTTGTCTCTGACAGCAACACTAACATGTATCAAAATAAATGACACAAGGATGCCACCAGTATTTGACAGAGCATAAATACAAAGATATTCTTCAGTTCAGATCACCTTGAACCTGATGTCTGCATTCTGCTGCTTCTTTTTTTCTCCTTAAAAACTGGTTGCTCACAGTTCTAAAGCTAAAAAGACACTCTGCATACCAGTTCAGGCGGGTAAGCACCAGAAACAAAAACATGAATATAAGATTTGATAGTATAATATATGATTTAAAAGTTAAGTCATAGTTTTAGAGGAAACTAAACCAAGTATCTTTTTGATACTTGTATATTTCCTTTCAAAAACACAGGGCATGCAAAGTGGAAGAGACTTTCTCTATCATGAATTATTTTTCTTTAAAATGAGATCAGAATAACAAATCTAGTAAGATAAGATAAGATAATGTTGCTTATAGCCCAGCCGACCGCAAAGGGCCACATCAGGGCTGTCACCACGTTAAAATCAACTCACCAGTCATTTAAAAAAAAAAAAAAAAAAAAAAAAACTTTTCATACATCTCTTTAAATGACATCGTCTAGAAACGTACCAGAAACTTCGTTAAAAATCTTTATCTGACCAAACAAGAAGTCACAAGTGTCAGAACTGTAACAGATATCATCCCTATATCTAACCTTTTCTCAGTGCCCTAAAAGAATATTTAAGTAAAAATGTTCAGGACCATTTTTCACAGGGAAACACAAAATGACTGCTGACTGTTGTCTAAAAAAATGACCAATGCAGTATCTAATAACAGATATCCTCTACAGAATTCAAAACAACAAATGAGACATAACCAAAGCCTATTCTTCAGATCAAAAGAACTCCTGCACAATAAGCAAACTGGAGAAGTGGATGAGTTTGAAGCATGATTTAGAAAAAAAAGAAAAAAAAAAGAAAGATGACAACTTAACAAGAATGGACTTCACTTGTAGTCTTTGACGGAACATTAAAAATATGGTGAAAAAAGTTCTTTCTATCCAGAATAGCTACCATTCACACTAACTGTCAATGTTTACTTTTATTTACCAAATGAAACTCTACCTCTGCTTACCATAATTTAGGAGTCTGTTTCATAGTATAACACAACTAGTCATATTTTTCTCTTTAAATCTGAAACAAGAGCAATCTACAAGAATGTGCTTAGTGGTGTTGGTGATATGTCCTTCAAAAAGGCAGAAAACGGATACTTACAGCATTAGCTATGCAAATGGATCCGTACAAACACAATAATAAAGACATCAAATCCATTGCAACAAGTCGGCTTGACATTAACTACAGGTGTGTGACAATTTGTTTTTACATCATGATCCAACAGTTAAAACATCAATACGGAGTTTTGTTTCCAAAGGAAAGGTCTCAGTCAATGCTCCTTATTTAATCAAATAAGTGTAAATGCTGCGTAACCGACTGACCGACTTCCACATCCAATACATAGTGTGAACTTAATCAAACTCATTAAACTTCAACAGTTATAAAATCAGTAAAGGTACACATGGTAAGTTACAAAAGCTAAACAATAAAGCTAAACATTAATCTGCCATATTTACATATGCAGCAATAAAAACAATATCTGTATATTGTGCCTGAAGTATCAAGGCACATTATGCACAAACTAAAGAGCAGCAAACCACTAATTTTCTACATTCAAAATGTACATAAAGAAAGAATGACATCAGTGAAGAAATACTGGCGAATCATTCTGAATCAGAGATAACGAGCATGAATGCTGCCTTTTCAATAATCATAACATACTGAGCACACTGATCATGGAGGCCTTAATTCCATGGTCTACTGGAACCTTTCTATCAGCCTTTTGATCTCACTTATTTTTTCACATGAAAACACATACCAAGCTGAGTTATATGGAGAGACCTTGCTCTCTAGACAGACAGAAAAAGCATGACAACAAGAATATCAATACAATATACAGGAAATGAAAAGGATAAAGACAACAATTATAGCTGTCACTAACAAGTACAATATATATGCATACAGTTATGTGATTCTTCGCTGTCTTCCAGCTACCACCTAATATGTACTATGTCTCTCTATGGTAAGGTCTAGTTCTTCAGCCAGGTTAAGGGGAAAAACAAAGAAAAAAAAATCATGAACTTAAATTCAATCTGTATGTACAAATTCAATGACAACACCAGTGCATGCACAAAACCTCCCACAGGCTACGACTTGAGGTACAAGTATGACACCGGCAGGGAATATAATAAACATGGAGTACATTTTGATACAAGGGCCAAGACAGTATAAATAACACCCAGAATATACACCTGTTCTGCAGATCACACACTGAGCTGTTGAATATACAGACTGGCTGAAGACCACACTGGCAATATTGGGATACACTATTAACAATCAAAGGAGATTTAGGGTTCCCCCACAAATCAAATGGAACATGGAACAGAGTTCTGGTTGGGGTGGGGATTGGGGGGGGGGGGGGGGGGGGGGGGGGGGGGGGGGGGGGGGGGGGGGGGGGGGGGGGGGGCTAGGGAGCAGGTGGGGGCTAGGAGGGGTGAGGGAGGGGGGAACCCACATAATATATTTTTTAAAAAAAAACCACACACACAAATTAACATTTTCCTTTTGGTGCAAGTCCCTTACCAACTGGCTGAATGAAGGACTCCTTCCCCATACACAAAAAGCAACAAAAGTCAGAAGGTAAGCACTCTTTAAACATACTTTTCCACACCAAAGCTGACACTCCTGCAATTTCATTTTTCTTATGACATCAACATGCTCGCTTTCCAGTAGCAGTTTACAGAGTGGTACCCCTTACTGTAAATTCAGTATATGCAGCTGTTTCAGGAAATTGAAGCTCTCCATGCAGTGGTAAACAAGGGACTCAAAACACCTGTCAAAGTATGAGCATGAACATGCAGGGCACATGTTAATGTGTGTGCATGAACTGATGCAGACACATTACTGTGATGCTTCAAACCAAAGTCTGCAATCACAAACAAATGTGGTTGAAATAACTAACACACACACAAAACAAAACAAAACAAAAACATAACAAAACAATCCGTAGCACACATCAAAGGACACTGATATAACAAATAAATACTTTTCACTGAGTAGCACATACACAAACAGAAGTTCACACACAAAATGTCAACCTTGATGACAAACAACAAGTAGGTCATTCAGATCAAACAAGGAAGGTTTCCAAGACCTAATTCCTAGGCCCTGACAAGCCCCACTCGCTGCCAATGGATGTGCTGGCAGTCACTGTGATATGCAGGGCACAGCACAGGTGGGGACAGTCAGTGAGCCCTGCAGTACCACTGTAACAGCCACTGATATAGCCTTGCCCTATGTCACAGGAGAAAAAAAAAAAAAAAAAAAAAAGCAGCACATCGTGCACAAAAAGACCCAGAACACTGATATGCTTAACACAATACTTCAAAAGTAAAACACAGGACCTGATGAGACCATAATATGGGTTGTAATAGTAAGATGAAAAAGGACAATCTTTGGCAAGAGAATCAGCAATGACTTTACGCTGGGTAAAAAGTGATCCACTCACACACTTCTCTCATAGCAGTAAATGGGAAAATGCCTTAGTATGTCACAACAGGTGCTGATCAGTCTGTTTTCATACAATAACAAATGTCAGATATTGGTGGTGGTTGTTGTTGTTGGGTTTTTGTTTGGGATGGGGGGGAGGGAGTAGTTGTTTTTTGTTTCTGGAAAACTAACTCAGAAAATGTATGCCCTATGTATACATTCTACTGATACTCACTTTGACTAGACTGATTTTGAGTAAACAGATGAGAGAATGATGTTGTTCTTTTAAGTGGTGGCCAACTGCTTACCAATCAAACTATCACCAAGGACTTCTTGCACACTGCGCTTTTCTTAAAGACAGGCTCTTTTCACAATACTGATCTGCTGCATTGCCCACAGTCAGTGATGTGCAAAATCAGGAACACATGAACAGAACCTGACTTCAAAGACAATTGTTTTTCTATGATTTCTTTTCATTAAAAACAAAAACAAAAACAGTTTTACCTGTATGATGAAAACAGAAAGAGAGTGAGAGAAAAGCAGCTCTTGTTTCAGATTACACCACTGTGAGATGAGGGAAAACATTAAAAAAAAGAAGAGAAAATGAAATGAAGAGAATTCTCTTAAAAAAATTAATCAACAAAGCAAATACTAGTAAACTGTAAAAACAAACATATTCATAATATCTTTTTTTTACACTTTCATCTTTGTTTACAAACCTTATTCACATTCACCTTAACAAAAAAGAAGAAACAGAACACGTTCTCTACCCCCCCCCCCCCCCCCCCCCCCCCCCCCCCTTTGTTTTCTTGTTGGAAGTAACATAAGATAAGATAAGATAATGTTGCTTATAGCCCAGCCGACCGCAAAGGGCCACTCAGGGCTGTCACCACGTTAAAATCAACTCACCAGTCATTTAAAAAAAAAAAAAAAAAAAAAAAAAAAAAAAAAAAAAAAAAAAAAACCCTTTCACACATATCGAAATGACATCGTCTACAAACGCACCAGAAATTGCATTAAAAATCTTTGTGCCGTAAAATCTTAAATCAGATGAAAAATGTTAATCCTCTCAAAAACTCAAGGATCACGTCAGGCGGGACATCCCTGAACAGGATCTTCATGGACTCCGCCGTAAAATGTTTGTGTCTCACATCATGCAAGTCCCAACACTCTAAAAGAACATGTTTCATTGTGAGTGGCGCATGACATGGAATACACCACGGAGCTTCTTCACTCTTTAAAAGGTAAGAATGGGTAAAATACGAATGGCGGTGTGCAGCCGGCACAGAACCGTTTCCTCTTTACGACCACCCGACGTAGATGGGAGGAAGTCTTAAGGTTTGGACGGATCTGAAAGAGTTTGTTATTCATCTGTGTGTTCCAATCCTCCTGCCAGAGGTCTCTCACATAATCGTTAATTTTGGGTTTCACATCTGAGCAGGGGATATAAGTGTTGGACAGTTTCTCTCTTGTGGCGTTCTTGGCTAAAACGATCAACCATTCGTTCCCGCCGATGCAACATGGCCAGGAACCCAAGCAAGAGTAATGTTGTAACCGTCGCCTTCAACTTGCTAAAAAGTTAAAAAAAAAGTAAAAGTTCTGGATGCTGAAGGTTGCGGCCAGCTATGGCCTCCAAAGCTGACAGCGAATCCGACAGAACCAGAAGTCCCTCTTCAAAGAATGTGAGATTATCTTCAAAGCCAGTACCAGGCAGTAAGTTCAGCAGAATAGACAGAAGCATCGGAATGGATATGTTCCAACAGTATCTGAGAAGGAGCCCCAGGGCAGTAGGCTGCACAGGCACTCCCTCCTCAGACTTGGAACCGTCAGTGAAACTTTTGACAGGATGGGAATTTCGAACAGAGCTCAGCATACAACACCTTGTACGCCAGAGAGCTGGTAGACTCTTTACGAAAAGCTGCAAGATCGAAACGAATCTCTGGTGTGAAAAAGGTCCACGGAGGTTGATCCGGGAAACTTGGAAAAATCCGACACAACTCCTAGGTCTAGACTGCATTCCGCACGTGAGGCCGCATACGAAGACCAAACGGCGGAATACATTTCGGGTTGTTTTTCAAACTTACTTTGGAACGGAGGGTCAAAGACACAGTCATAGGCAGGATTCTGCGGTTCGGAGAACAGTCGGATATAATAATTCAAAGACAGTTTCAGCCTGCGGTTGGACAGTGAAGGTTCACCCGCCTCTGCGTACAGGCTGTACACAGGGTGGTGCGGAACGCTCCAAGACAGAGACGAAGCCCTTGATGGTGGATAGGGTCCAAGAGTTTGAGGTAAGACGATCTTGCGGAGCCGTACACAGCACAACCGTAGTCCACCTTGGAAGTAACATAAAATTGAGTAAAACAAAATGCACTGAAATGGAGAGAAATAAGTGATGTCTTTCTTTTCATGAATCTGAAAATGTAGCTTTGCAAAGACGAAAATATAACGAAATGGGTGGAATAATATCCTTCTGCATCTTTGTCGCATCACATCATCTAAGATAAATAATTTTGAATCCTAAAATCATGTGCACAAATGAATTATTATTCAAAACTATTAAAACATATATATACACTTCAGGTAAGACAAAATCTCACACTACACTATTCAAATGGAATATGGCATTACAGAAATTACAGAAAGGTGAAAAACACTATCAAGCTCAACAATAAACAAACAAATACAAGATTTCAGAATTCTGTTATCAGAGGTACACTTCACTTTCACAGCCATCTCTACAGGAAAAAAAAAAAAGAACCCTTTGCAGAGGTCAGCAGGTGTACTTTTGATGTAACTATTTCCTTAATGGGAGAGGCACTGGTATTTTCAAGGGCAGTTGTCCTTGCAGATGGCAGAAATGGGAATTTCAAAAATGCCACATGCCATTTTGTCCCAGCAGTTTCTTCTTTTTTTGTTTTGTTTTTGCTTTGTTGTTGTTGTTAATATGGGGTTCTGATTCGCTGCCAGTGTCAAAGGGCAACACATCATAACGGCTGATGTGGGTGTGGGTATCACTTCCTCCAGTCCTGAAAGGAAGATACCAAGAGTGTGGAGAAAAGGGACTCGTCTTGCAGTTCCATAAAGACAGCATACCACTACACACATGCATTGATGGCTCAGCAAAGGAAGCAACAACAGGTCTGTAAATTCAGTGCTGATTATGCACAACTGCTGGCGCTTTAGGCACAGATTTCAGCTATGAAAACAGACCGTTTCCCCAAACCTGCAGAACTGTCAGGCAAAATTTGGAAAATCACCTGTTCCGATTATGCATGCTGATCAGTTCTTCATTCCTGGAGTTGTAAAATGCTGAAATCCGTGCACAACTTCCAGTCCCTTCAATAATCCTTCTTGGCCAGTCTCCCCACTGACTCAACAACATGCTGGCTTGCATAACAAGCACACAAACTCGACTGACTTAATCAGCAATTATTTTTGGAGAATTGGTGTTTGCACCTACTTACTTATGCACAGGTGATGAAATAACTTAAGTCATGGTGCATGTGTGCAGATTACAAGAAATGTGCAGCCAGTGATCATATAAAGCCGAGTCCATTGCAGATTGTTGGGAATTACAGAATAAGCTGCTACTTTCGCAATAATTCCCAACAATCTACAATGGAGTTAGGCATGAAATAAATGACATGTATTCTGTTTCTGCCAAATATTCATATCATATGTTAAATCTTCAAAGCTCCTGCTTCATTTTCTTCCTTTCATAGATGCACGTACAAGTTTCAGGAAAATCTGGGGTAAGGTGGTCCTATGCTGTTTGGAAAATCTGATCTGCTCCTCTCTGCTTCATTAAAAAAGCCAGTATGTCAGATGTTAAATAATCATTTTTTACCGTCATTTTAATGAAGAGATCGTTGCCACTGGTAATTCAGTGTATAACTGGAGTAGGGAAAACAAAAACAAAAGATAAAAACAAAAAACAGCAGAACTACAAAACTGAAGAACAGAATGCTGCAACATAAGGGAAAAAAAAAACCTAAGTGTGAGCAGACCTTGCAAAACAATCATCCCACATCGCCACTCCACTCCCCCTAGGATTATCAAGTGGGCGGTGAACTCTTTTGAGCCATTTGTATGGTTACCAATGCCAAGTACAACACTGTGTGCAGCTGCAAGTGCCAGGTCAGTTATGTATTATGTCCTTTCTCATTTCCATATAAAAAATGACTAGCCTTTTCATTCAAAAGCGGATCTTCCTTTATATCAAATGAATATGTTTGTGTTTAAGAGGTATTCAGTGCTGTTTCTTTCACTGTTTCAACACATCTCTAAATTCAAATTGCCAGGAGTTTCACTATGCATAACGTACAGCCCCAAGTTTCAGCATTTGATTTCCTTTTTTTTTTTTCCTTTGTTCTTGTGTTTTTATTTGCTTTTGACATGAGGGTCATTTTGAATGTAGAGAATCCTACAGAAAGCACTGAACAAGCTCAGCCCTGATGTGGCCCTTTGCGGTCAGCTGGACTATAAGCAGCATTATCTTATCTTACCACTGAACAAGCAATGGATCTGGAGGAAACCTGCTACAGTTCATGGATGGAACCACAGAGCAAAGCTATCCAGCAATATACACTCAATCAACTATGAAGCAGAGGCTGAGGTTTTGAGAATATCAACCAAATAGCTGAAAGAGTGAATCAAATATACTGATGGAAAAGCAGTTATTTTCTCTGATGCCGTCAGTCCTTCGCAACCATCAGAACATGGATCCAAACAACCTTGCCACAGGAATCCAAAATTACAGTCCAGTACTGCACTGCAATATCCCTAGGAATGGAAAAATAGACCAACTGGCAAACAAAGGGAATCCACCGACACCAAAACTAGTCGGTCCACCCACACCACAACATCCACAAGAGTAACTGGTAAAGCCACAAAGGAAAGGGGGCAGAGGGCTTGTGGAGCTACAGCAGTAGGATCAGCCAATTTCCAATGAAGAAAGAAGATCAAAGTAAAAAACAAAACAACTGGCTGCAACATCACTGAGACTGTACACAACAGCAGAATCAAGATGGGCCAGCTCTCAAGAAAGATTGAATAATACTGGTGTCCTTTTGGTCGCTGTAAGCTCTGGCATGACATGCCCACAAAAGTTCTGCACTGGAGAGGCCAAGATGCACATCTGTACAGCTGCAATGATAGCAAAATGTGCAAGCATGCTAGATGACACTGCTTGTGGCCAACCAAACAATCCTGAAAATTATGATAGAACAAAATGCCATCCTGGAACAATTTTCTGGCAATTTATGACAGATGTGTACCTTTAACTCTTTTCAGTGAAACAAGCATTTCAAAAGCAAATAAAAAAAAACACATAGTTCATGTATACAACTACATTAACTGTAAACAGAAAACAAAAACTATCAACAGATATCTTTGTCCCATAATTAACATTCACTTTTAAACAAAAGCGTAACAAAGCAACACCTCAGAAAGTAATTAATCTACAAGGACAGTGCTGAATAAAGAAAAAGCAAAACACTGAAAGATTATTTCATCTGACAAATCTGGTCGTTCTTGGTTTAATAATGGTACATGTGGTGGTGGCCTCAAGCCTTCTACTGCTGATGAATGCAATACTTGCTTTTATATGTACTAGACCATTTGCTTGAGACGCCAATGTTGATTCAAGCTGGAGCAATGCATCACTGTTTGACAGTACAGTATGCAATACCACAATCTTCTGCCCTGGGTCTGGCTCTAGTGACTCACTGCTCACTTTGTCAAAACATTCTCATTTCCAACAACTTTTGCACATGGTTTTCACTTTCATTGTTTTGAAGATATAAAAAAAAAAAAAAAAATCTTAGGTCAACTACTTAACTCCTTTCTTTAATCTCTCCTACAAAGTAGTGTACTAATGACAGACCTGTCACCCCATGGTCCGACATGAAACGTCACCACTGTAAATCTTCTGGTAATCATGGCAGTGTTACCCACAGTTTTGTGCCCCAAATTAACTACATGATGGGAAAAACCACTAACAATTTCTTTTAGGATATTCTTTTCAATTTCTATCACACTATATCAACTAGATTATTATGTAAAGTAATATGAACAAAATACTGCTTTTGCCCTATCACTGTCTTTGAACAGGAATTCCCCAAAAAGTCTTGTTCATGGTGAAAATATCCATGCACAGTTTTATCTAGATGATCCTGAGATGACCAAAACAATGTCCTGTTCTGGATTTCCGGTTCATTTCATAAGACTTGCAGCACTGAATGTGACCTGAAAGGCATCCACATTTTTAGATTCAAACGATGGCAACCTGGCTCACTGACAAACTCTGTGAGAAATCACTGGAGAGTCTGCATCAGCTGGCAAACTTCATTAGAGTCACCAATGAGCATCTGACAATGGAGAACTAAAAAAGCAGTTGATTTCAAGGGAGTAAAAAACAAAACTGTAACACTGAACGACCTGAACTTTCATTGTCCAAAACCACGAAAATAGTGGAAATCAGCATTTTATCTAAACTAAGTCAAACGCATTTTCAAACTATGCACCACATAACTGTTGAATACAAAGAACAGTAAGTGCATGTTCAGGTGGTTTAAATAACATGCTCCCCATCTCTGTTGAGCTTAGGGTGCTTACAAAAATGAAAAGAAAACAAATTAACATTCAGTTACGTCTACATTCACTCCCACCAAAAGTACACGACTCATACATACAAACCATTCCCATCCCACCCTTCTCACTACCCAACCTCCCCACATCAACACATTAAACACACACACACTTGCATGCATGTCAAACGTACTTGCACCTGTGCACATACACCATACCAGCATGATATAACGCTCTTACAATGTTGTAGGAGAAAGTGGCATGGGGGAAAAAAAAGAACTGGAAACTGTGTAAATGATGGGAAGGAGAAATGCGTTTTGAATGTAAACAAGCTTTTACCCTAGATTTGACAATACTAAGACACAGCATGACGAAGAGAAAATGGAAGCTCATTCCACAAAGGAGGTCTGAAGTATGAGAAAGTGCACAGACCAAGAGACTTAAGTGAAAGATGTCTGCATCATCCGAAGAACTTAAAGACTGTAAATTTAATACATGTTGCTTACATCATTTACATGTTGCTTACATCATCTGAAGAACTTAAAGACTGTAAATTTAATACATGTTGCTTACATCATCTGAAGAACTTAAAGACTGTAAATTTAATACATGTTGCTTACAGCCCAGTCAACTGCAAATGGGCATATTAGGGCTGAAATAATGGGACAGAAGATGCAAATGAACAAGTTTACCTAAACACTGTGGTGATCTGCCAGTAACAATATGGCAACGAGGCATACAGATTTTGCATTTGATTGGACATTGTAACAATACATGCAGATCTTGTATTTGATCAAACTAGAAATTGCAAGCCTTTGCAGATCAGAGAGCAGATGGGCGGTATGTTCTTCTTCCTTTTTTTTTTTGCATTTTGAAAATGAGGCATGCAACATAATTCATAACTCGGCAATCAGTTTATAAGATTCTGCAAAAGCCTAGCAAGTAAAGCTTTGCAACATCTAGTCGAGAGAGAACCTGAGATGTGACTAAGTTTTTATGGCTTCTATTGTAATGTAAGAAAGCATCTAAAACAGCCAATCTTCTGGACCTCAAAGCAGTTTGGCCTATTTCTTTGCTAACATGAGGAATCATTCAAACTATCAATTTCTTCTAAAAGTAATTTGAAAAGATCTGCAAGTTCATGAACAGGAGAGACAGCTTGAAGGACAGAGTCACTGATACTCTCGTTCTTGCTTGTGAACAAGATGAGTGATCCTGTATCTGAAAGACATCATTATGCGTTTGTGCACAATCACATAGCACATTTGCAAGTGATCAGACATCATCATGGGAAAAGGCACAAGATCAAACATAATATCCTCCTCCCTGAATATGATGCTAACAAGCCTACGACCACATCTACAGGTGAATTGGTACATTGTCTGTCTTCTACTGGGTTCATACAGACTTCCAAACAAAATCCAAGGACTTTTTCTTTATGAACTTAAAGGGCTGTAAGCCTTTTATGCTTACTTTGATTGCTTCAAAAACCCTGCAACAGAATCTGGCTTGTAGCAGACCACAAGGAAGTGGTTAAGCCTGGCAGACAGAAAATAAATATTTTTTCTTCACATACATTATCAATGCTGTGTATAATTTTGTAATTTTTTCCTCCAAAATATATTTTGCTCCATCAAAATTTCCGTTTTCAGGCACTCTGAAGTATTTATAAGCACTAAAGTTCAAATTGCAAGGATATTCTTAGTTCTTGAAAAGGGTCCCTAAATTAAAGGACTTTCAAAGATGTTCAAGAACTTGTATATATACTGGTCCAACACAAGTTCAATATCATAGTGAGTTCTGTAACTTTCTCTGTAACAGTATTGAATCAGTGGAACAGTCAAAATGAACATTAAAATTGCTGAAAATGATCAATTTATCTTCAAAATGCTACATTATTCAAGGAAATTTGCAAATTCTGAATAGAAGAGAGGAACACTCGCTTGTTCTTAAAATTCTGACTAGAAGAGAGCAACACTCAGTTTGTTCTTCTTGGTGAATTGTTCTGTAAAGACAAAAGCAGCTGATGTACAGTGGTGCAATCAAAGAAAAAATTTCAAAAGAATTATGCCAAAATTTGGGATGTAGTATCAGCAGTGTGCTGAAACTGACTGGTGTGCAAGAGGGATGCTACACCTTACCATTTGAAGAATGAAGAGAGGATCATATTATAGTGTAACTTAAGTCATGTCCCTACATTCTGCTTCACAGCCAGCCGCTCAGATTCAGTCAAAACGGAACATCTATATTTTCATCATGGTCTTCTGTTTTCACTTCATCACCAACTAGAAAAAAAAAGACACAAAGAATATACTCACAAGGAATAGCATTTAGAACATTATGGATCATATATCTTCATTTACAATCCAAAGAACAATGTGACTGATGTGAACAGTGAACATGACACAATTGTTGGTTTTAATGATACTACCATGATTGTATACTTCACTTCCAGCATCAGTTTAGCATTTATCAAGGGCACTGACCTAACTGACCAAAAAGACATCAGAGGTTCAAATCAGACATGTTTTCTGTAATGGTGTACCCTGAAGTACAGTACCATGAAGATAATATTACTACGCAAAGGCATTGACAACTCACTTGAAAACTGAGTTCAGATTAGTTTGTACTCATTCCCTGTTACATAGTCTGTATTGCAGTTTTCTTCTTTGGCCATTGACAGCTACACGATGTGACCTGTCGGGGTAGTACAAAATGTGAGCAGTTTTTCTTATAAGTTCTAGTCACCATCAAAAATGATGCAAGATCAGTGTGCCAGCACAAAGTGATCTGTTCATTGATCCACCTTAGTGTGCTAAGGAGTCACCATGCCAAATTTGGAGATCAGATGAAACTGTGGACTTCTATAGGGAGCAAAAAATACAGACAGAACATTTTAAATTTTTTTTTATATCAAAGATAATACAATCAGAAGATAAGCTATCCATACAATGGTTTCAGCACTCCTCTGCTAAAGTTACTGTTTCTCCTATCTTTCTCCTATCCCAAATCAGATAATGTCTTCAAGGACTGCTGTTTTTCAGATGTTTCTATTTACACTGAAGTATATTAACTGATTCAATAAACAATTTCAGCTTCAGGCAGGTGGAAAGGGGGGGGGGGGGGGGGGGGGGGGGGGAGGAGAGAAGAGAGAGGGAGAGAGAGAGAGAATGAACAGTTTAATGCATCAAGTTTTCAGCCCATTGACACACCAGGAGGCGATATATGGGTAAGAAGGCAGAGGGGGACATTGAAACTGAAATAAACATGAGGGCAGAGGGGGACACTGAAACTGAAATAAACATGAACAACATGTAATAAAAATAATCATGGACATGCAACATGGAAGCCAGATTGCGGTACATAACTGTGGTCACAAGGGTGACGTGGAAATGTTTTTGCTGTCCATCATGATTTACGCAAAGCTGATAACATCAATGTTTTCAGGGTGGTCAGTCTGGATTTCTTTCTCCACCAGCTGTGGAGTCGCTATCCTGTCTGATGCTGCCCCGCTCTTTGTCAATTCCTTTGGATGTTTCTTGCAAACAATTCAGTATTCTCCTGCAAGTGTCATATGACAGTCTGGAAGCTTGCTGTCTAGAAGTGCCCATGAGTGGTTGGCACGGTCACTGTTTTCCTTATCAGTGTGCTGCACTGGCATGAACACATTCCTTGCTGTGCTGTTTGCCAGTAATGTAGACTGGATAGAGGGATGATCTGCATCCACGTTGACAGCATCAAGAATGTGACTGCTGACTGCCTGCCTCGTTTTCCAATGTCAAGTCACTCTGACGCACTCTCACTGTCTCTGGGTCACTGCAATACAGCACATTCTGCTGAAGCTGGTCAGCAGGTGTCGTGTTATTTATCTACAGATACACATTCAGAAAGTTCTGTCAGTGCGGCCATGTCAGGGAATGTGTCATACACAGTCCAGTTTTCTGTGTTGTAAAACAAACAGGAAGTATCGGAAGCAACGGCCAAAGGGGGGCATAGGTACACATGCCTTCTGCTGTTCTCTTGATCCTCTGTATGCCTCGGCCCTCCTCCTATTTGGGCAGATTGTAATGAGCATTGTCTTTAATACACAACAGCGTAATGCTTTTTGGTACAGGAGGTCGGTAGGCTATCATCAGTTGAAGCACAAGAAGTTGGTTTTCTCTACCTTCAATTTTGAAAGGCGATAACATTTCTTGACAAGATCTGCTCACAACGTTCTCCAAATAAGATGGAAACCCACAAGTAGCATTCTGAAAGTTTCTTTTTTCTTTTCATGAAATACTCTAAAAATTTGTGTTCTCTTTTGAAATTCCTTCTTGCTGGTTGACAAGCAAGGAAAGCTACTCAAAAGAGAGAGAGAGAGAGAGAGAGAAAAGAGAGGAGAGAGAGAGAGAGAGAGAGAGAGAGAGAGAGGAGAGGGATAGAGTAGAGACTAATTAGTTGATCATATGTTTTATACAATATACACAATCATATGAGCAAATTCGTCTAAAATCCCAAGAACAGATGCAACATATATATTCCAGTCACTTTCCTAAATGAATCACACATGACAGCTTGGAGATTGTTTGAAGTCTTGACAGGAATTACCCTCTCTAGTAATTCTGACTGTCACTGCCTCTGAAGAGTACATTTCCATTTCAGTAAAACTGACATAAACTTCATCCTCACTAAAAACAAGTGAACAAACACTATCAGTGTAAAACTGATCGAAGCTCCCCACAATGAAATCAAATGATCCTTAGTGGTTGATAAAATCTCTAATAATGAAAAACAAAAAGTGTTATACAGAAGGCAAATGTGACACTACATGAATTTGAAATGCTACAATTGCTGCATTCTCTTAAGGCTACTACATATACATATGTATGGCTCATCTATGCAAATGTCTTACATGTAGATGCACAAAACTGCTTGTGAAAATTTTCA
This sequence comes from Conus ventricosus, assembly GCA_018398815.1. Taxonomy (NCBI): domain Eukaryota; kingdom Metazoa; phylum Mollusca; class Gastropoda; order Neogastropoda; family Conidae; genus Conus; species Conus ventricosus. Next base: position 73,540,216 of record CM031596.1, on the reverse strand, counting down.
CTAAACTTGGAAGTGGTTTTGAAATTCAAAAGACAGCAAAAATACTGACAGAAAAATATTGTATGATATACACATGTTCACACACCAACATATGGTCTATGCATTAGATCAGACATTCATGATAACACTGATTGAAAAAAAAGAATTGTGAGATCATGTATCTACACTGGAAGGAAAAATAAGGAACGAAAGTGTACCAGAATAATGGACTGCCCAGAAAATAAGTTAAAAATCAATCATAAATAAAAGTTGGACTCACACACATTGTTGTACACAGAAAATGTTTAATTAAAAACCACACACACACACACACACACACACACACACACACACCAGGTAATCAGACAAGTATTGCACAGGCAAACATACCTACACACAATAATATTACTCTGATTAAATCAAGGGTCATTGAACTTGCAATATCAGTATTTCAGTCTGTATTCAAATAATTCTTATTCACAAAAAAAAGAAAGAAAGAAAAAAAAAAAGTCTCTCCATGGCATGAGATCAATACTTCAGCCCTTAGTTCAATCCAGACCTGGAGGTTCTCACCACATGTTGAACTGAATGAATGGTTTTCTTTTCAATGCGTTAAACTTCTGGCTGCTAGAAATGGCTAGTTACTTTGGTAATTACCTGACATGTACAAGAATCAGAATGGAGTCATGACAACTTCAACCTGTAATCATCTGAAACATAAGAGGATAAGAATGAGATTGGAGTCATTAGGCCACCATGCAAACGGGACAAAGAGGAATGATACTACAGACTTAACATGTTTTGATCCCTTGGTCTGCTACAAGATAAGCAAATGAGACAAATAAAACCAAACAATATATGAAAACAAATGAGAAAAAAAGGACTTACTGCAGAGAAAATGTTAATGGACGCTGATCCGTAGAAGATAATAATGTTTATACGTATGTCTATCACATAATTTATAAAACATATGTATCTTTTAGGAAACACATACTTCTTCTTCACCAGCTGCAACAACGCTTCCTTTCAATAAAGTCATTTCTTTGTGATTCATTTGTTGTTATTGTTGTTTTTGTTTGTTGCATTTGTTTAACTTGTCTGCAGATGACCAAGAGGATGAAAAGCATTGTTATTCTCTTGCTTATCACTGCTGCTTGGAGATCACTTTACTTCTGAATCGTCTGATATATATTTGCTTTCTCTTTCTCTTTAGCAATTTAAATATTGCTAAACGTAAAACTACTAGATCGCCTAACTGGTAATGGTGTTCCACCATTATCTAAGCAACTGGTGGGGAGTAACATATAAGACATCAGTACAGCATTATGAGTCAGTGCATATTTCTTTTCCCACAATGCTTCAACTTTTCTCGTTCTTAGACAAGAATGGCTGGCTGAAATGGGATAGCATTTTCAAGCAAGAGCAGGAATCTTGTTCATCATGTTCCATTGTATTTTGATGTATTTCGTGAGTCTTTATTCCCATTCAGTCTATCTAGTGCAATTTCATTTTCCTCATATTCACATATATAATGTTTTTACAATGTCCGTTGTGAAATTCAATCAGCTTAATTGTCTAAGTTAATTTAGCCAATCTGTGATCACCTATTAAAAAGGTTTTGCATTCTTAACTTACATTGCAAAAATCAATCATCACACCCATAGTGTATATATAATATTTCTAGATTTGTATAATATAGATTCTGTAAAATTAGATATCTCCATTATTCAAACAAGCTGAAACTAAAATTTCCCATGGTTTTATTAATGATTATGAATCTATCTCAAACTGCCTGCATGATACAAGAAAACCATTACCATATGGACTACAAGTGTCTTGTTATACATGAAATTATGCTAACACAATGACAGACACACAGAAGCAACAAAACAGAAGTTCATAAATTATATTCTGCATTAACCAATACAAAAGGTCAACAATGAATTCATAAGATAATCCAACATCACAATCAATGTATAAACACAAATCCTGCAAGGCAAAGGAATATCACAACAAAGGCACAGCTGACCATCAGCCGCACAAAACTATGGTATCAGCCGATCTGGTTTTATCCCATCAAATGGAATTTGTGAATTACTAGTTCTTTAAACACAAGCAAGTGAAAAAGAAATGAGTGCTTTTAGTTTCAGACAGACCAGATACTGTGTGCTTCTGACATTCTTTACAGTAAGTTCATCCTGGTTCTCAAGAGAGAGAGAGGTTTTCAATGGATCAAAAATCACCCAGCTATCCATGAACAATGGACTGTGATGGGGACACTTTATTTCAATTTAGCCCTGCAGAACTTGCTGTCTGGGTTTGTTAAATACATTAGGCAGTGTTAATGTTCCACCTTGAACACTCTTTAAGGGAGAAAATATGTTAACAATTAAAAATTTGTCATAAAATAGTCTCTGTGCCTTTAGGAAAAAAGTCAGTGTGAAGATTAGTTTTTCATAATACAATTTTCATGCTTATAAACAAAAATCACTCTGAATCTTGAAGTTGGATGTAAAGCTGTTACAATGTTTCTCCTTCTGCTGATTTCAACATGGGGATTACCAAACGGACCAACATCTTGTAAACCTTGAACAATTAAAAAATGTTCTTCAGTTTATTTTTAACCATGACAACACAAAAAGCAGAGGACTGAAAAAATGTTGTGCTTTACACTTACAACAATCAGACTTTTTTTATACCAGCCAGGAATCCCCTCTTGTTATTCAAAAGATACCAGAAACTGATAAAATCAGAAGATTTACAAATGTAACCGGTATATGCCAATATCAAACTGATGCATATAACATAAACACCTATCCCTCCAACAACATAATGATAAAGAAAAGAAACACAACAGAGAGGGAAGCTCTACCACATCCACAGAGTATACCGAACCTGCAGTCAAACTTCAACTCCACAGCTTGTATCTTCACAACAGAGCATGCAGTGTCCAGTGGTGAATATGAGATGGCAGCAAATGGTCACAGCAGGACCACCTGTACTCATCGGGATGGTGGTCAACAGAGATCAAACCAGCAGCAGAACAACACACCATCCTATTTTTCATGTCAAAATGCTAATGACAGAAAAAAAAATCCCGGAAAGGGGAGGGGTGGTAGGGATGGGGAGGGGGGGGGGGGGGGGGGGAGCAGGGAATCTTCCAGAAAGTCACTGCATGTTCATACCCATCTCTGGTATGGTCCAGTGACCATAGGCTGAGGGTCAATCCAGCGAGTGATGATGGAGTCAGTAGTCAGGCTCATCCCTGCCGTACTGTTGTGTCCCACATGTACTTGTACTGAGCAGCCGACGTTTTGGCAAAGTCGATTTTCTCCTCCTCCTCCCCTGTCCCTTCCACCTTCTTCTTGCGCTTCCTGCTGGGCTTCACGGCTCTCTGTGCCTCCTCTGCAGTTTGTCCTTCTTCCATCAGCTTCCTGATGCGATCTTCCCGCTTGGCTGCCAGCTGGCGTTCGTACTCATAATATCCGTGATGGAAAAAGTTGAGATTTTTGTGCTGATAAAACACCAGGCTGATGCGAGTGGGCTGGTAGCGGTTGGGCTTCTTCAGAGCTGTGGTGGCGTGAAGCTCCCGCTTGGCCACTTCAAAGAGGACTGCACCATGTGAGAGAGCAATGGCTACCCCACCTATTCCTGGATCATGAAAATTCTCCTTGTTGTCTTGCCACTCGTATCGAACCACTGTGGGATCTATCATGGTAAATGTTGGCTCATCAGGACCCTGACCCAGAGTTGGGGTCACAAAGGACCCATCAGACTGCATCACAGGTTCGCTCTGAGTAGAACAGTTTGTCTGGTTATCATTGCACGAGGGTGGTGCCGAGGGACCATCACAGTTAGGCTTGGGTGACATAAAAGGGCTGCCAAAGTGGTTGCTATGAACACCAGGGTTGGAATGTGGGTGTGGCAGGTTGGGATACATGTCTGGGTAGCGATTGCACTCTCCCGGGGAGGAAGGAGGCACTGACGAACGGGAAGGAGGACGCATATGAGAGTTGACCAGAGAGCTGGAAAAAGGGCGGGGAGGCGGGCATGGAGGGAGATATGTCACCCACCTGCCCTGGTTCCATAGCAGCTGCGCACTCTGTCAATAAGTCCAAGGAGGAGGGACGTCTGCTGCCTGTGTGTCCTGACTCACCACTGTTCACTGAATGGGGTCTAGAGGGAAAGTGTCCTTGAGGAGACTTGTCACTGCTGCTCCTTCCATGGGTGAGGTGAATAATTTCCTGATCCACACCTCCAGGGCTGGCTGCCTCAGGTCTGTGACCAGGTGTCAATGGTTGACAACTTGATGGAAACGAATGATTCTGTTGAGTGTCTGCTGCCTGAAAAGAATGCTGATGTAAGGGTGGCTGATTAGGGAGTTAAGGTTGCTGCCATGAGTGTTAGCACCAGTGTCTGAACGGTTCACGCTAGAGTCCATCATGGCCTGTTTCTGGGCTGCTGCCCATCGATCCATATGGGACTGGGTGGAAATACGCCATGAGTATAAAAGTATTCCCAAACTTTTTCGTACATCTCCGAGGGCCCAAATCGCTGTGACGTGAAGTTATCAGAGCTGGACAAATTTTCTCTGTCAAACAGAGAAGGTGAGCCATCCAGTTTCTTGTCTGGAGACTGCATAGCTGAGCTGTTGTTCCCTGAGAGTGAGCTGTCAGTCAAGGACTGGTTGGAATCCTGAGAGTGCAAGTAAGAGGAGTCACTGTCCATTGTTGGAGTCCCGGGGGGTTTTGGTGCGGTGGCAGCAGATCCCCCACCTGTGGCGCTGTTGTTTGGAGTAGTGTTCACTCCTGCACTTACTTTGGCAGGACTATTCTTTTTCCCCCCTCGCCGTGGCTTCTTCACAGGGTTAGCCCTCAAGCGGACTTGCTGTGAATACTTCTGGAGAATTTCCAAAGCTCCTGTCTGTACTTTCTGCATTTGTCCATCAATGGATCCATGTTCATCGGTGTTGTCCATCACATAGAGGGGAAGAACATGGAGCTGCTCATCATCAGGCTTGGAAAAGCCACGGTGCTTGGTCAATGTCACCACCTGCACAACACAACATAAGAAGAAGCGTGCATTCATTAAACGTTTGTAACCTTTAATATACATTACACCAATCGCTCGCCACAGCCCTGATATGGCCCTTTGCGGTCGGCTGGGCTATAAGCAACATTATCTTATCTACACCAATCGCTCATAATAATACTTTCATCTCAAAACTCAAAATTTTCTTAGAATTACATACAATTTTAAAACTTTATAAATGAAACATTGCACCTTCTGTTTATAAATAAACAAAGAATCACAATCACTGGTAAAGCTTCATGTTTTCATAAAAACTATGGCCACACTGAACACTTACAGCTTCGCATATAGTACGAATGTTAGATACTGAAGATCTACACCAAATATAGTATACATTAATGAACACCCACAATATACAACATACAAAAATGAAGGCAATTTAGAGATACTGTTAAAAAAAAGTTCTATATCAGGCAAACATGGAGAAAGGGAGTACCTAAATCACCAAAACTGTATGCTTGAGACAGTGACAAATCCATAGGGCTTAATCAACCATGCAACCTACATGAACTTTTCTCACTGACAACCTCATTTGTAAATCAGCTTTTTAATGACTCATAATGAAGGATAATTAGAACAAATTGGAACACCACCAAAAAATCTAACATTCTGATGCTAATGTAACTGAAAATCATACTTCTTCTTTTTTTCCCATGCTCATAGGTTTTTTAATTTTGTTTTGTTCAAAAACCATCATAAACATACTATGATACGTTATTAACATACATCTTTGAAACTGTTCAGTCAGTAAAACAAGTGAATAAAACAGATGCACATGTATTCTGACATTAGAGCTGCATCAATCCATATGCCATCTGTAGAATATTGGTTTCTTGAATCAAAAAATAAGATACGCTTCAGAGAATGTAAATAAAAAGTTCTCATATCTCTCATGTAGCTACGATAATAAACCTGATTAAACCAAAGCAGAACTTTTATAATTTTGGACAACTGAAAAAGAAACTAGCTTTTCCTCTTCATTTATACTCAATGAGCAAAACCTGATATAATTCTAAGTATCTAAAATTTTAAGTATGGTGTTAGACTACTTGAGATTCTGACCTGGAACAATCATCTGTAGATCTGAATGGTTTGAACAAATATTTCATTCCAGTTTACACGGAAATCATTAGACAACTGCTCCACCTGTGTGCAGATGGTGGTTAGATATTTGTTCTTGTAAAAGCTCAGTATCTAATTTGTGTTCCTGAATATTAAAAACAATTTCTACACTTCTGTGTTATGATGAGTATAATTAAATTTCTGCCTAGACTTTTGTTTTGATTATTGAATGCTTTTATGATCCAGCACATTCATCATAATATGTGTGTATGATTTCATAAGATTTGTGGGCAGGACATGCATGTCTGCGAGTCTGTGTGTAGAGGGAGAAGGGTGACATGAGAAGGGGTCGGGGATGGGGGAAAGGAAAAACTTGTATGCCAGATTCAGATGAGCAAATGAGTACTCTCTTGATGTTGTAAAGTATTAATGCTTGCAAAGTGCTGTAGAAATGTCCTATGTTAACATAATTTTTACCGCTGTCATTATGATTACTGTTCGCTTTAAGAAATGTCCAATCTAGTGCCTCTTGATCCTTCATTAGGATTAATAATAATAATAATAATGAATACTTATATAGCGCCTATTCTCGCTAGAGGCCAAGCTCTAAGCGCTTTACAATCAACACTCGTTTATACAATGGGCTGCCTACCTGGGTAGTGCTGACTGAAGAGCTGCCAGCTGGCGCTTCATTCAGTCGTTTCCCGTGTCATCCAGTCAGTATCATTCAATATCGATCATTCATTTTCCTTACTTCCTTCATTCTTTCCATTTCTCATGCAGGGTGCATGCTATGTGTAACGTGTCATCCATACCAACGGCCAAACTGGCCTACTCTTCCGAAAGTTGGTGATGGGATTTTACGTGTGTGCAAGATGTTATGCATACGTTCACACACGGAACCTCGGTTTATTGTCTCATTCGAAGGACTGTAAGGGAAATGGAGTCAGAACCAATGTTAACTCCGAGGGAAAAATCCCCCTGTACCGAAACGCCCCGGTGGAGGTTCGAACCCGCAACCCCAGGATCACCAAGATTACGAGTCAGGCGCTCTACCAACTGAGCTATTCCGGATTATCAGAGTTGTCTTCTCTGACTCATACTTTAAGCTTTTATTTAGTGAGTTGTCAATCAGTTTTCACAACTTTCCCATGCAAATTCCAAAGAAGTGGTAAGAAGTACTAGTGTTTAGACAGGCAAGTATTTTCAAAAGCTCCTTTTAATTTAAAGGGAAAAAAGGTCTTTTTCCTCAAACTTACCTGTCCAAACAAGTGTCACAATATAAAAAAGGAGATGGGCAGTTGGACACTCTTCATTAAGGAAGGCCATACTACTTCACTAGACAGGTTTCCAAATACTCCCAAAGGCCAGCAATACAGCACAAAATTACCTCAAAATGAACTGTACGCTAAGGAGTTGTCTCCCCTTGTACAATGCAAGGAGATGAATAGATTAATTCCCTGCTCTCTCTCACGCAAAACTTGCATGATCAGAGAAAATGGCACGCAGCAGGCATGAATCACAATGAAAGTGAACCAAACAACAAAGTTCGAATTTCACTCCTGAGAGGATTCTTGGTAAGTTGATCAACCACCTCACTGCCTAAAATGCCTACATGACTGGGAACCCAAACCCAAGCAAAAACCATGCTGTAACCAAGATGTACAGTTCAAATTCATTCAGCAGATATAAATATGATCATGAAGCCCTCGTACTACTCTGTGGTTAAAAAACGAAAAAGCAAAGTCACTTCATAAACTGATTCAAAATCTAATCTAGCAGGCAGGTTCAACAACATCTTCAGCTTACGAGCAAACAAAATGTGGAAAAAGGGTAACATACCACAGTGCTGCCATTCAACATGTTGTGAAAGTCCTTGTGGGAGTGGGCGCAAAAGTCCACACATGCTGTTACGCCAGAGAAAGGCCTCCCTTTTTCATTGCCCAGTCGGCACATGCTGGCTGTGTCCTCAAAGTGGACCTGACCATGAACAAAGGTAATGACTGACAGACATACATCAGGTCAGGGAACAAATGTAGTGACTGTATGACAGAGATACAGCAGGTCCCATGCCAAAAGCAAACAAACAAAATGTCCGACAAGAACACAGAATGTCACGGGAACAAATGCAGCAACTGAATGACAGAGATACAGCTGTCAGGGAAACAAATATAGTGATTGAATGACAGAGATACAGAAGGTCAGGGGAACAAATGTAGTGACTGAATGACAGAGATACTGCTGGTCAGGGGAACAAATATAGTGATTGAATGACAGAGATACGGAAGTCAGGGGAACAAATGTAGTGACTGAATGACAGAGATACTGCTGGTCAGGGGAACAAATGTAGTGACTGAATGACAGAGATACTGCTGGTCAGGGAACAAATGCAGCAACTGAATGACAGAGATACTGCTGGTCAGGAGAACAAATGTAGTGACTGAATGACAGAGATACTGCTGGTCAGGGGAACAAATGCAGCAACTGAATGACAGAGATACAGCGTGAGGGAACAAATGTAGTGATTGAATGACGGAGATACAGCTGGTCAAGTAACAAATATAGCGACTGAATGACAAAGATACAGCTGGTCAGGAACAAATGTAGTGACTGAATGACAGAGATACAGAAGGTCAGGGGAACAAATGTAGTGACTGAATGACAGAGATACAGCAGGTCAGGGGAACAAATGTAGTGATTGAATGACAAAGATACAGCAGGTGAGGGGAACAAATGTAGTGATTGAATGACAGAGATACAGAAGGTCAGGGGAACAAATGTAGTGATTGAATGACAGAGATACAGCTGGTCAGGGAACAAATGTAGTGATTGAATGACAGAGATACAGAAGGTCAGGGGAACAAATGTAGTGATTGAATGACAGAGATACAGCAGGTCAGGGAACAAATGTAGTGATTGAATGACAAAGATACAGCAGGTGAGGGGAACAAATGTAGTGATTGAATGACAGAGATACAGCTGGTCAGGAACAAATGTAGTGATTGAATGACAGAGATACAGCTGGTCAGAGAACAAATGTAGTGATTGAATGACAAAGATACAGCTGGTCAGGGAACAAATGTAGTGATTGAATGACAAAGATACAGCTGGTCAGGGAACAAATGTAGTGACTGAATGACAGAGATACAGAAGGTCAGGGAACAAATGTAGTGATTGAATGACAAAGATACAGCTGGTCAGGGAACAAATGTAGTGACTGAATGACAGAGATACAGAAGGTCAGGGGAACAAATGCAGTGATTGAATGACAAAGATACAGCAGGTGAGGGGAACAAATGTAGTGACTGAATGACAGAGATACAGCAGGTCAGGAGAACAAATGTAGTGACTGAATGACAAAGATACAGCAGGTGAGGGAACAAATGTAGCAACTGAATGACAGAGATACAGCAGGTCAGGGGAACAAATGTAGTGATTGAATGACAGAGATACAGCTGGTCAGGGAACAAATGTAGTGATTGAATGACAAAGATACAGCTGGTCAGGGAACAAATGTAGTGACTGAATGACAGAGATACAGAAGGTCAGGGGAACAAATGTAGTGACTGAATGACAGAGATACAGCAGGTGAAGGGAACAAATGTAGTGATTGAATGACAGAGATACAGAAGGTCAGGGGAACAAATGTAGTGATTGAATGACAGAGATACAGCAGTGAGGGGAACAAATGTAGCGACTGAATGACAGAGATACAGCAGGTCAGGGAACAAATGTAGTGACTGAATGACAGAGATACAGCAGGTCAGGGAACAAATGTAGTGACTGAATGACAGAGATACAGAAGGTCAGGGGAACAAATGTAGTGACTGACAGAGATACAGAAGGTCAGGGGAACAAATGTATGACTGAATGACAGAGATACAGCAGGTCAAGTAACAAATGTAGCTTGACTGAATGACAGAGATACAGCTGGTTAAGTAACAAATGTAGTGAATGACAGAGATACAGCTGGTCAGGGAACAAATGTAGTGACTGAATGACAAGAGATACAGCTGGTCAAGTAACAAATGTAGTGACTGAATGACAGAGATGCAGCAGGTCAGGGAACAAATGTAGTGACTGAATGACAGAGATACAGCTGGTCAGGGAACAAATGTAGTGATTGAATGACAGAGATACAGAAGGTCAGGGGAACAAATGTAGTGACTGAATGACAGAGATACAGCGGGTGAGGGAACAAATGTAGCGACTGAATGACAGAGATACAGAGGTCAGGGAACAAATGTAGTGACTGAATGACAGAGATGCAGCAGGTCAGGGAACAAATGTAGTGACTGAATGACAGAGATACAGAAGGTCAGGGGAACAAATGTAGTGACTGACAGAGATACAGAAGGTCAGGGGAACAAATGTAGTGACTGAATGACAGAGATACAGCAGGTCAAGTAACAAATGTAGCTTGACTGAATGACAGAGATACAGCTGGTTAAGTAACAAATGTAGTGAATGACAGAGATACAGCTGGTCAGGGAACAAATGTAGTGACTGAATGACAAGATACAGCTGGTCAAGTAACAAATGTAGTGACTGAATGACAGAGATGCAGCAGGTCAGGGAACAAATGTAGTGACTGAATGACAGAGATACAGCTGGTCAGGGAACAAATGTAGTGATTGAATGACAGAGATACAGCTGGTGAGGGAACAAATGTAGTGAATGACAGAGATACAGCTGGTCAGGGAACAAATGTAGTGACTGAATGACAGAGATACTGCTGGTCAGGGAACAAATGTAGTGACTGAATGACAGAGATACAGCTGGTCAGGAACAAATGTAGTGACTGAATGACAAAGATACAGCTGGTCAGGGAACAAATGTAGTGATGAATGACAAAGATACAGCTGGTCAGGGAACAAATGTAGTGACTGAATGACAAAGATACAGCTGGTCAGGGAACAAATGTAGTGAGTGAATGACAGAGATACAGCTGGTCAGGGGAACAAATGTAGTGACTGAATGACAGAGATACAGCAGGTCAGGGAACAAATGTAGTGACTGAATGACAGAGATACAGCAGGTCAGGGAAGAAATGTAGTGACTGAATGACAGAGATACAGCAGGTCAGGGAACAAATGTAGTGATTCAATGACAGAGATATAGCAGTCAGGAAACAAATGTAGTGACTGAATGACAGAGATACAGCAGGACAGGGAACACATGTAGCGACTGACAGAGATACAGCTGGTCAGAGGAACAAATGTAGTGATTGAATGACAGAGATACAGCTGGTCAGGGAACAAATGTAGTGACTGAATGACAGAGATACAGCTGGTCAGGGGAACAAATGTAGTGATTGAATGACAGAGATACAGAAAGTCAGGGGAACAAATGTAGTGATTGAATGACAGAGATACAGCTGATCAGAGGAACAAATGTAGTGACCAGGCTGCCAACCTGCTCATGCGGCTTACAGTAGCATTTCACAATTTTCACAGTAGCATTTCCAATTTGACAGTAGCAACTTAATTTTGCGCGCGTTCTAAAAGAAATCAGGCCTATAACCAGTTTTACGGACCACATTAAAGCTACAGTACCCTTAGTATATCTATAAATGTTATTATACAGAGATGAAGCAGAGGAAGAGGGCAAATTGTAAAAAAAAATCTACGTGCTACAGTAAAACCGAAAGCGGAAATGCAGTTCCGACAGACCGATAGAGACGTTACTTAGCGCTGTCCAAACAAAACGAAAGTATCTTCGAATTTTTTTGTTTCGCCGTAGCAATTTAATGATCGTAGTAGCGTCGTAGCAAGCATTCTCTTGGCGTAGCAAACTACGGCGATCTCGTAGCAGTTGGCAGCTATGAGTGACTGAATGACAAAGATACAGCTGGTCAGGGAACAAATGTAGTGACTGAATGACAAAGATACAGCTGGTCAGGGAACAAAATGTAGTGACTGAATGACAGAGATACAGCAGGTCAGGGGAACAAATGTAGTGATTCAATGACAGAGATATAGCAGGTCAGGAAACAAATGTAGTGACTGAATGACAGAGATACAGCAGGACAGGGAACACATGTAGCGACTGACAGAGATACAGCTGGTCAGAGGAACAAATGTAGTGATTGAATGACAGAGATACAGCTGGTCAGGGAACAAATGTAGTGATTGAATGACAGAGATACAGCTGGTCAGGGGAACAAATGTAGTGATTGAATGACAGAGATACAGAAAGTCAGGGGAACAAATGTAGTGAATGACAGAGATACAGCTGGGCAGGGAACAAATGTAGTGATTGAATGACAGAGATACAGCTGGTCAGGGGAACAAATGTAGTGATTCAATGACAGAGATATAGCAGGTCAGGGAACAAATGTAGTGACTGAATGACAGAGATACAGCTGGTCAGGGAACAAATGTAGTGACTGAATGACAGAGATACAGCAGATCAGGGAACAAATGTAGTGATTGAATGACAGAGATACAGCTGTCAGGGAACAAATGTAGTGATTGAATGACAGAGATACAGCTGGTCAGGGAACAAATGTAGTGATTGAATGACAGAGATACAGCAGGTCAGGGGAACAAATGTAGTGATTCAATGACAGAGATATAGCAGGTCAGGGAACAAATGTAGTGACTGACAGAGATACAGCAGGACAGGGGACACATGTAGCGACTGACAGAGATACAGAAGGTCAGGGGAACAAATGTAGTGACTGAATGACAGAGATACAGAAGATCTGGGAACAAATGTAGCGACTGAATGACAGAGATACAGAAGATCAGGGAACAAATGTAGCGACTGAATGACAGAGATACAGAAGATCTGGGAACAAATGTAGCAACTGAATGACAGAGATACAGCAGCCTGGGAACAAATGCAGCGACTGAATGACAGAGATACAGAAGATATGGGAACAAATGTAGTGACTAACAGAGATGATGCTGGTCAAGTAACAAATGTAGCGACTGAATGACAGAGATACAGCTGGTCAGGGAACAAATGTAGTGACTGAATGACCAGAGATACAGAAGATCAGGGAACAAATGTAGTGACTAACAAAGATACAGCTGGTCAAGTACAAAATGTAGCGACTGAATGACAGAGATACAGCTGGTCAGGAACAAATGTAGTGACTGAATGACAGAGATGCAGCTGGTCAGGGAACAAATGTAGTGAATGACAGAGATACAGCTGGTCAAGTAACAAATGTAGCGACTGAATGACAGAGATACAGCTGGTCAAGAAACAAATATAGCGACTGAATGACAGAGATACAGCTGGTTAAGTAATAAATGCAGCGACTGAATGACAGAGATACAGCTGGTCAAGTAATAAATGCAGCGACTGAATGACAGAGATACAGCTGGTCAAGAAACAAATGTAGCGACTAAATGACACGAGATACAGAAGGTCAGGGGAACAAATGTAGTGATTGAATGCCTGAGATACACCAGGTGAGGGGAACAAATGTAGCAACTGAATGACAGAGATACAGAAGGTCAGGGGAACAAATGTAGTGACTGAATGACAGGGATACAGAAGGTCAGGGGTACAAATGTAGAAACTGAATGACAGAGATACAGAAGGTCAGGGGAACAAATGTAGTCACTGAATGACAGAGATACAGCAGGTCAAGTAACAAATGTAGCGATTGAATGACAGCGATACAGCAGGTCAGGGAATAAATGTAGTGAGTGAATGACAGAGATACACTGGTCAAGTAACAAATGTAGCGATTGAATGACAGAGATACAGAAGGTCAGGGAACAAATGTAGCGACTGAATGACAGAGATACAGAAGGTCAGGGGAACAAATGTAGCAATTGAATGACAGACACAGAAGGTCAGGGAACAATGTAGCGATTGAATGACAGAGATACAGAAGGTCAGGAACAAATGTAGCGATTGAATGACAGAATACAGAAGTCAGGGGAACAAATGTAGCAACTGAATGACAGAGATACAGAAGGTCAGGGGAACAAATGTAGCAATTGAATGACAGAGATACAGAAGGTCAGGGGAACAAATGTAGCGATTGAATGACAGAGATACAGAAGGTCAGGGAACAAATGTAGCAATTGAATGACAGAGATACAGAAGGTCAGGGGAACAAATGTAGTGACTGAATGACAGAGATACAGCTGGTCAAGTAACAATGTAGCGATTGAATGACAGCGATACAGCAGATCAGGGAATAAATGTAGTGAGTGAATGACAGAGATACAGCTGGTCAAGCAACAAATGTAGCGATTGAATGACAGAGATACAGAAGGTCAGGGGAACAAATGTAGCAATTGAATGACAGAGATACAGAAGGTCAGGGGAACAAATGTAGTGACTGAATGACAGAGATACAGAATGTCAGGGGAACAAATGTAGCAATTGAATGACAGAGATGCAGAAGGTCAGGGGAACAAATGTAGCAATTGAATGACAGAGATACAGAAGGTCAGGGAACAAATGTAGCAATTGAATGACAGAGATACAGAAGGTCAGGGGAACAAATGTAGCAATTGAATGATAGAGATGCAGAAGGGCAGGGGAACAAATGTAGCAATTGAATGACAGAGATACAGAAGGTCAGGGGAACAAATGTAGCAATTGAATGACAGAGATACAGAAGGTCAGGGGAACAAATGTAGCAATTGAATGACAGAGATACAGAAGGTCAGGGAACAAATGTAGTGACTGAATGACAGAGATACAGAAGGTCAGGGGAACAAATGTAGCAATTGAATGACAGAGATACAGAAGGTCAGGGGAACAAATGTAGCAATTGAATGACAGAGATACAGAAGGTCAGGGAACAAATGTAGTGACTGAGACAAACAGAGCAGGTCACAATCTAAATAAAAGAAGGAACAGACTAGCCAGAAGAAAAAGCTGAATTTCCCATCAAAATGACCATGCTAAAATGTAAACTAAACTCTTGGTTCCATTTCTTTTAACACATCTATAAATCCATTTTTTTCCCCTTTATTTTATTATTTCATTTGTAACATTCATGCTTTAATGTTAAAAAACAAACAAACAACAGATGCCAAATATTGCATTCACATCTGATGAAATGACACTTATGCTGGTTAACTGCCCACATCCTATGGATTGACATGGGATATAACTTTTCAGAAATGATTGATTGGCTACAATTTGAGCTTGAGATAAAACTCATCTGGGAAAGAAATTAACAAGGAAAACACTCAAAATGCAATAAGCATAGTAACAAATCTACACAAAACCATTGCAATTTATTTTTTTCAGTGCTACTGTAATACTAGTAGATCAGAGTCTTTGTGCCAAAGTTGCATTTCTAATTCAAACCTAAGCAACATTGCCGTAAGTCACCAGCTGCCGTGGCAAGTGTCGTGAACTCCCAGGTGAGAAGTCGTGGGTTCGATTTCCATCAGAGCCATGTGGGATTTTTCTGCCTCGACCAGCTCCTACCCAGAGTTGAGTTTGCCATGGGCTCAAATGGGAAGACTGGGACCACACAGTCGAGTTTCATTCACTTAATAGATGTGTCTCTGACAGTGCTGCTCAAATTTTCTGATCAACACCACAAGTGTCTGTATCTCTCGGGCCTGGTTGATGCCTGTGTATATCATGAAAATAAGCCCTGTCAATCAGTCTCAGACCGGAATGGAAATCCCTATCATCATCTTCATCATCCTCATTCCTATCGATCAGCATGAAAAAAAGTATCAAGTTCTGTGGCCTTTCATGCCCTGCTCTCATGGTGACCGCAGCTTCAATGTCCTCTCTACGTCTGTGGCCTTGATTTGATTCTGTCAGGATCACCTGTATCAGTGTGTCCATGGGGGCTGTTGTCGGACAGACATGTGATGCCCTTGTGAAGGACAGCTCACTCACACCGGCTCCGCGACTAAGTAATGACTGTTGTCAGTAGAGAGCTTAGTAGGTAGTGTCCTGCATATATTAGATCAGAACAGCCACCAATGAACACCACTGAAGTGACTCGGCAGCAGTGCAGTGTCTCCTCTGGTGGGTTGCCTCTTGCCCACTTAACACTGACCGCTCCCTGTGGATTACCGTTACCGGGGCAGTGGCAAGGGTGCACTGCCACCGAGGAGGCACAGAAGATGGTACAGCAAAAAACAACAAACAGACAAAAAAACCCACTGCCATAAGTCTCATTGTATCTTTACTGTGAGTTCAGGAGAAAGCTACAAACAACTAAAATCCTTTTCTTATGTTCTGCACAACATGTTAAGAAACTTGATGTAAAAAGATGAGGCCTCCAGCTTTCGCTGGGAAATGCTGCACTTTAGAAGAGCTGGCCTGGAAGAGATTATGTCTTGCTGATCGCTTTCTTTTCTTTTCTTTTTTAAATCGTCATGTGTCTGTATTCTAGGCATATAATTTTTTTTTTTTTTTTTTTTGGCATATAATTCTTGTTTTGATTTTCAAAATCTAAACCACATCTATGTATTTTCTGTAAGTCTTCTTGCTTACTTCTGTTTTCCTCAAGTGAAAATACAATAAAAACATGAACACTCTTTATAATTTGATGGTGAATTAAAAACAAACAAAAACAGAAAAAAGAAAATGACAGTCCATTCCCTGATCACCAACCACAGATCAAACCCTAGACTCCAAACACATGCATGCACAATACACAGAAGAAGACAGAGGCGCGCGCGTGCGCACACACACACAAAGAGTTGTAGCCTGTTCACATCACTAGGTTTAACAGCAATGTAAAAGTGTGCATTATTTTCCTGGTTATCCCATTTGTCATGTCTTTAAATCTAAGTCATGGTTTTCATGACAATCAAACATGACCGATTCTTATTTCACATACACACACACAAATCACAATACTCGTAACATCATACCAACACAGACACATAGCTACACACACCTGGTTGCGGTAAGCATCAGGAGCCACAACTTTATACAGAGGGGCAACTTTAGTCGCCAGATCCTGCAGATGCTCTTCAATTTTCTCCTCCTGAAAACAAAACCATCAAATGTTCCTTCACTGACCGCGACAAGCTGAGATCTATTAAACTTTTAACAGAACACAAGCCTGATGCAACTGTTGGTTCAAATCCCATCAAATGTATACATCTGTGGGATTTATCATTTCTGGCCCCTGTCTACCCAGTGTTGAAAGTAATACGGACTCAAAAGGGAAGCTGGAACCACACAGCTGTGTGTCTCCACTTAACCTTTAACCTCTGATCCAGTCCTTAACCATTCTCTTTGAACACACAATCCGTCTGTTTACTGACAAGTAAGTCTACTTTCCATTAGTGTAATGGTTGATCTGAATGTGTTGAGAATTAAGACACTGTGTTTGAGTCGTTAGCTTTCATTCTTGCTAGTTCAATCTGAATTATCTTCAGAATGCACCAGAACTTTTTTCTTGCCTTGTATTCAATCAATTCAACAGATTTATACATGTGGAAATTCATTTGTGCATATATAGGCTCATTATAAACAGTACATACAGTAAAGCTCATAATAACGATTTCATCAGCTCAGAACACATTACAGAATAAATAAGTCAAATAAAAATCCACCACAACTTTCATGAGTCCAAGCAAGTGTGAGTGGATGAATTTACTCCCGTAACTGTAGGATGACTTCAAGTGTGGTGCACCTTGCTTTCTTTCCCCGGACACAAATGGTGCGCCATAGCGATACTGCTACTAACCACCCTGAGAATGATAATATGACATCTTCCACCACTGTACAACTTGATGTCAAATAATACTGGCTAAATATTTAAACTGGACAATTTGACGTATTCTCTTTGATTTACTGTTTCAGCTGAGAAGCTATAGGGTAGTGATTTCAAAATTCTATTTTTTCGTTCTCTGGGCACCAAAGTTGTGATGACACACTGAATGATTGAAGGGCAATCTGCTGTAGGTATGCTGTGAGTACTACAGTTAGTTGGTTTGATTTTGTTGTTGTTGTTGTGAATAACACATGTCCAAGGATATTGAGAGGATACTTGTGTGGCAATCAATATTCATTTCATCAGAACGTTCAGTAATCCATGCTAATGTTTGTCACAGAGGTGAGGTCTGCCCTAATGAAGTTCTAATTAGCGAATTGTTCCAAGATTCTTACTCAGGCTCCTTGTGGTAGCTAAAGAAATGTTATAATTCACTAATGATGACATCATGCAGCAGATTCAAACATCTCGGACGCATTGCTTTTGCAATGTCACGAAGGCTATACTACTTTTTGGCAATATGTCAACACATCATGTGCTGAAGTAAAACGGTGAGGTTTTGTGAGTTTTCTATCATGTTGTGAGTCACATGGTGTCTGTCTTTCATCTCTATCCCTCTTCCTTTTTACCCCTTTATTCAGTTGGCTAACTTTTCAAATGTTTGCTTAGTTAAGTTTTTATATTACCGAAATGATGGTTTTCGCCTTATTAAAGCATCATAAATGTAATAGTTCACTGATTTTTAATCATGAGTCCTGCAGACTTTACATGCATTTATGTAGTCAACTAAAGTCTGCGTTTGGTGGTAATTCTAGCAATCACTATCATGAGGTGTGCTATTCTAAAATGGTTGTTCTAGGAAATGATTATAGACTGCAACGAGTGCTCAAATTCATCGATAAGATAATGAGATAAGATCTTGAGAAATCCACAGACCCAGAGTTCCATATGCCGACACTGAAATTGTTACACACATCTCTTGGTATGCGAGTCATTCAGATAACTATAGAGTATAACGACACATGCTTTCTTCTTGTGTTTAGTGGAAAGGAGAAGGGAGTTCTGGCTTACGATCATTATTATCATTGGTTGACAGCATGTGAGACACTGAATTATTACCAGGTATGTGTGATTTTATACAGGGTGATTGTAAACATGTTCACCAGCTAGAGGTATCTGGTTACATCACACTAGTGTGCAGTGACTTGCTGGCTCGTCTGCCTGGCAATGTAATGAAAATGGTGCAGGCCCAGTCACCAGCCAAGCACCCTCTCTTTCTCTTTGCACCCATGTGATGTATTGGTTTAGAGCAGTGGCACTGCAACACATAAGTGCATGGGTAAAACCTACAAAACTTGATTTGACTGAAATTAGGCCGGGGTCCAGGGGCCGCGCTAGGCCCCGGCGGGGTACAGGGGCAAGCCCCCGGGCGAAATTGATTTTTTAAATGTTTTTGGCCAATTTCGTTGGCTCTCCTGCACCAGAAAAGCTTAATTGTAACATGATTTCTGCAGTAAAAAGCTTAACTGTAACATGCTTTTGTGAGTTACTGTTAGACTTTATGTTCCATTAATTCATTTAAATGAATAAAAATAATATTCATGGCTTTTTGTACAAGCTCAGGAAAGTTAAAATCTAAAAGTGTAGAAATAAACCAGAATATAAAAACTCAAAAGGAAATTTTCTCACCCAATCTGAACTGATCAAAAACATTCCAAAAATCAAAATTTCCCCCACAAATTGTTTAAAATGGTCACTTTACTATTGAATCAAGACTGTGTAAAAAGAATATACATGCTCACACATTTGAGATGCACAATGAGGAACCAAAGTAGCTTTATTCTTGCCGGCACATTTGTCTTTTAAGTCCAAAGAATCACACCATTTTAAATAAGGAGAAATCAAAGTTGACATGTTGTCAGCACATTTTGTCTTTCCTAGCAACCACACCACATATAGAAAATGGATGAACAAAGGTGGCCTTCTTATCTTGTCAGTTCCTCTTGTCCTCACTGTCAAAAAGCCACCATATACATGAAGTATAATTCATCCTTTCAATCATTTTCAGAATTGTCCATCAATAAAGTGCAAAGCTGTCATCCACATTTCTATCATTTTCCATGGTGTCAAACAAAAGCAAGGACGAGTCATTATGATTCCTGTTGATTATGATTAAGCAGTCATATATTAATGAAATTCTCTTGCCCTGTCAAACAATGAGTGGTTAAAGGAAAACAAAAAAAAAAAAAAAAAAAAAGAAAGGAAAGATGAAGAAAAAAAAAGTCTTTCAGTCCAGTAGTGGGCGCTTGAAAAACTGCCTGATGTCTGCAGCACCAGCTTTTCGTTTTCTACTGGAGCCAGGTACTGGAGATAATGGAGCAGCTGAAGAAGCAGACTGAACATGACAGGGCACAGATGGACATACAGATGTAGCAATGTTGACAGGTGGGGCTGCAGCTGGAAATAGGCTAGACGTGGAGGAGACAGTAGCTACATTTTTTTTTGGCTGCTTGTGATAAATATTCCGAGGTGGGAATTGGTGAAATTTAAAAAAAAAAAAAAGTAAAGTGTAGGGAGGATTCAGGTCATTTCTGTTTTTCCACCTTTTCTTTTCCTAAAAAAGTATCATAACAAACATGATTTTTTTTAACGAAAGGAACTAAAAAAATAAATAAATAAACAAACAAAATGAAAACTGACAACAACAAAACCCCACTCACAATAATAAAATTCTAAGAATCCCATCACCTCCCACCTGAAAGTAATACAAAAAAAAAAAGGAAATTTACTCTTTAAAAAAATCCAAACAATAAAAAATTGGAAAATTTTCCACCCCTGATATACATTAAAAAAAAATAAACTATAGGCCTAAGTATAATTAGCTCCCCCCAATCCCGACCCCCCCCCCCCCCCCCCCCCCCCCCCCCCCCCCAAATCAACTTTTTAAATTTGATTCTAATTAGGCCTACTTTAGCAAAGAATAGAAAAATGTTAACTCGCCTTCATGTTTTTCTTATGCTCTGGGTGATCAGCATGGCTTCGAAGTTTCTTTTTTCCGTTCGCTCCGTAACTGATCGTTTTTGAACAAACGATACAGAAACACGTGCCGGCCACATTTATTTTCTTGCACCACTTGCGATATTCATTGCCGTCGTCATCAGTTTCGTTTAGCCATTGTCATCTCCATTTGTTTTTAATTTGGCCTCGACGCATGCTACTGGATCTCCTTTCAAAAAAGCCATGACTACTTAATTTCTGGAGCACCGTGCAAACTTTTGTTGTCAGTCAGACGCGCCAATGTTAGCCTGTGAAGATGCCGGAAACACAGAAAAAAGTTACTTCCGGTATGAGATGGAAAACTTGGATCGAACACAAAATCGGAACCGATAAATCGTTTTTTTTGTTGTTGTTGTTTTTTAAATTGACGGAAGTTCCGTCAAGACTGAAAGTCATTATGACGGATTTCCGTCCATAGACGGAAAAGTTTCACCCATGTAAGTGTGCCCACTGTCCCACCAGCTGGGATTTTGCTTTCTTGTCTGATGTTTCGTAAAAGACAACCAGCTCTGCTAGATGGGGAGTGAGGTGAGGCATGCCGACACAAAGTGCAGGAACTACCACTTAGCCAGGCCAGAAGAAAGAAAATGAAGATCACTGAAGAAAAATCTGCAAGTGAAACAAACACAAAAGTGCTGATCACGTGAAAATGGGGTTGTAAATATTCATACAGGTTTGTTCAGGGGTACATGCCACAAACATTGTCAAGAAGCCACCAAGACCCACAGGACATGAACAAAAAGTGGTAAGCATGACAGAGCAAAATCCCTGCGTCTTACTTCACAGTTTCTGGCCATAGGAATGAGGACTTAGGTGCAAACTCAGCAGAGAAGACAGGGAAGAGCACTGATTGGTTAGCTTACAAGCATACTTATCTGTATGTCATAGTACTGTATTATCTCAAAAGTTAGGTTTGCAGAACAAACTTACCATAGTTTACACTAGTTTGACATGGTAATAATGCCATCAAATATATTTTTTTCAGTTCAGTCTGTACCCCTGAAAATTCTTGCTAGGGGTTTCAATGCCTACAATTTCCTGGAAAAGGGTATGATCACACTTTGCTCTAAGGTGGATCTGAAACACTGATAAACCGATCTATGCCGACTGATCATTGAGAGTCAAACAATAATACCAATGAATCATCAAAGTAATTTGTCCTGCTGTCTTGTATTATCTTACCTCATTTGCATCCTTCATTTTAAATTTGCGCACAACATTACTGCGGGCAAACTTGCATCTGTTGAAGTACATGCTCCATGAGCAACCAAATGAAAAGGAAGCACCACGGCGAATCAGATCCACACCTTGACAGGCACAAGTTTTGCTGAAACAAAATCACAGGCAATGTAGAAAAATGACCAACAGAAATAGGTCTTCCGTTCAAATCACTTCTATCAAATTTATGTTGTTTATAGCCCAGCCAACTTTAAGGGGCCATAGCAGCACTGTCATCTAGTCAGAAATCAATTCCATACACAGATGCTTAAAAAAAAAAGTAGGAAAAAAAAGGCAAGCCAAAAAAAAAAAAAGCCTTTAAAACAGATTTCTAAGAACACATAAAAATTGCTTTAAAAAATTAAATAAAAAAAGAAAAGAACTTTCTGCCACATTGACCAGGTGCAAAAATTCTCTGACTTAAAAAAAACATCGACTGGAACATCTTTGAACAAGATTTCATGGAGTCTGCTGTGCAGTGTTTATGTCTGACATCATGCAAGTCCCTATACCTTAAAACAGCTTATTCAATTGTGAGTGATACATCACATGAAATGCACCACCGAGCTTCTTCACCTTAAAAAAGATCTGAGCTGGTGTTAAAAGAGTGGCCCGTGTGCAGTCAGCACAAAAGAGTTTCTTCTTTGAGCCCGCCAGTGGCAGGTATTAACAAGCTCTTTTAGGTCTGGACAGATCTGAAGCAGATTCCTATCTGCCTGCATGTTCCAGTCCTCCTGACGGTATGGATGGTGGTTCCAATACAAAATAAATGGTTAACTGTAGAATGGTAGGTGCAGAAGCAGCGTTGTTTTGTGGCCAGAGGCTAACACTTTCCAGCTTCTACATCAGCCACAAGTTGACCATCTTGCAATAAGCAGCAGAATATTAACATCACAGTTTTGTTGGCTCAAACGTTGGATGTTGATGGTCTGTGTTACAGGCAGTTGCTGAAGCTGTTTGTGTTCATTTTTTGACTCGCAGGTGTAAATAAGTGAGTCAATGTTAATGTAATCAGACTGATCTAGTTGTGTATGTATATGCACTTGTATGTTTGTGTGTGTGTGAGAGAATATGTGTGTGTGTGTGTGTGTGTGTGTGTGTGTGTGTGTGTGTGTGTGTGTGTGTGTGTGTGTGTGTATGTGTGTGTGTGCGCGAGTGTGTCCTTGGTAAACTTTAACACTGGCATTTTCTAAGCAATCAAATGCATTAGAAAGACCATATTTTGCAGAATGATTAACTGTAATAAGACCTTTCCAGCCAACAGAAGAAGAAGGAGTCTGACAACCATGTTTTCCACATGTAACTATGATTCATTTAACTTGATTCAGTCTGACAACAATATTTTCCTCAAGTAACTATGATTCATTGACCGCAGTTATTCTTTTATTAAAGAAACCCTAGATAATTTAGGAGGAAATCAGCATGCAGATCAACTGGTCACATGACTTGGATGCAGAACTCATACCTTACTTCAATAGTTCACCATGTACTGGTTACGCACACTGAGGCCTCGTTACTTCAGTGAACAGTATTAAATCATAAGTAAAATCACATTTGACAAAGAATCTGAAAAAGAGAATGAATTCTTCATCTTGGCTGCAACTGTGAAGAACAACAAAAACAGAAGACAAATTGTGGGATGGCAGCACACAGTGTGAACACATTCACACATGGTTTCTGCACCAGACCAGTTCATCTTCATCAATTTTATCAAGCTCCATCCATGTTCACCGACTTTTCACATCGTTTTTGCCAATTCAGTGGGCCATTGTAAACTTGTTTTATCAATTACTTCACCCTTCATTTATTTTCATGCCTGGACTGACTCCAATTGCTTGACCTTCTTCTGCGTATGCCGGCTGATACTTCTGCAGACATGCCCTGTACAGACAGGCAAGGTTTAATCCCATCTACCCAACAAAGGGAGTGGAGTTTTTGTGTCTATGACTGTTCTTTTAATCCTGCCATTAAGGCAGCTGTACTCCAAGTTCGGGGAAGGTGCATGCTATGTGTAATGTGTCATCCATACCAACAGCCAAACTGGCCTTCACTTCTGAAAGTTGGTGATAGGATTTTAAGTGTGTACAAGATGTTATGCGTGTGTTCACACAGAGAACCTTCACACAGAGAACCTCGGTTTATAGTCTTATTTGAAGGACTGTACGGGAAATGGAGTGAGAACTAATGTTAACTCCAAGGGAAAAATCCCCCTGTATCGAAACAGCCCAGCGGAGATTTGAACACACAACTCCAGGAACACCAAGATTACGAGTCCGGCGTTCTACCACTAAGCTATTCTGGCCCCCGAATAGCTTGACCAATTTAAGACTCTTTTATACCTTCTCAACTGAAGAATTCAGTATCATAAGATTATTTTAAAAGTTTACAACCAAACTTGATGGTTCAATTCACCAATTTTTTTTCTCCCAAGAACATCTATTGTATATTTAAATATGCATCCTAAAGTAAAGTATTTTCAAGATGAATCAAAGAGAAAATATTCTCCACAAATATCTAGACACTGGAAAACACCTCAACTAAATCTCATGGAATCGGAGACTACACAAACGCAATCTCGATGATCCTAATTCAGTATCATGAGAATGCTTTTTAAGTTTACAACCAAACTTAATGGTTAAATTCACCAATGATTTTTTTTTCAAGAACATCTATTGTATATTTAAATATGCATCCTAAAGTAAAGTATGCTCAAGACGAATCAAAGAGAAAATATTCTCCACAAATATCAAGACACTGGAAAACACCTCAACAAAATCTCATGGAATTGGAGACTGCACAAACGCAATCTCGATGATCCTAAAACAAAGCTTTCAAAATTTCCTGATCAAATCCAGGCGACTTACACCCCTGCACATACAAATACATGTATTCATACACACTAAGTACAAGATCCCATCATTGCCAGTATTCAGTCTCACCTCTCATTGGTGCCACACCGTCGATCTGTTTCATAGCCACATTTGGTGAGTGAAGAGACGAGGTAGCTATACAGGGTGTCTGCCTGAGAGCTGGCCACCCCTTCCCATGCCACAATCACCAACACAATATATGCCGAGTCGCAGAAGTGACCTGGGCGTTTCCGTGCAACACACAAATACTTTTCCTCTGGACCTGACCGACGGATGATCTGCCCAAAATTTAATTAGTTAGGGAATTAGATTTCAAAATAACATTATAAGTGAAAATATACTCATGTCAGTCAACAGAAAAAAAAAAAATCACATTGTGGCATTTACTAAGCAAAAAAGAATTCAAGTGGAGTAAGACAGATATATAGATAGACAGACAGACAAAGAGAATGATAGATGTAAACATTTTTTTTTCTTGAATTCTTCTTTTTTTTTAACATAAGAATTTATTAACATTCATGAAAGAGAGAAACTGGACAAAAAAATAGCTTAAACTATTAAAGACAGGCATGCAATAAAAAAAAAAAAGATGCCACCGAGTATGGCAATCTGACAAATGATAAAAAAAAGGAAACACGTTTCTCACCCATTTGGCAATAGGACACCCTTCCTGACTACGTCCTTCCTTTCCTGTAAAATGGACCTTCTCAAGTCGAATTGCTTTACCCTTCAGCCCTGTCCTGGAAAAGGGAACAATTCTGAAGTTTGAATTATTAGTTACTACATATAAATGTACCTTTTGCACTTTTCCTCCCTATTCACATTCTCCCTCCAACCCCTTCCCCATCACCACCTTCTTTCTGTCTCTCTTCCATCCCTATACATGGTGATAAACAGCCGAGTATACAAAACCAAAGGTCAAATATCAAAACTTTGGCATAAGAAAATCTGACGAGTGTGAACTGGATTCCCTCTGATTCTAACTACTAGCCTTGACACTGACGGGCAGATTCCTCAGTCATCTAAATGTTCATCTTGATGTATGCTTAATACATACAGACTACAGCAAAGCAAACAATAACAAAAATTCACTGCTTGTGCTGCAACGTTGAGGCAGTGGAGTCGTCTTCCCTTGTTCCCCAAACAGAGAAGAGATGGCTGCAAAGTCTCCATTTAGTCCCTATGCCCTCCCCCAACTTTCCTCCCACATTGCCCCACGAGAGAGAAGAGAGAGAGAGAGAGAGAGAGAGAGAGAGAGAGAGAGAGAGAGAGAGAGAGATGGGGTGGGGGGGGGGAAGGAGGAAAGAGGAAGGGTGTGTGTGAGACATAGCACTTGTCCCTCAGACCACTGCTTAAACAAATAGGCCAAAGCTACTACAGCATTCTGAATGCTATCATCATAATACTAGTCTACAAATCCATTTAGGCACTGGGCATGACAGAGACACAAAAAAAACTGAAATGCTCTCTCTCTCTCCCTTTCCAGCCTACGATCTGGCCAGATAATGATGTATGAGTTTCAAATCATTCACTCTGTTTCCATGTTTCATGAGTTGAGTCTATGTGCTTGACAACTGACAAGCTTTTCCATACAATTCCTGCTTTGTTAAAGCAACTCGGGATTTTTCTTAGAAGATACTGTGACCAGTTCTAGGACATTCTTTGTTTTCATTCATATGTAGTTTACAAAATAAAGTTTGTCGAAAAAATCTGATCTATAAATTGCAGAAAATTCCTGATCTACCAGTTAAGAAATCAGGCCTTGCATCAATGCTCATATGCAGCAAGTTTTGCCTTTCAATCGCTCCTGCTGAGATGTTATGCCAAGCAGTCTCGGTCTGGTGATCTTTTTCACACAGGCAAACATCTAACCTCTGTTCAGACTGCCTCACCCCTCCTGCCCCCCTTCCCATACCCCAGTCTCAACCCCGTGTAATGGCCCTGAAAGGCGCATGGTACAGGATATCATGATCAGAGAAAGAGGTAGGAGAGGAGGGGAGGGTAAGGGGGAACTGTGTGATCCTATCACATGGATGTGTGATTAGCTGGTTGGGCCAATAACTGGCCCTAGCATAATCGGCCAGACATATATCCATGTGCAAGTGTTTAATCCTGTGACTGTCTAAAAATTTATCAACTAATTACTCAGATTTGGAAACTCTTTATGCTAAGAATGTTGGCTTCTGACCTAAAACAGGTACAAATGAGCATGTGGACCAAACTTCAGGCTGATATGGGTAGCAGTTTTCATACCAACCTGTTACTAAAGTCCCCTTGTGTAAACGCAACAAAAATGTGGGGGACATTTCAGCATTTGTTAAGATTTAGATTTCATGGCAGCAAAAGAGTACATCTTAACAGCAATGAATGAGTAACCTCAAACTTTGGAAACACTTCACTTTTAGATGAAGGAACTGATCTTCCTATTGAATAACAGTTCAAACTATTTACAAACTATTTCCTGTATGACTGAAGCTCAGCATTAAACCAATATCTTCCTGCTGACACAACAGACAGCCCTTCTATTATTTATCATCGTTACTCTTTTCTTTAACCAATGTTATGCTGCAGACAATAAAAAAATAGTTCAACCGAGTTTTCACATTGATTAGTGTTTCAAAGCATCAAGAAAATGTGTGAACCTTGCACTCTTACAATGACAATTTTTCATTTGAATCAATTTCAAAGTCGCTTTGACAGTTGTTACAAAGCCTGATTTAGATCAGCTTGAGTAAGCACTTATAACTTTGGTTTAAAGGAATTTGCATTTATTATCATCATTAAAAAAAATGTCAAGTCTTTAAATGATCTTCAGAATTTAACAGCACCATAGGTAAGATAATAACAAATAACATAATAAAAACAAAAATAATAATTACAATATTAATAACAATAATAACACCAACAATACTGATGATAATAATGGATGTTCTGAGGCACTACAAGAAACTGTACAACATGTCTTCCAAAAAAAAGTTCACAAATTCTTAGCTGAATGTATTCACTACAACTTATGTATTATTGGAAGACATACTGTTTATGTTCAAGAATCAACAGATGCTATGCTTTTGTGTGTGTTTTTTCCTTTTTTAAATCAAACACCTTGTAAATAAGAAAGACTTTTTTCTAACTTAAACAGTGTTTAAACAAACATATCCAATAATTCACAGTACAAAATGTCTTTTGTATAATGGTGTCATTCAAGCAATCAAGTGTTTCCTGAATAAATGAAAAATTCAGCTGACTGATCGCTATAAGAACATGGATAATAAATTCTTGCTGAAAAGGACTGAAGCAAGAATTTGGTGGACGGCTTAAATATTCTCCTATATAGTCCCCACTCTTTCTCCCCATATTGCCTTAGTTTTTCATCTGTAGCATTTTCTTTTGGTTTTGTGTGTTTGGTTTCATGTTCTTTGTTTGTTCTATTTTGCTTTCTACATCTGCATGCAATTATGATATATTATTTAATTAAAATAAGAACATGAATAAAATCATAATAATAAACAGAACTTAAACAATCACCATCCATGAACAGGTCTTCACATCTGCCGACGGAAGCTCATTATCATCATATTCATCATCATGTATAACTCATCTGTGCTTAATTCAGATAAAGCCCTCAGCTCTTACAAAGTTTATTGAAATGGGACAGGAGCTTTTTTACATATGCAATTAAACATAATAAAAAAAAAAGATATGACAAAAATGATATGATGAAAGCTATATGCCACAAACACAGCAACAGACACCAAGTATTCACAGAGACCCAGACATAACGTGCCTACCCTTATATCCCCCGGTCCCTTTCCCTCCCCCAACCCACCCACCTCCTTCACAACTGTGCTGCCCCTCCCTCCTTATTTCCCCTTGGCAAGAGTAATATGTCTGACTTTATAAGATGAAAGTTGTACTTTAGATCATAGCTCAGGCAAAACCAGGCGTTTTAGCTTTGTACCTCTCTTCCATCATTTGTCGCAGATTTACCATGTCTTTGGCTTTGCCTAGCTGCGTGTAGTATGGTCCTTCCACACTCTCATTGAATTCATCTGCAAAACAGAGTATACATTATGCACAATCTACAATGAACAACACTATACATATGCATAGGAACACAAATCTCCACTGACTTTTAAAATAATATTCTGCTTTAAAATTTGTAAGCAACCAAATTTTAGCAAAAAGCCAATCACATTAAACTGCACAATAGACCAAATTCTGGAGCACAAAACCACACAAAATCTCATCTCCTAATCTTGATATCACAACTGTTTTTCCTTTTAATCACTAACACTAGTAAAAGATCATACCTGTAAAATGTATGTATGCTCACTTTGTTATTAGATACCAATCTCCTGTCTGCATTTCCATCACAGTCTTTTTTCTCCCATAATGAGGTGACACAGCTATTGAACATTTCATTTCCTGTTTCTTTTTGAAAAACAAGACAAGTTGTCTGGTTGATTGTTTTCCGGTACTGTAACATGCATAGTTCTTTCATTTCAGCATCTGTTTTCTCAATAACAAAACAATCTTTTCTTTTTGGCAGTGGTCAATATACAAGTAACAGAATCCATATCTTTACTTTCAAATAGGGTATTTCTTAAAACCTGTGATCACTTGTGTAAACGGTATGTTATCATTCGCCTGACAAACTTTGAATTTTTGCATGCCATACCTACTGGGAAAAACTGCCTCATGGTTTTAAAATCAAATCCTTGTACAATGTACACACTGAAGAATCATTGACCCATAGCCACTTATATAGAGAAACCCAAATGGCATACACAATGGGATCTACTGACCCATAGCAACTTGAATGGAGGATGCTCAATGCCCTTGTCAGAAGAGTCATGAGTCTGGGACTAAGATAATGTTGCTTATAGCCCAGCCGACCGCAAAGGGCCACATCAGGGCTGTGAGTCTGGACTGGGAATCCATCTAATAGTTGACTGTGCCCAAGAAGTGCTTGAGGGTAGCGGGGAGGAGTACAGCTCAAAGCCATCAGAGCACTTGGAAAACAGGATAAGCTGGGAGTACAACCCAGGAGTGGGGTGCCCCACCTCTTGGGCTCACTCCTCTGATGATGAGGTCCTATGCCTCTTCTTGAAGAACTGCTTCTCGCTCAGGCAGTGATGATATTGACCGAGAGGGGGGGGGGAGCAAATGGGGGAGGTCGCTCCTCCCATCCCACCATCTCCTTCCCTCTCCAAGGCAGCAGGTATCCCTTCTTAAGGACTAAGGCAATCAAAGCTTTGTGCCCAACTGCTGCCACAAGTGGGCATACCTGGCCTAGGCAGCCCACCTGAGAAGGCTGGATCTTAAAGGGGGGGGGGAACGAATAGATGGGAGCTGGACCTATGGTCCTTTCTTGTGCAGCTATTTTTTTGATGAACAGAAAAGGGTGAGGAAGGTCCAGTCTGTCTTGTTCATGCCCACCTGGGTCAGGGGCAAAAGGCTGCGGGCCCTTAGACCTCGAAGGCTGGGCCCTTGGGGACCATTCCTTCACTTGGATAGAGGTGTCTTCAAAGAGGCACAGACAGCCTCAACAGGTGGCTGAGCACAATAGCAGCATGAGAGGCAGCTTCCTGGTTGGATTCAACCCTATGCGCTATGAAGTGCCCATATCACTGCCAAAGAGTGATTGGCCTGGGATAGCATACTGGGCTGATAACTGGTCGACCAGGTGGCTGGACTTCTGGAGGACCATATTCTATTTCACCAACAGTGTACAGAAATGATCCCAAGCTGTGGTCTGCATGTAATGTCTGAGGTGGGGTCAGATACCTCTGTTGCCGACTCTCCTTGGTCTGCAGACAAGAAGAGCTGCATCAGAGGGATTCTTGTGGGTGAGTGGGAAAGGGGGTAAGGTACACTGAAGCCCCTCACCACTCAGTTCTACACTGGATCGGTGCCAGAGCTCAACTTGGTCCCAGTATTGCCCCTCCCTGGGATATGGCAATAGGGACACCAAGGGTGGCCTTGTGGTTATGGTGATGGTGCAGCCCAAAATGGGCTTCATGGACAGACCCCCTCCCCAGATGGAAGAGAGATCTATCCAGAAGGCTGAGCTGGGTTCCAGACTCTCCCAAAGCAGACATCTGGGGAGTCTTGCGAGATCCAGGTGTGCATATTTGGGACATACAGCCACTGATCCTCCTGGATCAAGTTCGGCTTGGAAGCCTCTAGTTAATTTCTCATGGTAGATCTCCCCCCCCCCCCCCCCCTTCCCCCTTTCTCTGTTTTACTCTCTCTCTCTTCTCTCTTTCACCCAACTCCCCACTCTCCTTGCTCACTGACACACAACCACTTCCCTCCCCACCCCTTTTTTCCCCATATTCAAAGAGGAAGTTTTGCAGCTGTTTGCAGATCAGCTGCATCTGACTGGACTATTTCTCTTCGCGTCCCCCCCCCCCCCCCCCCCCCCCCCCCCTCACTCATTGGTGCTAGAATTGGGCAGTCTACCATGGGGTCAGACCTTGGTTGGCCACAACATGTGATTGACCTCTCTCCTCTCCTTTTCACATGCACTTTCGTTCCCTCAATGCATATTTTTATCTTATTCCTTGTGTTGCCATATCCTTGTGTTGCCATATTCTGGAAGATCACTGTGGTATACCTGTGGTTAAAGAGTTTATTATTACAGTGCCTGTTAGTTCAGAAATTGACTACATTTGGCACTTTGTTGTTCTATGCTCAGATTGTCAACTTTCTCCACTTTCCTTCTCCTCCATCCCTACACCTCTTCTAGCAGCCTTTCTTTTCCCTTCCACGCTCCCTTCCCTCTTCACACACACACACACTCCCACACATACACACACTCACATATATACACACACTCACACACCCACTCCCACACATACACACCACTCCTACACACACAAACACACCCACACCCTCTTGGTTGTGATCCAGCTCCCTTCTTATCATCCTCCCTTCCACCCACTTTTCTTCTCATTCTCTCTGTCTGCTCCCTCCCCCTTCCTGCTCTGAAAATGACATATTAGTATGAAATCTACTCGTCCCTCTTGTATTGTACGAAAATCTTCAATACTTCACACCTTCAATGTATGTTTATCTGATTCTGTCTTTCACATGTATGGAGTTATATAGTCTAACAAATAAATCATCTCAGCCTCATACTGAAAGTGCATAAAGTGACCACCCCATTAGCTTACATATTTAATTTTTTAAAACAAAAAAAGGCTGGACTCTCAGTCTTTATCATATAAATTTTCTTTAGAATCTAATTTCAGTCCCTTCACTGGGCATTCTTCTGCAGTCAATATTGGATTTAGTACCAACATTGTACCAGTATCATATTAAAGACTCTAGGTCGTATTTTCAACATTAAGTATGTATTAAGCATTTGAAAACACCTTTTGTTTAACATTTCATAACTTACAGTTTGGCCCAAGACAGTTGCAGCGTGGTGGTGTTTCAACCTTGTTATTCCGCAAACGATCATCCAGCTCCTCTTCAGGTGACATGGGAGGGAAACTGGGCTCTACCTTGGGGTCTGGGGTGGATGGAGCATGCTTACCAGAATCCATGCCTGGCAAAACTCTCTTGAAGTCTGGCAATGGCCCATTCGTTACCATTCCAACATCTGCTTTCATTTTTTTTGCCACACTTTCTACAGTTGTCCTTCCAAATCTATTTGCCATCATTGTGCCTGCATCTTTAGCTATCTTTGATGATTTTCTGTTCACTATTTTCTCTCTTTTCCAAGTCTGAGATTCTACAGATGGTTTTCCATTCCATCCATTAATCATTGATGGAGCCTTGTCTTGGGGTGTGCATTTTCCACTTGGAGGCTTCTCCTGCTGTGCCCATTTTCCATTTTCAAAAGAAGTCTTTAAAGGCCTTTTGTCTGCATCTACAAATGACATGCCCCATACAGGTGTCCTACTTAACAGATGTTGAGTACTTCCTAATGTATTGCCATTATTCACACAAACTGAAGCAAATTCACCTTCAGTGATAGTACCCTGGGATGCTGTTACTGGTGTTTTAATAGTGTCTGTCTGGGATGTTGTTAGCCCACAAATAACTGGTTTTGCTCTGCTGCCATTTGCTTTGTCTGACGTTGTACTGCTTCCAAATGCTGCCTTTTCACGAACCAAACAGTTGTCATGTAATGTCCTTGCCTGTGAGGTACTGTTGCCAGGTATCACAGGTGCAGTCAGTGAAGGATCTTTGCCGATTTCCAACACAGGTTTAAAATCCAACCTAGCTTTATCCTGTGAGACTGAAATATCTTTCAGACTGTGAACTGTGCTGCCCTGTCTGGGGTTAATTACTGGGTTGTCTGCAACTGTTCTGTGATGAATGACTTCGCTGTTGGTTACTTGAAACTCAAAATGCTGCACTATACTGGTCTGATAGTTTTCCCATCCTCAGAGCTCAAATTCACACACCTGTCAGGTATGGACCCAACGTCGTCTACAATGGTGGCGTTTGGAAAATCACATTCAGGGTGTAAATTCACTTCTTGTTTGATGTTCTGCTGCTTATTGCAAGGTTCTATCAAATCGCTGCTAGCACATCTCATGTTCATACTGTTTCCAATACACTCCTGTGATTTGCTGTCTCTGAAAAAACTGTCTGCATATCCTCCATCAGTCAACATTGTCTGATTTTCTAGAGCATTTTGGTGGATTGTTGGTTTGATTTCTGCTTTTCGCTTTGCAGAACTCAAACACTGTAATTGGCTGCCATCAGAAATATGATCTATAGATGAATGTGTCGCATCCATTTTTATTCCAGCAAAAGCACCAAAGGGAGGCAATGTACCTGCTGAAGCCACACTGCCAGAAAATGAATTGCCCGAAAGTGCAGAAGACTGAAATGATGCAGGTTGAGACGATGCAGGTTTCATCGATGAATGTTTCTTTGCTGTTTTCTGTGACACCATTGTTACAGAAGTGAGCGATGACATGTCACTTGACACTGCACCGTCCACATATGCAGAAAGGTTTGGTTTGCTGGGTGAATTTTTCTTTTTTGGTTTTTTAACTGCTGATGCAGGCATGCTGGAAAATGGTTGCTCAGACAGTAAAAAATCATTTCCTGAGATCATGTCAGCAGTCTTAGATTGAGTTCTGTACACATATGATGTTGCACCATTACAGTGATAATTTGAAGTCTGTGAAGGTTTCAAGTCCTGATTTTGATCACTTACTAATGTGCGTGGTGTTGATGATAGAGGTCCTACATTGGACACTGTGTTCCCATCTGGCCCAATTCGCCTTTGTGAAGGTGGTGATGACGATGATGATGATGATGATGATGATGATGATGTTGATAATGCTGACTGATAAAATAAACTCTGCTCGCTGTTCTGTAAACTCACATCAATATTTCTATTGTCTACCACTGAAGTGGATGGAGGAAAGCTGGATGAACTATGCTGGCTGATGGTTGTCCCATCACACATGATTTCTGATTGCTGCCCATGATCTGGAGCTGGAAAAACTGTTGAAGCACAGTGTTCTCGAGGACTGTCCATCAAACATGGATCAAGTGAATGATGAAGGTTACGACTCTGAGCATTTTCTTGCACTTTGTTCAGATATGTCCTGTTCATGTCTGTCGGTTTTTGAAAGATGTGATGTCTATGCATGTGAGATGGTTGATGAAGATCAGCATTTTGGTCTTTTTCTTTTTCTTGTGCAATGAAAACTTTATTCCGGTGTTCAGTGGATGAAGAAGCTGTAAGCTGGCTGCCAGCAGTATCTGTAAGCTGACTGCCAGCAGTATTTGTCATAGAGCTGGAACTATGCACAGTAAATGAAGGCTCGTGATCATCTGGATTCAAACCAATATCCACACTTTGTGTAGAAACTGTACTATGCGAGAAAGCAGCACCGAGGTTGTCAGCAATGTGAGGTAATGTTCCATGTTTCTGATTCTGATCAAGGTAGCTGACATCAGAAGCAGAATATGGGATGTTTTTTTCTGAATCCAAATGCTCATCATGTTTACTATCATTCACTGGAGTAGGGAATTGTGGCTGCATTTTATCTGAGTGGTCATTAGATGAACTGTTTGAATGCGGGGAAATAGCCAAAGCTGATACATTAGGACTGGATACCTGGGAACTAGTCCTGGAACTGCCATCCACTTTTTCTGCAGGAAAACTAGCTGAAATGTTCCTGGGTTGTGAGGCTTGATCTGTGGTTGGCACTCCTTGAACATTAGCAGCAGCAAATCGTTTAGCTTCCTCCTCAGCTTCTTGTATGTGTTGAGGTTTGGCAGTACGTCTTCTCTTGCATGGAGTGGACGAACCTAGCATCCTTTCCCTTTCAATTATTTCCAAGATTTTGGACATGGGAACAGATTCAGCAGCCTCTTTTGATTTCCCCTCTGAACTACCAGAAGAAGAAGAGACTGTGCTAGTTCTACTAGCGGGACGTGAAGTAGGCATCTCCATGGAATCAGTAGACAGGCGTCTGTTCTGTGGGACAATCTGAAGTGAGTTGGTAAAAGTTGCGGCACTACATGTTGTTGGAAAGGATGGGACCACATAGCTGCCAGGACATTGTGTGGAGGGCAGATAACTACTGTCCCCACCACTGGGAAACACAGAGGCACTGCTGTTTATATGAACCCCTCTGGCTTCTGTAGTGGTATCTGTATGTACTTTGTGAATGCCTGGACAATGATTTGCTGAAACGGAAGGATGTTTGTCAATCAAAGAAGCAGAAAAACAGTCAGCTTTTGAATGCTCTAATGCATTCTTCTCCTTTTCCTCTCCAATGCTCTTTTTTTGCTTCTTTTTCTTTTTCACTTTTTCTTGGGTCACATTCGCATCAGTGGTAAACACACCATTTGGAGATGACTCAACAGCACCAGGTTGGACAGATGGAGGCGGATAATATGCTTGCTTTACTACATTCATTTGATCCATCTGCTGACAGACAGGGTCATTTTCCAGCCTGGAGGACGGGTGTGGAAAGTGCTGTTCAGGTTGTGAAGGCTGACTGCCATGGACTGGAGAATGCAACGGAGTGGAGAACTGCTCCTGAAGAAACTCGCTTCCTCGCTGATAATGGCCGCCAGCATGAGGTAATGGATTCCCAGAAGGCAGAAAGGTTCTGGGATGAACAGAGAGCTGCAAAGGTTTGCCACTAAAAGTTCTTGATCTGGGACTGGGAACAGAGTCATCGGCAGGGAAGGCATAGGGATCCATGCTTGGAGTTTCCGTCGCTGTGGGGGCCATGAACCCCACAGTGTTTCTGCTGGGTGGAGGTGTAGCCACATTATCCATGTTTCACAAAGGCTGGGTATCCGACACAAATGCAGATCTTCCTGTTGGGAGTGACCACACTCCAGAAAATTTCAATTTGTCATGTTTGGTTTCAACATATGTTCAGAATATCAAAAGTTACATGATTTCAAGATGAGCAACAAAGTTGATGGGTACTGTCTTTGGGAAGTAAACCTTTCATGATGCATGACGACAACACCCTATAACCACCGGCACTGGGGCAAATGAAGTCTTCTTTGATGTAAGCAGAATGATGTGTTCTTCTTGGTTCCAGGTTCCTCCATTCTTTTTCTCTGAAACAAAATAATCAACATCGCAACTGTTGTAACATAAAGTGGCTTGTTCAATTGTTCAGAAAAATAACTAACAGTTTTCAGGACAGCATTGCTTTTAATGAGTTAGATTTTTCAACTGTTTATGTTTTAAATCATTCAGTCTGACTCCTTTCATTATTAGCTGTTGCAACAACATGACACAGATGCAAACTTATAACAAAAACAACAAAATACATAATCATAATTATGATATTAGGACACTAAAAGATGACAGAAATCATACAAAAGTACTTCGTTCATAGTCTTTTATATCACCCACTTACAGTGATTCCAAAAGTGGAAAATTCTCAAATGTTTACGCTGCCATCTATTTTTATGATGGACATTTCATACTCAGAGACACAGAGGGAGAGACGGACAGAAGGGGAAGGAAAGAAAAGTGGAGAAGCAAGATCAGGTGCCAAACACTGTGACATGTACCAAAGTCAGAAACTCATGAGCTGGTGACACTACACCAAGATAGGCAGTTGATGGCAATGACGATCTTGGGAAATGTAACTGATACACAGAGGACTTGCATATTAGTAAGTTCCTGAGATATCTACTGGGTAAATATCTGACTTGATGGAATATTTTCAATGCCGTCATTTTTTTCCCCCAGCTAAATCTAAAAACTACTGGAGACCCTGACTTATTTGAACACTGACCCCCTTTTATAACTGCCAACAACCAGTGAAAGAATACACTCAGTTCAGTTCAGTTGATTTTTGTTTTTTTGCAGGGAAAGGGGGGGGGGGGGGGGGGGGGGGGTAGAGATTATACATCTGCAGATCATGCTGATCCTGAAACTTCTCTGGCCTCTGTTGACGATCAGCATTTGTAATGTAGAATCAATAGATACCAATGTCATCAAACACACAAGGAAAGGATCTGGTGTTCCACGTGGTCTCACTGACCTTGCACTCTACGGCTGCCAAACAAAGCTGAAGCTACTCCTGAAATATATCCTTGAGGAGTTAAAGTGGGAAGAGCAAAGCTACTAACATGCTTCGACAAGGAAGACAAGATTGTGAGATCAGTCCAGCCCCAGCTAAAAACAGGCAAAAAACGGAAAGTTCAGAAAGCAGCGGACATGGCAAAGGAAAATCTCAAGATCTGGGAAATAACAGGACACTCAGAAAACGGACAGGGACTGAGTGTAATTGAAAATAAATAGTGGTCAAAGGGAAAAGCGACAGCAAAGAGACACTTGACAATGCAGGAACTGATGAATGAAGAAGATTACAAGAGAATCTAGAAAGCAGTCCAGTAAGGCCAACATGGGCAAACTCCCAGCAAATACCCAGCACCCTGACTTGAAGGTTGTGCACAAACAGCGATCTATTGTCAAGGCTGCAGCGGCAGCTGCTGAGGTCCTATATGAAATTCCTCCACTAAATGATCAAAAAGAAAGAGTGTGATGATGTAGTGATTCAGCTGTGGGCCATACGTCTCAGGATCTCTTGGCACAGGTGAAGCGCACTGAAACTAATGCAAATAAATCAACTGCCTGAATGTGCGACAAAAAAACTCTGGAGTTATTGTAACAAATAAATTGCTTGGGTGATAACATAGCAGCCACTTTGAAAGAGTTTGGAAACTGCACGGACTGGGGGTGAGTCTCTCAGCTGATCATGCCTTCATCTGCTGGTCAGTCCAGAAGGTGTAAAGAGCCAATGATAAATTAACAAGCTCCTGAAGACCAGCAACAGTAAAGGCATATAACACATACACCAAATAATGGCAGGACTTTATGAATGAAAATAAAATGTTGTGCCTTCTCATGTAAATGTTTCTTCCCCCCCCCCCCCCCTTTTTTTTTCTAATTGCAATTAATACTTACTAGAAGCTGGCCACAGTAACATGAACCTTGCACAAGGTGTGGTTTCTGTCTATTTGAATAGGAATGGACTGAACTCTGTAGGCAGCCACCCAACTGCTGCAGACTAATGAAACAAGTATTTCAAAGCAGACTCACTTTGCCATGGTACGATAAAACACAGGATGTTAATATTGTGCTGGACTGTTTCATGGAGTGGCCAAGCATGGAAATGACAGATCTGAAACACTTGTTGGAACAGCCAGTCATGCTCCTTTCATTGGTTTCAAGGCAAAGGGGCCACCCATTAAACACTGTACTTGTAGGTAATAAGACATTCCAGAACAAACATGTCAACGCATAGAAAACTTCATCGTTAAAACAAACTAGAGTGGAAACTCATGTATCTCCGCTTTCAGCTTTGAAGGAGAAAGATTGTGCAATATGTCTCCCTTGAATGAGTATATTCATAGAACAGAACCACTGACAAAAGGAAATTGAACTGTTTATTTCCCATACCAAACTTCACAATCACATTTCTGAGACATTCTGAATTTATGGATTACGACAGTTTTAGAAACAGCCAGAACAGACACTTCTCAGGTCTCAGCTCACAGAACATAAGCAGCTAGTACACCTGCGGCATACTGAAGGGATGTCAATGTGGAAAAAAAAATCATACACACAGTGAACACTCAAACAAGAGAACATTCACCAAATTCCACTGCGAATGTTTGGCCCAAGATAGGCAAGGGGAAAGTTTGACATAACTGGTGATGGATAACTCTGTCAGAAAAGACCTGATCAGTACCTATTAGGTCAACCACTGTCTGTTCAGTACGTACTACATCAACCACTGTCTGTTCAGTACGTATTATTATTACGTCAACCACTGTCTGTTCATGACTCAAACTTGCTCATGTTCCTCTTTGCTAAAACCCTATGGAATTAATGTCTGACTAATGGCAGATGAGATATGATTATAGAATTTAGCAACTTGGACGATGAACTATTAATTAAGATTATTTCAAGGATAACATTGAAGGGGTAATTACATGCTCTCCTGCCATTCTTGAAACCACACACACACACACACACACACACACACACACACACACACACACACACACACACACACACACACACACACACACGCACGCACATCCCCAATTACAAACTGATGGGTTTTCCATGCACCATAGCTCATGTCATTACCTTCTCCAATATCATCCTTGAAATACTCCAAATTCATCTTCATCTTCCAGGTAAGACTCACTTAATTCTATAATTCATTATCTGACACAACAGCAATAAACATCTTCAGCAAAATAACAACAACAAAAACCTATTGCATTGTGGTGTGGTGTGGTGTGGTGTGGTGTGTGTGGTGTGGTGTGGTGTGGTGGTGGTGTGTGTGTGTGTGTGTGAAAAGAGAGAGAGAGAGAGAGAGAGAGAGAGAGAGAGAGAGAGAGAGAGAGAGAGAGAGAGAGAGAGAGAGAGGAAGAAGACAGACAGACAGACAGACAGACAGACAGACAGACAGAGAGTTATGTGAGACAGCTATGCTTGCACTGTGTGTGTGTGTGTGTGTGTGTGTGTGTGTGTGTGTGTGTGTGTGTGTGTGTGTGTGTGTGTGCATGTGTGTATGTGAAAAGCTGAAGAACCTGGGGAATGGGTACATGGATGAGCAATGAGAGAGAGAGAGAGAGAGAGAGAGAGAGAGAGAGAGAGAGAGAGAGAGAGAGGAGAGAGAGGAGAGGAGAGGGAAAGAGAGAGAGAGAGAGTGAGAGAGACCTTAATGAGGCCGAGCAGAGAGACTAACATAACAACAAAACAAAATGATTATTACCAAGAATATAAGGTGAAACTGTGAGACTGTTTTCTACGCTGCCCTCACACACAAGAAACAGAGACTAAAAGAGAGAGTTCCAACACAGGAATTTCGTAAAACATAAAAAAAATAAAAATAAAAAAGAGAGAGAAAATCACAGTGCTTGGTTGCCAACCAAAGCACTTAAATGACAGGGAGAGGGGGTGGAGGGGAGCAGGAGGTGTAAAGAGGATGATAGCTTTCCCATTTCCATTTGTTTGCCGTGTCAAAGCAAGGTGAAATTGGAGACCTCAATGTAATGACTGTCTTCTATTACTGGTCGCCTGCCCTTCCTCTTTCAAGTGTTGCCAAGTAACGAAAAAGTCAGGCCTGTGCTAATCAATAATGCTGGCATTCAGAATCAAAAGCCTGTCTGAATCACAGCATCCATTTGCCTCCATGGTTCCCAAAACAGCCTATCTGAATAGGCCACTGACATGCCAGGCACATCCAGCAAAACTCATCTAGTACAACTGAGTCAGGAATCCGCTTTGGGTTTCAATGCTCTTGAATCTTGAAAGGATCCTTCACTGAACACTGAACAAAAACAGCAGCAGCAGGAAGAAAAAAGAAATGTGACATGATAAACAAACAATTACTAGTTACAATCTCGAGTA
The DNA here is from genome assembly GCA_018398815.1 of Conus ventricosus. NCBI lineage: Eukaryota > Metazoa > Mollusca > Gastropoda > Neogastropoda > Conidae > Conus > Conus ventricosus. The sequence continues at coordinate 73,499,370 of CM031596.1, read as the reverse complement.
TTACTATGAAAGAGAGAGATTTGGATGGTTTATTTATTAATACGCCTTGGCCTTATTGAAGGGGTATGGAATACTATATAAAATTTACAAAAGAACAGAAAACACAACACAAAATGTACAAAATTCATAGGGCATATCATAAGGTTTAATATGAACATCTGATATTTTCATAAAACAGCTATTTCTTTATGTTTAAAATGCCTTACATAACAACGAGGAATCTTTAACATCTTATAACAATGTGAATTTTAACATCTTCAGTTGCGGTTTTACAACCACAACAAGACAATTTCAATAAAGAAGCTGCTACTAATATTTACGCTTGATGAACATTTATCTCGATTATTCTGAAGAGCCAACAACAATCAAAGCAAAACAAAAACAAAATTTTAAAACTCATTCTATTTGATTCTTTACACAAAGACAGACAAAATCTGGAAAACCTCCTGCATTTATATCTGTCCCAAAGGGAAAACAGTAACAAACATGAATATCTTTTTATTCTATGGTATGCACGTCTCCTTAATTGAGGTCTTTTGAGTCTGTAGTACGATCCACCTGCTGGCGTTTGTCAAACTTTTTTTTTATAGATCCCACGGAATCAGCATACAGGTTTTCCCGTTTCAGTTTCATCAAGGTGGTGTCACTGCAAGTGACTAAGTCCATATATGCACACCACATTCGCTAAGTTTGGACACACTACGCTGATTTGAAGCTGATGGATAATGAATTAACAACAAAGATGAGACAAATTGAAGAAGAGGGGCCCTCATGGCTACGACTCAGCGGATGTCTGACCTACGCATTAGCCAACGCGCTGGTCAGACCTTGAGTGCTACCTACCATTTTCTTCTTTTTTTTTCTTCCAGGAACAGAGAGAAGTGACAAGATTGATTGTTTTGTCTTGAACAAAGTTTAGGAACATCTAAACAAACTGCGGGCCTGTGTTCACTTAATTTTTCTTTGATCTTTCTTTTGTGTTCAATACTTTTCAGCCTAAAATTTTAGCAAAGAAGTCATGCATATGGGAACTGTTTCTTTCTTCTATTTTGGGAGCTCTGGGATATCTTACTAAAAGGCCTCAATTTGTAACGTTAAATGATCATTTCTCGGGTGTTTTCTTTTTGACAACGCTGGAGCTCTCCCATTTCTGTTTACTCTGTACATGGCTGCTGGAGAAGTTCCACAAAATTATTGTCAACTGCTTGGGTTTGCTGATGATTCTAGAGACTAATTTCTATTGATGATGATGCAGAGTGCACACAAGAAATTAACGGGTTTTTGTGAACTCGTGCGAGGAAAACTTCTTGAACCAAAATGTTGGCAAGACCAAAGTTTCCCCACAGTGACTTCAGAAAAAAAGAAAAAAACCTTTGTTTAAAAGAATACAATACAGGGTGAAAGGGCCCTGAACAGTTGGTCATACAAACATCTAAAAGCGATACTTAACAAGCTATCTGTAAGGGAAAACGCCAGTACGATTTCCATTTTAAAGTCAAATGTTCTGCTTTGAGAAAAAAAGAGTCTTTTCATGATGGCCAACAGATGTTTCTGAATTGTTTTACAAATTAATTTTTCTCTGTGTTGTTGTTTTTTTATTTTTTATGGTTGGTTCTGTGTTTGCCTGCTGAAAAATTGATATAATTGAAAGAGTTGCACCTTTTTATATCTCTAGCTGGCTCATTGACGAAGAGTGGTTAACTGTAACTGCAATAACTGTTTCAGGAATTGCAAGGATTGCCATTATTAAGGTCAACTGTTCAACAACTAAAACTGGTGATGACTGTGTCATACTAAATTTATACTGATAATTGTTGCTGGTCATATGGATCAGGGAGTTTTTACTATGAATGTTGGCATATTTGGACATTTTCCCTCATTCTTTACAGCCTGATGTGGCCTTTGCGGTCGGTGGGCTATAAGCAAGATTTATCTTATCTCCTACCTCATTCTTTTTTTATCTCCAATGACAATACAGGGGAAACCATGCAATAAAGAGCCCAGTATCGAGGACTCCCTGCTTTTACAGGCATGTATTCCTGGAATGTTTTTTTTTTTTCTCCTTACTTTCTCTAAACTGGGAATAATCTCTAACCTAAGACTTTCTTCTTTTTTCCCCCCTTTTTAGTATTATTACCATCTCTATTATATGCACACATAAGTTTTGTAATTTGATTGCTTGTTCATAAAATGTTTTAAAATTTAATCTTAAATTTAAATGTAGAAAAACGGGAAAAAACACCGATTCTGGCTCACCCGGTCTCACCGGTCTAAAAACCGGGCGACTCCAAATCGGTGTTTTCTGTTTCTTACCCTACAAACATACATACTGTGTAGGATTATCCGTTTTCAATACTAATTTACTAAACTTTTCAGATTTCAGTTTTTGCTTAATCCTATGTTTTTCCTGATCTTTTTTCAAATAACATCTTTTTCGCGCAAACATTCATCAAATGAGTCTCTGTCTTTCATGTGAAATAGAACTACAGTCTTTAACTGTTCTCTAAAGTTTTTTAAAAAACCGAGTTATATTTTTGACATAAAATCCACACACTTATCCCAGCATGTTTTCCCATGAAAGTAGTTTTGAAAAGTGTTTCTCTTTTTAACTATGTCTCTTTCTGCTGAACAGTAAATCTATAATAAATAGTGTCTGCGTTCCTTCAAAACAATTTATTAAAGTGTTCTAAACACTCACTCAGTTTTTGCTAGGATCAACTAAAAATTGTTATCATCTGTCCATATAAACCTTCTATCATAATTTTTGCTTTGTTCCATTTAAGTGTTGGACAGAAATCACAATGTGATCAAAATTATAACGATAAATGTTTGTATAGGTCGAGGGCAAATATTGTTTTCCCACAACCAGTTTGTCCCCAAATTAATGAACAATGAGGGGTTTTTGTCATAAAGTTTAACTGCTCCATAGTTTTATAACAGAAATTTTAATCTAATCCCGTTATTATTTTTTATCATACTCTCCGTCAAAACTTGTTCAGTATAATAAAACCCCATGAGGCCTAAATGTGTAAGATTAATCCAATTCAGTTCTGTAAGATTGTTTCTATTTAAGTCAACATTGATTTTGTTGCTTGTTGTTATGATCTTAATATCCTCACCATTGTGAAGAACGACTTTGGTAACGTTAAGACGTTTTAACGTTCTAAGTTTTGCCAGCTAATATTAATTTCCTTTTTTTAAGGACGTCACTAACGCCCACAACCCATCCCCTTCCACATCTTTAAAGACAGAAATTTCAAATATTATTTTTGAACGTGTCTCCTAATTTTCTGCTTGGAAAAAAACTGTAATTTTGTAGAAGCTTTCTTTAAAACCCTTTCTCTTCTGTGGAGGTTTTACTGTTTTTTCCCTTTTGGCGTTATTTCAATCTCTTTCCGACTATTGTCTTCTGGCATAAGACTTACATGTAAAGGGCCAGAGTTGAATGCTTTTCTGAACTTTTTTGGCGGCTAAAAAATGTAAATGGGCTTATGAATTCAAATTTTATTTCCCATTCTAAATATGGTTCTAAGTGCATTTGAGGTCAGGTTTTCGAACTATTTTATATTCATACTGGCCAACATTTTTTTGCTTCTAGATTGCGCAGTTGTTCTAGTTTTGGAAACTTTTTGCTGTCGCCAACCTCTTTACGTTTATAATCACCATCTTTAGTGTACTTTAAAACCATACAAAGCGCCCATCTCACCATTCTGTTCAAAGTCCGCAACGTCTGCAAGGTCTTTTAATTTAAGTTATCACCTCACAGGCGCTAATGTAACTCCTGGTTCTTCTGGCCCACGCGAATTTTTAGTACGCTTATTATTTTATTTCCAAAAACAATGTGCAGGTTTATCACATTTCACGGCTTTTCCTGTTTTGTCTGCAATTTTTATATTAAATGATCCGACCCCCACAAACTAAACTTTTAAAACTGTAAATTAGGGAAATTTTATAATTTCATAATCGCAATATGCAGCTTTCCCTGACGGAAGAGCCCTTAAAACATTTGAGGGACTTCCTCATATAAGTTTTCATCAGTGTTAGCTCATCCAAATGAACATAGGAGTAATGATTTTACTGCAAAGATCGAGCGGAATTTCTCCTTCATAATTAGTTTCGTCTGGACAACTCTAAATCTTTGATTGTTATCTGCAAAGCTAACATTTTAGCTAGTCTACATCAAAAGGTAATTTTGCTACTTCTTCTTCAGGTTGAATGTTAACATTGTTTTTAGATTTGCATTGTTAAGTTTGAGAGTTTAAAGTTGAAGTTACTATTGCTTCTTTTAGTGAGCAAAACCCGTAATTTAAACCCTCAGGTATTGTTAACTGGCTAACTTTGGCCCCCGATTTGTCAACTTTTAGAAACGTATTATTTTCAGGGATTCAGTTATATTAAACCATACAATTTGTAAAAAATTTCATGAAGTGCAACCATTCTGGCCCCGCAATTGTTATCAATAGCATGTTCCAAAAACGAAGGACGGTCTTGAGTAGTTATTGTTACAAACATTTTTTAAACGAAATAAAAAATGAGCGCGTTCAAATATACTAAAGATGCAAAATATTCTGTTGGGCCGCACTACAATCTTAAAAAAATAGCAACTGATACTCTTGACATTGCTGTGACCCAGACTGACACTTTTCATAAAAAGGTGAGTACTCATTAAGCGATATCTTAACCCCCCTATTAAAAAAGACTACATCGCAAAAGTGTGGTTCAGTATCCGATGCAGTTTTATCAGAACCAGCTAAACTTTGCTGTGTTTTTGTGCATCAATGGGTGTGGAGTGTCGTATGCTAATCACTTAAAAAACATCCTGATCCTTTGGTTAGGTCAGTGTACAGATTTCATTTTATTACACCTTCAGACGTATTTTGATGAACTGCAAGCTCCATTACCAAATGACAAAAACCCTTTAAACCATTTTGCAACAGAATAGACATGAAGGCTTTTTAAAAGGGTCTGTAACGAATTCAATATTAATGTTAAGGGAAGACTTTAGACAAAAGTTGGATCTTAATCTGGCTTAGGCACCCTTATTTTTGGGGCGTGCACAGAAAGTATACTATGCTTGGAATCCTCCTTACACATCTTTTCTTCAGGCACGCTGTTCACCTAGGGTCCATGAGCAAGAGCATTTAAAAAAGCATGGACAACATTTATCTTAGACACTTCTAAGGGCCCAATAAAGCAGGAATAGAACGAATAAACGACTCTGTTCGTACTTACGTTTGGTGTTTGCTAGGTTCGCAAGCACAAACAAGATCGAGCATAACTGATCCCTTTTACTGGCCCTTTTATGCACAAAAAACAGTACTTGGCAATTTAGAGGGGCGCCATTAATTCTACAGTTGATTTGCTTCAAGTATTAAAAGGTACCAAAATGTTTTACAATACGCAAGATCGAAAGTAGACTTTGCTGTTGGCACTGGTTTATACTGCTCCTTCTGACCTCAGACTCCAGATAGGAACAATAATAAACTACAATTTAATGAAATCCTTGTGGCAGGCAATGAACAGAAAGTCGGGAAAAAACGAAATAAATTCTGAGCCCGTAAATATTGCAAGAGTAAACAAAACAAGATGACCCCCCAAAAATAAGCATCCCCAAACCGTGGTCCCAAAACCCGAAGGGCCCTTAAAAAAAAAAAATGACCATGAATACGAAAAAAAAAGCGCTTGTTTTTGGTTAACTTGCCTAGGATTACTTGGTCTTTATTTTACTAAAATTG
>CM031596.1:73457625-73492635 GCA_018398815.1 Conus ventricosus | reverse complement strand
AACTACGTCCTTTTTAAATGTTTCTAAAATCTTTTTTTAAACCCAGTTAATTTTTGACATAAAATTCCCCACACTTAAACCCAGCGTCTTCCACTTAAAGCTAGTTTTTTACAAAGTTTTTCTCTTTTTAAAAATTTGTCTCTTTTCGCTTTAACCGTCCCTCTTAATAAATAGTTTTCTGCTTTTTTTCAAACAAAATTTTAAAAACTCACTCGTTTAAAGGGTAGGGTCAAATTAAAAATATGTTTTTCTTTTGTCCATTTAAAAAATTTTATTATAATATTTCTTTTTTTCCATTTAAGGTTGGAAAGAAAAATTTACAAATGTGGGTCAAAATTTATAACGGTTAAAAGGTTAATAGGTTTGAAAGGGCAAATAAGTTTTCCCCCAACCAGTTTGTCCCCCAAATTAATGAACAAAGAAGGGGTTTTTTGTCATAAAGTTTAAAAACCCCCAAAAGTTTTATAACAGAATTTAAACAAAAAAAGTTTTTTATTTTTTCATAATCCCGTCCAAAAATTGTTGTATAAAAAAAAAAACCCTTTTGAGGCCTAAATGTTGGGAAAATTAATCCAAATTTTGGGTTTTGTAAATTGTTTTATTTTGTCCAAAAAATTGATTTTTTGGTTGTTTTTTATGATTTTAATATCCCCCAAACCCTTGTGAAGAACGAAATTTGGTAACGGGTTTAAAACGTTTTAAAATCTAAGTTTTTTCCAGCTTTAAAATTAATTCCTTTTTTAAGGAAAGTCCAAACCCCCCACAAAACCCCAATTTCCCCCCCACATTTTTTAAAGACAGAAATTTAAAAAATCATTGTTTAATTGGTCTCCTAATTTTTGCTTTTAAAAGAACGGGAAATTTTTTTTAAAACTTTTTTTAAAACCGGGTTTTTTTCTGTGGAGGATGTAAAAGTTTTTCCCAAACGGTTTTTATTTCAAATTTTTTTTCCCGGGTTTTGTCGTCTGGCCCTAAGAATTACATGTAAAGGGCCCCGAGTTGAATGCTTTTTTTGAAACTTTTTTTATGGTTTAAAAAAAGTAAAAGGGCTTTTTTGAAATTTAAAAATTTTTTTTCCCCTTTTTAAAAAATGGTTCAAGTCCATTTGAAATCAGGGTTTTTGGGAAAAATATTTTTATTCATACGGCCAACATTTTTTCTTCTAGATTGCGCAGTTTTTCAAATTTAGGAAACCTTTTTGCCGTCGCCAAAATCTTTACGTTTATAATTTCCCCCCTTTATTGGGGACTCAAAACCATTTCAAAACGCCCATTTTCCCATTTGTTCAAAGTCCGCAAGTCTGCAAGGTCTTGTTAATTTTTTAAAATTATACACCCCCAAAAGGGGCAATTTTAACTCCTTTCTTTGGCCCCCGGCCGGGCATTTTTTGTACAGCCTTTTTTATTTTATTTCCAAAACAAAGTGCAGGGTTTTCACATTTCAAGATTTTTTTCCTTTTTTTGTCCCGCAATTTTTATATTAAAAGAACCGAACCCCTTTCCCCCAAATAATCTTTTTAAACTTTAAAATTTGGGAATTGGGAAAAATTTCTTTTTTCGCAAAAATTTTCAGCTTTCCCTGGGAAGAGCTCTTAAAACAGTTTGGGGGCCCTTTCCTTTATATAAGTTTTCATCAGTGCTCAGCTCATCCAAATGAACATTGAGTAATGAATTTTTTAAGCAAGATCGAGCGGGTTTTTTCCCCCACAAAAGTAAGGGTTTTTGGGGGGTAACTCTAAAACCAAAGAATTTCCAGCCGCAAAGCCCAACATTTTAGCTAGCTCTTCATCAAAATATAAACCCGCTTCTTCTTCAGGCTTTTATTTTTAACCTTTTTTTTTTAAATTTTCATTTTTTAAGTTTGAGGTAAAGTCGAAGTTACCATTGCTTCTTTTAGTGGCAAAAAACCCTTAAAAAAACCAAACAGGTTTTTTTAACTGGACCTTTAAAAAAATTTTTCCCCGATTTGTCCCAAAATTTTTTTGAATTTGTATTATTTTTTCTGGGGTTCATTTTATTTTAAAAACCCAAAAAACTTTGAAAAAATTTCATGAAATTTCGACCCCTTTTTGGTTGCCCGCTTTAACGTTCTTAAAAAAGCATGGGTTTTTTTAAAAACGAAGGCGGTCTTTGGGGGTTTTTTGTTTCAAAAATTTTTTTAAAAGAAATAAAAATTTAGTTTCCTTTTAAAAATTTTGGTGCAAAATAATTTTGTTGGGCCGCACTACAATCTTTAAAAAAATAACAACCAAACTCTTGCATTTCGTTTACCCATCTGACACTTTTCATAAAAAGGTGATTACTCCATTTTACAAATTTTCTTAAACCCCCCAAAAAAAAAAAAAAAGGAAAAAAAAAAAAAAAAAAAAATTCATCGCCAAAAATGTGGTTTTAGTCATCCGATTGGCCCCTTTTTTTTAAACCATTTAAAATTTCTGTTTTTTGTTTCAACAACTGGGGTGTGGAGTGTCGTTTTTCGTCATTTTTAAAACATCCGATCCTTTGGTGGGCCCGATATAGATTTCTTTTTTTTTACACCCCTTTAGACGAATTTTTACTGAACGCAAGCCCCCATTACCAAAAGACAAAACCCTTTTTTAAAACCATTTTGGGAACAGAATGACATGAAGGGTTTTGAAAGGATTTTGGTAACGAATTTTAATTTTAATGTTAAGGGAAACTTTAACAAAAGTTTGGGTCTTTAAACATGGCTTAGGCCCCCCCCTTTTTTTTGGGGGTTTCACAAAAATATAATGTGCTTGGAATCCCCCCCTTTCACACTTTCCTTAAAGGGCCCCTTTTTCCCAAAGGGGCCAAGAGAAAAGCATAAAACAGCATGGCAACATTTATCTTAGACATTCAAAACAGGAAAAGAACGAATAAACGACTCGTTTCGTACTTTCGTTTGGGGTTTTCAAGGTTTTGCAAAGCACCAAAAAGAGAAACGGCATAACTGATCCTTTCTTAAATGTTTTTATGCCAAAAAAAAAATTTTAGCAAATTTAGAGGACCCCCAATTTTTTTTTACATTGATTTACCTTCAATATTTAAAAGGGACCAAAATGTTTTTACAATTTCGAAGATCGAAAAAGACTTTTCTGTTTGGGAAAAGGTTTTTTACATGCTGCCTTTTTTGGGCCTCAGACTCCAGATAGGCCCCAATAAAAAAACTACAAAAATTAAAACCTTGTGGCAGGGAATGAACAGAAAGTCGGGGAAAAAAAAAAAAAAAATTCTTTTGGGCCAAAAATTGCAAGCAGTAAACAAACAAGAAAGGGCCCCCCAAGAATAAGTCTCCAAACCCCGTGGTCCAAAGCCCCCAAACCGTTAAAAAAAAAATTGACCAATTTAATATGAAAAAAAAGCGCTTGGGTTTTTTGGGAATTTTCTTTCCCAGGTTTTCTTTTGGGCCCTTTTTTTTACTAAAAAAATTAAAACCCACTTTTTAAGGGGAAAACCCAATGTCCATAAGTGCTCACCATAAAGCCAACTTCTTTGCCTGCAGTAGACAAAAGCCCTCTAAAAAAACACCCCCCAATTAAAAAATGGTTTAAAACATCCCCGGCTTTTTCCGGCTAAATTTTTTTAAAAAACCCCGCAAGATGCAAACTTTTTTTTTTACCCATTTATTTGCAGGTTTGGGGGCGAGGTGGTGGGGGGCCCGGGCTTTGACCCCCGCCGCCGTTTAAAGCCCCACCCGTGTACTTTTTGGGAAATCCCCAAAGGGTGTTATAAAACTTACTTAAAGTGACACCTTGCTCCTAAACCCGTGTTCTTTTCCTTTCTGCAAAAGGGGTTGGGTCTTCATATAAAATTCTTTGGATAGTTTTTTTAATTTTGCCACTTTTTTCGCAATTGTTTTTCCCGGGGGGTAGACAAACCTTTTAGTTTTTGCTTTTTCTCTCTTTTCAAGATCCCTTTTGGGCCCTTTTGGGGGTTTTTCTTTCTTTAATATTTATGCCCCAAGTTGGGGTCCACAAACTTTAACAGTTTTCTTTTTCTCTTTTTAAAATTTTCTCATTTTGTTCACCCAGTTTTGCTTTAAAATTTTTTGTTAATTCGCCTCTGAAAGTTTCCCCAAAACTTTACAAGGGCCCCCAAATTTTCCCGCATGGCAAAAGGGGAACCATTAATTTTTTTTAAAAGCGTTTCTTTCCCGAAAAAACTGGGTTTTTGCCTTCTTTTAATTCCAACCCGTTGTTTTTTCCCAAAAAATTTAAGTTCCATGTTTTTTTAAATTTTGGGTTTTGCTGTTAGAAAATTCTTGCATTTTGTTTTGAAGTTTGCAAAATGCATCCCCCATCTAATTTTGGTTTTGAGCAATGCCAAGGCTTTAATTTTTTTAAAGCTCGCAGGGGTCTTTTTTCTTTAAATTTCCTAAGGCAAAAAAACCTTAATGGGCTCGTTTTTGTTAAAATGAACGCGTTGGGGGTTGGTTTGCTTCTTTTCAAACAAATTTGGGCCCTCATTTTTTTACTTCAAAAAAATTAGGGTCTTTAAAATTTGGGGGGTTCAAGCCTAAAAATTTTTAAAAAAAGCTCCGACCGTACTTTCTGTTAATTCCCCGCCGCCAAAAAGAGGTTTGTTGATCGTCTGTAACAAAAGTAATTTTTACCATGTGTCTCCAGGAACAAAAACCCTCTAATTTCTTCACCTTCAATGCCGGGCCCTGTTTCCTTTAAAAAATAAACTTTTTTTTTTGTTTTTAAAAAATGTTTACAAAAAATATGGCTCGATTCTTGACCCCATAAAGACCCGAAAGAACCCTTTGGCGTGAAAGGGGAAAAAACGGAAATTTTACTGTTCCAAATAATCCATCTACTATTGATGGGATCAAAAATTTTTACTGTCAAATTTCCCCGACCCAGGAGCGGTGAAGTGATTGTGCCAGGCTCTGCGCGTCTTACTTTTAAAAAAAGAAATCGAATCGGGAACAGACCCAAACAGGACAGTTTTTCCGAATTTGGGAAAGGGCAATCGTTAAAAAAATTTCAAAAAAACTTTAGGGGCCCAAAAAATTTTTTCTTTACACAATGCAGACAAAAATTTTTTTAAACCCAATTTTGGGTCTAGGCAAAATGGGAAAAGAAAGGGCTAACTTTCGTTTTTAAGGAATTTAAAATTTTAAAATGCCTAAAAAAATAGAAAAGGCGCCGCAGATGTTAAAAACGGGAAAAAAGGGGGGTACGTAGAAAAAGCTTTTGGGGAAAAAGCTTTTTTTATTCCCAAAAATTTTCGTTTTTTAAGTTGCGGGATGGCCGACCCATCAAGGGGATTAAAAGGGCCCGTTTTTCATATGAACAAAATTTTTAAAGAATACAAAGTGGTTTTTTTCAAATCAACAGACACCAAGGGAAAGTTTCACAACATTTTTTACATCCTCGTTTTTGAGGGTTTTACGTTTTTAGCAACCCTAATTTAGGGAAGGGTGAATTTACAACAATATCAGTCAAAATTTTGCAAAAAATTACGAAAGAGTGATTCATCATACAACAACTCCCAGAAGCAGGGCCCAAAACACTAAAATGGAATTTTAGTTTTTTGTGCTGCCCCCCCGATCGCCCTTTAAAAGGTTTTTTTAAATTTCTGTGTGAAGAAAAGAAGAACCTTTTAAAAGAGGAAGTGGGAAAAAATTTTTTAATCCCAAAATAACGAAAGGGGGAATGTTTCGGGTTGAGGGTAGTCCTAAACCCAAAACTTTCGCTAGCGGGGTTTGCCTTATCACAAAATTTTGGACCCAAATAAGAAAATTTTTTTTGGGGGCGGGGGGGGGGAAAATCCAACATAACCCCTGGTCTAAAGGGTCTACACCTTCACAGTGTAAGACCCTTTTTTTAAATTTTTTAACAACGAAAAAACGGTTTATGGATTGACCCAAGATCGAAAAGGGATAAACCCTTGCATGGGGGGGGGAAAAAGGGGGAACGGTTTTAAAAACGTAAAAACCTTCAAAAAGGGTTAAAAAAAAAAGTTGGGGAAAAAAACCCCCTTTAAAGCACATTTGTTTTTTTTAAAAAGATGCCCTGAATATTCAAAAAAACAGAATTTTAAAAAATATACTTTTCTAATTTTTTTTTTTTTTTTAAAAAACAGGGCTGTTTTAAATTTTTCCAAAAGTGCCAAAAGCGCCCGAGTCGCCAAACGAAGGGAATTTGAAAACCCCCAACATAAAAACTTTTAGATTAAAAAAACTTTTTAAAAAATGCAACAAAAAAAAAAAAGCAAAAACCTTTTCAAAATACAGGGAAAAACCCAACGAAGGTATTTGCTCCCTTTAATGCTGTTACCCCATTTAAAAACCCGGAGCATCCCACATAAGCGCTGTATCAAGGGGAAAAGTGTTGGGCCCCTTAGCAAAAGGGCATAGGGGCCACCCCAAACTTTTTCCTCTAGGTGGTTTTGTCTTTGCTCTCGGCCTGTTTTTCTTAAACTTTTAAAAGGGGTTGCTAGCAAAAAAATTTTAAAAAAAAACCCAAAAGCACACAGCTATGGTTTTAACTAATAACGGCCTTTAAATTAGTTCTTTCAAACTGGGGGGGCAATAAAAAAAGCCTAGCTGACTCAAAACACCCCGGATGAAGAATTTAACGTTTACAGGGGCCCATTTTTTAAAGACAAAAAAGACAAAAATTTTTTCTTCAAAAAAAGGCAAGGAAAAAGTTTTTCCCTAACGCCGGGCCCCCCAGCAGATTTAAAAAAAGGGGGAAATTTTTTAAAAAAAATAAACGAGACCCTTAAACTCTTTCTAAAAAGCTCACAATTTAAAAACACCCCAAAAAAAGGGGTTTTACTTTTGTTTTTTGATCCAACGTTTTAAAAAAAAACCCTTTGATATTGATTCTGAATTGGGGAAAGACTTTGGGAGTCGTTTTATTTTTTTTAATTTAAATAAATAAATTTTTATTAAAAAGAAACTCAACATGGCAAGTATATGAAGGACCGGGGAATTTTTTGAAGGAAAGTTTAAAGGGAAAAGGCCCTTTTGTCAAAAGCACTAAATTTTTAAGGGGTTTTAGAAGTCATTGATCCCAAAAAAACGTACCAAAACAAGTGTTGTTTTTGCTTTTTTCAAAATTTCCCGGTTAAAAAAACAATAGACCCCCCAGTTAAAGTAATTTTAGCTGTTTTAAACGACTATTTAAAATAAAAAAAAGAAAACTAGAAATTTTGGGTTCCCAAATAAAAAACAGGTTATTTTCTCGTTAAAGAAATTAAAAACCGGGGGAAACGAAACTGCTTACCAGTTGATGGGCCGCTGAAATTAAAGCCAAAAAAAGAGGGCTCCCCTTTTTGGTCGAGGGCGAAGTTTTTAAAAGGGTCAGAATTAACAGGCCAAAAAATTTTAGCCTATTGGGAGGCAAATCTTAATTCCCTACCTTCCCGCCTTTGTCGCCCAAAAAAGCGTTTTAAAAAAATAAAGAATTAAAAAAGACCAAAAAATGTTTTATGGGTGTGTTCCCCGCAAGGTTGCATCCTTGCCAAAAAAAGCAGAGAGAGTGTCAACTATCCCCTTACATCAATTTATCTAACTTTAGTTAATATCCTTTCCTGTTGGTATAGACCAAATTTATCAGTTTGAAGAAACAAACAAACCCCCTAACTGTTAAGGGATACCTTTGGGGTGAAGAAAAAATTTACTACCCCTTAAAAATGTCCAAGAACAGGCCCAACAATTGGGTGATCCAAACCCAAAAAACAAGTTTAAATTAAAATTTCTGATGTTTTTTACCGCTACCCCCCATTACACATTGATACGCCCCAATGAAGATTATTGGCTCATACTTCAAAAAAATTGGGGGATTTAAAAAAAATTCTGTAGAAAAAAATTTTTAAAAAGAATTTCCATCCGCCAGCCGGGGCAATTTAACAAAAAAACATTGATCGGTCCAGTTGACGTAATACAGAATAATTAGCCCCCTAAGGCATAAATCAGTTTTTTTGAAAATGGGAAAAAAAAATGCCAAAAAAACCCCTTCGTGTTTTCGGGAGACTTTTGAGTCCGGGTTTTTTGTTTCCTTTTTGAAGGGGCCAGCCCAAAAAACTTTGAAAAAAAAGTCTTAAAGAAATAATTTATCAGAAATTTTTTTCATTTGCCTTCATTATTGTTAGGTTTGGATGGCGCTCATTCCCGCACCAGAATTAATAAAAAGGGCCAAATTTCGGCTTTGAAGATTTTTTCAGCGCATCAGCAAGTGCGAAAAGACGTTCTAATAAACTGAATTTATCTGAAATCATAATGAAGCCCGAAGACCAACAACAGTATGACTCAGCCACACATTGTTGGATTTGTGGTTTAGAACTCAGTGAGGAAGCCAATCCAAAAGTAAGAGACCATGATCACATAGCGGAAAGTTCAGAGGAGCAGCGCACAACAACTGCAATCTTCAACTAAAGTTTGAACCAAAGACATGGAAGCTGCCTGTATTCTTTCACAACTTGCGAGGTTACGACCTCATCTTATATTGCAAGCAGTAACCAGCGCCTTCAGGGTAGCATGCATTGCACAGTCATCAGAAAAGTACATGTGTTTCACTTTAAATAACATGTCTTTTTATGACTCTATGCAACACATGATGGGTTCATTAGAGTCGGTGGCTATGTCCTTAAAGTCCTGCCCAATAACGGAAGAATATTTTGACCCAACTCTCGTTAGAAAGGGCGTTTATCCTTATGAGTACATGAACATTTGGGGAAAGGTTTGATGAAGACACACTTCCGCCTAAAGGCGCGTTCTTTTCTAGTCTTAGAGGAAAGGACATCAGTGATCTGATTACCAGCATGCTCAAGATGCGTGGCAGAAGTTAGAGTGTAAAACGATGGGAGACTATCATGATTCATACTTGATGTCTGATGTATGTTTGTTGGCGGACGTCTTTGAAAATTATAGGAAACCTGCATGAAACATTATAGCCTGGATCCTGCGCATTATATTTCTGCGCCCGGGATGAGTTGGGAGCTTTCTTAAAGTTTACTGGAGTACAGATTGATTTATTGTCTGACCTACCATGATTCAGATGATTGAAAACGGATTGCGTGGAGGGAATTAGTATGGCGTCGCATCATTACTGTAAAGCAAACAAAAAATACTTGGACGACTATGATCCAAGTAAAAGGTCTAACTATCTCTTTGTATTTAGATGCAAACAATCTGTATGGATGGGCAATGGCGCAATCACTTCCATTACGCAACTTTAAAATGCACACAGGTACAAATAATATTCAAAAAGCATTAAAGTGGTTGAGCAGTTTGACGCCGGGTCAACAGCGTGGATACATTCTAGAAGTTGACTTAGAATATCCACATGAACTCCATGACCTGCATAATGACTATCCATTAGCGCAGAAAGCCTAAAGATGAATCCAAGAGAGCCACCTAAACTTGTGCCTAATCTTCGAGGTAAAAAAAAATATGTCTGTCTTACAGACTTCTACCATTTTATTTAAGACATGGTTTGAAGTTGACAGCTGTTCATCGTATAATTGCTTTTGATCAAGAACAGTTCATGAAACCATACATCATGAAGAACACTGATCTTAGAACTAAATCCACAGATGCTTCGAAAAAGACTTTTTCAAGCTGATGAACAACAGCTGTTTTGGAAAGACTATGGAGAATCCGCACAAGCGCAAAGATGTCAGATTAGTCACTAAAGAGAACGAAGCAATTAAGCTGACTTCAAAACTAATTATCAGGACTTCAGAAGATTTCATGATCAGCTTTTTGGCATAATGATGAAAAAAAAGAAAGTCAAATTAGACAAGCCCGTATTTATTGGGTTTACTGTTTTAGAATTATCAAAGCTTTTGATGTTAGAATTTCTTTATGACTACTTTAAACCCTTGTATCCAGAGTCCAGAGTACTTTACACAGATACAGATAGTTTTGTTATAGATATCCCTACTGAAGACATCTATAAAGACATGGAAATCGAAGTGGCTAAAGGTCATGCGGGATGGTACGACACATCTGATTACCCTAAAGATTCGCCTTTGCATTCAATTACTAATAAGAAGGTTTTAGGAAAGATGAAGGATGAATTATCCGGAGGGGTGATTAAGGAGTTTATTGGTTTAAGATCGAAAATGTACAGTATTTCGAGCCAGGAGAAAACCATTAAGAAAGTAAAGGGAATATTCGCAGCGTTGTGCAGTCAAACATATCACATGACAACTACAAAGAAGCATTGTTTGGCAATAAGACTTTTCATCATGACAACGTAAAACTGCGATCTAATCTACATGAGATCAACGCAACAGTTGTAACAAAGAAGTCATTAGATAGAACAAACACTAAACGAGTATTTGTTAATCCAGAGTTTTCATATGCAATCGGGCACTGGAGGACCGCATAAACAGGGGGGTTTATATTTTTCATCAACTTTTATTATAAGAACAATCATGCTTCATCAATTCATTTAAATCTTTTCTCATGTTTGCTTGATGCGTTCGAATTTTTTTTATTATTTCAAGATATTTCTTTTTCCCAATTTGGGGGTTTGAGTTGTAGGTGATCTGGATGATTTAGCATGCATTGTTTAAATCTTCACAAATGTTCCCCTAATAGCATTACACGCATGAAATGATTCCCGTATCATTTTCAAGGTCTCTTCCTTTCCCATTCTTGTTTCGTTCTGCACTTCCTTCTGAGCTTCCATTTTAAACTCAAATATATTTACGTAAATTAACTAAGCAACTGGAACTGTGTCTGGTGGATTATCTGCAGTTCTTCCTTCAAAAAAGGGATCTTTTGAGGAGCTGGTTGTTTTGTTGTGTCAGTTTCTCGTAAATAATACACGGGCGGATTCATTTTTACAATCCTTTTTATTTCATATGGATCAACACTCCAAACTGGATCTGTTGCCCTGATGCGAGTGTCCCCTTCTGCTTCCCCGGTAAATAAAGGTACCTTACTTTCAAACCAAATGGTATAGTTTGCCGGATGAAGCCTCTCCTTCAACAACATTTATTGTTTTTCTTTGTGATTGCTTGTATTGGTTTTAGCCCTTTAAATTCTTCATTATTCATTGCGCGCAAAACTGAGGCAATCTTCTAACCCATTCTTGTTTGCGAAAATTTGTCAATAAGCTCTCTGTGATACTGGTAGGAAAAAAGTCTTTCAGATAACTGTTTGTTAAAGTTTTCAACTAAAGCCTGTGATCTGTGAACTCCTGGAATGCCTCTTTTAATGGTAACTCTATGTTTTTAAACAATAATTGATTCACTTGGCCTTTAAATTCTTTCCCATCATCGACTTGAATCATGCGAGGATAAGTTAAGGGGCCCCCTTGGTATATAGTTGTATAGCAACAGCAACAGCAGAAAGCACTCTTTTGTGTTTAACGGTTCCGCATCTTTGTATCTTGAAGCTATGTCAATGACTGTAAGTGCGTACTTAAATCTTTTTCGTCTAATCGTATCAGAGGGTAAATATAGAAGGTCCATTTGATGGGTGTCGTTTGGTATTGTATTCACAAAGTGTGGTCTCTGTATTCGTCTAGGGGCAGGTAAATAATTTGCCAAATCGCTTGTTTAGATAACCATTTCCTTCGCTGTTTGTTCACTGACTCCAGCTGCTTGGGTTAGCTTTTTAATTGCTGTGATTCCCTTCCAATATCCTTTTGGTGAATAATAGATTTTGTTCATTTTTATTCAGCCAATATTATGCGCAACCAAAATACACGACGGTCATGCCAAAGACAATAAACACGATTTCTTGCATCTTTTGTTTTTCTGATGGTTGATAAAAGTCACTGAATTTTGGTGGGGGCAATGTCTCGATTGGTTTGCCTGTTACAAGATAATATTCTTTTATTGCCTGGTCAACATCTTTAACTGTGTAAGCTGCATGCCCCTGTTTTTTTCAGTTTGTTATTAATAAAATCTAACTGCTCAATTCTCTGCTTTTCATAGGCGTCTTGTGCTGCAGCTAGTTGCTCCACAGCTTTGTTATGTCTTTTTCTCTCGCCGTCGTCCCGTAGTTTACTAAACGCGTAATTACTTCCGCTAAAAGCAAGCGCATTCACCACAGCGCCACCTATCATCATTACAAGTGAAGCCATTTTTTATAAATGTATTTTTTAATTTACATATTTTCTGGAATTATTCCTTGCTTAACTAGAAAATCTTTCGTAGCAAATGAAGCTGCAATGATAGCAATTAGCTTTGCTGAATCCTTTAAAGTCTAGTTTGCCAAGATCCGCTGGTTTAATTCTTAACAAGCTTTTACCAAGCATTGTGTATCCTACACTTAGGCCTCCAATAACGACAGAATGGGATACAAGGTTGGCAATAGTTTTTTCGGTGCTCATTTAAAAAAAAAAAATAATTATAATTAATAAAAACATGAACAGCGATGATCTACTACAGCTACAGGGCGGCCTAAACCTTCCTGAACTTATGAATGATCAAGTTGATGACCAAGCTATAATGCCCAAAAAGGAAAGACTGTATTCTTTGGCAGCATGTGGGAAAACAAAACAGTTCCTCGGAACTGAATTCAGCATAGAACAAATTCAACAGATGCCGCCACAAGACATTTTAAAGTATCATAACAGGTATGAAGCGCAACTTGGATCAAGAATGGTAAAAAGTGTTGGGCAAACGGTTCTTGTTTGTACACTAAACTAGTCAGTAGATTTGCTCCCCTTGATTCTGAACAAGATCTTACGTATGATTTAACGCAAGATCCAGTTTTAACAAAGTCATTAGAGTCTCTAGGGTGTGATCTGTATTACAGATTTGGAACATTGTTATCGCCATTAATCATGGGATTAATTACTTTTAATCATATAGATTTTATTTCCTTCAAAATGACCGAGCCAGAAAATCAGCAGAATCAGAAAACATTGAATCCCGTAAAGAAAGTGACCAGCGAGAAGCATCCTCATCCTGGGCGTGTTGAAGCAGGAAAAAAATTAGCAGAGTGGAACAGACAAAGAAATTAATGTTACAATCACAGAATATAACTCATCATGAAAACATAACACCGCCAACGCCAGAACAAGTTGATTCAATGCCAGCTATAAAAACTCCATGTGATTCAAGGCCTACAGCACCAAAGTCTTCATGGAATATTGAACTTAAAACTGTTGTCATTTTTGGCGCCCTTGCTGCTGCTGGGGGCGGTTATTACAGTTATAAAATATATAAACAATGGCAACAAAAACAAAAGCAGCCAAAAAAATCTGAACCACTAAATACAGAAGACAACAGCACGCCAGCACCGCCAATAACAAAAAATCATTTTGATCCATTTCAAATGGAATAATATTTTAAGAACTTAATTTTAAAATTTTTTTGATAAAATAGATCATGGCGGATTATTATTTGTTTAAAATGATGAAGTCAATAAATAAAGACATGGATCTATAAAAGACATTTCCATAGACCAGAATTGTAATCAATGTGGTTGCTTAGGATGTAAGAACTTCATTAAGATTTATGCTGACCGATCTCGCGCAGAAAACGCCGAGCAAGATATCCTCAGCGATGACGCGTTTTTTGAGGCGTGTGTGTACTAATTTAGACATCTACTATTTAAGATAAAACATAGATTGTATTTTTTTTTGATAATTATAAGATAACTTAAATAAGAACTTGGTTGTACTTAGAGGATGACTTAGTTATGATCTTAAGTTGACTTGGGTAAGAACTTGAGGATGACTTGAGGACAACTTAAGTAAGAACTTAGAAGTGACTTGAGGATGACTTGAGGATGACTTGAGGAAAAAATTGAGGATGACTTGAGTAAGAACTTAGAAGTGACTTGAGGATAACTTGAGAACAACTTGAGTAAGAAATTAGAAGTGACTTGATTAAAAACTTAACTAAGAACTTGAGGTGGCTTAAGGTGACTTTAAAAAAAAGTTTTTAATTTTTTTTAATTTTATTTTATTTTTAAATTTTTTTGTTAATTTTTTTTTTTTAATTT
Organism: Conus ventricosus; assembly: GCA_018398815.1. NCBI lineage: Eukaryota > Metazoa > Mollusca > Gastropoda > Neogastropoda > Conidae > Conus > Conus ventricosus. The sequence continues at coordinate 73,478,706 of CM031596.1, read as the reverse complement.
TTTAAAAAAATTTTTAATAATTTTTTTTTAATTTTTTTTATTTTTTTTTTTGACTTAAGGTGACTGAAAGTGATTTATCTCCCTTTAATTATGCAAAAAATATAATTACCTCCCCTGAATAAATTATCTATTTATAGATCAGTGAGAGAGAATTGATTATTAAAAGTTGTGTTTTTGTGTTTAATTTGCTAAAGTTTTTAATATAAATATTGTACAAAGTAGTACTAAGATGTACTTTAAAGCACAGTTGTTGTTTAACCTTTAAAACTATTCTGCTTGAATAAAAACAATTTTAATAAACACCCCCAATTATGCATAAACACCATAAAATTATGAGAGCTTTCAGTTTGTACAGTATATTTTATTAATCAAAAAGTATGCCTGCAGTGGTTTTGTGCTTGTTTTGTGTGGGTTCTGAAAAGTCTAAATTTGGCCCTCTTCTCTGCCCTCTAAGTGACCCTTCCAATTTTCGTGTTTCGTCTAGGTCACTGGCGCGGCTATAAACGCCCGCAAACCCCAATGTGTTGTCTGGGTCACTGGGGTGGCTATAAACGCCCGCAAACCACAATGTGTGTGTCCTAGGAAGGGCCACTGAAAAGGGGGGTAAGTGAATTGCCCCAAACTAGGCAAACTGAAAGTAGGCAACCAAGTGTAGAAATACCACTATTAGAGGCATATTCCCAAAACTCTTCGCATCTAGCCACATTATCTGTGATCCTCTGGATCTGGCTTGGGGCCCTAGGGCGCCATAGGGTCTCAAGTTAGACCCATGGGTGATCAGTAATGTGGCTAGATGCGAAGAGTTTTGCATTTTTTTTATTGAAAATGATCAGGAAAAACATAGGATTAAGCAAAAACTGAAATCTGAAAAGTTTAGTAAATTAGTATTGAAAACGGATAATCCTACACAGTATGTATGTTTGTAGGGTAGAGAACAGGAAAACACCGATTTTGGAGTTGCCCGGTTGAGACCGGGTGAGCCCGGGTGAGACCGGGTGAGCCAGAATCGGTGTTTTCCTGTTCTCTGACTTCCATGATTAGTAGTAGTAGTAGTAATAGTAGTAGTAGTAGTACTAGAGAGCAGCAGCAGCAGCAGCAGCAGCAGCAGTAGTAGTAGTAGTAGTAGTAGTAGTAGTAGTAGTAGTAGTAGTAGTAGTAGTAGTAGTAGTAGTAGTAGTAGTAATGGTAGCAGTTCGTCCAAAGCAGTTAACGTACTTGTTAAGGTCATTCCATGACATTTGAAAGTGATTTTCCCGCCAGGAGTTTAGCAGTGTTTTCTTTAGATTTGATAGGGCATGATGTATTGTATACAAGAGAGGAAAAGGGTACACCTGAGGGTGCGGATAGGACCAAAGAAGTAAAACAATTCTGTGCCACCCTTGGAAGCCTGCGCTGTGTTCACATGCAGTATTGTATACAATACAGTGACTGAACAGGCTTTGGCAGTCCTGTACCAGAAAAAGCATCAGTGTCCACCACGGCTGTTCAGAGCGAGTTCTTTAGTGTTCAGCGAAGCAAGGGAGTTAACACCTCTCCGGCTGCTGCACTTGCCAAGGTCAGAGAAGGCAGTGTTTACTGCAGGCGGCTCCCTACCCCTAGCTTACTGCGCTGTACACAGCGCTGCCTGTCAGCCGTGCACACAACAAGTCCAGCAGCTGTGTTTTCGGCATTGCTGCGCGGCCGTTAAAAAGGGGTTGTCAGTTTGACAATTGGTTGTTGTCGTGAAGAATATAATACTTATACGCTCCTGAGACAACTGTATTGGCGAATCATGTTGACTACTACTGATGTTTTCACCGCTACCGCATTACACATTGATACGCACCAATGAGTAGATTATTGGCTCATACGTCAAAAAATGAGGGCATAAACAAGAATTTGTAGAAATGTTTAAACAGGAATGCCATCTTTCCAGCCGCGCTTGAACATAAGAAAACATTGTAGTAGCCCGAGTTGACTGTAATACAGAACTAATTACGCCCAGAAGGGGGGGGGGGGGAGGGGGTCAGTAAAGTTAGTTTTAAGAACTGGAAAAAACTGCAAAATTACTCCATTAGTAGTTTAGCAGACTTCGAGTCGCTTAATGTTCCTTATGAAGGGCCAGCGCCACAAAAACTTCCGGAAAAAGCAGTCTTAATGAGTAATCATCAGATGTGGTTTCATTTGCCTTCTTTTTGTTAGGTCGGATGGCGCTCATTTCAGCACCAGAATTATATAGAGGACAGAGCGGCCTAGGAAGATTTTTACAGGCGCATGCCGCAGTGCGCAAGACTGTTCTAATAATCTGAATTTATCTGAATCATAATCGACGCCTGAAGACCAACAAACAGTTATGACTCAGCCACACATTGTTGGGATTTGTGGTTTAGAACTCAGTTAGAAGCCAATCCAAAAGTAGAGACCCATGATCAAACATTAGCGGAAAGTTCAGAGGAGCAGCGCCACAGTAAATGCATCTTCAACTAAAGTTTGAACCAAAGACATGGAAGCTGCCTGTATTCTTTCACAACTGGCGAGGTTACGACTCTCATCTTATATTGCATGCAGTTAACCAGCGCCTTCTGGTAAACTGCATTGCACAGTCATCGGAAAAAGTACATGTGTTTCACTTTATAAATAAATGTTTTTTATGAATCTATGCGCAAACAAATGATGGGATCATTAGAGTCGCTGGCTATGTCCTTAAAGTCCTGCCCAATAACGGAAGATATTTTGACCCAACTCTCGTTAGCAAAGGCGTTTATCCTTATGAGTGCTTGAACAGTGGGAAAGGTTGGATGAAGACACCATTCTTACGCCTAAAGGCTGCGTTTCTTTTCTTGTCTTAGAGGTAAAGGACTTCAGCGATTCTGATTACCCAGCATGCCGCCACTAGATGGTGGCAGAAGTTAGTTGTGCCAAGATGCGTGGCAGAAGTTAGATTTGTAAACGTTGGGAGACTATAATGGACTCCTACTTGATGGATGATGTATGTTTTGTTGGGGATATTTTTGAAAAATTATTGGAAGACTGCATGAAACATTACTGTTTGGATCCTGCGCATTACATTTCTGGCCGCGATGAGTTGGGATGCTTTTTCTTAAAAGTTTACTGGAGTACGAGTGATTTATTGTCTGACCTACCAATGATTCTGTTGATTGAAAACGGATTGCGTGGGGGGAATTAGTATGGCGTCGCATCATTACTGTAAAGCAAACAACAAATACTTGGACGACTTATGATACGGAGTGTAAAACGGTCTAACTATCTCATGTTATTTAGATGCAAACATTTCTGTTGGATGGGCAAATGGCGCAATCACTTCATTTAGTAACTTTAAAATGTACACAGATAGGACAATCCGAAAAATATTCAAAAGGCATTAATTGGTTGGGCAGTTGAAGCCGGGTCAAAACAACGTGGAGACATTCTAGATGTTGTCTTGGAATATCTCATGAAACTCCATGACCTGCATAATGACTTTCCATTAGCACAGACTGATAAAAGTTAAATATGAATCCCAAGCAGAGTGCAGCCTAACTTTGTGCCCAATCTTCGAGGCAAAAAAAAATTATGCATCTGCCATTACGTCTTCTACAATTTTATTTAAGACATGGTTTAAAGGTTTACAGCTGTCCATCGTATAATTGCTTTCGAATATCAAGAACAGTTCATGAAACAATACATCATGAAGAACACTGATCTTTGAACTAAATCACAGATGCTTCAGAAAACCTCAAAAACCTATCATCCCAACCCGCTGTTTGGAAAGACTATGGAGATCCGCACAGGCAAAAGATGCTTCTCAAGATTAGTCACTAAAGAGAACGAAGCAATTTAAGCTGACTTCAAAACCTAATTATCAGAACTTCAGGAAAGATTTCATGATCAGCTTTGGCACAGTTAATGATGAAAAAAAAGAAAAGTCAAATTAGACAAGCCCGTATTTATTGGGTGTACTGTTTTAGAGAATTATCAAAGCTTTTGCTGTTAGAATTCTTTATGACTACTTTAAAACCCTTGTATCCAGAGTCCAGAGTACTTTAACACAGTATACAGATAGTTTTTGTTATAGATATCCCTATGAAGACATCTATAAAGACATGAATCGAAGTGGCTCTCTAAAGGTCATGGCGGGATGGACGACACATCTGATTACCCTAAAGTTCGCCTTTGCATTCAATACTAATAAGAAGGTTTTAGGAAAGATGAAGGATATGAATTATCCGAGAGGGGTTGATATTAAGGAGTTTATTGGTTTAAGATCGAAAATGTACGTATTCGATAGTCAGGAGAAAACATTAGAAATGCAATGGAATTCTCGCAGCGTTGTTGCAGTCATAACAATAATCAATATGACAACTACAAGAAGATACTGTTTGGCAATAAGACTTGTCTCATGACAACGTATAAAACTGCGATTAATCTACATGAGTCAACACAACAGTTGTAACAAGAAGCCATTAGATAGAACAACACACATAACGACGTATTGTTATCCAGAGTTTTCATATGCATCGGGCACTGGTGGACCGCATAAACAGGGGGGTTTTATTTTTCATCATCTTTTATTATTAAGATCAATCATAGCTTCATCCAATGCATTTAAATCTTTTCTCATGTTTGCTTGATGCCGTTCAGAATGAATTTTTTTTATTATTTCAAGATATTCTTATTCCCAATTTGGGGGTTTGAGTTGTAAGTGATCTGGATGATTAGCATGCCATTGATTACTCTTCACAAATGTTCCCCTAATAGCATTACACGCATGAAATGATTCCCGTATCATTTTCAAGGTCTCTTCCTTTACCATTCTTGTTTCGTTCGCACTTCCTTCTGAGCTTCCATTTTTAACTCAATATATATTTACGTAAATTAACTAAGCAACTGGAAAAATGTGTCTGGTGGAATTATATGCAGTTTTCCCCCCCCCCTTCCACAACAGATCTTTGAGGAGCTGGATTGTTATGTTGTGCGTTCAGTTTCTTGTAAATAATTAAACGCGGCGGATTATTTATTACCATTCTTTTATTTCATATGGATCAAACACTCCCAAACTGGATCGGTTGCCTGATGCGAGTGTCCCCTTCTGCTTCCCCGGTAAATAAATGTACTTACTTTCAAAACCAAATGTAATAGTTTGCCGGATGAAGCCTCTCCTCAACAACATTTTATTGTTTTTCTTGTGATTGCTTGTACTGGTTTTAGCCTTTAAATTCTTCATTATTCATTGCGCGCAAAACTGAGGGCATCTTCTAACCCATTCTGTGTTGCGAGAATTGTCAATAAGCTCTCCTGTGATACTGGTAGAAAAAAAGTTTTCAGCTAACTGTTTGTTAAAGGTTTTCAACTAAAGCCTGTGATTTGAATCTGTGACTCTGGAATGCCCTCTTTTAATGGTAAAACTCTATGTTTTTAACATTATTGATTCACTTGGGCCTTTAATTCTTTCCTATCCATCGACTTGAATCATTGCGAGGATAGTTAAAGGGACCTCGTTGGTATATCAGTTGTTATGGATCAGCAACAGCTGAAGCACTCTTTTGTGTTAATGGTTCAGCATCTTTTATCTGAAGCTATGTCAAGGATTGTGAGTGCGGACTAAATCTTTTTCGTCATAATCGTATCCTGGGGTAAATATAGAAGGTCCATTGGATGGGTGTCGTATGGTATTGTCTTCACAAAGTGGGGTCTCGGTATTCGTCCTAGGGGCAGGTAAATTAAATTGCCCAAATCGTGTTTAGATAACATTCTTCGCTGTTTGTCAATGACTCCAGCTTGCTTGGCTTAGCTTTTTAATTGCCGTGAATTCCCTTCCAATATCCTTTTGGTGAATAATAGATTTTGATTCAATTTTTATTCAGCCAATATTATGCCGAACAAACTACACGACGTCATGCCAAAGACAAGTAAACACGATTTCTTGCATCTTTTGTTGATTGATGGTTGTAAAAGTCTTGAATTTTTGGTGGGGGCAAATGTCTCGATTGGTTGCCTGTTACAAGATTATATTCTTTTATTTGCTTGATCGACATCTTTAAATGTGTAAAGTGCATGTCCCTGTTTTTCGGGTATTGTTAATGAAATGGTCTAACTGCTCAATTCTCTGCTTTTCATAGCGATCTCTGTGCTGCAGTAGTTGTCCACAGCTTTGATAGTCTTTTCTCTCGCCGTCGGTCCCGTAGTTTACTAAACGCGTAATTACTTCCGCTTAAAAGCAAGAGCATTCACCACAGCGCCACCTATCATCATTACGAGTGAAGCCATTTTTTATAAATGTATTTTTTATTTTAACATATTTTATACTGTCTGGAATTATTCTTGCATTACTAGAAAATCTTTCGTGGCAAACGAAGCTGTTACATGTTAGCAAGTTTGCTTTGCGGAATCTCAAAGTCTAAGTTTGCCAAGATCTGCCTGTTTTATTTTTAACAGGCTTTTACAAGCAGTGAGTATCCTACACTTAGACCTCCCAATACGGCAAGAATGGTATTACAAGGTTGGCATAGTTTTTCGGTGCTTCATTTTAAAAATTAAAATAATTATAATTAATAAAAACATGAACAGCGATGATCTACTACAGGCTACAGGTGCGGCCCCCCCTAAACCTTCTGTAACTTATGAATGATCAAGTTATGACCAAGCTTTAATGCCAAAAGGAATGACGGTATTCTTAGGCAGCATGTGGGAAAACAAAACAGTTCCTCGGAACTGAATTCAGCATAGAAACAAATTAACAGATGCGCCACAAGACTTTTAAAGTATCATAACAGGTATGAAGCGCAACTTGGCTCAAAGAATGGTATAAAAAGTGTTGGGCAAACGGTTCTTAGTTTGTACACTAATACTAGTCAGTAGATTTGCTCCCATTGAATTTGAACAAGATTTACGTATGATTTAACGCAGATCCAGTTATAACAGTCATTAGAGTTCTAGGGTGTGATCTGTATTACAGAATTTGGAACATTGTTTATCGCCATTATCATGGGATTAAATTACTTTTAATCTATATATTTATTTCCCTTCAAAATGGACCGAGCCAGAAAAATCAGCAGAATCAGAAAAAATTGTTTCTGTAAGAATGTGACCAGCGAGAAGCATCCTCATCCTGGGCGTGTGAAGCAGGGAAAAAGATTAGCGCTTGCCAACAGCCCCAAGAAAATTATTGATTACAATACAGAATATAACTCATCATGGAAGACTAACCCACCGCCAACGCAGAAAAAGTTGTTTCATGCCAGCTATTAAAAACTCCATGTGATTCAAGGGCCTACAGCACCAATTCTTCATGGAATAATTGAACTTAAACTGTTGTCATTTTTGGCGCCTTGCTGCTGCTTGGGGGCGGTTATTACAGTTATAAAATATATAACCAATGGCAACAAAAACTAAGCTGCCCAAAAAAATCTGAACCACGTAATACAGAAAAAGACACAGCACGCCAAACCGCCAATAACAAAACATCATTTGATCCATTTATAATGCAATAATATTTTATGAACTTAAATTTAAATTTTTTTGATAAAAAATAGATCATGGCGGATTATTATTTGTTTAAAATGATGAAAGTCAATAAATAAAGAAATGGAGTCTATTAAAGTCATTTCATAGACCAGAATTTATCAATGTGGATGCTTAGGATGTAAGAACTTCATTAAGATTATGCTGCCGATCTCGCGCAGTGAACGACTGAAGCAAGATATTCTCTCAGCGATGGGCGTTTTTTTGAGGCGTGTGTGTACTATATTAGACATCTACTATTTAAGATAAAAACAGATTGTATTTGTTTTGGATAATTATAAGATAACTTAAATATGAACTTGGTTGTACTTAGAGGATGACTTAGTTATGATCATTAAGTTGACTTGAGTAAAACTTGAGGATGACATGAGGACACTTGAGTAAGAACATAGAAGTGCTTGGGATGACTGAGGATGACTTGATGGATGACTTGAGGAAATACTCGTGATGACTTGAGTAAGAACATAGATGTGACTTGAGGATAAATTGAGAACAAAACTTGGAGTTAAAAAAATAAAGAACTTAGAAGAGACTTGATTAAAAAACTTAACTAAGAACTTGAGGTGCTTAAGGTGACTTTAAAAAAAAAAAAAAAATTAATTTTTTTTTTATTTTTTCTTTTTAATTTTTTTAAATTTAAAAAAAATTAAATTTTTTTACATAATTTTTTTTTATTTTTTTAATTTTTTTTTTGACGCCCTCCCCCCCCCCCCCCCCCTCTTTAAGGTGATGACAGTGATTTATCTCCCTTTAATTATGTCCAAAAAATATAATTACCTCCCATGATTAAATTATCTATTATTTAGATCAGGTGTGAGAATTGATTATTAAAAAGTTGTGTTTTTCCTTTTGTGTTTAATTTTGCTAAAGTTTTTATATAAATATTGTACAAAGTAGCTACTAAAAGTACTTTAAAGCTCGTTGTTGTTTACCCTTTTAAAACTATTCTCTTGAATAAAAAAACAGTTTTAATAACACCCCCAATTATGCATATACACCATAAATTTTGAGAGCTTTTCAGTTTGTACAGTATATATATTAATCAAAAAGTGTAAGTTGGGATTATGCCTGCGGATGGTTTTGTGCTGTTTGTGTGGGTTCTGAAAGTCGAAATTTGGACATCTTCTATGCCTCTAAGTGACCCTTCCAATTTTCGTGTTTCGTTCTAGGTCACTGGCGCGGCTTTAAACGCCCGCACAACCACAATGTGTTGTCTGGGTCACTGGCGTGGCTATAACGCCGCCAAACACATGTGTGTGTCCTAGGAAGGGCACCTGAAAAAGGTGGGGTAAGTGAATGGCCCCATAAATAGACAAATGAAAGTAGGCAACCAAAGTGTAGAAATACCATATTAGAGGCATATTCCCAAAACTCTTCGCATTTAGCCACATTATCTGTGATCCTCTGCATCTGTCTTGGGGCCCTAGGGGCACCATGGGGTCTAATTTAGACCCGTTGATGGGTGATCTGTAATGTGGCTAGATGCGAAGAGTTTTGCAATTTTCAGGAAAAAATAGGAATAAGCAAAAATGTATCTAGCTACGTTATGCATATTCCTATCACTCTCTAGCTAGCTATGCATAATCATATCACTCTCTAGCTAAGCTATGCATAATCCTATCACTCCTAGCTAAGCTATGCTTAATCTATCACTCTCTTGCTAGAAGCACAATCCTACTCTCTCTAGTAAGCGTTGCACACTCCTATAACTCCACAGCTGAGATACGCATTTGGTTGCACGTCTGTTTAATGTGTGATAACACGAAGATAAAGGATGCATGGATCATTGATTACTTGTTGGGTTCAATACTTGAGCTGAAGTGGCATACTCTGTTAATAACTTTCTGATAAACTCTACTGCTACTGTCTTACACTGGAAAAACAAAAACATCTTTTCAAAAAATTGCCAAGGATGTTATAGTACTGAACCAATGATAAAATAATTAACCTTGTCATCCCATGACAAAAAATGACTCTGTCTTTCACTAAAAATTGTCATATCTGTAATCATGTAACAAGCATCTCAGCATAACAACATGACTATGTCTTTCACTAACATGTCATTTATGTAATCAAGTAACAAGCATCACAGCATAACTCATAAACTTGCTCTGGATTTGAGATTTTCCACACTGTAAAAAACCTGAACAGAGTGCTGTCATTTTTTTTTTTTTTTCCGCTTGACTAAGCCATAAACTTACGTTAAATTCAGTGGTTCAGACTATGAAACGCAAAAAAATAAAGAAAGAAAAAGAAAAACCCAGCGAATGGTCCTTAGACCAGATAAACCCACTGGGCATGTACCATTCTGCCAATATCAGAACCATTGTGAAGAATCACTAAAAGCATTAAATAGATCTAAAACATGGAGTTGCAGCTACAGAATTATAAAACTTTTTGAATGGAAGTATTCTGCATGGTCTATTTTCAAGTTCTATTCACCTGTGAGCATTGGCTTTGCTTCTAAATGAACATTTGTTTTCTTTTTCAAACACTAGTACAGTTAAAAGTCTGTTTTTTAAAGTTCTTAACTCTATCAGTTAAATGTCTGTTTTTTAAGTTCTCACTCTATCAGTTTTAGTTATTTCAATTACGTATGCCCTAATGTGCGTCGATTGTCTTGAAAATGAGCTCAGTCTATGACATTTGTCAGCAAAGGTAGATTCAATATGCAAATTACTCCTTCAAGTTTGCAAACCAAATAAATGCCATGGGGAAAAAAATTACAGTTCTTTTCTCATTGGATGCCACTTTAGGTATAGGTTAAATTAAGTCCCTACCCCCTCCCCCCCCCCCCCCCCCCCCCCAAACTCCTTCCCACCTCTCCTCCTTTCGTTTTGCAGAAGGTTCATAGCAGCCCTCACCCTGACACGACCCCTCTTTCTCGGTCGCCCATCCTCCTGGCATGAATTCATTCAAATTAGGCTCGACATGACCCCCTCTTTCCGTCGCCCATCCTCCTGGCATGAATTCATCAAATAAGGCTCATGATTTTCAAAACAACTCCTCGTTCTCAACCATCTTCAAAACAATCTGAACTCTGAAAATCTGCTTGCAAGTCAGATTTTAATGCAGGAGCTTTCAAAGAAACCTCTGCGACACAAACAAATGGACAGAAACAAACCTGCCCAGACATGATCTCTGGCAGATACACTGAAATTTTCGTTGTCCTGAGTGTTTTGTATCTTGGCTGAAGAAGACCTTAGAGGTTTAAATGCATCGTTTTTTGTCTTGTGATTCCTTTCTCTACTTTTTTTTTGGCAGTGCGCTATTAATTACATTTAAAATTTGAAATCAGACAGTTTATTCCCTGCCTTTTGGGTCTCAGGTAGGTAGATGGAGTGAGTGAGAAGACTCTCTTACAGCCCTTATTTTGTTACAGTTTGAAGGAGAAATGAACAGATGAGACCACGTAAGGGATTCTATACATGTCATACATTATGCAGGGTATCCCTAAATGGGGTTGTTAGCATTTCCGACAATTTCAGGCCATCAGTAGCTTCTGGTACCTTTTCAACTATTTTTTCTTTCAGGCAAGGAAAAGAGACATCTGGGGAAGACTTTTCACTGGTATGATGCCGCCAAAGCATGAAAACCTGACCTACTTCTGGAACATCATTAGGCGCTCAAAGGGATAATTAATACCTTGCTTCCCCCTAATAAATGAAACCTTCGTAAAACTTCTTTTAGAATGAGGGGGGGGGGGGGGGGGGAGCAAGCTTCAAAACCAAAATGCCAGTTTTCCCCACTTCCTTTTTAACTCTGAAACCCTGCTACCTCTATGCCAATGTCTCTCTCTCTCTAAAAGTGTGTGTTTGCGCATGCATGTGCTTGAATGCGTGCACACATTTAAGTGTGCGGGCGGGCATGCACACACATGATGAGCTTCACAATCCCTATATACTTGTTTGCATTTTTTATAAGCATTTGCAATTGAAGCTACAAAGCAGGACTCCCAGTGACACACATTCTGCATATCATAATGCACTAGAAACACTTTTAAAATATGCTTCAGACATCAGTCAACCCTCTGAAATTGAAAAATAGCTGTAACTTGACCCTGTAAAAATCTACAAAAAATAAAATATTAAAAAAATAAAATAAATTCACATAACCACAACAGAGCCTGCAAATCATTTACTGGTTTTTCCAGTCAGTGTTAAAAAAAAAAAGCTGTTCCAATTCTTGACACAGGCAAATACAAATGTTCCCAACCCCAGTGCATTTTACAATTTAAAAAAAAAAGCTGTTCCAATTCTTGACACAGGCAAATACACACACGCGTGTGCACACACACAACCATGCATGACACACACACACACACACACACACACACACACACACACACACACACTTCCCACCATTTTTTTTCTTCTGCTAATTGTTACACAAAACTTAAGCAGTGAATTAACTGAGGTCAAGGCCCTGTAGCCTAAAGCAGAAAAATGGAGTCTGTTGACCTTTAAATCCATTCTGAGGATCAGGTGACTGCTTAAAAACAACAACAGCTAGTGGGACACTTTCCAAGTACATTGAACACTACACACCAACAGAATGCCTGTCCTACAGTATTACAAGTTATGATGTAATTTGACCCCTACAGCTTCCTCCCTTTCTTTCTTCTTTAGGAGAATCTATCATTCTATGGCTCTCTTCCAATAGCTAATTTCAAAGGGCATTTGAGGCCTTCTCCATTTGCAAGCCTCTGATAGCAGACTATGGCACAATTACAGGAGTCAATACCTCTGTGCTGCTACCCTGCTGGCTGAGAGAGAGGCAGCTTTCTATACATGTGGCAGAGTGGATAGCAACATATCTGCAGCAACACCTAACATGTGTAGATATTTGTAGTCTGGAGTTCTCAGCCTGAATGATTGAGTCTGACTCTGAAAGACAGACTGAATCAGTAATATTACTATACTACTGTGTGGTCTTTATGGATGCTTGCTCTGGTGAAACCTATGATAATATTGAAAGTTCACATTTGACAGGAAATTTTACAATGTCATGGAAAACATCACACAGATCTCACTGCACTGGTGTACTTACTGAATCAGTAATATTACTACTGTGTGGTCTTTATGGATGCTTGCTCTGGTGAAACCTATGATAATATTGAAAGTTCACATTTGACAGGAAATTTTACAATGTCATGGAAAACATCACACAGATCTCACTGCACTGGTGTACTTCACTTTGCTGAGAATTTGATGTTTCATCTTTCATCCTTAATGTTTCATTGCATGTTAAGTGACTGCGCTGCAAAGGTTACACACAACTAGGGCAACTTGGAGGATCTAGTAACATTTTATGTCAACAGATGAATGAAAATGAGGAAGAACTCAGCTGACTGACTGACAGGTTAAATTCTTTACATTATCACTCAAGCAAAAATGTAAAGTTTAAAAGTCTTCAGACTTTTTTCTGCGCTGTTTTCATTAAATTTTTGTCTTTAGTCTGCATGCACTCTATAACATAAGCAAAAAAACATGTGCACACACTCACATGCAAGCTCACACATGCAGGACATGTATACCCACACACATGAACATTCACCGCAAGACTTTAGCTAATATTTAAATGAATTTTGTGTGCATAGGAGTGTACAAATGCAAACAAAAAAGAAAAGAAAAAAAGAAAGAAAGAAAGAAAAAAAAAGTTTTATGGGCACAGGTTTGTACTTAAAAGTTTGCATTCATATCATTACTGAAGTTCAACTGATACACAATGGTTGAAAATGGGCAGAGGTGGAATGAATAGAAGAGGAAATGCATCAGACTGAGTAGAGAGAAGAGGGATGGGAAACAGGGAGGGGCAGGATGGGGCTTGAACAAGCTGAAGGGTAGGGATGGAACTAGGAGGGTGGAGGAGTAGAAAGGAATTGTACCTAGGGGAAAAAACCCAACAACTTTTACTTTTTCCCCACATATTTTTGCTAAATGAAGGACAGGATTGGTTACAACTCCTCCTCCCTCTTGTGCTTGGCTAGGCACAACAACCAGCAGAGATTGCTACCTGCCAAAGCATAAATTTGTCACAGCACCCTACATCTTGGGATCATGGCAAGACAATGACGACAATGACTGTTATTCTGGGATGTTTCCCTTTTTTTTGCTTCCCAGTTTGTCTGTTTATTCATTTTCTTATTTTTTTGTTTAGTTCTTCCTCTCACACAAACCTGATCAGACAATATTTGTTCAACCTCATTTGCCTCTCTTCACGTTTGGGAAACCTGTTGCTATCCAAATGGACTCAGAGTATGGAAAACTTTGCTTTAATAGTGGTACAGAAAAAAAACTGTTCCTCGTTACAAGTTTGTCAAACCAGCAACATCTGTTGATCTGGTCAATAATAAAATTACAGAACTCTGTAAAAACCTAATGTAATTTACACAAAACAAAAGTTTCATCATCTTCTTCCTCTTAAAACTAGCCCTGATGTGGCCCTTTGCGGTCGGCTGGGCTATAAGCAACATTATCTTATCTTATCTCCTCTTAAAACTCTTGTTGCTCTTCTTTTCTCAACTTTCGCTTTCTTTCCTTCCTTTTTCTTTGCAACTTTTCACTTCCTTTTTTTCTTTCTAAATTTCTGCCTTTCCTTCTTCCTTCTTCTACTCCAACTTGACTTATTTAGTTATTACTTCCCCATTAGAGAGAGGTGCAGATAATTCACTGTTACTACATCCCTGTCTCATAATGGGTGAAGGATATGGGTGGTCAAGGGAGGACATAGCATTTGTTTCTTTTCATTCATTTGTAATCCCAAAGTATGATGGGTGAAGGATGACAGACATGACCAGAGAAACAGCACTGAATCCATTAATTTACTTCTTTGTTTTTGCACTTAGATCTCTTGATGTTTATCGACAGATTGAGCTGAAATATAGTATGTCACTCCCTTTCAACTAGGGGACAGTCAAAACAAAACCCAACATTTGAAAGTTCACCGACACTAGGTGACAGAGCCAAAACATCCAACTCTCAAGGGAAGGAGAAGGGAAGCAAAGCACATCAGATCAGCTCTTGTTTTGAAATGTCACTATTAACTGTCTCTATTGTCTATTCAGGTTGTTCTTTCTCCTCCACGGCTATAAGCAACATTATCTTATCTTATCCCACAGATATTTAGCCATTAGCCTAATGAGGGAGAAAGATTCACACAGGTACAGCATCACACATACCATATCTATGTATCCTAATACTTAATGTACTTGCAGAGATAAAATATACCGAAAATCAAATTTGATTCAACTTCGTCATTCTTGTTTGAAGTGCTAAAAATCGATCGCCCCACAACAAAATTAAAGTGACCCTACCGTCATTTATCAAACATTTCAAATGCCCTACTCTGTTTATGTCATTGAAATGCCCTACTCTGTTGATGTCACTGTGTATATTATGATCACAAACATGCAAAGCCATTATATCATCCATGATGTTGATCTTCTACATCTTCACAATGACATCAAAATGATAATGTTAAACTTTTACTATGCAAAGGCTACACACACACACACACACACACACACACACACACACACACACACACACACACACACACACACAAAACAAAACAAAACACAAGCAAAACAAATCAAATGAATATAAATACTGACAAATTCATATGTCCAGCTATCTGCCAGGCTGTATAAGTGGAAAGCTGAATAGGTTGTGGGGAAAAAAATTTTCCCAGGTAAGTGGGTTTATCCAGCTGTGACTATACTAGTATGGTAATTTTCTGCCTACAAGATGACACAGCACATTGGGCACATGCCCTTATTTGATTTCATTCATTTTTTTTTTTATTTTGTTCAGTGAAACAAACTTCGGATGTGGTACACATACACTGAGGGGGGAAAAAGGGTGAGAATCAAATTGCAAAATGCTCTTGTAACTGAACAGAACCTATCAGGTCTGTGAAGTAGAAGAAATTAAAAGCAACAAAGTCAGTCAGAAACAAAGAAGACAGAAAAAAGGAGAGAAAAAAAGAAAGACAAAAAAAAAAAAAAAGAGTCAATGACAGTAAACACTGGGTACAGCAGTCTCAAGTTGCAACTCACTTGAAATTCAATCAGTCTCTGTGACTGAAAATCCTGGGAAATTTGATTCCTCAGACTAAGACAGAAACAATGACACTGGAGTCTCTACAGGTATAAAGTTTGGAAGTTGCTAGACAACTTCGCTTCCCTGAATCATGTTTGCTAGCTCACCTTCTAGCTCCAGCTATCTTGCTTTGCATGAACAAAAATCTCTTGTTTTCTCATGCATGTCAAGTTCAGCCTTCATTTAAAAAAAAAATCCATTTACCGACCAAAGACTTGCTGATATCCAATTCCTTGCTGATATCCAATTCAGACGCTGCCTTTAACTTATATTCGGCATGGTGTGCTATACACTTTGTCTTTAACATGATGTATGAACTGATGAGAGACAATCACTGAAACTGTCAGATGAAAATGGGGCTGAGAGTTTGACTGCAACTACTGAACTTGTAGAGATGCAGGAGTGCTGTGCAAGTTGTTGAGTTACTGTCTTCTGTCTGTTGTGAGACCTTTGCAAGTCCAGAAGCAGGTGATTGTCTATTTCAGTAATTGGCTTATAAACTTTTTTTTCCTATTTTGTGCACTTTTAAAGTGCCAACAACTGGTATGCACTGGGGTCAAGGTTCAGTCGAATAACAAAAAAGTTATGCCTTGCAGAACGGAAATTACTGTACAAGTATACTTCTGTTGATCAATACTGATAAGCTAAATGATCGATCACAAGTCTCTCTTTTTTGCTCTCACAAATATGCAGTTTCAGTCAGTTAACTGATCATTCAATATTGATTTTTCTTCTTCATTTCACATTGTAAACATTAAAGGCTGACTGTGAAGACAGGAAAGATCCACTCAATTATTTCACTTTCAAAGAAGTTTAATTCATTCTGCAATAAAACTGAAAGTACACCTAGTTACACAGATATTTAAAATCTCTTCTTTTGCAGTTACATTATTTCTTTTCATTCTAAAGTTTTAATGGCAGCTGATCTTAATTTTGCAAGGTTTTTCTGAAGTATGAGTAATTGGTAGCCGCCTTTAAATGTTCACCTGACGTGGCTTTTAGGAAAATAATCAGCCTATTAACTGATTCTGTTCTCTTTGACATGTCTTACCAAACAATACACTTCTAGAACTCTGTACATCCGTCCGCTAGTTCTACTTAAACAGTTAACACTGATGAATCTTGAACCCCTCAGAGCTGGCCAGTGTTTCTAATATGATAATCTAAACTTCACTTTTCTTTTGTACACCTATACACCCAAATCCTTCTCAAACTCATTATCTTCCATGTCAACAAAATTAATATAATATTACATACACACTAATACCTTTTATGTAAAGAGACTTCAGTTCAACTAAGCAAGTTGCCTTTAATGCCTTAGCTTTCTAATTAGTGTGTTAGGTTCTTGTGTGGGTCTTTGTCGAAGGTCTTCTTAAGTCCAGGTAAACTATTCCTAATGGTGTGTTGTTGTTTTTGTCATCCAGTTCAAAACAGTACTCAGTAATTGTGTGACTGAACACGTATCTGATGTAAATCTACAATGATAATTAGATGAAAAATCATTTTTAATTACTTACTTACTAAATTGCTGATTAAATTTTCAGAGTTTTTACAAATTACTGATGTAAAACTAGTTGCCGCTTTGCTCTCTTTAAACAACCTAGGATGCATTCAGTCTGAACCTTGTGACTTTGTGTACTGTTTAGGTCTGCCAGTTTATCACTGACTTATTTCCCTGATATTATTATTTCAGATAAGGAGCTGTCAGTTATTTTTGGGAAGTATGGGAGATTACCGAGGTCCTCTCTATAGTAAAGACCTTGTTCAGGATTTGTTTAGGACCTCTGTCTTTTCTTGATTACTTACAGTTAAAGTTCCATCTGGTTTAATGAGATTAGCAATGCCCTCCTTTGGTTTCGCTTTGGATGCCACACAAGCATAAACACTATTTGGATAACTTTTAAATATTTTTTACGAACTTGCCTTAATGCTGTTTTCCTGATTAAAACATGCCCATTCATGAGCAGATACATAATAAAATATATGAACAATAGTTTTCTTTGGTCCCAAGTCTCTGGCAAACTAATCCTAAATGCTTTGCATTTCAGAGTAATCTTAAATAAAGTTTGGGGAAAAGAACTCTCCTGGAAGGCACTTCTTTGAGTAAAGTATATGAGAGGAATATGCTTTTCTTAACTCTCATCAACTGAGCTATAAACAGACTCCAGCACTGATTTAAGTTTAGTTCTTGTAGTAACATGTCTTTACTGACCAACCCACCCAAGAACTGTTTTGCACATATAGTTTCCCTTTTTAAAAAAAAATGTTTTCTATAACCCTGCCCCACTGTTTGTCTTGAATTATGCCAGAAGAAACTACTATAAACATAAAGTGCGATAGGCCCTCTTCCCTCCAGAAAGAAGGTAAAAAGATTATCAACATCATGTTTGCTTTCAAGAAGTATCAGACCAAAATCATCTGCAATTTTTTTGCAATCCTCTGAAGTGGTTTGTTCTCTTACTGACTGAAAAAGGTATCTAGATCTTTAGTCCTTTCACGAAACAAGTTAGTGGGGTGACAACTTTGTCTGCAGCATATCATTTCATTTTCCCAATGAATTTCAAGATAATCTGAAGTCATCCAAAATGATAGTAACATCCTATCTACACACAGATTGGAAAATTTCATCGATCATATTAAAATCCAAAATGATAACATCATCTTATCTACACACAGATTGGAAAATTTTATCAATCATATTTAAAGTTACATGTTCACGTTTGAAATTCAATTCAATTCAATTCAAGACACTTTATTTTCTTTCATAAGAACTTTGTGTTGTGGTGGGAACACATAAACACATGACATATGAGTACACAACATTGAATAATGTAAAATGTACAAATGCACTCACACCTGCACATGCCCACAAATTTAAAAACAATATAAATAAAATAAGGCTTATTTTTCACATAAAACTAATCAATAACTCTACCCAATATACACTCCATTTTATATCCAGTGTGTTTGAAAATCTGCATGTTACAGTAACTACAAGCTTTTTCTATAAATCCCAGAACTAACACACCAAGAAGTTTTAAAATCTCCAAATAAGGACACCCTAAAATGTTTAGGGAATCTTGTACAAATGATGGTACTCTTCTGTGAAATTCACACAGATCAGCTGGGAAAGTATTGTTTTCTAGCGATGAGGTCTGCTCATTATCTTTTGATGTTCTTATTAGTGTCCCATGTAAGAAAATGTGTTGTGGTAGGTTTTTTAAACTGAAATCAAGCAAAACCTATGGAAACTATGCAAAGCCTGCATAATAGTACCTTCTGCAATTTAACGTGGTGACAGCCCTGATGTGGCCCATTGCGGTCGGCTGGGCTATAAGCAACATTATCTTATCTTATCTTACCTTCTGCAATAATAACAAAATTTGTGTTTACAACTTCACCTTTCCCTTGCCCTTCCCGTAACACTCACTATGGCAGACTGATATGATTAAATCCCAAGGCAACACACTTCAATCAGGATCAGTCAACACCAGTCAGAAGAGAACCAATAAAGAAAAGAAAATCTTCAGCTGAGGTTATGGTGATCACTGCCAGGCAGTAAAGACAACAGAAACAACATCACCATTTGGTCTATGGTTGCTTAATAAGCTGTTCAGTTTCTTTTCAGCACAACAAACAAGCTGGCATGACACAAATTGTGATCAGAAATACAGGTTAAAGAGCTTCAAGACAGAAGTGAGGAGAGTGGTCTACAAAGGTAGAAAAATAGTAGATGGGAATAAAGACCGGGAAAGAAAAGAAAAGAGAGAAAAAAAGCACAGTCAAAAAACGAGACAGAAACAAGGAAGTTAGTGAAGAAAGGAAAGAGCCCCATATCCCCTTTCCCTCCACCCCCCCCCCCCCCCCCCCCCTCTCACCAGCATCTCAACAAGGATAAATAATAACTTGGTCCAAGCAAAATTTTGATGTTTTTGATGTTAAAGCTAAATGTGTGTGCTTTTTAAAGTCAAGAATGTGCAGTTTTTTTCTAAGGGCGGGGGGGGGGGGGGGGGGGGGGGGGGGTAGGTGGTAGGGGTGGTGGTGGTGGTGTTTACCTTGTGCCTTTTTTTCCCTTGTTCTCATGATTTGTTTTCGTGACAACACTTTCTCCTTAGAATGACAGGCCCAGTGAAGTAAGCCCATTATAAGTACGCTTGTACTGGGACAAGGAAAATATTAACTGACCTGTATTGTTTGCAGAATGAAATGTGAGGATTGCTGTTGACAGTTTCCTACTAACAGTTTAACTTTATCTTTCTACACACACACACACACCACACTGTGCTGTCTCTCTCGCTCTCTCACACACACGCACACACACACAATGAGTTTACTCTTTTTCTTTACAACCACTAGTGAATGCAATTTTTTTAAAAATTACAATAAAAATATGCATTAATTTAAAATAACATAATACTGATGTGGAAATGACACAAAATCAATTATGCGAAATGCTAAAAAAAAAAAAACAGATTCAAACTGAAAGAAAAAGCACTACAATATCGGGAAACAAGTTTGCGTCTCAAGCGTGCGCATGCGTGCACACACACACACACACTGTGCTGTCTTAAGCATCGAGTCCTTAGCATTCTATCTTTCAGTCATCTACATATTAATTTTCATTTCATTTGGGTTGTTTGTTTTGGTTGTATTTTGTAAGCAAGTGGTGGATAGATCTGGTAATGTTCAGTGAGTTTGCTTTGTTTTGTTTTGTTTTGATAAAAATTACAACTTTATGAAAAAAAAATTATTAGGACTAGACTCTATGGTCAATAATGAATGCCTCCATTTCAACCATTTGTTTTTCAATAGGGGATGTGCATACATGCATTCGGGATTAGCATTGCTTCTGCTGTCTATTGAAATCTTTACTAGATAATGATGAAAAAAAAAAACACATTATCTACACATATTATCTACAGATTTCTACATGAGATGAAAAATAAGGAAATATATTAATTATCTAAACCTTTGCTGTGGGTTAGTTAGTTGTTAAGTCCACAGGATGAGTCAAGTGACTCATCATTAGTCTATGGTAGCTGTTTTTGTCCTTAACGGTATAGAAGCGGACTTGTACTGCCTCATTACAACTCTATCCCTGAAAACTACATCCCCTCATTTTTCACTCCTGGCTCCTCTCTCGTCTAAGAGATATTTGTTGTTATTTTTTTTTTGTTTTGTGTCTCCCTCTTTCGGGGTTTATCTGCGGACATTCCTACCAGGACAATCCTGTGATTTGGAGTTTGTTTCACTTCCAGTTCCGAACTTACTCATCAAAGTGGAGATGAAAAAGACGCGCTAAGCCTACCTCCAGTAGTTTATTCACGATGGATTTACCGTCGACTGCTTTTCCCCAAAAAACTAATGGAACGCATACATGTAAATAAGTAAACCTCCTTCAATTTGTTGTTACACAAACAAAAGTCAAAGCGCTGGCTCTCCCAATTCGATGACTGCTTTTTGCAGCCGTCGCCCTGTC
>CM031596.1:73405125-73452625 GCA_018398815.1 Conus ventricosus | reverse complement strand
TCCGCCCCTGCTAAAAATGCTGATTTGCGAGTAATCGCTATTTCTGTACATTTAAAAAAAAAAAAGGAAAGGAAAGCTTGATCCTGGTGATTTTGTCTTGACAATCTTAGAGGGCTTCATTTTCATTAAAAAAAAAAAAGGAGAGGATTGAACTGTTGGTTTTGTGGGACTTTAAGATTCCATGTTTGTTCAGCTGGGTGGTCGGACCATTGTAGACATCTGTGTGCAAGAAAACAATAGCCTATATTCGTGACACACTCAAATAAATCAAATAAGACCAGACACAAGATATTTATTCTATTTCATTTATGTTCGACAAGGCATAGGACAATATTGTTTTTCCAGTTTAAACACCAGTAAATACCAGATCATCGTCTATATCACACACTGTAGTCTATCGTTGACTGCAACAAAGGCACAAAGTTCAATCAGATAACACTTGTCTTGCAAAACTGGTGTGCAAAACAGGCAGTGAACCGAATAGTTCACTTTTAGTATTTCATAGTAACTCATCTGTTCAAAGATGAACAACAATAACTAGGCCGAGTGTCAATTTCACTTGGCCGATTGTTGCGCCGATTGTTGCCGATTATCACCGGTTGTCGCCGTTTGTCTCGTCTTCCGTACATGTTTATCGTCTCCAGGACGAAGCACTTTTTTCCCCTTTAAGGTCGGCGGGGCTCATCCGTCTCCTCACTATGCGACCTTGAAATAACTCTTATTATTTTGGCACCATGAATAGTGCCATAGCCTAGTTTTGTGTAAGCTGTGTGCCTGTTTGGTGTTGTACATTGTGCAATGTCAATCTTTGTCAATCTTTGTACAGGCTTTGGCCGTTTTGCTTGTACTTTTTGGCCAAAAGTTCGCGGCCACCCAAGACTAATGCTGTGACAGTGACCACACCTCTGGCCTGTGATATTAATTCCGCTTTCTTCCACCATTCTATGGCCAAATTGGTGACCAGAACATACATCCGTTTCTTTTTCTCTGTAAACTGTCTCGCTGCCACTTTGCGGATTATCGATAATCTTTTGTTTACTTCTTTCATTTTGTGGCAACCTAACACCCCCCCCCCCCCCCTCCTCCCTATAGCAACACGTACGGGTCTGCTCGGTGGTTTTTCTTTTGAGATTTGGTTTTTGTGTACACTTTTCTTTTCTTGATCCGGACTCCCGATTGTTTTTCTTCATTTATATCTTGGCCATGCCACGTTACCCGAAGACGTTGCAGAAATAGCAAGAGCGTCTCAAATCAGGAGTCCCCTTAACGCTCACACTCTCGCCCCCTTTTTCCTGCAAAAGGCCGACTCAAGAGACTCGGTCGTGATTCGGCGCATCATTGTCGAGTCAATTTACACCGAGTCCCTGAAAAAAATGAGGAGGTTTGGCAGGAAATATATATTTCTCTTCCCGGAAGCCTGTTTCATGCAAGTGCAAAGCGAAGAGGCTGGTAAGAGAAACCAGAGAGAACCCATCCCTTTGTTCCCAGAGCACACAGAGAACACGCCAAACTGAAGAGTGATGGTGATGGGGGCACGCATGATTCCAAACAGGGTGGTGGTAACATCAACCCTATCCTAGAGGAAGAATATTTTTTCCTGTGACCACCAAGCACTGCAAAGAAATGAGGAACAGGGTGTTTGTCAGTGTGGAATTGACCCCCCTCCCCCTCACGTCCCCAATCTGTTTAACACTCCTCGAAGATGGATGCTTTTCCTGCTCACAAAGATGATGACTAGGCACAGATCAACCCACAGTCGGGGGGGGGGGGGGGGGGGGGGGGGGGGCATTGAGGAGACTCATGATTTGAGTGGCCCTCGCTCTGAATACTCCTGCGATCTTCTTGGGTGAACGAGGCATGGCTAAGGCAGAACAGAAATGAGGTAGAGCATGCAGAAGTGGAGCGCAAGAAAAGAACAGGGAAAACAGAGACCAAATCAGAATGGACTGCATCATTTACTGTGCCATGTCCAACTTTGTGCAACCTGCGGCCAGTTTGCCTGTGTGGAGTCAAATATTGTACCACGTCAAACTGTGTAACAAGCACAGCTTTGGTAGGTTTGCTTGCTCTTTTCGGCAGACATTTTGTGGTTAACCAAGACAAATGCTGCAACAGTTACCATACCTCCCTTTCTTCTTCTTCTTCTTCTTCTTTCTTTGAGTGTCCACCTTCATCGAGTTGAAGATTCTGACACTTGCGTGTGTATGACCCTTTTTTATCCCGCCATTAAGGCAGCCATACTCCATCTTCGGGGAAGGTGCATGCTATGTGTCACGTGTCATCCATACCAAATTGGCCTTCTCTTCCGAAAGTTGGTGATGGGATTTTACGTGTGTGCAAGATGTTGTGCGTGCGTTCACACACGGAACCTCGGTTTATAGTCTCATTCGAAGGACTGTATGGGGAATGGAGTCAGAACCAATGTTAACTCCGAGGGAAAAATCCCCCTATACCGAAATTCGAACCCGCAACCCCAGGATCACGAGTCCGGCGCTCTACCAACTGAGCTATTCCGGCCCCCTAAACTACCTACCTAACCCTAACCTAACCTACCTAGCCTAGCTCCCTAACCTACAACAACTTCCACTTCTGTCCATCATTGTGTAGCCGAACTGCCGACCAGCACAGACGTCACGTTTTGTTTCGTTCTGTGTTTGTTTTGTGTTTCTTTGGTTTTCATCTGTCTCGCTGCCATTTTGCTATTGCTCATCCTTTGTTTACTTCTTTCTTTGTTTTGTGTTTCTTTTGTTTTCATCTGCCTCGCTGCCATTTTGCCATTGCTCATACTTTGTTTACTTCTTTCATTTTGTGGTCGACCCTACCCTGTTCAGCAACACTCATGGGTCTGGATGGTGGTTTTTCTGTTCTGTCAGTCCATTCAGATTTTTTGGGTCTCTTTTTGTCTACACTTCCATCACTCTCCTTCAGTCTCCGTTTCCATCTCTCTGAGAGTTGTCAGCTCGTCACCATGGTTAGAAATGGAAATGCTTCCATATTTGTAGTCATTGCGGTTGTAGATAATTTGGCCAACGTTCCCAACTAGAACTAGAACTGCAAAAAGCTGAGTGCATTAGTGAATCTTTCTTTGTTCCTCCTTTCCCCCCCCCCCCCCCCCCCCCCACTTTCTCTTGTTTCTATTTGTCCGTCTCTCTCGCTGAATGGGAGTCTGCTTCCCTCTCTGTGTGTATTTGTGCTGGATGCGTGCAAACATGTGCTTGTATATGTATGTATGTGTGTGTGTGTGTGTGTGTGTGTGTGTGTGTGTGTGTGTGTGTGTGTGTGTGTGTGTGTGTGTGTGTGTGTGTGCGTGTGCGTGCGGAAGGACTAATATCAGAAAAAGTGAAAAGAGAGAGGGAATGTACAAGCAACATATTGGGCTGGTACACCTTCCTTGTTCCACCAAATATGGGTGTCCAAAGGGGGAGAGAATTTCCCTTAAATTGACGTAAATACTGAAGTGCAGAGGGGTTGCATACCTTTTCCCCAACATGATTAATGCTTTTCCCTACACAAGCTTGGTGGGGAAAAGGGAGTTCGCATACATGTACACCGCACGCGCGTGTGCACATTACACACACACACAAACACACACACACACACAAACACACACTACACACACACACACACACACATTCACACACCTAGCCACCACTCTTCCCCCCCCACACCGGCGCATTCTTGTTACCAATAAATATGTGAACATCAACCAGCCACTTTTTTTTTATTATAGATGACCGTGTGGGAAGCAGGTGATGATAGTTGCAGATGACTGTGTGGGAAGCAGGTGATGATTGTTACAGATGACAGTGGGAAGCGGATGATGATAGTTACAGATGACAGTGGGAAGCGGGTGATGATAATTATAGATGACTGTGTGGGAAGCAGGTGATGATTGTTACAGATGACAGTGGGAAGCGGATGATGATAGTTACAGATGACAGTGGGAAGCGGGTGATGATAATTATAGATGACTGTGTGGGAAGCAGGTGATGATTGTTACAGATGACAGTGGGAAGCGGATGATGATAGTTACAGATGACAGTGGGAAGCGGGTGATGATAATTATAGATGACTGTGTGGGAAGCAGTGATGATTGTTACAGATGACAGTGGGAAGCGGATGATGATAGTTACAGATGACAGTAGGAAGCGGGTGATGATAATTATAGATGACTGTGTGGGAAGCAGGTGATGATTGTTACAGATGACAGTGGGAAGCGGGTGATGATAGTTTACAGATGACAGTGGGAAGCGGGTGATGATAGTTACAGATGACAGTGGGAAGCGGGTGATGATTGTTACAGATGACATGGGGAAGCGGGTGATGATAGTGACAGATAACAGGGGGAAGTGGGTGATGATAGTTACAGCTGACAGTGGGAAGCGGTGATGATAGTTACAGCTGACAGTGGGAAGCGGGTGATGATAGTTACAGATGACAGTGGGAAGCAGATGATAGTTACAGATGACAGTGGGAAGCAGATGATAGTTACAGATGACAGTGGGAAGCGGGTGATGATAATTACAGCTGACAGTGGGAAGCGGTGTGATAGTTACAGATGACAGTGGGAAGCAGATGATAGTTACAGATGACAGTGGGAAGCAGGTGATGATAGTTACAGTGACTGTGGGAAAGCGGGTGATGATAGTTACAGATGACTGTGGGAAGCGGGTGATGATAGTTACAGATGACAGTGGGAAGTGGGTGATGATAGTTACAGATGACAGTGGAAGCGGGTGATGATAGTTTTCAGATGACAGTGGGGAAGCGGGTGATGATAGTTACAGATGACTGTGGGAAGCGGGTGATGTGGGAAGCGGGTGATGATAGTTACAGATGACAGTGGGAAAGCGGGTGATGATAGTTACAGATGACAGGGGAAGGGGTGATGATAGTTACAGATGACTGTGTGTGAAGTGGGTGATGATAGTTACAGATGACTGTGTGTGAAGTGGGTGATGATAGTTACAGATGACTGTGTGGGAAGTGGGTGATGATAGTTACAGATGACTGTGGGAAGTGGGTGATGATAGTTACAGATGACTGTTGGAAGTGGGTGATGATAGCTACAGATGACTGTGGGAAGTGGGTGATGATAGTTACAGATGACTGTGTGTGAAGTGGGTGATGATAGTTACAGATGACTGTGTGGGAAATGGGTGATGATAGTTACAGGTGACTGTGGAAGTGGGTGATGATAGTTACAGATGACTGTGGGAAGTGGGTGATGATTTGTTACAGATGACTGTGTGTGAAGTGGGTGATGATAGTTACAGATGACTGTTGGAAGTGGGTGATGATAGTTACAGATGACTGTGGGAAAGATAAGATAAGATAATGTTGCTTATAGCCCAGCCGACCGCAGAGGGCCACATCAGGGCTGTCACCACGTTAAAATCAAGTGGGTGATCATAGTTACAGATGACTGTGGGAAGTGGGTGATGATAGTTACAGATAAGATAAGATAATGTTGCTTATAGCCCAGCCGACCGCAAAGGGGCCATATCAGGGCTGTTTAGTTACAGATGACTGTTGGAAGTGGGTGATGATAGCTACAGATGACTGTGGGAAGTGGGTGATGATAGTTACAGATGACTGTGTGTGAAGTGGGTGATGATAGTTACAGATGACTGTGTGGGAAATGGGTGATGATAGTTACAGATGACTGTGTGGAAGTGGGTGATGATAGTTACAGATGACTGTTGGAAGTGGGTGATGATAGCTACAGATGACTGTGGGAAGTGGGTGATTAATAGTTACAGATGACTGTGCGAAGTGGGTGATGATAGTTACAGATGACAGTGGGAAGCGGGTGATGATAGTTACAGATGACTGTGGGAAGCGGGTGATGATAGTTACAGATGACTGTGGGAAGCGGGTGATGATAGTTACAGATGACTGTGGGAAGGGGGTGATGATAGTTACAGATGACTGTGGGAAGCGGGTGATGATAGTTACAGATGACTGTGGGAAGTGGGTGATGATAGTTACAGATGACTGTGGGAAGTGGGTGATGATAGTTACAGCTGACAGTGGGAGGCGGGTGATGATAGTTACAGATGACTGTGGGAAGCGGGTGATGATAGTTACAGCTGACAGTGGGAGGCGGGTGATGATAGTTACAGATGACTGTGGGAAGTGGGTGATGATAGTTACAGCTGACAGTGGGAGGCGGGTGATGATAGTTACAGATGACTGTGGGAAGCGGGTGATGATAGTTACAGATGACTGTGGGAAGTGGGTGATGATAGTTACAGATGACTGTGGGAAGTGGGTGATGATAGTTACAGATGACTGTGGGAAGTGGGTGATGATAGTTTCAGATGACTGTGGGAAGCAGGTGATGATAGTTACAGATGACTGTGTGGGAAGCGGGTGATGATAGTTACAGATGACAGTGTGGGAAGTGGGTGATGTATGTTACATTTGACTGTGTGGGAAGTGGGTGATGATAGTTACAGATGACAGTGGGAAGTGGGTGATGATAGTTACAGATGACTGTGTGTGAGGTGGGTGATTGATAGTTACGTGACTGTTGGAAGTGGGTGATGATAAGTTACAGATGACTGTTGGAAGTGGGTGATGATAGTTACAGATGACTGTGGAAGTGGGTGATGATAGTTACAGATGACTGTGGGAAGTGGGTGATGATAGTTACAGATGACTGTGGGAAGTGGGTGATGATAGTTACAGATGACTGTGGGAAGTGGGTGATAATAGTTACAGATGACTGTGCGAAGTGGGTGATGATAGTTACAGATGACAGTGGGAAGCGGGTGATGATAGTTACAGATGACTGTGGGAAGCGGGTGATGATAGTTACAGATGACTGTGGGAAGCGGGTGATGATAGTTACAGATGACTGTGGGAAGGGGGTGATGATAAGTACAGATGACTGTGGGAAGCGGGTGATGATAGTTACAGATGACTGTGGGAAGTGGGTGATGATAGTTTACAGATGACTGTGGGAAGTGGGTAATGATAGTTACAGCTGACAGTGGGAGGCGGGTGATGATAGTTACAGATGACTGTGGAAGCGGGTGATGATAGTTACAGCTGACAGTGGGAGGCGGGTGATGATAGTTACAGATGACTGTGGGAAGTGGGTGATGATAGTTAAAAGCTGACAGTGGGAGGCGGGTGATGATAGTTACAGATGACTGTGGGAAGCGGGTGATGATAGTTACAGATGACTGTGGGAAGTGGGTGATGATAGTTACAGATGACTGTGGGAAGTGGGTGATGATAGTTACAGATACTGTGGGAGTGGGTGATGATAGTTACAGATGACTGTGGGAAGCAGGTGATGATAGTTACAGATGACTGTGTGGGAAGCGGGTTTATGATAGTTACAGATGACAGTGTGGGAAGTGGGTGATGATAGTTACAGATGACTGTGTGGGAAGTGGGTGATGATAGTTACAGATGACAGTGGGAAGTGGGTGATGATAGTTACAGATGACTGTGTGTGAAGTGGGTGATGATAGTTACAGATGACTGTTGGAAGTGGGTGATGATAGTTACAGATGACTGTCGGAAGTGGGTGATGATAGTTACAGATGACTGTGGGAAGTGGGTGATGATAGTTACAGATGACTGTGGGAAGTGGGTGATGATATGTTACAGATGACTGTGGGAAGTGGGTGATGATAGTTACAGATGACTGTGGGAAGTGGGTGATGATAGTTACAGATGACAGTGGGAAGCGGGTGATGATTTTGTTACAGATGACTGTGGGAAGCGGGTGATGATAGTTACAGATGACTGTGGGGAAGCGAGTGATGATAGTTACAGATGACTGTGGGAAGTGGGTGATGATAGTTACAGATGACTGTGGGAAGCGGGTGATGATAGTTACAGATGACTGTGGGAAGTGGGTGATGATAGTTACAGATGACTGTGGGAAGTGGGTGATGATAGTTACAGCTGACAGTGGGAGGCGGGTGATGATAGTTACAGATGACTGGGGAAGCGGGTGATGATAGTTACAGCTGACAGTGGGAGGCGGGTGATGATAGTTACAGATGACTGGGAAGTATGCCTTGGCTTAAGGCTGTGTCAGGCTAATTGACATAGGCTAGAACACCAAGGCTGCATCAAAATGTTGTTATGCTCTGCATAGTTATGCGGGGATTGTCTTCAGTTGTGACAAGCTCCTAGCATAACATTATCAGTCTCTAAATCCCCCGAAGTCGGAGTGTGGCTGCCCATGTGGCGGGGTAATCAAAAACGGTCACACATGTAATGTTCTCATCCCCAGCTGATGCATTTGTACCATAGTGTTCAAGTACTTCGGCTGTTTGGATGATCCCTGGAGTCTTTTAGCCAGGGTACGACAACAACAACAACAACTGTGGGAAGTGGGTGATGATAGTTACAGATGACTGTGGGAAGTGGGTGATGATAGTTACAGATGACTGTGGGAAGCGGGTGATGATAGTTACAGATGACTGTGGGAAGTGGGTGATGATATAGCTACAGATGACTGTGGGAAGTGGGTGATGATAGTTACAGATGACTGTGGGAGTGGGTGATGATAGTTACAGATGACTGGGGAAGCAGGTGATGATAGTTACAGATGACTGTGTGGGAAGCGGGTTTATGATAGTTACAGATGACAGTGTGGGAAGTGGGTGATGATAGTTACATTTGACTGTGTGGAAGTGGGTGATGATAGTTACAGATGACTGTGTGGGAAGTGGGTGATGATAGTTACAGATGACTGTGGGAAGTGGGTGATGATAGTTACAGATGACTGTTGGAAGTGGGTGATGATAGCTACGATGACTGTGGGAAATGGGTGATGATAGTTACAGATGACTGTGTGTGAAGTGGGTGATGATAGTTACAGATGACTGTGTGGGAAATGGGTGATGATAGTTACAGGTGACTGTGGGAAGTGGGTGATGATAGTTACAGATGACTGTGGGAAGTGGGTGATGATAGTTACAGATGACTGTGTGTGAAGTGGGTGATGATAGTTACAGATGACTGTTGGAAGTGGGTGGGTGATAGTTACAGATGACTGTGGGAAAGATAAGATAAAATAATGTTGCTTATAGCCCAGCCGACCGCAGAGGGCCACATCAGGGCTGTCACCACGTTAAAATCAAGTGGGTGATCATAGTTACAGATGACTGTGGGAAGTGGGTGATGATAGTTACAGATAAGATAAGATAATGTTGCTTATAGCCCAGCCGACCGCCAAAGGGCCATATCAGGGCTGTTAGTTACAGATGACTGTTGGAAGTGGGTGATGATAGCTACAGATGACTGTGGGAAGTGGGTGATGATAGTTACAGATGACTGTGTGTGAAGTGGGTGATGATAGTTACAGATGACTGTGTGGGAAATGGGTGATGATAGTTACAGATGACTGTGTGGGAAGTGGGTGATGATAGTTACAGATGACTGTTGGAAGTGGGTGATGATAGCTACAGATGACTGTGG
This sequence comes from Conus ventricosus, assembly GCA_018398815.1. Taxonomy (NCBI): domain Eukaryota; kingdom Metazoa; phylum Mollusca; class Gastropoda; order Neogastropoda; family Conidae; genus Conus; species Conus ventricosus. The sequence goes on along the minus strand of CM031596.1, from coordinate 73,443,175 downwards.
GAAGTGGGTGATAATAGTTACAGATGACTGTGCGAAGTGGGTGATGATAGTTACAGATGACAGTGGGAAGCGGGTGATGATAGTTACAGATGACTGTGGAAGCGGGTGATGATAGTTACAGATGACTGTGGGAAGCGGGTGATGATAGTTACAGATGACTGTGGGAAGCGGGTGATGATAGTTTACAGCTGACAGTGGGAGGCGGGTGATGATAGTTACAGATGACTGTGGGAAGCGGGTGATGATAGTTACAGCTGACAGTGGGAGGCGGGTGATGATAGTTACAGATGACTGTGGGAAGTGGGTGATGATAGTTACAGCTGACAGTGGGAGGCGGGTGATGATAGTTACAGATGACTGTGGGAAGCGGGTGATGATAGTTACAGATGACTGTGGGAAGTGGGTGGATGATAGTTACAGATGACTGTGGGAAGTGGGTGATGATAGTTACAGATGACTGTGGGAAGTGGGTGATGATAGTTACAGATGACTGTGGGAAGCAGGTGATGATAGTTACAGATGACTGTGTGGGAAGCGGGTGATGATAGTTACAGATGACAGTGTGGGAAGTGGGTGATGATAGTTACATTTGACTGTGTGGGAAGTGGGTGATGATAGTTACAGATGACAGTGGGAAGGGGTGATGATAGTTACAGATGACTGTGTGTGAGGTGGGTGATGATAGTTACAGATGACTGTTGGAAGTGGGTGATGATAGTTACAGATGACTGTTGGAAGTGGGTGTGTGATAGTTACAGATGACTGTGGGAAATGGGTGATGATAGTTACAGATGACTGTGGGAAGTGGGTGATGATAGTTACAGATGACTGTGGGAAGTGGGTGATGATAGTTACAGATGACTGTGGGAAGTGGGTGATAATAGTTACAGATGACTGTGCGAAGTGGGTGATGATAGTTACAGATGACAGTGGGAAGCGGGTGATGATAGTTACAGATGACTGTGGGAAGCGGGTGATGATAGTTACAGATGACTGTGGGAAGCGGGTGATGATAGTTACAGATGACTGTGGGAAGGGGGTGATGATATTTACAGATGACTGTGGGAAGCGGGTGATGATAGTTACAGATGACTGTGGGGAAGTGGGTGATGATAGTTACAGATGACTGTGGGAAGGGGTAATGATTTGTTACAGCTGACAGTGGGAGGCGGGTGATGATAGTTACAGATGACTGTGGGAAGCGGGTGATGATAGTTACAGCTGACAGTGGGAGGCGGGTGATGATAGTTACAGATGACTGTGGGGAAGTGGGTGATGATAGTTACAGCTGACAGTGGGAGGCGGGTGATGATAGTTACAGATGGACTGTGGGAAGCGGGTGATGATAGTTACAGATGACTGTGGGAAGTGGGTGATGATAGTTACAGATGACTGTGGGAAGCGGGTGATGATAGTTACAGATGACTGTGGGAAGTGGGTGATGATAGTTACAGATGACTGTGGGAAGTGGGTGATGATAGTTACAGATGACTGTGGGAGTGGGTGATGATAGTTACAGATGACTGTGGGAAGCAGGTGATGATAGTTACAGATGACTGTGTGGGAAGCGGGTGATGATAGTTACAGATGACAGTGTGGGGAGTGGGTGATGATAGTTACAGATGACTGTGTGGAAGTGGGTGATGATAGTTACAGATGACAGGGGAAGTGGGTGATGATAGTTTTCAGATGACTGTGTGTGAAGTGGGTGATGATAGTTACAGATGACTGTTGGAAGTGGGTGATGATAGTTACAGATGACTGTTGGAAGTGGGTGATGATAGTTACAGATGACTGTGGGAAGTGGGTGATGATAGTTACAGATGACTGTGGGGAAATGGGTGATGATAGTTACAGATGACTGTGGGAAGTGGGTGATGATAGTTACAGATGACTGGGGAAGTGGGTGATGATAGTTACAGATGACAGTGGGAAGCGGGTGATGATAGTTACAGATGACTGTGGGAAGCGGGTGATGATAGTTACAGATGACTGTGGGAAGCGAGTGATGATAGTTACAGATGACTGTGGGAAGTGGGTGATGATAGTTACAGATGACTGTGGGAAGCGGGTGATGATAGTTACAGATGACTGTGGGAAGTGGGTGATGATAGTTACAGATGACTGTGGGGAAATGGGTGATGATAGTTACAGCTGACAGTGGGAGGCGGGTGATGATAGTTACAGATGACTGTGGGAAGCGGGTGATGATAGTACAGCTGACAGTGGGAGGGCGGTGATGATAGTTACAGATGACTGTGGGAAGTATGCCTTGGCTTAAGGCTGTGTCAGGCTAATTGACATAGGCTAGAACACCCAAAGGCTACATCAAAATGTTGTTATGCTCTGCCCTAGTTATGCGGGGATTGTCTTCTAGTTGTGACAAGCCCTAGCATAACATTATCAGTCTCTAAAATCCCCGAAGTCGGAGTGTGGCTGCCCATGTGGCGGGGTAATCAAAAACGGTCACACATGTAATGTTCTCATCCCCAGCTGATGCATTTGTACCATAGTGTTCAAGTACTTCGGCTGTTTGGATGATCCCTGGAGTCTTTTAGCCAGGGTACGACAACAACAACAACAACAACTGTGGGAAGTGGGTGATGATAGTTACAGATGACTGTGGGAAGTGGGTGATGATAGTTACAGATGACTGTGGGAAGCGGGTGATGATAGTTACAGATGACTGTGGGAAGTGGGTGATGAAAATAGTTACAGATGACTGTGGGAAGTGGGTGATGATAGTTACAGATGACTGTGGGAGTGGGTGATGATAGTTACAGATGACTGTGGGAAGCAGGTGATGATAGTTACAGATGACTGTGTGGGAAGGGGGGTGATGATAGTTACAGATGACAGTGTGGGAAGTGGGTGATGATAGTTACATTTGACTGTGTGGAAGTGGGTGATGATAGTTACAGATGACAGTGGGAAGTGGGTGATGATAGTTACAGATGACTGTGGGAAGAGGTTGATGATAGTTTCAGATGATTGTGGGAGTTGGTGATGACAGTTACAGGTGATTGTGGGAAGTTGGTGAGATAGTTACAGATGATCGTGGGGAGTTGGTGATGATTGTTACAGATGACTTGGGGAGTTGGTGATGATAGTTACAGATGACTGTGTGGAATTGGAGATAGTTACAGATGATTGCGGGGAGCTGGTGATAATAGTTACAGATGATTGTGGGGAGTTGGTGACGATAGTTGCAGATGATTGTGGGGAGCTGGCAATGATAATAGGAAGTTGATGAAAATAGTCACATATGATTTGGAAAGATGGTGAGAATAGTTATAGTACATGATTGAAAGATGGTGAGAATAGATGTCTATTATAATAATAACATAACCATGGCAAGCAGATAAGAATAGTTACAGCAGATTGTAGCAAAATCATGAGAATAGTTACGGCAGTTTGTGACAAGTTAGTGAGGATATTTATAGCTGATTGCGGTAAGCTTATGAAAATAGTTGTAGCAGATTATCCACTAAAAATTCTTGCCTACACTACAGACAAACAGTTGTTCGTTTACTAAAAAAGTCTACCTGGGAAAGTAAAAAGCACTTCTCTTTTTACAGTATTCTCAGTGAATGAACTCCTCAGAAACTTTAAGACTGTTAAATTCTTGCATACACTATAATCAAACAGCTGTTCGCTTTATATGGGAAAAAAAGCAACCTGGAAAAGTAAACAGCACTCCTCTTTCCACTGCATTCTCTATGAATGAACTCCTTCAGGAACTTTCAGACTTCTTCACTGACAAAATATAATTCATTCATGAGACACTTGTCCTTGTTGTTTGACCATTTTCACCTAGTACAGAAAGTGAGCACAGTATTCCTGCTTGGCATTGTTTTGAGCCAGTCTCGGAGGAACTTGTGAAGGTTTGTTTGAAGTCTGGGTTTAAAATCGCGTGTGCTTGACAATGTTCCATTTGTCCTGTTGTTAAATTGTCTTGATATTCTTCTGCAATGTATTACCTATGTTATCAATTCTTCGTTGTTAACTAGCTGTTTTCCCGAAATTTTCAATTCCGCTCATACGCCCACTCATAGAAAACCCCCACCTTTCTCTGGAAAAATTATCACCCTGTCTACAGGTTGTCATTTTTATCAAAACTGTAGTGTTAGGAAATATAATACTGTCTCACCTCTGATATCTCTTACAACAAAATCCATTTAATTCTCAACAGTTGGCTCACAGACGTGGCCAATTGTGAAAGAAACTGGATTTCCGAGAAAGGCAGAAACTTGGTGTATGAATTTGATGTTGACAATAACTGTACTTTCTCTTTTAGACTTGTCAGCAGCCTTTGACACTGCTGACCATTCCATCCTGTATACCAGACTCAAAACTTTTTTGTATATACGTGACACTGAACTTGCATCGAATACTTTTTGCCTGACAGACCGTACAGTGAAAGAATTTAAAGTGAATTGTGCCTGCCATGAAGTATGGTGTTCTTTTCGAAGCTGTACGCGGCTCCTGTGTCTGATGTTGCCACTCATCATGCGAGCTTTGCTGATGACACCCAGCTTCATCAGTCGGCCTCCATAGCTGGAACTGATGCATAGGACATTTCAGTTCATTTCTAACTTAAAGGACTGGATGACTTCCAATAATCTGCAACCTAATGATGTTAAGACTGAATTTATACAAACTTGTACCTTGTGTCTTCCATATCTTTCTCTTTCTGATCCCTTTCTGATTAACGATGCAATTGTTTCTTTCTCTTCATCTGTTGCCAGTTTTGGAATAACTCTTGACCAGTCTCCTCCCTTGAACAGCACATTTCTAACGTCTGCATATCCACAGTTGTGTAGGATAAGTTCTGTTCTCTCTGCTATGCAACTGAAACACTTGTGTGTGCTTTTATCCTCTCAAAAATGGATTTCTATAACACTATTTTGGCTGGCTTTCCCAAATACCCGTTAGACAGACTTCAATGAATCCAGAATGCTGCCAGACCTATCCGCAGAAACTGCTAAATCAGACCACATTTCTCCTCTTTTTCACTCCCTCCACTGGCAGAACAGACCACAAGCCATCTACTCTTTTTCTAGTTGCAAAGTGAGGCGACTGCAGGCGGAAATCTAAACACATTTTGAATGATGTAATCAAAAGCGCACCACCAAAAAAACATAGACAAATGAATCACAAGACATCTTGTGATTTATTTGTCTACTTTTTTTGCGGTACGCTATTAATTACATTTGAAATTTACTCTTTTTCTGTCAGTGGCACTGGACTTGAGTTTTTGTCTGCTCTCCTCCAAATCTATTATACGTCCAATGTGCTCTGCTCTTCTGATACTCGTCTTCTTTGGGTACCTCAGACCAGAGCTACGACTTATTGACAAAGATCTTTTTTCTTTCCAAGCCCTAACGACATGGAACAAATTCCCTACCTCAGACCAGAGCTACGACTTATTGACAAAGATCTTTTTTCTTTCCAAGCCCTAACGACATGGAACAAATTCCCTGACACAGTGACAACCCCCAGCACTCTGATTTTAATACTGGCATTAAAACTCATCTTTTCTCTCATTAACAGGTCTGGTTGTGGCGTGTTCATTCAAACAATAATTATGCACTTTTGCGCATGTGTGATGTATTTGATTAGTGTGAATGTGTCAATGTATGTGTTACAGCAGAGAAAATGTACACTAGTGTGCTGCCGCTAATTGCTAGTGCCACATGGCCGGAGAGCAGAATAAAAAGCACATCTCCTGGGTATGTTATCTAAAGATTCTGCGTTGCTGTGACATCAGGACCTTGTCTTGGCCTTACCTGTGTGGACCAAAGGAGAGGAGCGAGCAATATAGTCGGCACAGGCTTGGCAAGAATTACCAGAAAGGTAGCTGTCCTTTAATTGTCTGACTGCCTTGAGGTTCCACTCCAGATTTTCTGTGGGTTTTTCCCCTAACAAACTGGGATGTTGTTCATGGATGCGAGGGTGCCTCCACAAAAAGATACGCTATTCATATTTTCGATAGTGGACAAAAAGACAGGATACTCATATAGCTTAGCAAGCCATGCAGTGATTCACCCAAAAGGTGATGAAGTTTGCAATGTGCACTTGTGGCATGCTTCTTGGTTTGAAAAATCTGGAATGCAAGGAAATACATGCCATTAGCAGTAAGCTGTCAAGTAACTGGAGAATCCACATCTCGTGTCTGTGAGTGAGTGAGTGAATGAGTGACTGTGTGTGTGTGTGTGTGTGTGTGTGTGTGTGTGTGTGTGTGTGTGTGTGTGAGAGAGTGGTGTGTGTGTGTGTGTGTGTGTGTGTGTGTGTGTGTGTGTGTGTGTGTGTGTGTGTGTGTGTGTGTGTGTGTGTGCATGAGACTCTGAGAGTGTGTGTGTGTGTGTGTGTGTGTGTGTGTGTGTGTGTGTGTGTGTGTGTGTGTGTGTGTGTGTGCGCATAGCGTGCGTGCATGCAAGTGCATGTGTGTACTGTAAACAATAAGGAGAATCGTAGATAGAAATTAAAATGTATATTTCTGTAAAAACTGAAAACAAACCAGGAGGACTGATATCTACTAACACAAAAGATATCAAGACACATATGAATTCATTGATAAATTCAAATGTATTATTGTATTCAAATCTGACAGTTCCACAGTTTGCTTTACACATCTGATCTTGAAGCATTTCATCACAGTCATGATTCAGTTACGCTTTCTCTCTCTCTCTCCCTGGCACATGTGTATACATCATTTATCATCAGTTTCATTCATTTTCAAACTCAACTCTTTATCATACATCATAAGGCCATGTATTGACATACTCCCTCCACACACACACACACACACACACACACACACACACACACACACACACACACACACACACAACACATCTAGTTACAAATATTGCCACTTACAGAAAACACTATATGGCAGCCAACATGGTGTAAAGACAGTCACACATAAGGTCCATCCAATCTCATAAATCTACTTCAGAGTTACAGCTTGGTAAGGAGATGTAGGTACAGTCAATTTCATTACTACCTCAAACATATCAGTCTGCTCTTTAATACTAATACTCACACACACCAGTCTGATTCTTCATAGTAATACTTGTTAATGTGTATTTATTCTTTGTATTAAATATAGTCATGTAAGTTGTAAACCATCTTTATAACTGTAGAACAAAATATACCTGACTCAAATGTGGAATGATTACATAACAGACATTAGACACATCTATTTCTGTTGATAAGCATTAGAGAAACCTGTCTAATTAGATGAATAAAATTTTAATCCAAAGATCAGAATACAGAGGATGAACAGTAGCTTGGCCTGACAGAAACAGGGTTTAGCAAAGAGTTTGCCTGACAATGATAACACAATCTGGATTTAGTAATCAATGATTAACGACCTAGCTTGGTGAAACATTTTCTCTTAATCAATCCCCCCCAAAAAACAAACAAAAAACCCTATGTAAATGATTCCAGGAATGATGTGCCTCATCCTGCTGAATAAATGAGGGCAATGGGGTATCCATAAAATCAGTTCATGCTTCATGGGTGTCGAGATGCCAGAGCCACTACATGGAGATCCTTCATTTTCTGAACCACTATCACTTCTGCTGGCAATAAGGTAAGGGAGACAACTCTTCTGCCAATGGAACAGCAAAAATCCAAGGTGAAGAGAAAAGAGGAACATACATCTTTAATTGATCCATTCGTGACATCAATATGCATTTTCAACGGTGGAATTCCTGGATAGGCGAGACAAAATCAGAGAAATACTATTACTAATGTCTCTTAAACTGATCTCCACGACAGTTTACAACATCCCCCAAAGAAGAATTTTCTCCTGCAGAATAACTCTCCTGCTCGACTTGTCTTACAGTCGATCAATTTTTTCATATTTTTTATGTTCACCTGAATACCATCACATGTTTCAAGTTTTAATCACTATGGCTCAACCCGACTTCACAGAGCTTTTTCAGGGCTGTGAAATTCACACAAGAAAGTCACATCACAAAACAAGTCAGACTATCAACCCTCCCCCCCCCACCCACCCACCCCCCTCCCATCATATCCTGAAAAGGAAACAAAAAACAGAATGTTGGTATGACGTGGTAGCTAACCTACTGACATTTATGGGTTATAACATTAGGCTGTGTTGAGACGGCCAGGCACTGCCTTCAGTTTTACACTCCCAAATTAAAATAAAAAAAAGTAAAAGATAAATAAAAACATTTCAGTGCCACCAAAAATAAACTAAAAACTGGTGATCAGTATCAACCTTCTGTTCTCTTTTGGTGTGCTGTCTCAGTGCCATGCTTTCTACTCTGCCCCTTCTGGCTCCCCATACTCAAGTCACAGTCAGCCTTGTTTTGTCACAGTCAACATGCACCAGATCACAAGATGTTATCGGTATCATTATCAGGTCACCTTGGAGCAACCTACCAGAACAGCCATACACTGCTGTTGATATAAGGCATTCAAATACACCTTCTAAAAACGCAGCAGAAATTTAATTAAAATCTTTCTTCCATAGAATCTTGGATCAGAAATGTGCACCTTTTACAAGCGCTGACTTGGACTGTTCTGGTTTTAAGTACACTAACAATTGTTCTATAAATACGTACCCAATTACGAAATATTTTTACTTGTTAGTGATTTCAAAGCCAAAGGGAATCCATCTGATCATCTTATCGAGATTGCTGTGTACTTCAAGAGATTGTGAAAGGTGAGAACTGCTACTACTGTCACAAGGCTTCTCTCTCTTGAAACTCATCTCTAGACAAAGCAGCTATCAACATCCTAAGTAAATGGATTTTCTGTGCCATGAGACAGGCCCAGAATTATCTGCGAACAAGGAGTAGTGGAGCAATGCCATATATGAATAATTTGATCATGTTGGATGTTCACAAGTCAAGGACATACACTCCTGACCTTATCTTTAGTTTACGGCCATCACCTTTGAGTGTTCACAGCATCGCCCAGAAAGAAATGCTTGGTAACTTTCACATTCACAGAATGTCCCAAGCTGAGGTGCCTGTGAAGGCGCTAAGCACTCATAACAGACATCACTCCATAAGTTCCAATAAAAAAAAGTGAAATGTCATAGCTATGTTACCCTTACTTGAAGACTTATTTGAAAAAAGAAAACAAACAAAAGAACAACAACAAAAAACCCAACAACAACAGCAAAAAACAATACAAAAGGCCACAGTTAGTATCACAAAACAAATGACATATCAACTGAAGCTTTTTGCCACAGGGACGGGGCAAATGGAATAATGCTTTTCCAAGGTGCAGAGACATTTTTAATGGAACTGAATTTAGCAACCACCTGTCAAATATGTCAAAGAAGACATTACACAAGTTTTGGAAGATGTGATTGCTTTTAGCGCTGCAGAGACAGTCAACAGAAAGAGTGTGGGGACCATGACATCGTTTGAGGTTATTTATCAAAACTTGAACAGGTAGTGGTCAGGCTTGTTTGATCATTGTAAACTTGAACAGCTAGCGGTCAGACTTGTTTGACCATTGTAAACTTGAACAGGTAGTGGTCAGGCTTGTTTGATCATTGTAAACTTGAACAGCTAGTGGTCAGGCTTGTTTGATCACTATAAACTTGAACAGCTAGTGGTCAGGCTTGTTTGACCATTGTAAACTTGAACAGCTAGTGGTCAGGCTTGTTTTGATCATTATAAACTTGAACAGCTAGTGGTCAGGCTTGTTTGACCACTGTAAACTTGTACAGCTAGTGGTCAGGCTTGTTTTGATCATTGTAAACTTGAACAGCTAGCGGTCAGGCTTGTTTGACCATTGTAAACTTGAACAGGTAGTGGTCAGGCTTGTTTGATCATTGTAAACTTGAACAGCTAGTGGTCAGGCTTGTTTGATCATTGTAAACTTGAACAGCTAGTGGTCAGGCTTGTTTGACCATTGTAAACTACCATGATCAATGTGACTTTCAACAGAGTGTTGCCTCATGGTCAGTTGCAACTGGTTCTCTGTCAGTTTTCACCTCAAATTTCTATCTTGTATGTGCGTGTGTATATATGTCGAGTACAACCGCTTAGAATCCTTTGGTCCATGCCAAGTTTACCTCTCCTTCCTTCCCTCCACTCCCATTCCTAATATTTTAAGAGAGTAACATGCCCCTGTCTGTGTGTGACCTCTCCCTCTGTGAACCACTAAAACCTTACAAGTTCTGTCAGTTTTTCCTCAGCCACTAGCCAATCAACTAATTAGTGAAGGAACAGGGTTTATACCCCTGCTTACATACATTCACACGAGATCTTCATCTGCTGAGAAGATTCTTGAATGTTAGTTGTTATGGAAACTTGTTTTCAGGCTGACATGATCTATTGACAGAGTTCACGCAAAAATGCCAATGAAGTCTGCAGTCTTCTTTTTTCTCCTTCCAAATTTGTTCTCCTTTGGAAATCTACTGATCCTACAAGCCATATCATATGCGAATTGCTTGGTCTTTGACATTATGGTATGGTACACTCTGTACACTCTGTCTTCATTTTTTTCTTAATTGTACTGACCGTGATTGTGGTTAATTGGTGATTTGAGTCAAATCACTCCATTTTGTCCCCACTCCCCCTAGAGTGCGTTGTTTCTGTGAAAGCCAGTTTCATGAATGTGAGTTCCTTTTTTAATTACTTCAGACTTGCAGGTTGACCTCCATACGATTCTGATTCATGACAGCATCTTAACAGACAGTAATAATTCATGAGACAATCCATAACCATAAAAAGGCGCACAGGTTAAGTTTGAGGGAAAAGTGTCATCTAAATAATCTGCATTCATGTAATGTTAATGCCAGTGGTTTTATCTGTGTAATAATATCAAAACTGTAATAACGAATGGCACATAACCATATATACATGTCCAGTAGAATTCTTTACTACTATTCCTATTATCACTACTACTATTTAAACTATTCTTTACACAAATGCCATGACATAAAATGAAATGACTGTAGCAGTACAACTGTAGATTCTATTGTTTCTTCAACTGAAAAGATCTTGTTTCTGAATAAAATAATATCTACACATTTTAATGTGAAAGAATGCAGTTGCTGATCCTTGCAAAGAAAAGAAAATCATTTCTCAATTTACACAAATATGACAGTTTAGCCAAATGCTGACAACAGTTAATACAAGTTGGAGATGGGGTAAGGGTAATGTCACCTGCTGCCATTCATGAGGTGAAAGAGATTCACCTATTTATTTGATAAATGAACCATGATAAAGCCTGCTACAGAAAAAGACAGACTCCTTCTAATACATGACAGGTAAGCAGAGATAGTTGTTGTAAAGCAATTTTAGGAAAGTATAGCCCCTAGTTTATATTCACTATGAAGAGAGAGAAATAGAGAGGTCAGAAAAGAGGGGGGGGGGGCCCAAGGACAGAGAAAAACAGGGAGCGTAGCGCAATACAGAGTAAATGTCAGAAGTTTTATCAACTGCTTCTAGTCAAGATGACCTTGATGACATGAAGATGAAGAAAAGGAGAAGATGCTGTAAACTTAAAAAAAAAAAAGCCACAAACAGAAGATCATGGGGGACAGCCTCACGGACTGCCCGGAGTCAGTGCTAGTCAAGTCATATTGCTTATATCCCAGCCGACCGCACAGAGCCATATCGGGGCTGTCACCACAGCACTAAAAGTGACACTGCAACCAACTGATATCCATTACAGCCGGTATCTTGAGCCGTTTCTTTTCAGCGCTGAAAGTGGCACAAACTGATTTCCATGGATGCCAGCCTCATGGGGTGCCTGTTGTCAGCACTGCAAATGCCACTAACTGGAGTCCATGGGGAAAAGCTTCATGGGCTGTCACCTACTGCCAGCACTGTGAGAAGCACAAGTTAGCCGCAGTCCATGAGCTGTCCGTTGCCACTTCTGAAAGAACCACAAGTTACCTGCTGACCAAAGAGTTTCTGCTGTCAGCGCTGAAACTAAGGGTCACAGAACAGCTGAAATCCATGAGCTGTCTGCTGCCAGCGCTGAAAGGACCACAAAACAGCTGGAGTCCATGAGCTGTCTGCTGCCAGCGCTGAAAGGGCCATAAGTTAGCTGTAGTCCATGAGCTGTCTGCTGTCAGCACTGAAAGGGCCATAAGTTAGCTGTAGTCCATGAGCTGTCTGCTGCCAGCACTGAAAGGGCCACAAAACAGCTGGACGTCCATGAGCTGTCTGTTGGCTGTCAGCGCTGAAAGGGCCGTAAGTTAGCTGTAGTCCATGGGCTGTCTGCTGGCTGTCAGCGCTGAAAGGGCCGTAAGTTAGCTGTAGGCCATGGGCTGTCTGCTGGCTGTCAGCGCTGAAAGGGTCGTAAGTTAGCTGTAGTCCATGGGCTGTCTGCTGGCTGTCAGCGCTGAAAGGGCCATAAGTTAGCTGTAGTCCATGGGCTGTCTGCTGGCTGTCAGTGCTGAAAGGGCCATAAGTTAGCTGTAGTCCATGGGCTGTCTGTGCTGAAAGGGCCATAAGTTAGCTGTAGTCCATGGGCTGTCTGCTGTTAGCGCTGAAAGGGCCATAAGTTAGCTGGTGTCCATGGGCTGTCTGCTGTTAGCGCTGAAAGGGCCATAAGTTAGCTGGTGTCCATGGGCTGTCTGCTGGCTGTCAGCGCTGAAAGGGCCATAAGTTAGCTGGTGTCCATGGGTTGTCTGCTGTTAGCGATGAAAGGGCCATACTGTAGTCCATGAGCTGTCTGTGAGAGCTGAAAGGTCCATAAGTTAGCCGTAATCCATGAGCTGTCTACTGTCTGTGAGAGCTGAAAGGGCCATAAGTTAGCTGGTGTCCATGGGTTGTCTGCCGTCACTGGGCGCAGCCACCACCATGCTAAGAAGCCTGCAACACATGGAACAGTGTCATGACAATCTGTAACAACCAGTGCAACAATGTGTAACAACTTGCAAAACATTATGTAACAAACCGTACAACAAAGGGCAATGAGTATCAACAGTATAACGAAAAACAACAATGTGTAATGACAAATACAGCAAAAACAACATACAGTAAGTAACCAGTATCATCAAGAACACTTTGGAATGCAATTCAAAATATTGCAAGTTTGTTCAGCACAAGTTCTAGAAACTTACCTACTGTGTTTCAGAACTGTGGTGACATACATATGTCACGTGGGCAAAAACACACAAGCAGTCCCTTTTTATTTTCAACAACTGTATTCATAATGACGTCAAGTTATGTGAAAAAGATGGGAATTTACCAAAAGAGGCTAACATAAATTTCATAAGTGAATCTTGACAAGGAAATACCTATTTCATATATGAATTTTCACAGGAACAAGAAAGAGCAATCACTATAAATACAGTCACAGAAATTTTGTCAGTGACTGAATCACAAGTCTGAATGATTTTGTGTTTAAAGCTGAAGCATTCGTCTTCAGATCTGCTTCTGATGATTACTGACATTGTAAAGTTTGCACACAATATTACAGCACTGATGACTCAGGAACAGCTTAAGAATCTTTCCTTGCTTTTTAGATACACAACCCCAAACATTTGTAAAAATGCATGACAAAACATTCCACACAAAAACATGTACTGGTAAAGAAAGAGTTCAGTCCTTGAGGTGATGGCTCCCAGGCAAGTGTTGGCAGTGAAGTCTGAGACTAAAGAGCACTAGAAAAGAATGGAGAATGGAGAAACAGAATACCATCATGTACAGGCACACACTGCTAAGATTTTGTTTTGACTAGGACATCATTAGGGATTTTCAATGCACTCCAATCATGTGTTCTGACTTTCTCAATTCTGTACTACATCGAGTCTGCAAACCGATACAACTTTTAAACCAAAAAATGTAACTGGCTTGTCCCTACAACTTTCACTTTCATTGTAAACTATGGATGAACAGTTACATGCATTCATGCACACCACCAGTCTGCACCAAACAAATACCATAATGCTACATGTGCTTTGTGCAGCCACACAGAATATCATGATGAAATATTTCAGTACCAGCCAGTTAAGAGAAACTTGAGATGTACATGAAATGTATCTATCAGTCTTTGCAATACAATAGAAGTAAAAGGTAGGGACCTAACTGGCAAATCAAGTTAATATAACCAACTTTCATTACAACCAGAGATATGCTACAAATAAAGGGTTTGATTAAAAAAAAAAAGAAAAGGAAAGAAAAAAGATATGACATAGAAATATAGCAGGTTTTCTGAATTATTAACTCAGCTTCAACTGAATATACAAACACTGACATCTTTTGACTTGCAACATTGAGTAGCCTGCAATACACTTGGAAAACATTATTCAATTTGAAGTGTCTTTCCCCACATAATCACATCCAGTACACACACACATGTACACATACATACACACACACACACACACACACACACAGGCACATGCTTGTGTGCATGCACATAAAAAACATCAATTCTACATAACATGCAGGCATATAAATGATACATACACATGCACAAAGCACAGAATGTTATTGCCTACAGTACACAGTTCAATTCTGTCTGTAATTAAAAAAAACCGATCAGAACTACACTATTCCCCCCCCCCCCACCAATTTGTAAACTTCTACATGCCCTTCTTACCGTACGCAGATATACAGACTACACACACAGTAGCGATGCATAATCACTGCTTGAACAGGTGCAATAAAAAATGGACTTCCAATGACATTTCATCCTTCATGTAAAGGGAAAAAACTGCTTGATACAAATGCTGAATTTGGCAGTTCATTCCTGTGCACTGCAACATGATTATTTACATCTGGACCTTGAAATGCTTGGTGTTTTCAGCTACTGTATCTTCAAACTTTTTTTTCTCTCTGCTGACTCCTTCAAGGCCATGTTTACAGATCATACTGAAGTGTGTTCATTTTGTAGCAGACTGGTTGAGAAGGACCAAACCATCTTTGCATCGCCACAAGATGGCAGTTCCTTGAGTATCCAAGTCCAATTCATGTGTAATTTTTCTTTGGCCATTTCTGATCACAGGGTAAAAAGGCCTTGACCATCTTGTCTTCATTTCATGTTCAGTGGGAGGAAGGATGAGGCTGAAGAAAAAGGAAAACTTGTTTTTGAAAAAAAGAAAAAAAAAGGAAAACTTGTTTCTATTTACTGGGCTATTATGTGTGAAAATCAGATCTGTACAGAACACCTTCTTTCCCATCCCTTTTTATGCTTACCTGTTGCTTGGTAAATGTTTCAATGCCATCTTGGCCAATTCTGTCATTGAACCTGAAAGAAAAACAAATCGTGTTTGATGTGTGAAGAATTTTAGGTGAGGTACAAATAACACAATAATTATGAATGTCATTAAGCTTGATCGTGTACACACACAACAAACATGTATGCAGTCATGCTTGCAAGCACTAACAAACACACACGCGCGCTTGATCATGTATACACTCAACAACCATGTATGCAGTCATGCTTGCAAGCACTAACAAACACACACACACGCTTGTTCATGTATACACACAACAAACATGTATGCAGTCATGCTTGCAAGCACTCAAACACACACAACAAACATGTATGCAGTCATGCTTGCAAACATTTAAAACACACATGAGCTTGATCGTGTATACACACAACACACATGTATGCAGTCATGCTTGCAAACATTTAAAACACACACGAGCTTGATCGTGTATACACACAACACACATGTATGCAGTCATGCTTGCAAGCACTCAAACACACACACACACATACATACACACACACACTCACACACACAGAGAAACTGACTACATCTATTAGTCTGCAGATCTCAGGCAATGCCACAGAATCAAGAGTGAGTGGAAAAGCTGTAGATTTAATGGTAAGTTCCTGGGGGCAAGAAACATTAACTCACTCGCTACCAATGTCCGCATATGCGGACATCGTACGACAAAGCGTTCGCTACCAATGTCCGCATATGCGGATTTGGATTTTGAAAATTCGCGCTGTCCGCGTGACGTATCGGTTACGAAACTCAAGAAGGGAGATGATTCCTTAGTTATCCCCTACCAACTTTTCATTCATTCGCACTGTGTGTGTAGCGTGGCTCACTCGCTAGCCGACGAGAACAAAGGGTACCGTTGGCCAGCTCTGCTGCGTTATTGAAAAGATGGCGTCGCAACGAAGCGTTCAACACAGTAGGGCTGATGAATTGTTAGTTAGCGTTGAAGACGCACTGGAAGTGATCCGGACTGAAGGATCAGATGTCGAAGAAGAGATCAGCGATTCTTCTGATGAGGATTTCGACCCCTACATTGGGGAGACAGATGGGGATTCCGACACTGAAGTGGGCGCTGATAGTGGCGAAGAAGCAGACGAAACTCTGCGAGCACATGGGCCTCAACAAGTGTTTCATTCGGTTACCGACGCAGAAATGGGAGAAGTCAACAATTTGGGAGCTGTTTTCACCGACGATTGGACTGATAATCTAAATTTATTTACTCTCGATCATCCATTCACAGGCACACCACGTTTATTGAACGACTGGCCAGTCAACACTCAGCCTTTGCAGTTCTTTGAGTTGTCCATGCATTCCACAGAGGTGGCTAAAGAGAAATTATTACTACATCAATTGTGCTGTGTGTAAATGTGTCATGCATATTTTACATACTAAGTGAGTGCACATTTTTTTGCAGTGATCCATTCATGTATCAGTAGACTAGGGAGAGGAGGGGGGGGGGGGGGGGGGGGGGGGGGGGGGGGGGGGAGGAGGGGGGGGGAAGGGAGGGATAAACAAAATGAGTTAGTGATTATATGCAGTGAGTATTTGTGCATTACTCGTGGTGGTGTGTGGTGTGTGTGTGTGTGTGTGTGTGTGTGTGTGTGTGTGTTGTGTTGAGAGAGAACAGCTACACATGTTCATGTTTTGTAACTCTGTGCATGGATATGTTTGTGTTTCCAGGCATATTTTTACTGATATTTATTGTGCAAAAACCAGCAGCAGTACAGCTCTACATGGCAGGAGAAGACATGAGTGATCAGCTCATGGCCTACATGCCCCTGAATGGAAAGACCATGAAGTGGTGGAAGAAGCTGTTTTTCATCTTCTGACCTTGACTCTTATTCAGGGGTCTATTCTCTACAACAAGCATCTTGCAGTCCATGGTTTGCCACTGTGTGTGAAGCTGTGCCCAGGATGCAATGTCATTTGTCACCAGTGTTTTGTGCACAGTGAACTTGTTTTTGTTTTTCATCCAGCAAAGACACATTTTTTTTTGTATTTTCACATTCTCCATCACCTGCTTTTGATTCCATATTATATCTTCTGTGTCTTCAGTGACTCCAGCTGTGCTAGAATGTGATGTAGAACATTTCTGAGCTGCTAAGAAACACTTAGTATATATATTTCTGATAGGTGCAAAAGTGCTAAAAATAGGGCAAATTTTCTGACAATTTTCACCACCAAGATGGTTAGTAAGTTACTTTATTTTTTGTTCACATATAGACTAATATACATTGTATCCACTCACCAAATTTCAAGTGTCTGTCTGCTCATCTATAATTGTGAGAATGTTTTTCCTATCCTATACAAACCCCGGGTATTCAGGGATTAGCAAGGGGAAAAACTCCTGGCATGGAGTGAGTTAAGACAAATGACTCATATATCAACACTATAACAAGTCTGTAGATATGAATGATACTGTGCAGCCTTCAAAAGTTCATGTTTCAAACATATACACAAATTTGTGTATATCTAGTACAAGCTATTGTTCCATCTTCTGTTTGCAGTGCTGTTCCTGAAACTGAAAGAAAAAATGGGCTAGATTCATTGGTACACATCCTATAGTTGTAGGCCGAGACTTTCAAAGCATATCTTCACTACCACAATACACAAGTATACACAAAATGGTGCGTGAACTGTTTAGTGCAGTGGTTAGACCTGGGAGAAACAGACCTAAAACGTCGACTCTAGAACATTATGATGCTGTCATTACTTATACCGTACATGAAACCTTTTAGCACAATCTGCTGTAAATGTTGTTGTTGTTGTCGTACCCTGGTTAAAATGAGCTCCAGGGATATCCAAACATGCCGAACCACTTAGACATATGGTACAAATGCATCAGCTGGATGACATACATACGTGTTAGTACGTGTTGTGATTACCACCGCACACGTGAGCACACTACCGACTTCGGGGATTGGGAAGATAATGTTATGCTAGGATTGTCACAACGAAAAATCCTCCAAAAACTATGCAAGCAGTAACAACATTTGGATTAAGCCTTGGGTTCAGCCCATTCAATGGCCATGACACAGCTTTAGCCATGGCAATGCTGGTGAATGAGAATTAAAGACAATCATGTGGACCATATTATACAGAGCTTGTTAGAACACTTAGAAAATCACACTTCTTCAGCTGGAGTTTGTAAGGAAAAGTGGTTGCACTCTCACAGTCTAAAAATGTAATCAATTGAGAAAGAATTTATGAAAGAAAGAAAGAACTGGTTTATTATATGCCAAGCGCAAAACATCATCCAAAACACGTTAAACAGTACCCACGAAGCATTAAAGGATACCAGTTCTTAACTCACAGCACAAGAACAGTCCGGCATTCTCTCGAGATGTTTCACCGCAAATTATGCATGCAGTGGATGTAAATTGTCACAACTAATTAACTGTTGAAAGAAATAAAAAGACTTCAGTACCGTCATTGTGGACAATATGTGGTTAAACAGGTATAACTGTGTTACATGTCGTCATTAAGAAGTCTTTATGTAATTAGCACCTGACCTTTGCAGACGATGGTTATTATAACTATCATGCCAAGCCATCACTCCTGAATGATCTGCATCCAACCCACGTTTGTCTCCCTTGAGAGGAACACTTAATTAAGGCTAAATACAGGCTGGTTTCTTGTGCACACCTTCACGAATTAATCAACCAGTGCTTTTCTTGAAATAATTTGAATTAATCACATTCCACATATAAGCAAGTATGCAAGACTGAAATCATTGCTGAAAACTCTATTCATGGACTTACTGGTACCATCTTTCCCCAGGAATGGTATCATGAATGATCAATATTTGTATCTTTCAGCAAAGTTTGGTTTTGCTAGTATTCACAACTGCCTTGAAAAAGTCAAACGTTTATACACTCACATATATGAATAAAAAAATTGGGTGTCACTGGGTACAAGAGAGGAAAATTAAAAAAAAAAAACAACAAACAAAAAAAACAAAGGGGAAGGGGGTTAGGTGTGGAGAGGTGGTTAGAAAGGCAAGGGAAAAGTCTTTCTGCAGATTTTAATGGTCTTGCCATGTCTGCGTCAGACCCCGAAAAAAATGTGTCTGAAAGGAGGAAGACCCCCCCACCCCTCCCTCGCCTCCCAACTAAACATGCCCAAGACCATTGTGAAAACCTGTGACTCACCTCGCTGCACCATCAGGCAGCCGGCCATCCGCGCCACCTGCAGGACCTGGGCCAGCCTCTCCATGGCCACATCCACCACGCCCTCCTCCTCCTCGCCCCCACACCCCTCTCCCCGAGGCAGAACCTGGACGTGCTGCAGGAGGCTGGAGAGCTGGGTCACCAGGCACATGGCGTCCGTCACGCTCAGCAGGCACTGGGACAGGCTGCTGGAACGGCAGAAGTCCACGCTCTGCAGCACCCCCAGGTGCAGCTTGGACAGCACGCTCATTGTCTGGGTCAGCACATCTTTGCTCAGTTTCCCACCCTTGCTGCCTTTCTCCGAGGCTGGGGCGGTGCACAGCAGGTGACTGCAGACGACGGGCCCTAAGACACACCAGGCTAGCAGACCGGGATTGGGGAGGAGCAGGTGCCATGGATGGCTACCTGTCGGATGGATTCACAGCACAAGGTGCAGTCGGACGTGACCCAGGATGTGACATGCTCCAACAAGCTGAGTGGTGGGACAGATTCTGGAGCTGAAAGCACATCACAGTGTGTGCAACAAGCAGAGAGACATAACGCCAACTATTTTCTGTGCCAGTTCACAACAGTTATCACAGATTGGTGACTGGGATATATATGTGCGTGTGTGTGTATCTGTGTGTAAGTGTGCGTGTGTACATATGTGTGAGCATGTGTATGTACCTGCATATGTGCCCTGGCAAGCGCCAATCCAGTGCTGAATTTTAAAGTTTAGATGTGGACTACACATTCCACTTGCATGATTGTGTTCATAGATTACTTGTCCAACACTGAACATGTTAAAGAGCTGTTCTATACTGGACAACATCTACTTTATGAAACTAGATCACCTAGTAATGCTGTCTTGATGATCCTGCTCCAAACTGCTTTTGTTCTTCATTGTATGATCTTCTACTTCACAATCCAGGGTAGTTGAGGAAAAGGAAAATGGATCACTCAACATGCTCTTGGTAATATTCAGGTTCACTGAAAGGGAAGAAATAAATGCTTTTCTGTCATGGAAATCACTTTATAGTTAGCCTAAATTTATACTCTCCATTCAGAAGAGGACATTTCAATCTAAGTGGCCATAGCATTTAAAATTCACAGTACTACAGCAATGGATAAGTGAAGTTTTGGACAATAAGACTGGTAAAATCTATTTCACAGTCTAGTCAGAACTAGCTAAGCGGGTCAAACAATCTAAGCTGATCACCAAAGTTAGTTTCAAAAGTGAGGTGACTGCAGGCAGGAATTGAAACAAACTTTAAAGAAAAATTACCATTCCGCCAGATGAAAGGGACAAACAAATTACATGACAAAAACACGACGCGTTTCGACCTCTTTGGTCATCTTTTTCAGGCAAGATGACCAACATTCAGGACACTGAAAACAAAGAACGTGCAATCACTTCTCTCCTCTAATTGGCTGCAAAATGGATGTTGATGAATATTTCTCTAAAGAGCAATACTTTGTTCTTATCTTTGAGAAAAGATTGCACAGTCCAGATAATGAGCTATAGCTGATCACAAATCAACTGGCTGTGTGAACAAGGCCGCTGATTGTTGAGTTCAATTAGGAAACAAACTAGGGACTGTTGAAAGTACTATGTGACCCATCAAGTGTAGAAAGCCAGAACATACAATTCCAATCCAAAAACTTGACTGTGTTTGATCTGTACTGAAAATATGTATGAACCCTTCCCTAACAAACTAAACTAGACAAACAAATGAAGAGCTTACAATTGAAGGTGAAGAGAGCGGTAACAGCTGTGGTGAAGTTGCACACGAAGAGTGGAGAGATTGTGGGCAGTTATGAAAGGTGTTGGAAGGGTCAGGGAACAGCAGGCAGTAATCTTCCACCAGACGACTTGTCAACAACAGCGACTCAGAACTGTGACAGGCGCGTTCCTGTGGAAAGCATGATTGTCAGACACAATGGTTGCTATCAACTTGATCTAATACAAAGGTTAGTATAATATCAACCTTTGATCTAATACAATGGTTAGTATAGTATCCATCTTTGATCTAATACTGACGTTGACAAACGGGAAAAAAGATCTGCCTTGCTATGACACTCCCATCTTCATTCCTCCTCACCTTCTCAGAAGCTTCCAGAATCATACACCAAGGACCAAAGAGATATGAAATAAGCCTGCTTCTTTGGGATACTTTAAATGATAGGGTTTCTATGAAGTTCTAGGAAGCCTACTTAAATTTATCAATGTGCTATGAGTCTCCACATCAAACTTCAGAGATCACCAGCTTTATGAATATGCATTTGGAGACCATTTTCATAAAATTCTCACAGCTGTCCCTTCACAGAAATTTGATATGGCATGTAATGTTCTTGTAATATGTTATGAACTGTTTGCCGACATGAACTGAGTTTCAGTGTTGTTCTCACCAGGGCCTCGAGCAAGGCACAGCGCTAACTGCAGCCAATCTGAACATTTCATATGTGAAAACAAACAAGCTTGTTCAAGTATTCATTTTTAAAAATTTTTTTACAGGGTGAAAACAAACTACTTTTTCCTTTTTCCTGGGAATGATTTTTCATATGAATATACACCTTATAAATTTCACATACTTTCTCTTTCTCTCACACACACATACACACACACACACTCACTCAGACACACACCCCTACACCCACCACCGCTCTTCTTTTTTGTTTTGTTAATTTCAGATAAAATGTATAATCAACCCCCTAAATATTTACAAAAAATGCAGTATGACACTGTAGGACGGAGCACCTGCATCCAAATGGCAGCACAGTCCAGAACAGACATGCAGCTGACTGACAGGGCCATGGACACCATCTTGTTCAGCAAGGTGTTGGCCTGCTCGTCCCCCCTGCTGCCGAACATCAGCTGGAAGAGGCGGTACTTGTGTTTCTCCGGTGCAGCCTTGAAACAGTCGCACAACAGCTCCAGCAGCTGCAGTTCTTGAAGGGCACTCAGCAGCTGGACAAGACAGGGACAGCGTCTGTTAGGGCTGGAAGTATCTACATGTCAACAAGGAAGAAGAAACATGTCTTACTGACACACAACACACACACACACACCACATTCCAAACAGACATTTCTTGACTTCTATACTTCTGAAAAATCATTGATAAAGCTCCATCAAAAAACGTTGATTAACGAATCACAAGACAAACCATGACATGTTTCAACCTCTTAGGTCTTTTTCAGGCAAGATGCACAACACTCAGGACAACGAAAATGAACGAGCAATCACTAAGCTTCATCCTATGCAGCGCAAGAGGGCACTGAATCTATAATTCCACCAATCATCCCAGTTAACAGTCACAAGTTCATATACATATATGAACAAGAACAACAATTTTTTTTTGCTGTGGCTACCCCTTTAATTGTCTTCAAATGTGCATCGTGTTAAATTTGAAAATCATTCTGATAAACGTACATCTTGTTTGTTTGTCAGAGCAGCTCATTCCTGTTAGACTACTTCAGTCACTACTACTGCTAATTTCAGCAGTTTTCTGAACAGTTAAAAGCAATGCTGTGGAACTGAAAGTCTCATAGACACACACACACACACACACGAACAACACACAAAACACACACACACACAGAGTTGAACAGACTTCCTGCGTAGTCAGTTGCTGCAAATGAAATGTTTTTTCCATCAGAAAACCGGTAAAAAATGGTCCTTCAAATTGCACTGAAGTCTGTGAAAGTGCTGGAGAGAAAAAACCCCAAACAAAAAACCCAGTAGAAAGAAACTTCGTGGAGAGCGTGGCAGCAGAGAGTCCTCAGAAGAGAACCCCCTTCAAGCAAGTGTTTCGGCCCTTATCTCCTGACACTCTAGGGGGGTTGGGCCACACCCGGTTCATGACTCCGGATGTCCCTCTGCTGCCCCCCTTTTTTTTTCCCCATCTTGGGACGAGCCATGGCTGGGATTCGAACCCATGACCCTCTGGACATGCTACTTAATGACTCGCGCTTTAACCACTGAGCCACAGGGACACTGATATTTGTAGGAAATTAAGCCTTATGAAGTTCACTTTTGTTCCTCCTTGACCAGACCAGCTTGAACACCTCTCTGCCGCTTCTGCCATTGCTTTCAGGGCTCTGGTTTTTTCCTTCCCTGCAACTGAGAGCTGTTTCATGAGGCTGTATGCAGACGTTCCTACAAATCCCCTAGCTCCAATTTCTGCAGTGAGGACTTTGACCTGATAGCCTTCTCTCCTCAGGCTGTTTGCCAGATCAGCATACTTTTCAGTCTTGTAGATTTGAGCTGCCTCCATTCTCTTCTCATATGGCACCGTGAGCTCGATCATGATCAGCTGCTTGGTTGACTTAGAGTGGACTACTATGTCTGGTCTCATGCCACTCTTGCTGATGATCTCTGGGTGACTCTTCCATTCTGGGAGGTCTGCAGTGCACTCCCAGTCATCTGCCCCATCCAGCAGACTCTGCCTGCATGTTTCGAGTGGCACTGTTGTTCTTGGCCATGATTTGCTGCCTCCTGCCGTGAAGAATGTTGCGGGTGCTTTTGGAGTCCTGATTCTCCCTTTTGTGGTGTTGGTACTAGCCCAGACTACTTGTACAATCTCTTTGAGCACTTGGTTGTGCCTCCATGTGTACCTTCCTTGAGCCAGGGCTACTTTACATGAGCTTAGAACATGCTCCACTGTTTGTTTTTTATGGCAGAGGGGGCATGCAGGATCGTCTGTTTTCCCCCACTTCACCAGGTTTGCATTTGAGGGCAGAAGGTCATATGCAGATCTGAGAATGAAGCTGATCCTGAGAGGGGCCATGTGCCAAATGTCATTCCAAGTTAGACTTCTTTGGAGTGCATTCTCCCACGTTGTCCATTGCCCTTGCTGGCCCTCGGGCTCTTTTGGAGTCTTTTTTGGTCTTCTTCTTTTCTCATCTCCTGAATCATCATGTCTCTTTTGGCTTTTCCTTTGGCCTTTGACCACCATTCAGTTTTGGTCACCCCCAGTCCTTGTCTGTTGGTCTGTGTGTGTCCTGTTATTTCTCTGATCTTGAGACTTTCTTTTGCAGAATCCATCGCCTCTTGAACTTTCCATTTTCTGCCTGTCTTCAGCTGGGGCTTGATTGCTTCTACCACCTTGTCTCCTGAGTCCTCCAGCATGCTTTGAAGTCTGATCTTCCCTGCTTTGTATTCCTCCAGGATGGATTTCAGTGGTAGTTTGAGCTTTGCTTGGCGACAGTACAGCGCGATGTCAGTCAGACAGGGTGGGACACCAAGCCATTTCCTTGTGAACTTGTTGATTTTGGCTTCCATTGCCTCCACTGTGCTGGTGCAGATGTCGTATATCATCAGAGGCCATAGGAGCTTTGGTATCAGCATGAACTGCAGACACCAGACCTTGTATTTGCCAGGGAGCCCACACTGGTCAATGGTCTCCAAGCCTTCTTCCGCCATCTGCTTGGTTTCTTTTGCTCTTTGTGTGTCTTTCAACGTATCATCATACCATCTTCCAAGGCTCTTGACTGGTTCTTCTGTGATTTGTTGGAATGGCCTGGTTGGCAACACTGAAGACCACAGATTCGGCCACTTTTCCTTTCCTCAGTGAGAGACTCCGTGATTTCTTTGGCTTGAACTTCATTCTGGATGAGGCAACTATGTTGTCCAGCCTCTCCAGCACATGACATGTCTCGTCTTCTCTGGATGAAATCACTGTAGTGTCATCCATGAAGGCCTTGAGAGGAGGCATCTTGTATCCATCGCCAAGGTCTGTTTGTCTCGCGTTGTTTGTTGCTGCTTTCAAGATGAGTTCCCATCTGCCAGCACGAACAGTATCGGGGAAATTTGCACAGCCCATTGCAATGCCCACTTCCAAGTTGACCAAACAGTTGTGTACCTTTGGTAGAGAACCGCATTGAGAAGCCATTGAAGTACTTCTTGAGCATGTCGCGGATGTTTTGGCACATGGTACATCTCAAGAGCCAGCGTATCATCTCATGGGGCACAGATCCATATGCGTTTGCCAGATCAAGCCACACTACGTCCAGGTCTCTCTTTTCTGTTTTTGCTTTTGGATTGCGTCCCAGATCATTGTGGCGTGTTCTACACAGCCAGCCACGCCTGGGATGCCACCTTTCTGGACTGACACATCCAAGTACTTGTTTTCCATCAGGTACTTGGTCAGCCTTGCTGCCATGACAGAGAAGAAGATTTTCCCAAAACAAATGAACAAAACAAAAACAATGAAATCTTGGAAGGGGGTCCCTTGTGGAGAGCCGTCACAGTGTCTAGTCAAAATTGATCCAGTCCCCCATGTTTTATGGGAAAACTGTTGAGGTGAGTTTTGCATTGTTTATTGAACTTACTAATTCAATTGTAAAGTAGGGGCTTTTTGTGGCAGTCGGCAGCTCTGAATTGTTGACATGTTTCCTCTTTTTCATCTTTTTTTGTGTGCGCATATTTGTCCAATATTACTTTAGTTTTCATTACAAGTTTTTTAAAATGCCAGGCTACAGGTTTTGGTTATAGGTTATATGAACAACCAATTTTTTGTTGTCTGTGTCTGTTGATGAAGTCGATGACTGCGTCTGGAGATCAGGTGATGATTATGAAAACGTGGTCACACACGGATGATAACACAAATGGTCATCAGGCAACGGTGGTGACAATGTCTGGTAGTAAGGCGATGATTATTGGCCAAAAGAATAATAAGGACAATGCATCTTTTTTCCATGAGCGTGAAGATAATAAAAATGATGCTACGATGTTTCATTCCGTTGACCTTTCTACATTTCCTTTTATATCATGGCATAAGCCAACCCATGAGATACTGACACCTGCAGTGTTTGTGTGGAAATCTGAACAAGATTTGCAGAGAAGATCCGTAAAGTTTATGTAACTTGACCAAGGGGTTCTAGTCTTGCCATTTGAGAACATGACGTACTCAATTCAGGATTAACAAAACACTTTACATACAAATGTCCCTGAAAGGATTTCGTCCCCAAACCACCCATACTGCATCCTTGATGCTGATCATGTGTAATGGCAGCTGATTAAATAGCTACCCGTTTAACTTCTACAATCTGATCTGAATTAGTTTCAACTTTGCAATCAAAGAGAAGCAATCCAAATCAAGGCTTCTCATTCTCATGATAGCGTAACATGGATTGTGTCCCTTTATTCCTTTTCAGCCACAAGACCTGATAGTAAACAATATTCAGTTCACATTCTGCAGAATTGAATGTTTTATTTATAATATACTTGTGTCAAATCAAACATTCTTTCACTAAAAAAATTTCTTTGTTATTCCTTTCTTCCCCCTGTTGTGTGTGTGTGGTGTGTGTGTGTGTGTGTGTGTGTTGTGTGTGTGTGTCTGTGCTGTGTGTGTGTTCTGTGTGTGTGTGTGTGTGTCTGTGTGTGTGGTGTGTGTGTGTTGTGTGTCTGTGTGTGTGTGTGGTGTGTCTGTGTGTGTGCTAGTGTGTGTGTGTGTGAGTCTGTGTCTCGTGGTTTTGTGTGTGTGTGTTGTCGTGTGTGTGTGTCTGTGTGGTGTGTGTGATCTGTGTGTGTGTGTGTGTCTGTGTGTGGTGTGTGTGTGTGTGTGTGTGTGTGTGTGTTGTCTGTTGTGTGTGTGTGTGTGTGCTGTGTGTGTGTGTGGTGTGTTGTGTGTGTGTGTGTGTGTGTGTGTGTGTGTGTGTGTGTGTGTGTGTGTGTGTGTGCTGTGTGTGTGTGTGTGTGTGTGTGTGTTGTGTGTGGTGTGTGGTGTGTCTGTGTCTGTGTGTGTTTGTGTGTGTGATGTGTGTGTGTGTGTCTGTCTGTTGGTGTTGTGTCGTGTGTGTGTGTGTGTGTGTGTGTAGCTTACATTTGTATGGGTGCATGCATACACATGTTTTTACATCACTTCACGTTTACCACTCATAATTCACATTTTGACTACATGTGTAACAAAATGAGTCTATGTAATCTGTACTTCATCTGTGGGGGAAGGGGGGGGGGGGGGGGGGGGGGAGAGAGAGAGAGAGAGAGAGAGAGAGAGAGAGAGAGAGAGAGAAGAGGTTTTGAGTGTGTCTTTGAGTTTTAAGGGTGGGTGTGTGTCTGTTCAGGATAAACTTTAACTCACTCCCTACTGTAATTCTGGAATTGAACATTCCTCTGTATACTGCGTGTTGTCTTTATTTTTCAGGAAATCATAAAAAGCCCTACTATCACATACTTGAATTTAGACACATAATCATCGTTTGATTAAATAAAGATAGCACAAAGTTCCAAAGCTGAAACTTATACTATATTCTTTTATCCTGCAAAAAACAAAGGTTACTTTTCATGATAACGAAATATATGTAGTTACAAATGCATGTCAGCGAAATTTTCTCTGAACTTGAGAGGAGGTGTATTTTCATCATAATTAAGTATAAATGATTACATAGTGAAATACAGAATACAGATAGGTCATGTCTTGTGAAATATAATGAAAGTGTTCATTGTTTAATGGTGAATCAAGCATATAAAACCCTATCAAAGCAGCAAACATGACAGCCTTATTTGTTTCCACAATAAGAGAAAAAGTTACCAAGTTGATACCAATACTGCATGAATTTGTCTTTAAAAAAAAAAAAAAAAAAGATATAAAACAACATTAATAATGTAATTAAAACAGGTGAAATCCAAAGAGAAAGCGACAAAATAAAATAGATATCAAGAGTTTTGAAGAGCGAGATGATGATGAACGTTTGGAACAAGTTTGGGCTTTGATGCCTACGTGAAGAAAGACAGAGGAAAACTGGCTTCCTTTGAGCTACGATGTGATGCCCTGAAGGAGCCAAAAGCAGAACAGACACAGCTTTCCCTCCTTTCTCCTCCACCTTGACTCCATTCTCTCCCTGTTCCTTACTTCTTCATCTTTCATCAAACAAAATGGACATCTGCCTCTTTTGTTTTTGTAATGTATGAAGGACAATTTGTAAAAACAACGAACAAATAGAAAAAAAAAAGCAATTGAGAGAAAAGGAAATTTTGAGGAGTGTGTGCTGAAACACTGCTTAAAACACAGCTTCAAAAAAGCGTTATTCTCAGTGAAAATGTTTCTGCTGGGTACAGTGCCCAGCAGACAGAAGAGACTGGAGAACAACATCTGGAAGTGTGTCTATCCTCTGCCTACGTAAGGAGAGCAACAGATAGAGAGACAAGGTATGAAAGACATCACTGGTGCCTGAACTAGGACAACAGGAGATAGAAATGATGGGACATCGCTTTAACTGTTTTCCCCCAGTCCCAGTTGTGTTAGTCCTAGTCATTCATGGATTAGAATGCCAAGTTAGCTTGGTGGCGAGAGTTATAATCTGTTGTTCATGGCAAGTTTACTAACTTTCTTCATCGATTTGAAAGTCGTAAACATTGTGCATAGTTTTACTGTGTATATACAAATAAACATTGTACATTGTTTGGTTGTGTATATACCACGGTCTTAATGAAAAAAACCAAAACAAACCTGAAAACAGCCATCATACACACACACATACACACACACAAACTATATGATTTAACCCTATGGATCCCAGGACTTATTTGGAACTACTATGTTTGAGATGCTGTCTTTCTCATATCTATAATGCTTTCAAGTTTGGATTTTGATTTATCAAAATTGTACATAAGATCTTTGTAACATCAAAAACACATCGAAATTATTCGCTATTTCCTGTGTTCCTAGTTTCCTGTTTTAACCTAAGATCTTTGAACCACATGCATAATAGGTCTCTGTGGTCGGGAGTGAAAGGCTTATTTTGACTGGTGAAAAAAAAATCTGGCAAATGTCACGAAGATATATATTTCATGCCTCAGAAATTTATTCATTTTAAAAACAAAGTCACTTTGACGAACCTTTGATGAATCTTTCAGTCAAAAAAGAAATCACTTTATCTATCTATACATGATACCAAAACAGTGGGGAATTTTTGTGACAACAAGGACAATGATACCAAAATAGGGGAATTTTTGTGACAAGCTGGCATCAAAATAGCTTTGCATGCTGGCCTGCAGTCAAATGCAAGACATCTTTGGTATCCAGTTCAGATCAGAAACCCATAATTAACTAATCTGAGTTGAACATGGTCCAGCAGGGTAGGAAAATCAGTTGCTCTATCACGATACACAAGACCCGAGAAGCCAGCCGGTGTTCCCACTCAATCCACAATGGTAAGCCAGCAAATAGGCCAAAAGAATCCCCCTTCTGGACTGTCCTGCTTGAAAGTAGGCATGTCTGCCATGGAGAGAAGGTGGGGGAGAGGGGGGAAATGGGGTAGGAGGGGAGGGGGAGGAATAAGAGAGAGAGAGAGAGAGAGAGAGAGAGAGAGAGAGAGAGAGAGAGAGAGAGAGAGGGGAGGCTGAAAACAAAAGCTGGGAGATGGAGCCAGAGGTGGGGGTAGGAGAACAGGGAGAACCTGTGGACATGTGATAAGAACGGAAAAACCATCCCATTGATGTGAATGTGGACAGCAACAAAAAAGAGGGGGCAGAGGAGGAGTGGGGAGAAGCACCTGGGCAAAGCAGTATTCAGCTCGTAGTGTAAGAATGATAAAAAAGAATAACACTAATAAAGGTGGCATGGTGTAAACTCACAATCAACTCATACTGTTTACAATAACTTGTATAAGCTAAATACCATACTGCAGTAGCTAGCAATTTACCGACAAACTACTGAGCCATAGATTTAATCCATTTACAATCATTAGTGAGGAGCCTTTTGGCCCTATTCTGGGGGAAAAAATCAAACACAAACAGAACCACTCACATCTTTATCTGTTCTCAAATCTTATGGATTTAAAAACCAAACAGCAAACAAACAAAAACATACATTACCTCCAGTACTGGAAAAAAACATATACATACCTAAAAGAATTTCAAAAACATTTCAAAGCTTCCTGTTATCTGGATGAACCCTGTGTACACACTGTCTGTGTACATGAAGTGTGTTTAAAAAGAAAATGCGCACTCTACCTAAGACATTCAGTGAAATTTCACCATTTTCCCCCTCTAAATTTCTCTGAAATTAAGGAAGAGGACAACATCCTGAGGTAAACAACTTTCTGCAACATATATGTTCCACTATTAGGTTATGTTATAATTGCTAGTTCCAGCACAGGTATACGTCAAACGCAGTATAATGTCAAAAACAGTGAGGTAGGGATTTTCATTTGCAGTTTTCTGTTTCACCTTGACTCCTTGCACAGTTCTGAAGTGAACAAAGTCTGACAGATTTCTCCAATGATCGTCTCTGGACCCCCAGTAAGCCCTGGTATGGCCGTCCCTTCCTGCGACGCCAGTGTAGACACTATGAACTGCAGCGCTTCTCTTGTGCATTCAGGAAAATCAAGGCGCTGTAAGCGCATCATGACACCAGATATTGAAGTCATCGGTTCTGCAAGGGAACAAATTCAAAATGAAAAGCATGCACAGAAGTTCCAGAATTAGGCCAGCATTAGAAATGACTATCTTTGTAAAATATGACTTGATACAGCAAAACCTGTTTGAAGTCAATACAGATTAGTAATTTTGAAATTAATGCGAAGCATTCTTTAAAAATAACACAGATTGACGAAAGAAGATAAAACATTGTATGCACTGAAATAATATAATACATGAAGTTGCTCTCTTTCAGTTTTCAATAATATTAATTAAGAATTAAAACTTTTACTTGAATCTAAAATTTCTCATTTTCTGTTCAAAGATGGTGAGCTGCACTATGAACTTTCTCTGGCAACAGATTAAATTCGTGTGTTAAACTAAAAGATCATTCAAGTTGCAAGTCATGCTGTATCCTTTTTTGATGATGACAGTACTGTTACATAGATCTTTGTGACAAATTCTTATAACTTAAAAGAAACTTAGAAAAGGCTAGAAAAAACATGAAGACAAGACTTTTTATTGCCTACAGTATTGCAAAATTACAAAATGAATTTGTTCTGGTAGTGTACACGTACAACCATGTTCCGCTACAAGGTTACAAATAAACAGTTTGTATGTTTAATACAACAGCCAACGCATTTTTTTACAGCATGAAAACAATCTTTTCAATATCTTAGACAAATGATTTACACAAAAATAAGTCTCCAACATGTGTAATTGAGGATCTTTCTCATCATTATATATATATACATCTTGGATACAAGAGTATTTCTTTTCAATGTCCCTATCATGCACATAATTGTGACATGTGCATATAACTACAAGACAGAGACAGAGAGAGAGAGAGAGAGAGAGAGAGAGAGAGAGAGAGAGAGAGAGAGAGAAATGAACACTGTTTTGGAAGACCAAATTCAGTTGCAGTCATGCATTTGTGAGAAATAATAGTACCACAGTGCATTTTCCATCCAGAAACTTGATCCAGATATAGCGCTGAGGCTCCAGCAGAGCAGAAGAAAGAAAGAAAAATATACACATGCATGCATGCACAGACATACAAACACACGCATCAAACAGAACCCCCTAACAATCCGAAGTAATGAAACTAAATTGTTTTAATTAAACAGAATAAGTGTTTGCATTAACATCTTACTTCTGACAAAAGTAGAGGCAAAGCTTTCATCGATGGAATCAACTAATATGTAAACATGAATCATTGACAATTTTATTTCTCTGGTAACATAGACTTTTTATGATGAAAAATGAACCCTATTTTACAAAACCAGACCCATTGCACTAAGTTGAAGTATACTCATTATACAGTACACCATTTCATTTTAATGGACACATTCACCTAACATCTTAAAAAAAAATCATTTCTACAATTATCTTGTTATTACTATTATTTATTCATTTAGTTATTTTTATTTTCATTTTAACCTGTGTTCCCCTTTTACCCAATTCCATTCCATACTTTTTATTGTTCACCCAGACCAAATTTTGCACCCAGGTCTGAGAGATAAGTGACTGTCTGTCCATCATTGCATTTGATCTTGAATGTTGTTGGTCTTGCCTTTAGAAAGAAGACCCAATGAGTTGAAACGATTGTATTTGTTTTGTAATTTGTTTGTTCCTTTATTTGGCAGCACAGTAATTCTGTTCTTGCCTTTGTTTTGATTTCAGATTCCACCTGCAATCATACCACTTTGAAATGTATACATATTTTTATGGTATTTTATTTACTTTTTAACATGCGCGCTGGTGACCTACTCGTTTTTGAGTGAACCGGTGTTTGAGGAAGAAAAGAAGAAGATATGGAGTTAAATAAGAAAATATAAAAAAATGTTGATGTACTACATTTTACACCAGACAAATAGGTGTTCATCATGATGATTCTGTTTTGGTTTGCCACTTTGATTATGACAAGAATAACCAAAAAGTTTGCAGAATGTAACATGTAACTTTTGATCAAGAATGAAACACATTATGCAATATATTTAGTAATGTTATGACTTATGCCACTGGCAATCCAAACAGTGCTTGGGTCCAGGGGACGGTTAGGCCCCTGATGGAGAGCAGAGGCAAAGCACACTGAGTGAGCGAGTGAGGGGTTGGGGGGGAAATGCACCCTAAAAGTTGAAGAAAATTCAACATTTAAAAGTCTTCTTCCTAAAAACAAATTAATTTTATGCCATCATTACCTTTGACGAAAAGCATGCACAAGTGTATGGAGCTGTTCAGTATGCTTTAGAATACATACATGTGCAATTTACAGAAGTCACACAAATTATCTTTTGTTTTGGTTGTACACATGGAAAGTAAGAAACATGAGTTATTATCAACTAAATTACACTGGATCTAGTAGTTTTCTGATTTTTGGCCTTCTCAACTTCTTGTTGGAAATTTCACTATTTTCCTGATTAAGTTACAAAGTATGCACTATTTAATCATCAGATGGAGCAAGTGTTTTATATGCTGTCTCTGTCAGCTTTTGTTCCCTTATCTTATTTTAAGTCAGAGGAAACTCCAGCCTCGGAGCACTTAACTTTAAGTCCAAATTACTTCACCAACTGCTTTGAGTTTTTATTTGTTCTCTCTTTTCAAATTTATAACAGATGAACTTCAGACGACATTTTTAAAGATGACTGTCGTGTCGAAAGTAGATGTGCCTTAAACAGAAATAGGTTCGCTACCAAACAGAAACACTCGGTCACCTAAGCTGGTACACTCCACTCCTTCAACCCCTCCTCCTCGCTCTGCCATACCCCTACCCCCACCACACCCTACTTGCTGTCCAACTTCAAACTCTGTTCTCTTTTTTCCTCCAAAACGCTGCGCACCCCGAGTATGACAGTGATGATCGGCGTTTCGATTGATGGTCATTATTAGAAAACGAAGAAGAAAGAAGATTATTATTAGTGAACGTCCGCCATCATCTTCAGACACTTACGTCGATGACTTTTTTTCTCAGCGCCTGCTTCTAGAAGTGTTGATCCACCTAAATGCAGCTTCACTGTTCTATCACAATCTGATTGTGACAACTGAATTCAAATGTTTAACATACCAGTCTTTTTTTCCCCTTTAAAAAATTTTGCTCGAGTGAAGTTCCCAGATCCCGCAGCTTGGAGCATGCGTTCCCCTTTGAATCGTCTTTCGTCCCTTTTTTCATGAGTAGGCTCCCTTAAATTAAGGCCCTATTCCACAACTACTGAACATGTGGCAATGTAGTGATACCCCCCCCCCCCCCCCCCCCCCCCCCTTTTCTCTCTCTACTCTTTGCAGCATTTCAGAGTCGTACAATATCTGATTACTTCCATTCTAACTTGAAATGAATGCCATGTGACATGATACTCGTATAAGACTGACAAGAATGGTAAGAGGCAAAGGTAACGGTGTTATTCATGAAGTCCTCGACTGTGAATAGTTGATCCAACATGCCTACACAAATTGCTCTTTTGGGAAGTAGCCCCCATCCTCACCACCATATACACCTCATCTCTCCTCAATGGACAAGTCCCCTCTGACTGGAAACTAGCCACAGTCGCCCCCGTCTTTTAAGAAGGGCGAGCCACTACAAACCCTCCAACTACCGCCCCATCTCCCTCACCTGCATCTGCTCCAACTCTTAGAGCACATCTTAGTGAGTGCCATCATGACCCCACCTCGAATCCAAAAACACCTGTCCAGCCAACAGCACGGCTTCCGTAAACACCGTTCATGTGAGACCCAGCTACTCGAGTTTACCGAAGAAGTCTCTGCAGCCAAAGGAACACGGTACTACAACGGAGGTCGTGGTGTTGGACTTCGCCAAAGCATTTGACCGTGTCAACCATAGCCTGCTCTGCCACAAACTCAACCACTATGGCATACGAGGAAACACCAACCGCTTCAATCGCAAATTTCCTCAGCGGCCGCACACAGTCCGTTGTGGTGGGATGGTGCCCGATTCCGGCTATGTTGACGTGAAGACCGGGGTCCTCCAGGGCTCCGTCCTGGGACCATGCCTCTTCCTGTGCTACATCAACGACCTCCCCTCCAAAATCTCTTCCCCATCAAGACTCTTTGCCGATGATACAGCTGTCTAAGGTTCATCACCTGTGCAGAAGACCCAGCCAAGCTCCAGGAGGACCTCCAGCGTCTGGAACAATGGGAGAGAGAATGGGACATGGCCTTCCACCCAGACAGTTGCTGTGTACTGTCCTTCACCAGAAGCCACTCCCCCGTTCTCTCAAACTACACCCTCCACGGCCAGACACTGGAGAGAGTCACCTCCACAAAGTACCTTGGGGTCATACTGGAGACAAAGCTGGACTTCACAAAACACTATAGAGAACATCTGTGCTAAGGCCAACAAGACACTGGGATTTCTGAGAAGGACTTGAGGTGTGCTCCAGCCCGTACCAAGAGCTAGCCTACAAAGCAATGGTTCGTCCAATTGTGGAGTATGCTTGCTCTGTATGGGACCCACACACCGACGACCTCCACCAAAACCCTCGAGAAAGTCCAGCGAAGAGCTGCCAGATTTGTCACCAACCGCTACCACAACACTTCCAGTGTCTCGGACATGATGACGCTACTCGAGTGGCCCTCGCTTCAACAACGACGTCGCTGCGCCAGACTTGCAATGCTCACAAGATCATCAACGATCAAGCTTGCGTCTCCTGCACCGACCTCAAGCAACAGCCTCGAAGTGGTCGTCGCAGCAACCACAATTACAACTACGACGATTCCAGTGCCGCACTGACTACAGGAATTTCTCCTTTTTCCCAAGGACCGTTGTCGACTGGAACTCCCTCCCAGCTGATGTTGTCGAGGCCCCCTCCCATAATGCCTTCTGCTCGAGGGCATTGAGGGCCCTCCAGGCACAGTAGAACCCGCCTCTCCCCCCCCCCCCGCCCCCTCTCCTCCCCCCCTGCCCCCCTCCCCCTCCCTGCCCCCCATCCATTCCCTCCCAGCTGAACCCTGCCCCACCTACTCCCTCCCGTCTCAAGATTTCCTGCACACACTCGCGCTTCGCCACCAGTATGTTAATAATGGTCAACCTGATGACCGCTGAACATTACTGGAAGAAGAAGAAGAAGAACTTTGTTCTTATGTCCTTTTTCAAATTAAGCAAAGAGACTGTGTGTCACAGGATGTACTAAATGGAGTGACATATTCACCACCGGAGGGCCCATCATTTAAAAAACAGGAATGCATTTAATAAAGTGGAAGAAGCGAACTACTATTGAACATGAGAACCTCTTAATTGGAGGCTTCAGTGTACGAATTGGTTCCCTTAATGGCAAGTGACGAAAATCCAAAGTTTGTTTGTTTGATTTTCTTTTGATGATATTGCATTTGAAGGGTCTATCGTTATTCCGGTTTCAGACAGAGTATTACAAGACAGAATGACAAGTATCTGTGGACAACGACAGATAGATTTCTTTAAAGCAACAGACATGTCTCTTGTTAACGGCCGTGCAAGACTTGGCTCTGGAATTGGTAAATGCGCTTTAAAACGTGAATGTTGTTTATTACACCATTGAAACCTCAGATCTATTTTAGTTTATCGATCAATTTAAAGTGCTGGACTGTTGTGACTGTGATGTTCACTGCCATCTAGCAGTATTTATAAAAGTAATAAATCCATTACAGACACGCCGTATTTGATTTGATTCATGTGCGTTGTCAAGCCATAATACACCATGTGTACGTTTTGAATGGTACTGACGTAGTCATTATGAATGGAAACCAGCAATCAGTATATAAAAAGCACTGAAGGTAAACCAAAAAGGGAGAGGGACAAAGAACAAAAAAATGTAGCTGATGTCAAGAGGACAAAAATACAAGACGAACACTGCCCTTGATAGTGTATCGTCTTCTTCACCACTGTTACTCTTGGGGATATTAACAATGCCGTGGGCGATCTCCTTAAAAAAATTCTAAATAGTTTACGAATAATGATATGTGTAAATATAATAATGATTGAAAAGGAAACTCTGGACGATAGAATAAGTATTGGCCTTGGTTTTATCAAGCATGTGAACATACAAGTTGCGAGTTCTTCCAGGGAAAGAATAAACACCATTGCTAAAGATCTGCTGTTAACTTGGACATCAGACAAAGAACAGCTCGGGTCCTTTTTCCTTCTTCTTTTCTCTTAATTCCGTGGAAAATCACTGGGGCACCACAGTGCATAACAGCTCACCAAGTCCCCCCCCCCCCATCCCTCTCCCCAAGTCTGTCGGTTGTGTGCCAAGGCTTGGGTATCTGCAAAGATTTTCCTATCTGCCACTCTGCCCCCCCCCCCCCCCCTCTTCAACAGTTCCATGGAGGATTGTTTAAGCAAGGCCATTAGATCTTGTTACGTACCGACATCTTTTCTTGGCTATTGTTTGTAGATCTGTGTATGATCCTGTGTACTGTCTGATAGGTTTGACGCAATTGTTGATCAGTTTATCTGATGTTTGGTATCTTACGGTAGCATTTCATTTCCATGGCTTGGATTCTTCTTTCCGGATCCTCTGTGAGGGTCCATGTCTTGCTTGTGTTCAGGGGAAATAGAATGAATGCATCAGTGCAAACAGGAGCCTTACCTGGTTTGTTTTTTTTCAGGAAGATGTTCTTGTCCTTCCGTACTGATTTTAATCTGAACAATGTTGTGGTTGTCTTTGCTGCCCTTGTCAGGATTTCTGGTTTGGATCCTTCACTGGTCAGCGATGAATCCCAAAGAAATGAAATGTTCAACAGTTTCTAGGTTCTGACCAAGGATAGTTATATCTATATTGATGGTGGTGTTGTGGCTGGCTATCTACTTGGTCTTCAAGCAAGGTACATAATGAAGAACTAAATGAACAGTTTAGAATATTAGGAACGAAAAGTGAAGTGATATTCGACTGCTCAAAATTCTGATCCAGAAGCTTTACTATATCATCGTGTGACGTCTTAACTGAATAACAGCGCAATAGTAGATAAAAGCGTGATAGATACATCGTCAGACTCAGAAAATGACCGCAATAGCAATTCACCTACCCTTCTCTTTAAAGACAAAGAAGGGAAGAAAGCCATACAGAATTCAAAAACCTCATAAGCCTGAGTGGACAAATATTGAATGAGTTTTTAAAAACCTGTTGTGAGAAACTGTTGTGGCAGAGTCAATGACCCTAGTAATCAAAGAGGAGTAACCTTGCTCGGCTGCTTTGGTAAACGGTTCCCAGACACAGTCAACAGCAATTAATTTTCTTTTCAATGCATAAATTCAACAGGCAACAAGCAAAACAGGTCTCCACGTTGGGCATTCTACCGCTGACCATTTATTCATTCTTCATTGTATTATTTTCTACGAAAGAAAAACGAACATTTCT
>CM031596.1:73377625-73397625 GCA_018398815.1 Conus ventricosus | reverse complement strand
GCGGCTCTTGCTTCATGGTTAGTATTACCAGCAAAGGTTCTCACTTGGCTCTTGACGTAACATGGCAACTAATTGATATACAAGACAAACAGCTGCCTTGGTGGATGCCACTACTGGTCACTGCAACTTTGTTGGATTAGATACCATTGACGATGACTTGCTTGTTTGTTTTCCAGAATGTCTTCAGCTCAACGGTATGCTGTGCATTGGATTCCATGGACTTGAACATTTCCTTCATAAGCCTGCAATGTGGTTCATTGTCGAAAGCTTTACTGAAGTCCACTTAAACGGTAGAACTAGTTGCAAAGTGAAACGACTGCAGGCGGAAATCTAAAAGATCTTAAATAAATGTTAGCGAACCGCCAAGAAAAACGTGGACAAACGAATCACAAGACAAAACACGACGCGTTTCGACGTCTTAGGTCTTCTTCAGGCGAGATACAAAACAATTAGGACAACGAAAATGAACGAGTAATCACTTATCTTCGCTGAAGTGATTGAAAGTAAGTGATTGCTCGTTCATTTTCGTTGTCTTAATTCTTTTGTGTCTTGCCTGAAGAAGACCTAAGAGGTCGAAATGCGTCGTCTCCCCGAAGTCGGAGTGTGGCTGGCCCACGTGGCGGGGTAATCAAAAACGGTCACACACGTAATGTTCTCATCCCCAGCTGATGCATTTGTACGATAGTGTTCAAGTACTTTGGCTGCTCGAATGATCCCTGGAGTCTTTTAGCCAGGGTACGACAACAACAACAACAACGAAACGCGTCGTGTTTTGTCTTGTGATTCGTTTGTCCACGTTTTTCTTGGCGGTTCACTAACATTTATTTAAGATTCACGTAAACGGTGTCAGCGGGCCTCCTTGACCCACATCTTGTGTCCAGCAGTCCAGTGTGTGTACAGGAGTTGCGTTGTTCAGGAGCGTTCGGAAGTCAAGCCATAGTGCCTCCTGCAGATCAGCTTGTTTCCTTGTCAATGAAAATTGGCGGATGTGGTGTAGCGTGTATGGACTAGTTCGCATGCAGTGAAACCTCCTTAATGAAGCTGAAACTGAAACAGTGACCAAACATGCTGTCTCTGATGACTACCTCCATCACCTTGATCAGTATGTCGTTCAAAGTGACAGGCTGATTGTTAAGACAGGCGACATCCACCCTGTCTTAAAGGCTGTGACAGTTAGTTATGTAAAATGGCGTTTAGACTGAAACAGGCTACCAGATGGAATGGAAAACGAAATTCAGAAACACTATACCAAAGTACCACTAAAACTCCACACAGCTCGGCTCTGAACAGCCTTGTACACCGAATTCCACAATTATTGCCTGCACTGCACTTAGCCCCTCCCCTCCCCCTCCCCCTGAAGCAACAATCATCCCCGAAAAGGAAATGACGTACCATCTTTCACGCGTACCAAATAACCCAATCTATGTAGTCTATGTGATATATGTAGCTTTTGCAATTCAGTGATAGCATTGCCCATATGAATCGAGAATATCTTGTAATTCAACGTTTTAGGATATTGTTGGCTTAGGCAGTCAATGAGAAATGTCGAAAGGGGCTTGATTTGTGTTTGACCGAGCCGCTGGCCATACTTGGAATCAATAAAAGTATAAACTTGATCATACTTCTTATTTGTTTTATTGTTATTACCTAAACAATACATTTACCACTGTATATCAAATGTAAATATACACGTGCAACAAGGTTTCATCAGCAAATCAAAATCCTAATACAATGAGGAGCTCATAGCTAGCAAGAAATTCAGATTCTGACTTTGAAAATAAATTCCATTCAATACTGTGATAATGGATGCAAGCTGAACACTTTTTAATTCAGATTGTTTTCACATATCTTTTATTTTACACTGCAGTTTGGTTGTATTTTACCTGTGATTGTAACGGAAGTGTATGTTCAGACACAGTATAACTGCATGCAACCATGTCAGTATTACAATGTGCTTGCTTTGGTATCTGTTCCTCCTTATGTTTAAAACCTCAGGAACCTTTCTATCTGTGTTTTCAGTTTATCTGCCTATTTGCTAGTCAGTTGCTTTATCTTTGCTTGTAGAAACCATCCACTGTCTTGCTAAGTTGTCTGTCAACTTTTAACCCCCACCCTCACCCCCTTCCCTCTTATTTTCTCTTTCCTTCGCTATTTAGTTTATTTGTTTTTGGTATTGCATGCATGTAGAAAGCATACCAGGTTGTTCACATGTAAGCGTATGTTTTGAGTCTTTTACTGAATAAACCGATAACACCCCCCCCCCCACACACACACACAAATAAGAGACAATTTGCCTTTTGCCTCACATGTAATGAATAATGGCCACAGAGGGACGAAGGGCAAAGGTTGGGTGGCACACATGGGAGAGGAGAGAAGCATGCAGCTATAATGTTAACAACAGCAGCTTGTTATGCAGAACCATCTACACAAGTTGCTGATGAAACGGGGGGTGGGGGGTGGATGGTAGGGGTTGGGGGTGGGGGGTGGGGGAGCGAGTAAGAAAACAGCGAGTGTCCCACAAGCGTGCTCATGTCTTAGCTGAGGTCCATTCCGTCATTGTAGCGGTATTTGTGATGTGCCTAACGGCAGGCACACACACACACACAAAAAAAAAAAAAGAAGAAGAAGAAGAAAAAAATCATGACATTTAGGACTGCACCCACTTCCTTGTATCTCCTCATCTATTATCACATTTAATCTTTCCCAACTCCCGGCAAGAAGAAGAAGAAGAAAAATCATGACATTTAGGACTGCACCCACTTCCTTGTATCTCCTCATCTATTATCACATTTAATCTTTCCCAACTCCCGGCCTCTCTCTTTGCCCTATGTCATCGCACCAGAGTAGCACTCTGTCCTGACCTTGACCAGAGTAGGCCTAATTTGTCATCCTGTGGACTTCTGTCTAGTATTTGACATATTTCGAGAGTAATTTTCAATCCTGGATTTGGATTACTTCTCACCTGACAGACCGCGCACAGACAGTGTACGTGAATGGTAGGCAGTATCATGTACCTGTCTTGAAATATTCTACACCAACAGGGGTCGGTCTTGGGTCCAGTTCTTTTCGTATTGTATGCGGCTCAATATTTGATGTCATCTGTTGTCATGTAATGTTTGACAGTTTTGCTGCTGACGCCCAAGTTCATCAGTCGGCCTCCACAGTTGAAATGGATGTTTTGACCTCATGGGCACAGGAGTGTACTGCTGACTTGAAGGACTGGATGACTGTCGATCTGCAACTTCATGATACTTAGACTGAACTTATGAAAATTACCCCCCCCCCCCTCCAAATTTCTTCAATATACTTATCTTCCTAATTTTATTCTGATTAACGATACAACCATTGATTTTTCTTCTTCTGTTCGCAGTGTTAGTGTAAATCTTCACCTGTCTGTTTTGTTTCAACTGCACATTTCCAACTTCTGCAAAGTTGCTCTTCTCAAAATGCATAGGATAAGTTCTATCCGCCAATATCTGTTTACTGATGCAGTCAAAATACTCATGTACGCATTTGTCCTCCTAAGGATAGATCACTGTCATTCTTTTATGGTCAGCTTCGCCAAATGTCTGTTAGACAGACTTCAACGAATCCAGAATAACAGTGCCAGACTTTAGTTTCTAAACCTGACCGCTTTTCTCCCCTTCTTTACCCTCTCCATTGGTTGCCTGTTTCCGATCGAACACACTACGAGGTCTCTACTCTTACTTTTTTGTCAGAGGCGCCGGTTCAGACTTTGTTTCTCAACTCCTTCTGATCTATCCTCCTTCTCGCTAACTTCGCTGCAAAAAAGTATTTTAAAGTAATTTGGCGGGAGAGGGGAGGGGGCGGGATAGATGTTTTGTAAGTTCAGTCCTGATATCATTTAGTTGCAGATTATGGGGAGTCATCCAGTCCTCAGCAGCGCTCGAGACGTCAACACATCAATTTCAACGATGGAGGCCGACTGATGATACACAACTTCTCAGGATGCCTCATATCAGAAATAAGACTGACGGACAGAGATCTTTTTCTCTCTCCAAGCCCCAGTGACATAGAACAGACTCCCTTACTTACAGCTTCTGACACTGGCTCCTTCGTCTCTTTTAAATCTGGCATTGAAAATAATCTCTTCTCTCGGATGTGACGTGTACGTCTGAACAGTATGTACTTCTTTCTGCACACGTGTGACAAATTAGCTTATGCAAGTTTGCACGTATGTATGTAGGTATGCGTTATAGCAGAGGAATGTGTATTTGGGTAGTTTTTTTTGTTTTGTTTTTTTCTACATGTATGATTTGTTAGGTGCTTTTTGGTGTGTGTATGTGCAATATGGCTGTTGTCTATCATGTGTAGTATGTGCGTTGGATACATGTATCATTTGTTTTGGTAAAGCGCCTAGGACAGTTCTCTGAATACTTTGCTCTATAAGTATCCATTATAACAATAATAACAGCAATAATCATGATGAAAAATAACAGCACTGATAATTATAATTATCATTATTATTGCTGTTGTTGTTTTTGTCAATCTTTTTATGACTACTGTCCTGCCGCTTATTGATCCGTTGACCTCCAATTCGGAGCAAAAATAACCGCACAGAGCTCCCATTTGAGTAGTATTCTTTGTTTTACCACTTTCCCTCAAACGCTAAGTCAGTTCATTTTAAGGTGATGAGCTTTTACAAGAACGGAATTGGAAAGGTTGCTCCGCATTTTTTGTTAACGAAAATTGAAGACATTTGGGCTTGGATTCTTGATGCTTTTGTTTTGGACTTTCCGCTTCATCCTGTGAACCCTTAAGCTTCTGGGGCGGTGTCAAGTATTCCAAACTTGGGATAAACAAAGCAAGACCTTTTGGTTTTTGTCGATTCTTCTTTTTTTTTTAAATCTCTAGTTACTGGCTGACATCGACAGTACCTTTTCTTCGTCAAACTTTCAATTTTTAGACAAGTGTTGGTTTGACTTGGTTTGACTTTATTCAAAATTCTCAATTGTTCCCTTCACCAAGCGCTGCTGTTTCTCTTTTTATGACACTTATAGTCGGAAAGGTCCTCTGATCTCCACTATGAAGATATAGTACTCATACAGAAGATTCATTGGAATAGAATTTCTTCATATGTCCACTTCCCCCTCGACGCAGATACATCATTTTAAGCCAATGAGCACTTACCAGAATGTGCACGTTTGCTCCATTTTTTTTCTGTGGAAATTAAAGGTATTTGGACCGCTGATTATTTTCCCTCCCTCTGTCTCTGTCTCCAGAGAGAGAGAGAGAGAGAGAGAGAGAGAGAGAGAGAGAGAGAGAGAGAGAGAGAGAGAGAGAGAGAGAGAGAGAGAGAGAGAGAGAGAGAGAGAGGGCCTTCACTTTCAACACAGGGATTATGGGGCAAACATCAAAATCTATCCCGGTTAGAATACATACCTTTAAAACAGCGAACTGTCTTTTTTGTTGTTGTTTTTTTGAGGAAGGGTGCAAGAGAAGCAGCCCTTCTCCTGTGAGAACTCCGTGATGTTAATTGTTCCTCCAAAGTGGAGGTGCACAGGACCAGCAACCAACAGCTGTTTCGCGCTAATAAGAGCTCATCAGGCTTGCAACAAGGTCCTAATTACCTGCTGATGAAAAGCACTCCGGCATTAGCAGACCACTTGTCACCCAGTAATGAACATAGACAGCGCGCGCGCGCGCGAGGTGTGTGTGTGTGTGTGTGTGTGTGTGTGTGTGTGTGTGTGTGTGTGTGTGTGTGTGTGTGTGTGTGTGTGTGCGTGCATTACGTTCGTGTATGAAGGTGTATGTGTATTCACAAGCGTGGGTAGCATTTATGTGCATGTGCATAAGAGAGGGAAGGAGAAGGGTTATGTAATCTGCTTAGTTTGTTGGAAAAAATATGGAACACTTGAAATATACACCTCTCTCTATATAACTCAAACACACACACACACACACACACACACACACACACACACACACCACAATCAAAAGGGGAAAAAATCAATCAATTAAAAGTCATATTTAATACAAAATCGGAGTGACAGATACATGATTGTGATGGTGACCGCTTTCCAAACATTCGATTTCTAAATCAGTTTTCACTGTACTCAGTAATAAACAATACAACAATCCACAATGGGTGTGCAGAGAGAGAGAGAGAGAGAGAGAGAGAGGAGAGAGAGAGAGAGAGAGAGAAGAGGAGAGGAGAGAGA
Organism: Conus ventricosus; assembly: GCA_018398815.1. Taxonomy (NCBI): domain Eukaryota; kingdom Metazoa; phylum Mollusca; class Gastropoda; order Neogastropoda; family Conidae; genus Conus; species Conus ventricosus. Next base: position 73,391,443 of record CM031596.1, on the reverse strand, counting down.
GAGACAGAGAGAGAGAGAGAGAGAGGAAGAGAGAGAGAGAGAGAGGGGAGAGAGAGAGAGAGAGAGAGAGAGGAGAGAGGGAGAGAGAAGAGAGAGAGGATAAGCATAACACAGCTAGTGACAACATTCTTTTTTTGCAGTTGGGCACTCTTGCGACATCATTTAGTTATTCAACTCATACTTCAATAAGTCGTACGCAACACATCTATTAAGATCGAAACACATTAACAAACGCGATGCAAAATAAACATAGTCATAGAAAACATAGCGCACACCAAATTATTAAGAAAAAACAAAAGAAAACCCACCAAAGAACTGCCATAGAGAATGCATTCGACTAATAACAGTATTAAGCAGTCTGATTAAACCAGTTGTGACCCAATGAAAAACACACGTAAATGGACCGAGCTCCAGTCATTCAACATGAAGAGAGAGAGAGAGAGAGAGAGAGAGAGAGAGAGAGAGAGAGAAGAGAGAGAGAGAGAGAGAGAGAGAGAATAAAGGAATTGACAGTCCAACAACAAGGAACGTGAAAGTCTCCTATGTCAAGAAGCATTAAACCCAAACAAAATGCGAACACAACCCTCTCTAAATACGGCCCTGTTTACGCATGTCTTGTGATGTTCTTGGTGAGCTTGCGGGATCAATCATTTCACAAAACGTTTCCCAGATTTGAAACATTGTTAGGTTAAGATGAAAACACCAAACTCATACATGTTCATCTTGGGGCAGACTGTACACATCTGACCACGAGCGATCACACCCACGCTCACATTTAAGCGCAATAGACCAGCAAGTGAGACCGCGGCGGACTCTTGAATCACGTACTATGTACAGTCTGTGCGAAGCGACGATTGCCCATCGGGCATCTGAAAGGCCTCTTGATACCTGTAGACTACTGCGCCACTGCAATGGTTTTCGCTTTGCGTTAGATTGTGACTGTGTACATAGCGTAACGACTCTCTCCGCTAGCATTGACTCAACTTCCGTCGTTTGTGCTATTTTTGTCACCTCCTGCGAATTCTGAAGTGGTATGTTTACACGGAGGGCAAGTCTGCAACTGCACCGTTCGCACTCGATCCATGGCGGACTGCAGTTGTCGCAGAATGCCTTGAAACCACGGTGGCACTTTACTTTTAGTATTAAGCGAGCAAGTTTCAATGAGATGGAGGCAACGGCACGCGTCCAGTTCTGTTCTGACAACGGTCAGCTGGTCAAACAGGTTGCGTGCGCGGCTGGAATCGATTGTTATGGCCATGCATCGTGTCCACTGACGGGGGCTGCTCATTCATGGTCAGTGATTTTGTGGCAACGATGGAACAGCTTGAGGACATAGCCTTTATCACGATCAAGTCAAGACTAAGACCTGATGTATTTGAAATAAAAGTATGTATGCAGCTACGTGTAGTCTGTTTATGATGAAAATTCGTCTGTATATTTTTAGACGGTCCAGAGTATTACCAATATACAATAAAAAAGAAATCCGATCTTTAGAAGAAACCTACTGTTAGTAAGATTTTGTTCAATAGATTTTTTGAAATATGTGTGATGTTGAAATGCAACACACCACACGGTCCAATATTTCTTAATAATTTCACTCAAATTGTTCCCTATTTGATATTTTACTAGCCGAATTGTACATTGTTATATTCCCTAGATTCACGTTCCTGCTCGCGCACATCACAACGTGAACGGATACTGAATGATAGTTATTCATTTGTTCCCCTGATCATCATGAATAGATCTGTCCATGTCATTGTTATCATTATCAACACAATTATTGTTATAATAATAATAATAACAATGATAACAACGATGACCATAATGATAATAATGATAATATAATAATATTAATAATCCTAATGATGATGATGATGATAATAATAATAATAACAATGATAATAAGTTAACAAAACAAACAACAAGAACAAACAACAACAACAACAACAATATTCCACTTATCATGAAGTCAACAAATCCTCAGTGAAAGGGATGAGTGGCGGCAGTTTTTGCATTACCTGTACAGTGAGTTAAACAACTGCAGTGAATGTACGTGATTCCATCCGAAAAGCACACGACACTGGGCTTCAATAAAGCACGCCCTTTCCGAAATCCCACTGAAGGTCTTAAAGCAATGTCAGTCCCAAATTCCCATTGCAAGTCTTAAAGGCAATATCGTTCCCAAATTCCCTCGGAATAGGCAACGCTATTTTCCGAATTCACAGTTGAGGCCTGAAAGGCACTGTCATTCTCAAAGTGCCGCTAAAAAAATTTGAGGGCAACGCCATTCCCTAATTGCCACTGAAGGTCTTAAAGGTAAAGTCATTTCCAAATGATATGTAAAGGGCAAATCATTTCCAAATAAGACGTTAATGGCGATGTCATTCTCCGATTTCCTTTGAAAGTTTTAAAGGCAATTACTATTTGGAAGACGAAATAAGTAAATCAAAGATTAATGAGTAAATAAAAGATTAAACAGTAAATCAGCATTTAAAAAAAAATTAAAAAAAAAAGCATTGCCACCCCCGAATTTCCACTGTAGGTTTAAAAGGCAACGTCACGCCCGAATTCCCATTGAAAATCTTACAATGTCATTCCTCGCATCCCATTGAATCTTACATCATAATCGCAATGTCATTCCTAAAGACGCTGTTTTAAGCAATGTCACTCTCTCCCTCCACCTCCCCAATTTCCACTTAAAGTCTTAAACGCAGTGACGAAGAAGAAATAAGTAAAAAAAAAAAAAAAGGCAACATAAGAGAAACACATAAAGAAAAAAAGAAAAGAAAGAAAAGCATTGTCTCGGGCATGCTGACATTACGGGCAGAAAAGCGCTGACACCAAGGAGGGCATAAAGCAAGGTGAAGACGCCATTTATGTCCAAGAAGATGCGAAATCCCAGGAACTGGAGATAGCCCGTTCTATTGATCGTCTCCCAGAGAATGGGCATCAAAAGTGAAGCGCTCGTAGTTACACCCTAAAAGACCGGAATAACAGAAGCTGTCAATCAAAAAAAAAAAAGAAAAAGAAAAAAGAAAAAAAAAGAAATGCAAGAAGCTTTCGGAAGGTGACATTTTCTGTGATTTTTTTTCCACCTTGCGAAATGGTAAGTTGGTTTTCTGTTTGCCTTTCTTTGTATCATAACTTGCGACCACTCTCTCTCTCTCTCTCTCTCTCTCTCTCTCTCCACACCACACACAGGCCTACTCAGAGAGAGAGAGAGAGAGAGAGAGAGAGAGAGAGAGAGAGAGGAGAGGAGGGAGAGACAGAGGGAGGGGGAGCGGGAGGAGGAGGGGAGCGGGAGGAGAATAAACCCATTCTTTGGGCTGTCTTCGGTTTATTTGCACTGCACGACGAACAGAAACAGTGGGAGGGGAAAATCAGAAACCAACTTAGCAGTCCGACGTGGGAGCCAGGAGGAGGAAGTGGCGACAGACTGGAAGATCGGACAGGCAATGTAGCGGAAGCAGCCGCCCAGCCCGCTCCCAGCCCAGCCCCAGACAGGAGCCCCCATGGGAAGAGTGCCCCGAAGAGAGACGTACTATGCGCTAAGTTGCCAAACTTTTGTCCTGGGGTCGCAAAATAATAATGCGTACCAAATGAGCGTGTGCAGCACGGCACTTTCTGTCTGTCGAGTGACATAGATTTGTGCTCAACATGTTTCGAAGCTGTTTCGCATGGGACTATCGTTTCATAATTTCACGACGTGGTCTAAAGCGGCGAAATGATAGTTCGTGACATCGATGTCCAGTGAATGGCGGTGACTACAGTCGCTTGACAATTAAACAGAAGACGCAACTCGACAGACCTGCTTCAAAACATAGACATCTGGTAAAAGCCTGGTTGCTGATGAACGGTCCACAGACCATTTGACCGGCGGCATGCAAGACAGAAGACCGAAAGGAAACAGGCGCCAGCACTCGGGCCGTGGGATTTCACTGACCATCTTGAGCTCCAGTCAGTCACAGTGCAGTACGACTGCTCACATCTGAATTCTGCCCGGGACATTTTACTGTGTGACAGCTTTTCAGTGAAACAACTTCGCTTTGCAACTCTCCCCCCCCCCCCCCCTGCCCTCCTCCCTACCCCCCCCCCCCCCCCGCATTTCCTCCACCCCGCTTTCCTTTTTTCTTGGCTTCGTGGCAGTCGCGACTATATTACAAAACTTGCTTGAACGGGAAAGACAGCAGTACTAATAACGAATGCAGCATATACAAACGCTAGGTTAGATGCAGCATCAGAGGCGCAGACCCTAAAAAACCTCGTTGCTATGAACTGCTAGCCATCACAACACGAAAATCACAGAAGCGACGCTAATCTTAAACATGAATCCACTTTGCATAGAACACATAACGCATACTCCACTGTGTGCACCTTAATCTCCAGATATCATGCTCTAGAGGGAAAAAAACACAAAGAAAAAAAAGCCCCGAAGTATACAATCATTGCTCGTTCCGGTTGCGATTTAAGCCATGTTGTATTGTAGTAGCCCTCAGTTCAATGGTCACCAAAGGGACAGTTTGGTTCTTCGACCGGATGTTAGCTGAATTAGCTAACCTGAAGATGTCATTACTAAGAATATTCAATTCCAACGTAAAATCAGCGCTACTCTACGGGTCAGAGACTTGGTGAGTCACCACCAACACCTCAACGAAGATCCAAACCTTCATCAATAAATGTCTCCGGCAGATCCTCCACTTGCGATGGTTCGACAGAGTGCCAAACACCGACCTGTGGACGAGGGCAAACCAACGGCCAATGGACGTCCAGGTCAGGAAGAGAAAGTGGCGATGGGTCGGCCACACACTGCGGAAGGAGCCCTCTAGCATCACCAGGCAGGCGCTCGAGTGGAACCCGCAGGGCAAGAGGAAGCGAGGGCGCCCAAAGCAGACCTGGAGGAGGAGCTTGCTAAACGGGCTGAGAGCCTCCAGCCTGACCTGGGGGGAGATCAGGACCTGTGCCAGGGACAGACGGAGGTGGAAGGTTGCTGTTGAGGCCCTATGCTTCTCAATGAGCGAAGAGGACTAAGTCAAGTAAGTCAAGGAGATGTCATTAACAGTCAGCACGGGGGACCGCACAGAAGGGTGGTGGCCCACCCTCTTGGAAGACCAAGGGATGTATTCTGTGGACTGTCCCTAAAATACTTCATACCAGTGTAACACATTATGGGACGCTACAAAGATCACTGCCCGAGGTTTTTAGGATTTGGGCGTAGAGATAGGGGGATAGGGATGGGGGTGGTTTGGTGGGTGGATAGGAGTGGGGATGGGTTGGTGAACGGATGGTTGGGATGGGGGGGGGGGGGGGGGGGGGGGTAACTGCAGAGGTTCCAAGCTCCACAAAGAAACATTTTATGCGGGTGGATTGCGAGTGGAAGAACTGTGAAACTTAGAATCTGATTCAATGAAGACAGGCCTAATTGATATGACGATCGTCCATCGTCCTCCCGTCAATGAAAACAAAAAGAAATAAAGATAAAAAATGATCAAGAAAACGAAATCAAACCAAATAAGTAAGATCAAATTCCTGTTCGGTGCACATACAGCCTCTGTAGTTTTTAAAATACCCTCATGCATGTGTAACACTGTGCTTGTTTGCTTTTCGTACACACAGCAATTACTCCATTAAGAGATTTCCAGCGACCAAAGCATTGCTATCTGTTTCCCCTCTCAGATACATGTTATCTGTTTTTGTTTCTCTTCCAGATTTCACGTGATCGTTCAATACATGATTCTCTTCGTGTTCAATGTGGTTTATGACTGTAGCCCTTTTTGGTGTGCCCGTTTTCTAAACACCACGCACGACGGTCCCTATGCAAGTCTCCGTAGTCTATATGGGCTATGGTCACATCCTGACGCAAGTCTGTATACCCGTTTTGTTCCAAAGCATGCCGATACCGGCATGGTGCATACATGCCTAGCCTGCACATATACTTTCAAATCATCTGAGAAGATTCGTTCACACACACACACACACACACACACACACACACACACACACACACACACCACACACACACACACACACACGTGCGCGCGTGAGAGCACACGCTCACGTGCACACACTTTGGTGCACACACACACACACACACACACACACACACACACACACACACACACACACACACATTCGAATGATTCATTCTGAACTTTAGTACTACGGGATATGAAATGAACTAACAACAACTACAACTAAAGTATCATAACTACTGAAGCAAGAAAAGAGCAAAATGGAAAAAAAAAAACATTCTTGACTATTGCTAACACACCGTTATCGAAGATGATAAACATGAATGTTGCAAACACATTGTTACTGAAGATGATGGTGTTATTGAAGATGATGAAGATGAATGTTGCTAACACATTGTTACTGAAGATGGTGGTGTTATTGAAGATGATGAAGATGAATGTTGCAAACACATTGTTACTGAAGATGATGGTGTTATTGAAGATGATGAAGATGAATGTTGCAAACACATTGTTACTGAAGATGATGGTGTTATTGAAGATGATGAAGATGAATGTTGCAAACACATTGTTACTGAAGATGGTAACGATGACGAGGACAGATCAGATTTTGACAAGCATCTCAACTTCCTCTTACTTCTGTTTTTTTTTCTTTCAAATTTTCAGATTTGTTTACTATCAGTTTTGTTTATTTCTTCATTTAATGCTTGACAGGAACCGAATATGATTAGTTATTAATTTCAGTTTCTTTCTTCATTTTTTTTTCAGCTAAGTAGCGCGTGTTGTTGGTCATACTAAGACAAACAAAGTGAAGAACTTAAACAAAAGAAAACAAATAAATAAATAACACTTACCAGACAACCACAATAATGCTGAATATAGGGAAACAGCACCAATAACACTTACCAGACAACCACAATAATGCTGAATATAGCGAAACAGCACCAATAACGCAACACAAAAAAGTTCATTTTATCAGCTTTCAGTCGAAGAAAGTTTTATTCATAATCATGCTGTTTTGAAAGAAAGGAAAGTTAAAAAAAAAAAAAAAACCAGAGAGAGAGAGAGAGAGAGAGAGAGAGAGAGAGGAGAGATAGTGAGACAGACAGACAGACAGACAGACAGACAGACAGACAGACAGACAGACAGACAGGCCATACTAGCTCAGGACACACCAATGAGTCTAATGCTGGAGATCTCTGTGACAGTGAATCGGTTAACATTCATTTATTTTAATCTTTTCAATGCAAACAGCAAAGACGTTCAGGTGTAAGTGAGATGCTTCGCAAAATTTGGTAGTTTTGTTATATATAAAAAATAAAATAAGAAGAGACACTGGCTGCAAAATAGAATGGTTAAATCGAGTCGCAATATAGAATAGTTAACACGTGTTGCAACACATACTTGTTAAAACGTGTCGCAACATACAATCGTTAAAACGTGTCGCAACATACAATTGTTAAAACGTGTTGCAAGTGTTTTTCAAGCCTCGGTGTATCAGATATACTTAGTAAACAGCTTTCGTACAAAGATGACCGAATTCCAAACCCTGTAAACATGGATTATGTACAAAGTTAAGTTACATTATTTACATCAAACATTTTCAGGTATTTCGACCAAACGTTAACAGAATGCCAGTTGTCAGGTTGAACAATAAATAATAGTATCACATAGCTTGCGTCAACAATGATGTAGTTACGAAGGGGGAAACCAAACCCAACAGCAACATCAACAAAAACAACAGTGAATGTGTTAACGGTTCGAAACGGGTTCAGAGAGAGAGAGAGAGAGAGAGAGAGAGAGAGAGAGAGAGAGAGAGGGGCGCGGTCAGGCTTCACGTCAGAAGAAAACATACAATCACTTAAAAGACTTGATATAGTTTGTCTTTCACATCTCCCCCCCCATGAAACAAAAACATAATCATAAAAACGACTACCGTTCCCAACCCTCCACAGTGTACACAGTCCTGTGTCATGATTCTCTCTTTTCCCCGTCCTCATCACCTGCCCAATACAATGACACAGACTACTTTCACTTGGGACTTCCACTGGAGGATGCCCACACGCCCGGCTTATATGATAAAACAGTTCATCACCTGTTTGAACGGTAGGTCTGTCAGCAGATAACAATACGCTCAGTGGGTGGACAGTGGATGAAGGTCGGCATTTTCCATTAAAGAAAAAGAAGTCTTGAGACTTTTGAATCTGTGTCTACGGTAAACTGCTACTAATGGATCGCTCCTGCACAGACTGGCCTTCCGGATTATTAATGAACCGGAGGAACAGCCATAAACGAATCCCCCCCCCCCCCCCCAATCCTTTGTAACGTAATAACAAGTGCAATGTAGTCATGTTTCTTTCATCACACACACACACACACACACACACACACACACACACACACACACACACGCACACGCGCGCGCGCACGCACGCACACGCACACGCACACACACACACACACACACACATGAGATTATGCATCCGTAATCTGATGAGTGAAAACACTGGAAATAAGCAATTACAAGGAAATAAAAAAAACATAAACAAGCAAATAAACGAACAAACAAATACACTTACCAAGCCGGTAAGCAAATAAACGAACAAACAAATACACTTACCAAGCCGGTAAGCAAAGAAACGTACAAACAAATACACTTACCAAGCCGGTAAGCAAAGAAACGTACAAACAAATACACTTACCAAGCCGGTAAGCAAAGAAACGTACAAACTCTGGTTAAAGTTAAACAACTTGCAAGTCAGCAAAAAACACACACAAACACTAGTTAAACTAAAAGAACAACCAACAGGAACAATAACAACAACGCAAATGATTAAAACCTAGCACACTGACATATTAACAAGCTAACTGTAGAGTAACGAACGTATTCGCCTGGAAAATAACAACAGTTTAATGTGTACAATGCAGTGGTTACGCTGAAAGCAATACACAGGTTCATACACAGATCACACACCGGAACGAACTTATTCCCTTAAAACTTTGTGTGTCAGTAGTGAAGTCAAGCATCATTAACTGTACTGTGTTGGAGTCTGGTGTACAGCCACCAAAAGAAGGACATATATGTACACGTTACACCAGTGTACACAAGGTGTGTGACACAATGAAAAAACACGTAACACATGAAACAAACACGGTGCAATTCATTTCTCATAAATGGACATGCATTCGCTCAGTGTCATTCCGCAAAAGAGACGTTACACATCTATTTTTGTCTCAGAAACGTATACTGTGGACACATACTCGAGAGAGAGAGAGAGAGAGAGAGAGAGAGAGAGAGAGGAGAGAGAGAGAGAGAGAGAGAGTTGTGATGGAATAGCCTCACTTGTGTTCAGTATGAACTCATACACAAAGAGAGAGAGAGAGAGAGAGAGAGAGAGAGAGAGAGAGAGAGAGAAAGTTGTGATGCAATGGCCTCACGCCTGTTCGGTATAAAGTGAAACCTTGGTCAATATCTTACAGGCCGGCCAGTTCCGCACACATCGATCCACGAGAGTAGACATTTCAGCACAGTGACTTCAGCATTATGTGATGAAGACTTAATCATCAGCGGTGATGGAGATGACTAATTATTCATGAGGAGGCGGACACGTTGTCACTGGATCTGAGTGTTAGGGCAGACGACCTCTCGGTATACACCGCATTTGTCGGCTGCTTCGTGCATTAGAAAAGGTTAGCCATTCTGCTGGTTGCATCCGTTCTTTCTCACGAGACATACTGTTATGTATACATAAAGGAATTGAACATATTTCGTATTATACTATAGCGTGCTTGATGCTGTAACGGAGGAGGCAATAATAATACTAACAATGATAATCATGATAAATAATGATATTATCTTTCAGCGTTTCTTTCCTGCATTTTAGACCAGTAAGAAAAGTACCTTACGAAAACACGTTAAGGTTAAAAACCCAAACAAACCCAGTGTTCAACAACATTACAGCAGAAAGTACTTGCTATGTATTTCATTATTCTATTCCACGAGGCCAGGAGTACTTATGATGTTACACCAGAAGTCATTTCAACTACTTGGCATTTTCAGAAGAAATGATCATCAAGTCACCTCCGCCTCCTATATCTCTAATTTTACACCGGGTGTACGCCATTCACTTATACTGTTGACACTGGAAGGCAGATGCTGATGATCAGATCAAAAGACCAACAGTGAGTAAGTAAAGAGAAACCCGTTTACCCCTCACTGAAGACAAAGCTGAATGTACGATAAACAACACTGAATCCGAAGCTAAATGTTTACTGGAGTCAAATTTAAACAAGCCATACTGTTGAGATTTCACCGGAAGCCTTCCACCACACCGCAGTATTTCGCCCTTTAGTCAAAACAGTCTCTGATATTACGCAAAGAGTTGGGTATTTCACCAGAAGTCAGATGAACTCGACCACTGATATCATAGAGGTGGGTGGTGGCAATAGTTATCCCAGAACACGCTGACCGATGCTGGTCAAACCACATTCCCTGGCGGCGGCCCACTGGGTGGATCTTCCAGATCAATGGTTCGAATCCTGTCAGCTCCCTAGAGTTCAAGATCAGGATTGTTTCCTTCTCCATGATCAATAGGTGCGCGTATCTACTATTGCTTTCAGCTCTTCATGTGCATGCATAAACCCATCCAAACTTCAGATATTCCGTGACCCGTTCAGTGTTTAGTGGATAAAAGAAAAACCATATCCACCTTCCTTTCAAAACGGAATATGAACATCTAAATAGCAGGGTCAAAACGGTCACATATACAAAAAAATCAACTTGAAGAAACCTTGTGAATGGAAGGTGAGGGGTGGGTGGGTGAGGCTGTAGAAACCTTATAAACGTGGGGGTTGCAATTACGAAATGAATATTGGGGTTGAAGACACCTAGTGAAAGTAGAGTTATAACATAGTTACCTAGTGAATAAGAGGGTTGAGGTAACTCAGTAAATGCAGGGTTTGTATCAACCCAGAAACCAAGGGAGTGGCGAGTGGATAAACCTAGACAATGTAGGGGTCATAGTAATCGCGTAAATGTGGTCGTTGTAGTTCTTCTATATTAACGTGGAGGTTGTAGTAACCTAGAAAATGTTGGGGCTGCATACACTTAGTATATGTAAGTAATCTGGTAAATGTGGGGCTTGTAAAACCCGGTGAATATGGGGGGTAACAACAATCCAGAAAATGTGTCACAGGGGATGTATAAATCTGGTGTATATTGAAATTATAATAACATACTAAATGTGAGGGTTATAGTAGCCTTTTAAACTCTGGGGTTGTAGAAGCCTTGTAAATGAGGGGAGTGTAGAAACCTATTTAAGTTTGGGGGTTGTGACGAAGTAAGAGGCTTGTAGAAGCCTAGCAATGTGGGGTTTAGAAAACTAATAAATGTGGGGCTTGTAGAAACCTAGCAAATGTGGGGCTTGTAGAAACCTAGCAAATATGGGGCTTTTAGAAACCTAGTTAATGCTAGGGGTGTAGAAACCTAGTAAATGTGGGCTTGTAGAAACCTAGTAAATGTCGGGCTTGTAGAAACCTAGTAAATGCCGGGCTTGTAGAAACCTAGTAAATGCCGGGGTTGTCGAAACCTAGTAAATGCCGGGGTTGTCGAAACATAGTAAATGCCGGGGTTGTAGAAACCTAGTAAATGTCGGGCTTGTAGAAACCTAGTAAATGCCGGGGTTGTCGAAACCTAGTAAATGCCGGGGTTGTAGAAACCTAGTAAATGTCGGGCTTGTAGAAACCTAGTAAATGTCGGCTTGTAGAAACCTAGTAAATGTCGGGCTTGTAGAAACCTAGTAAATGTCGGGCTTGTAGAAACCTAGTAAATGCCGGGGTTGTCGAAACCTAGTAAATGCCGGGGTTGTAGAAACCTAGTAAATGGCGGGGTTGTCGAAACATAGTAAATGCCGGGGTTGTAGAAACATAGTAAATGTCGGGGGTGTAGAAACATAGTAAATGTCGGGGGTGTAGAAACATAGTAAATGTCGGGGGTGTAGAAACATAGTAAATGTCGGGGTGTAGAAACCTAATAGATGCCGGGGGTGTAGATCAGAAACCTAGTAGATGTGGGGGTTGTAAATGTCGGGGGTGTAGAAACCTAGTAGATGTGGGGGTTGTACAAACCTAGTAAATGTTGGGGGTGTACAAACCTAGTAAATCCCGGGGGTGTAGAAACCTAGCAGATGTGGGGATTGTACAAACCTAGTAAATGTTGGGGGTGTAGAAACCTAGTAGATGTGGGGGTTGTACAAACCTAGTAAATGTTGGGGGTGTAGAAACCTAGTAGATGTGGGGGTTGTACAAACCTAGTAAATGTTGGGGGTGTAGAAACCTAGTAAATGCCAGGGGTGTAGAAACCTAGTAGATGTGGGGGTTGTACAAACCTTGTAAATGTTGGGGGTGTACAAACCTAGTAAATCCCGGGGGTGTAGAAACCTAGCAGATGTGGGGGTTGTACAAACCTAGTAAATGCCGGGAGAGTAGAAACCTAGTAGATGTGGAGGTTGTACAAACCTGGTAAATGTTGGGGTTGTACAAACCTAGTAAATGCGGAGAGAGTAGAACCCTAGTAGATATGGGGGTTGTACAAACCTAGTAAATGTGGGGGTTGTGGAAACCTAGTAAATGTGGGGGTTGTAGAAACCTAGTGAATGTGGGGGTTGTAGAAACCTAGTGAATGTGGAGGTTGTAGAAACCTAGTAAATCTCGGGGTTGTAGAAACCTAGTAAATGTGGGGGTTGTAGAAACCTAGTGAATGTGGGGGTTGTAGAAACCTAGTAAATGTGGGGGTTGTAGAAACCTAGTGAATATGGGGGTTGTAGAAACCTAGTGAATGTGGGGGGTTGTAGAAACCTAGTAAATGTGGGGGTTGTAGAAACCTAGTAAATGTGGGGGTTGTAGAAACCTAGTGAATGTGGGGGTTGTAGAAACCTAGTAAATGTGGGGGCTGTAGAAACCTTGCAAATGTGGGATTGTAGAAATCTAGTAAATGTGGGAATTGTGGAAATCTAGCCAAAGTGGGGGATTGAAGAAAACTAGTAAATGTGAGGGGTTGTAAAAACTTAGTAGATGTGGGGGTTGTAAAAACTTAGTAAACGTGGGGTGTGTGTGGGTGTGTGTGTAAAAACTTAGTAAATGTGGGGTTGTAGAAATCCAGTGAAGTGGAGGTTGCAGAAACCTTGTAAATGTGCGAAACTGTAGAAACAAAGTAAATGTGCGGTTTGTAGAAATCTTTTGTAAATGTGGGTGTTGTAACAACCTTGTAATTTAACGGGGAATGCAGACGACGATGGTAGAAGAAAGCCAGAAGGCAAATGCCTCCGACAGGACGTGCCTCTTGCGGTCGCTCCCTGTGACATCGTCAGTCTCCAGAGATAGCCACCAGAAGCCATTGCCATTCAATCACCACAGATCACAGATCCAGAGACACTCGCTGATCGTAACCATGTCATCATCCATAATACCTGTGAGGTTCCGGAACACTGCCAAATGAGCCAGAAATCCTTTGCACTCATTGGTAATACGTTGAACTACACGAAATGATCCATACTCTTGATAACACATCGGAAGGCCTTTGCCAGTTATTCAAACGCACTCACTGATGGAACGCCAGAATATCCACGTCAACACACTGAAGTAAAGAAAAAGAAAAAGAAAAAAGAAAGCAAGCAAGAAAGAAAAAGCACCCGACAGACACAAGAAGACATCGTCACACCCAAGCTCAAAACTTCAGTTTGCATAGATTGTAAAAGTGTTGTCTGTTCAAGTGATGCCCACGCTCAGTGAACGGAATTACGCAGGTTACACACGTGCAACATTCATCTTCACACCGAGAGATCTGTATCCGGTC
>CM031596.1:73367625-73372625 GCA_018398815.1 Conus ventricosus | reverse complement strand
ATCCCTAAGAAAGCCTTGGCATCACAAGAGAACCCAGACACATCCCAGAGGCTCAGACATCCCTAAGAAAGCCCTGGCATCACAAGAGAATCCAAGTACACCCCAGAGGCTCAGACATCCCTACGAAAGTCCTGGCATCACAAGAGAACCCAAGTACACCCCAGAGGCTCAGACATCCCTAAGAAAGTCCTGGCATCAAAAGAGAACCCAGGTACATCCCAGAGGCTCAGACATCTCTACGAAAGTCCTGGCATCACAAGAGAACCCAGACACATCCTAGAGGCTCAGACATCCCTAAGAAAGCCTTGGCATCACAAGAGAACCCAGACACATCCCAGAGGCTAAGACACCCCTAAGAAAGCCTTGGCATCACAAGAGAACCCAGACACATCCCAGAGGCTCAGACATCCCTAAGAAAGCCTTGGCATCACAAGAGAACCCAGATACACCCCAGAGGCTCACACATCTCTACGAAAGCCCTGGCATCACAAGAGAACCCAGGTACATCCTAGAGGTTTAGACATCCCTAAGAAAGCCCTGGCATCATAAGAGAACCCAGATACATCCCAGAGGTTCAGACATCCCTAAGAAAGCTCTGGCACTCCATACACCCCCAGAAGACCCATCACCCCCTTTCCTTTCCCGCCAGATGACCCCATCAAGCTCCTGAAGACTGCTTTGTTAGTTGAAGTCAGTTATTTTAGCGGGGCTATTGTTTCTCGTCCCTCATGATTTTGCTCACTCACAACCCCTTTTTCAACCACAGACAGAGGTTTGTTCTCACCTTCACCTAACAGTGTTCTTGACATTGCCACCACGTGGTTTTCTAAAAAAACCCAACCCATGCTGAAAACGCTGTAAGATAAAGTAAACGGATTGCCGATCCCATGTGTTCGGATCGTCCGTGAACTGACAGTATCACCAGAGCTTCATTTTACCACAGCCTGAACGTTTTCTCCTCGTGCTCATCCCGAGATAGGTCTTCTCTCCATAGTGTCCTGGTCATCATAGTAGCGGTATCATCAGTATTGTTTCGGTGGCTGCACCTCCTGCCCCATCGTCAGCAGAGGCATCAGAACGCACAGCGATGTGATGATGGCGACGATGTAGATGACGAAGAAGATCCGGTCGAAGACGAGTCCTGCAGCCTTCCATTCTCGCACCATACGCTCACGCCGGTCCTTCTCGCTGAGCCGCTCCTTGTAGCACTTGACAAAGTCCATGAGCTCGGTCAGGTGGTAGTTGATCAGCGCCAGCTGGTTGACCTGCTCGTCCCCGCTGCTGCCGCTCCCCGGCCTGCTCACCGTCACCATGATCTCGGTGGACGCGCGGGAGTCCCCCCCTCCCGTCCACTTGTTCGCCCCACTCCCTCCGCCCCCGCCTCCTCGGTTGTCACCGTTGACGCCGAGGAAGCGCGTGCATTCCTGCTGGGGAAGCCTTTTCCGGCCACCCTCGCCGCTCGCCCTCGCCCTGTCCTGCTGTTCCAGGCGCTCTTTGTAGGGCCTCACCAGGTTGTCCATGCACAGCAGACCGCCGAAGAAGCCGAAGAGGACCTGTGGGTCAGGCAAGCTCCCTTTGTGTTAGTCATGCTCTACACTAACTATCTGTTTCAGTTCATTTACACCATGTACAGTACCATCAAACAGCCAACAGACACTCTGGTCGACTGACAACTTACGCACCTGCGGGCATCTAAAGAAGCATGTGCTTTCTTTCAATCAATCTCGGATGCTGTACGTCCTGGCAAAGAAGGCTTTCCATTCTGTCAATCGACCAGGTGTGCGCCCATATTCAACCAAGGAAGACTTGATCTTTTTTTAAAAATCGATCACACATGCACTCCCATCCAAGCAAAAGAGCCTTCAAAGTCTGTCAATCGACCATACATGCATCTACTTCAGCATGAACTCATTCACACACCCGAGTACATATCATTTCACACACACCAACACACACACACACACACACACACACACACACACACCACACACACACATACAAACACACACACACACCACACACACACCACACCACACACACACACACACACACATACACACACACACACAAACACACACACACACGCGCGCGCGCACATACAACGCACGCACACACGCGCACGCATACACCACAGACACAGACACAGACAACACACACACACACACACACACACACACACACACACACACACACACACACACACACAACACACACACACACACACACACACACTCACACACACCTGACGTCCAACAGTCCTAGGATCATGACAAAATGATTGGACCTATTTTTGTTGTTGTCTACAGTGATTGTGTGATGCCAAATGACTACAGTGCTCCTTCCATTCACAGAGCGCACGTTGCTTACCCTCTTGATCACTTGCGGCACTGGGCGACGAGCGCCGTAGAAGGACATGTAGACGACGAAGGCGTTGAGGAAGGAAGACAGCGTGATTAGGATCATGTTCAGGCAGTAATACGTCCCTGCCAACAAACACACGCAAAATGATATATCAGTACCCAGACACAACGAGCAACACGCCAATACTGTACTGCAGTAATTGTCAACCCTGGTTATTTGTCGACAGCGGCCACATCATCATCATCATCATCATCATCATCATCATCATCAGTTTCTTTATGTGGTTGTGGATGTCATTGATAGGACGATCAGTTACATCCGTCTCTTCCTATTCTTTCCAACACAGTCCAGTCGGTGAGGAAAAAGCCAAGCCGACCATCAAAGCCTTTTGCACGGCTGAAATAAAATCTGAAAACAATTGGAGCTAAAAACAACACTCAGTTGAAATTCTGAATTATTCAGCATCCACACCAACGTTAATGCCTACTGCAAAAGCATCACAACAACGACGACCACCACCACCCACTAACACAGACAGACAGACAGACAGACAGGCGGGCAGGCAGAGAGAGAGAGAGAGAGAGAGAGAGAGAGAGAGAGAGAGAGAAGAGAGAGAGAGAGAGAGAATACCGATGTCAGAACTCTTTCGCATATGACGCTTAAGTCCAAAGCGGGCCTATGGAATAATAAACTGACGTTCATGGAAACACACCGAAAGATGCATTGGGGAAGAAAACACGCACAAGTGTCCACATAGAGTGCTGCATCACGGGCTGGTGGGACTGTTGACACTCCCCCCCATCCCAAATCTCCCCCGTTCCCCCCCACAACACACACACACACACACACACACACACACACACACACACACACACACAGAGCAAGAGATATGTGTGGCGGTCCGGAAAACTAGTTCGAGTTCGGGCGACCGGTTTTTTTTTTTTTTTTTTTTAAACCCGCAAACTGAAAAAAAGCTGTTTCCAAGAGTTACGTGACAATAATGAATTATTTTTAACAGGAGTTGGAAGAGAAACTTACCCGCTGTAGTCAATACTTTTTATTTCATTGTGGGGGATGGAGATTTAGGGGGGGGGGGGGGGGGGGGGGGGGGGAGGTACTTTAGAGAGATTCGCGGAAGGCGTCCATCATTTGGAAGTGAATAGCCGGACCAAGGCTGGGAGAATTCTGGGATGCCCGACCTTCCCCCCCCCCCCCCCCCCCCCCCCCTTACACTTTGCAAAATTTTCATTTTGTCATGCGCAGAATCCCCAGCGCCCACGCTCCACCCCTCCTAGCAATAAGGCCGTCTAGTCTACTGGAAGACAACAATACCCACCCCCTCCCCCACCCCCCTTTTCTTTAGGCTGAGTGAAGACCCAAACATCCCCCCCCTTCCCCCCTCCGCCTCTCTGCTACGGTCCCGAAATGTGTTGATCAATAATCGTTTCTGCTTTCTTACTTTTACATATGAATCAGAAGGTGCCCAGACAGGGAGAGAGGATGGGAAGTTGTTAAGTGTTTACTCTTGTCGGGTTCCATAAGTATCCTTTGTTTATCTAGATTTTGTGTCTCCTTCCGATATAAGATTAGCAGATCGTAACGTATACGATTAAAAAAAGTCACAATCCACGGCATGTGTAGATTATTACATTTAGCCTGTTTTCTTAATCATGGTCGACTTCGATTTATGATGCTCGTAAATACTCAAGCAGACAGACAGGCAGAGAGATAGACAAACAGGCAGACAGACAGGCAGAGAGATAGGCAGAGAGATAGACAAACAAACACACATTTACGTAAATACGTGCACATACACACATGCACGCACGCATACACACACACACGAACGCACGCTCGCATGCACGCACGGACGCACGCACGCACGCACACACACACACACACACACCACACACACACACACACACACACACACCACACACACACACACACACACACACAAACACACACAGATTTTCTCTAAGACTGGAGGTAAATCTGCGCAAAAATTCTTTCGCTATGCGCGCGCGCGCGTGCGGTGTGTGTGCATTTAAACAAATGATTACGTGTTGGCCTAGCATGTACATAAAAAAAATACTGACAGTAGAAACAGCACTGGCTGGGAGAGCAGTAGTAATTGCAGTATAGATAGAATAAACATCAATCAAAAGGAATAACAGTATTGTAGTTGGGCAACAACAGTAAGAAGAAAAAAAAAGTGATAAGTGCAGCAGCAGCAGCACAGCAGCACAGCAGCAGCAATACTGATAGTGGCCACAGAGGAGGAAGTCTTGGTGAAGGTGGTAAAATCATCATTCGACTCTAAAGCAGCCACCGACGCCACAGCAACGGGAGCCTGCACACGTGCACTCAACCCACCAAAAGACAGAAAGCTAGCAAGTAAGGGAAGAAAAGAAACAAAACAAGAATAAACAAGCTAGGAAGCAAACGGAAAAAGAAAGAGCACGCAGCATCCCGCCAAAGCCTTGGCTGCAGCTCTGTTTGAATTTTTCTTTTTGACCGCCTTCTCCTCACGTTGCCCCTCCGTCTCCCTCTCCCTCACCCACCGTGAACAATCTTCAACACAGAGGTAACAGCAGACGCTATTTTCATGTATTTTAGGACGTCAAGAACGCACGCAT
>CM031596.1:73352625-73357625 GCA_018398815.1 Conus ventricosus | reverse complement strand
GTATTTACCAGTAATGGTTGGATTGATGAGAATGGAGGGGGGGGGGGGGGGGGGGGGGGGCTTTTAAGGCCTGCTTTGAATTCAAATATCTTCAAGTCATGTGAAAAAAAAACCGCTAATCGGTCAGTGAGGCTCATGAATCTTACTGAACAAAGTAACATTAGCACATTTAGATCATCAGAAAATTTCTAGCGGTAAAGTTGACAAAAAGATTGTGTTTGAAATGCTTTATATTCTCAGCAAAGTATAGCGATCTGAATTTACGATTTCGTGTATGTCAGACCTCTTCAGTCTGTTCGATCATTTCACTCTTAGTCCGTGATCAAGGTTGCCATGCAAAATTATAACCGCGTTACTGTCCCACTAGCAATACTGACCTCTCACGAGGGCTTTTCAGTCACAGACCTCTCTGTGCCTTTTTCTTCCGTCAGACTGCGCGACCAATTGAGCCTCTTGAGACACTAGAAAACAAGAGCTCAGACTAAAGTAGCTCTTGAGGGATACTTGAGGTTCTTGTGTACAACACAAAACAAAATAAAAAGTGCACGTGAGGAATACTTTAGTTCTTTATGAAGAGTTTCAAGGCTTCATCCCCTACTTCCATAGCAGTGGATCCAAACAGACAATGAATGATCCTAGCAGCAGTTGGCAGAGACGGGTTGTTCTCCCTGTTCCAGATGTCAGGAAATCACGATAAAAATGTCTATGAAATTGTGTTGACCTATTCGTCAGTATGAAATGAAGACCTAGACTAGCTCATGAAGCCGTATGAAAACCGATTTCATTTTAGCCTGCGAGTAATTTCCGGATTCAACAAAACTCTGTTGAATTAAGATATAAATAATGAAGTCAAGTATGGGCACTTCATGCTTTATTTCTTCTTGTTCTGATAGATTCCTTCCGCTACTAATTGCAGTACACTGGATGTTGCCTAACGTGGAACTTCGGTCTATCGATGCTCCATAAAAGAAAAACAACAAACAACAAACAGCAAACAGACTGCAACAAAGAAACCGCAATTTCAGTCAGTTACCAGTGTTACCAGTGTTTATGACGAGGATTCCATATGATGCGCAATCTAGCCTTTACTGGTGTCTTTCTGAGAATATGTTCAAATTGATATCCCCTGGTTCAATTTCAACCTTGTTGATAAACATTACAATACAATGGTAAGGTTATGGTATTAATGTCAAAATTGACTTCGCTTCGTCGTCAGTTACAAAACTGCACGAGACAACCATTTAACCCACAAACACATTCACTCATACATACACGCACCCCTAAACATGTACATACACACACGCATGTGCACACACACGCACGCACGCACGCATGCACACACACACACACACACACACACACACACACACACACACACACACACACACACACACACACACACACAAACACACGCGCATGTGCGCGCGGTTCACGCATGTTCGCAATGTATGATGAAGTCTTCAGTGACAAGAAAAATAGAATAACATGAAGGAGATTGACATTGTTGGAGGATGGCGGAAGAAATGGGGGATAAGTCTTCACAGTCAGGGCAGCGAACTGCCTCCCAATGAAAGACCATACAGAAACAAAATCTGGTGGCAAATCTAAAAATTCCACCACTGTCTCATTTAAGAATGTTTTCCGCTTCCAGGAGAGAGTCTGATATGTTTGTCCTGAATACAGCTCCATGTTTGTCAAAGGTCTTCACTTTTGTTTTGGCAGGACTATCTCGCCTCAAACAGTAATCAAGGTCTATGGTCTAGGTCTATGGTCTCACTCTCAGCGACCTTGAATCATTGAACTCTGCCGAAAACCTCTGTGTCAGATTATAATGACGACCTGTCTGGGTCCTTTTACCCCGTCTCAGTCTCTAATGTTCACAAAGATCAGCCAAGTACTTTCTGAGATATTCCATAAAGAGTAACAACCGTTACAGGCCGTTACAGCCGTTAGTAACGGCTATAACGTAAACTAAAACATCGGGCATTATTCGTGACCCATAATGAACATACCTGCTAATGTTAACAAAGATCAGCCAAGTACTTTCTGGGATATTCCATGAAGAAGAAAAAGCGTTACAGGCCGTTACAACCGTTAGTAACGGTATATATGGTAAACTAAAAACATCGGGCATTATTGGTGACCCATAATGAACATACCTACAAATTTTCAGAAAGATCGGCCAAGTACTTTTTGAGATATTCTATAAAGAAGAAAAACCGTTACAGGCCGTTACAGCCGTCAGTAACGGCTATAACGGGGTAAACTAAAACATCGGGCATCATCCGTGACACATAATGGACATACCTGCTAATTTTCACAAAGATCGGCCAAGTACTTTCTGAGATATTCCATAAAGAAGAAAAAGCGTTACAGGCCGTTACAGCCGTTAGTAACGGTTGTAACAGTAAACTAAAACATTGGGCATCATCCGTGACCCACAATGAACATACCTACAAATTTTCAGAAAGATCGGCCAAGTACTTTTTGAGATATTCCATAAAAAAGAAAAGCCGTTACAGGCTGGTACAGCCGTTAGTAACGGCTGTAACGGGGTAAACTAAAACATCGGGCATCATCCGTGACCCATAATGAACATACCTGCTAATTTTCACAAAGATCAGCCAAGTACTTTCTGAGATATTCCATGGAGAAGAAAAACCGTTACAGGCCTTCACCTTTACCCCAATCCCTCTCGCCCCTCCTCGACCCCGTTAGTAACGGCTGTAACGGTAAACTAAAACATCGGACATCATCCTTGACCCATAGTGAACATACCTACAATTTTTCAGAAAGCTCGGCCCAGTAGTTTTGTCTGGAGCGAGTGGAACACATTTTGACCACGGACACACACACACACAGACACACACACAGACACACAGACAGCATTTCTTCGTTCCCATTCTAAAGTACTCCCTGTTCTTTAAGAACTGGGAGTACAAAAAGATCGGCATATACTTCCAGAAAAATAAGCCGGTAGCAGATATTGCGGAAGCAGGTAAAACGGAAGTACAGCAAGCTCGGGAAAACTGTGACAGGAAAGAGCGTTTCCTTCAGTCAGCTTGTATACCTAATTCAGAAAGCAGGATTAAAAGATGGTTTGAATGAAGCAAACAGAATGCTTTCTTCCTTTGTCTGCAACAGAAACATTCTAACAGAAAGCATACGAAAAACAAGTATGGAAAAATAACGGCGGCTGACTTTACAAAGGTAGCTTAAATATGGCAAACTTAACACAAAATGCAGGAAACTTCTTAGAAATTTCCTACGCGGACAGGCAGTTAGCGAATGCAGTACCAAACGAACAGTTCCGTACGTACTGGTACTTTAACAGTACTTTTGACGAAATCTCCCTGTGCTATCAAAACTGGTGTACTTATGGATCCTTTTACCAAATCCTCCCGATTCCCAGATTGCTTTATTACAGAACATGTGTTTCAAATTTGTATGGAACAACAAAAATGATAAAATTAAAAGAAAGTATTCAATACATAGTATACAAAAGGGAGGGATAGGTATACCCGATCTGAAAATATATATCAGCTCCTTGAAAATAGCCTGGATAAGGAAAGCGTACATGTACAACCATAAGTGGAAGATAATATTGCATTCATTATGTCCCGAAATAAGTAATTTTGACGCCTATGGTCCTAACAGATTTGTTGAAAGCAATATTCGTAACAAATTTTGGAAAGGAGTTTTTCTATCATATCAAAGGTTCTGCAAACAGGTAGAATTACACGAAAGTACAGATTTAGCCACAGAACCTATTTTCTGTAATGAGAAGTTTAAAGTGGGAGAGAAAACATTCATTTACAAGAAATGGATGCAGAAAAACATATTTCTTGTTAAACATTTACTTGATGATGATGGTAATTTTGTAAGCCTTTATGAACTGTCAGAGAAAATGGGATTTCAGATCAATTTTCTGAATTATATAAGTTGCGTGCATTCGATCAAAGCTTATGCAGAGAAAAGAAGATTGAAATTAGACAGTAACATTAGTGAAGATAAAACTTTAGCACTTCAAAGAATTTGTAGCGTTACTAAAGGTACTCGTACTTATTATGATATTATGGTGGAAGTCAATGAAGTTCTTAACATTAGTGCCTTTGTTAAGTGGGAACAGCGTCTTAATATACCTATTGACTGGATAGAGGTACTGAAAAGGATCAGCAAAATTAAAGAAACAAAATTAAAATGGTTTCAAATTAAGATATGCCACAGAATTTTAGTAACAAACAGTGTGCTGAAAAGTATGCAAATTATCGATAGTGACAAATGTAACTTTTGTAATACAGAGAAAGATTCCATTAATCATTACCTGTGGGAATGTGAGTTTACCCGTGTTTTCTGGAAAGACTTTGAAAGAGCTCTGAAAGTTAATTGTTCCCACTGTGAAAAATTATCCTTTAATGTGGAGATTATATTATTTGGTACGGATGAGAAAACAAAAACCGATGATATGCTAGACCTAATAATTTTAATGGGAAAATATTTCATTTATAAATGTAGAATTAACAAAACAAAGCCTAATCTAAACATGTTTTTGAAGGAGCTGAACTATCGATATAAAATGGAAAAATATATGTACTTGATGAAGACGAATCAGGCTACCTGCCAAACAAAATGGTTACCATACATTAAGCTGCTAGAGGATTAATTGTTATGATATGTAATATATGTATGTGTACCTAAGTGTGTGTGTGTGTGTGTGTGTGTGTGTGTGTGTGTGTGTGTGTGTGTGTGTGAGAGAGTGTGTGTGTGTGTGTGTGTGTGTGTGTGTGTAGACGGGTATGTGTGTGCGAGTGTGCATGTATGTGCATGCGTGCTCTCGTGCGCACGCAGACACGCACATACATATATATGTTTAATGTTGTCAATGACCTTGGAGCCTCCATGAAACAATGGGAAACGAAGTTTATCTGTATATTGTACTTTCTCCGAATGCCATGAGTCGATGGAGTTGCAATGATTTATGTCATGCGTTTTATAACCTT
>CM031596.1:73335125-73350125 GCA_018398815.1 Conus ventricosus | reverse complement strand
GTCACACCTCTTCAGCCTCTTCCGGACAGTTCCGGCCTCATACGGTAATCAAGGTTGCCAAGAGAGAATTATAGCCGTGTTCCGTCTCCTAGCGACGCTGATCCGCTGAGCCCCCGCGAAGCCCTCTCAATCAGATCGTCACAAAGACCTCTCTGTGTCGTTTTGTTCCAATGCCGTGCCGGACAAATCGAGCCTCTAGAGGGCCGGGTCCAGGAGCTCAGACTGAAATAGCCCTTGAGGGATGCTTGAGCTTCTCGTGAACAGCGGAGGCCAAAATGAAAATGGCACGTGAGGAATGCTTTAGCTCCACGTGAAGAATTGTGCGATGGAGAACCCTGTCGTTGACTTGTGTAATGGTATGCAGGTCACTGGCCCTAATGGCTGTTGACGCTGACACATTGTCGTTTCACCTCGATCCACTTTGTCCCCCTTCCACAACGAAAAAGACAATGATTGCGTTTGTTCCCCTCCCCTCCCCCTCCCCCTCTCACTCTCTCCTTTGAAATTGCCTGGCTGACTTGCGAGTAGGTTCATGAATTTAAAAGAAGAAAAAAAATCTGTAGACGTGAGATTTAGTTCTGGACCTCATTAAGTCACAATCTGTTCTGTGACAGTAAAAGAAAAACAAAAAAGAGACAACTCAGCTTTCACTCGATTGATACCTTGAACTTTTACTGTTGACGTTCCTAGTACATTGCTCCACACACACATTCATCCAGCCACATTCATCTTTCTTTACCCCTCCCAAACCAAGCAACCCTTGAATCATCCGACTCCTTTCTTCTCTTTCACAACAAATGATATTAACGAACGAATAAATAAACATATGTCTATCTATCGATCTATTCATCAGCTTAGTTACCCAACATATCAACCAGCCAATAATATATAATTACAACATGTTGAACAATTTAGTAGTGGGAGAAAAACAAGCCCAATCTATCATTTCATCGTTATATTTAATGACTTTGCAAAGATTCGAGAAGAAAAGAGGGGGTGGGGAGGGAAGGGATAAAGAAAATAAGAATGAAAAGTCCGAGAAATATATTATGAATATAAAATCCTTCACTAGCAGCCTATGGAGACCACGTGACCCATCTTGATGACACAACTGTTCATATCGCCTGCTCCGAGGCCTTTCGTCCGCTGGATCGGACTCCTCAGGGAGGCACGGCTGATAGTGTCTGTGGTCCCTTGCCATCAAATAGAGATGTACTACAGTCTACAATTCCATGGTATTCTCACTACCAAGGGTTCAAAAACGGAATCCAACAGCACCCAATGATGAGCAGAAAAATAAAACGAAAAGAAAGTGTGACAAAACAAGATAAGTAGCTGAAAAACTAAAATCATGTATGAAATATAAGGGTAAATCTTTGATCCTATGCTTGAGGATCCATCTTAGGATACACGGGAGATCAAAAAGAGTCTGCAGTCAAAGTGGTCAGCTCAACTGTTAGATAAACCAAGTATTTTTCAGCAGCTAAGAATTGTGCAGGACAGCCTTTGCTTGGATCTTGTAGGAGATGAAATCTCCCAGTGATTGACCAATCAATATTATGTTGAACAATTTAGTAATAGTAATAGTACTAGTAGTAGCAGTAGTATACAATATATATAATCTACAAATTTGTTTCGAGCGTATCGCTGTCGTCAGGATGATTTTGGTTTGCCCACCGCCTGTGTTATATGGCGTGTGGGCTCCCGTTTGCGGTTGTTTGCACGTGCGGGTTGGCTGCACGTGTTTTTTGAGGTTTTCAGGTTTTTGTTTTGGGTGTATTCACTAACAACGATTTCCATTTATGCCTGCAGTTGTTTACTATTTCTGTTTGGTGTTTAGAGTTGCTAAGTTTGGTTTGCACAGTATTAACCATTTTTCAATTAAACATGGGTTGCATCTTTTTGAAATATTGCTGTATGGTGATGCTCTTTTTATGTGCGGATATTGTCATGTGTATTTTTGTCAGCTTTTCCATGATATATTGTAGTTTATTTTTGCGTCTTTAAGTTTCCAGATATATTTACTCAGTTCTGTTTGATTTTTGTATTTTTCTTTATTAAATGACTGTTTGTGGTTTGCATATCTGGTTTTGAAGTGGTTTTCAGTAATTCCTATGTATGTTTCTTTTTCATTTTCTGATGTCACAGTGGCTTGGTATACAATACACATGACAATATCCGCACTAAAGAAAAAGAACTTGCACATCGCATGGACCTAAGTGACAGGGTAGAAACGACAGCAACAAAAGAAGCGTTCATAACACTCATAGGCAGAATCATCTGCCACTGCAGGTATGAATGCGTATCTCCCCCTATTTCTTCAAGCTAAGACATAAGAGCAAGCTTTGTTTATAATTCAATATTTCTTGCAGTCATTGCAACACCAAGCTGCTCTGTAAGTTGCTGGAACGGTGCTCGGTACTTATCCTTGGAATTTATTAGTTTGTTATATATATCATATCAATCAACCAATAAAACGAAACAAAAATGGCAAGAGAGGAAAGCTTGGGCTTCTTGTGCAAAGAACGAGAAAGGGCAGATCGGCCACTGAGTTCTGGAGGCCGTACGGCACATTGATCCTGATCACTTTTGGCAAGGACAGTATTGCTCCCCGCGCGTACGATACAGACATTCATCCTCTATCCTGTGTCGAATTGGTTCATCTGTCTGTCTGCTTGTCTGCAGAATATTTCGTGAACTGATCGGCCACTTGGATTAGCATTCGGTGGGTGAATGTTTTTCTTTGAAGGCTAAGCATTCTAAAAGTGGATTTTCTGCACATACTAACGTGTGTGTGTGTGTGTGTGTGTGTGTGTGTGTGTGTGTGTGCGTGCGTGCGTGCGTGCGTGCGTGCGTGCGTGCGTGCGTGCGTGCGTGTGTGTGTGCGTGCGTGCGTGCGTGCGTGCGTGTGTGTGTGGTGTGTGGTGAGAGAGAGAGAGAGAGAGAGAGAGAGAGAGAGAGAAGAAGAAGAAGAAGAAGAGAGAGAGAGAGAGAGAGACAGAGAGAGAGAGAGAGAGTAACATTTTGATATATTTTGTGCGGGTAGATTTTGTCTTCTGTACAATAAGCGTTGCATTGTGCGCAAGTGTTCGAGTGTGCATGTATGTACGTATGTGTGTGTATGTACGCTTGCACGCGTGTGTGCGCGCGTGTGTGTATGTAGATAAATCTTACACGTGTTTGACATAACCAGTTACATAAACGACTTGTAGTACAGTGGGTTTGAAAAAAATCCTTTGTACTTCATCAATGACTTATCCCCAAAAACGTTTCCAAACGATATACAGCAAATCGTGGCAACTATATAACCCAAAAGCTTTTTTCAGTAATGAATTCTGCTGTGACGAAAAAGTGAGTGGTTAACAAGAATGACTGTGAAGTCATTGTCAATAGCTTTTGCCCTATAATGAATCGGGTAAGTACTTTTCTATACCATACTCTCACCTGAACTGTATGTTTACATATTAAGCGATCAAATACCAGTCTGTGCAAAGTAATATTTTCCCGCGAGTCACGACAAAAAATCTTTTCAAGAGAAAAAGAACCTTGATAGTCGATATTCGAGTCTTTTCCCTGATGTTAACAGCAATGCTTTCCCCTAAGGTCGATTCTCCTCTTTTGCAAACAATAGGATCTGCACAAGCACAAAGCCCGTAACATTCCAGAACACGTGTCAACGGCGCGTGTGTATATATACACATGAGAGAATGTCTGCGCGTGCAGATCAGCACATTATGCTTACAATTCGGATCACGAATGGAGACGTTGTTGACAGCAACTGAGGGTACTGTACTCTTTCGGGAGTGTCTTTGCACATAGCCTCTGACCGCACAGGTAGCCCCCAGGAACGTCACTACCGTCCATTCAGCACGTGCGGCCTAGCAGCACAGGACACAGTCTGAGCTATGCCGTCCACGGTGGGATCTGTTCCTGTCTGCACAACCACACTCCTCGGACCACATCTCCCCAGGAGATGGGGGAGGATTTGTTCCAGACAACGCGCACAGGGACTACCGGTTTCTGCCTGTCTGCCTGTCTGCCTGCCCGCATGCCTGCCTGTCTGTCTGTCTGTCTGTCTGTCTCTCTCTCTCTCTCTCCCCCTCTCGCTCTCTCCTTTCTTTCTGTACCTATCACTCTTTGTTCTTAACGAAGGGTTGTGGGAAGGGAGTTCAGGAAGAGCTGAGAGATTCTGTGAATGACAATCACATCGGCACGTGCTTACTAATGGCATACACGGGTGGAGTGGCGAGACAGATGATTAGAGCATTAAGATAAAAAAAAAGACCAAAAAAAAAAGGAAGATTGTTTCCATTCCTAACCCACCGAAAATAAAAATCCGGACAAAGTTATACTTTGAACTTCGAACACGTGTGACTAGGTTTGTGTACATCATCTCCCCATTTCTTCAGCAGTACACACATGATAAAATCATCTTTCCCTTGCTGCGCGAATAAAATGCTTGTGATCTGCAATTTACCACACATAAACGATTAGGAGAAGAGATAAAAAGACATAATTTTCTTGGTTACAATTTCAAAGAAAAGTGTAGCGACTTAAAGATGATGACAGTGACTATACGAACAAGACGCATTGCTCACCTAACATGAGTTTTGCCGGAGACTCGGGCGGGATCCAGAAGAGCACGAGCGTGATGGAAGTGAGCAGAATGCAAGGCAAGATGAGGATGTAGTTGTAGAAAGTCGCCCTCCTCTGGAACACCAGGATGAAAGCCAGGTCTATGAAGGGCTCGGGGCAACAAGTGTAGATCTGAACCCTCTTCATGGCAGGCGCGTCGATGATCTTCCACGAGTTGCTCTGCACGTAGGCCGACAGATCAATCTTGTCCGGGTCGTTGCCCTCGTTCACCAGGATGTTCAGGTCCACCTTGTTGCCGTCGTAGGTCCAGGACCCGAACTTGAGTTCGCAGCTCTGGATATCGAAAGGGAAGCCCTGCACGTCGATTTCACAGGAGCTGCGGTAGATGGCCTGGGGCATCCACAGGATGGAGCCGTTGTAGGACACCACCAGCAAGGCGTCCCGGTGCTCCTCCAGACGGCTGTCCGCGCTGTCAGAATGCAGCATGGTGCACATTAAGGTCACTGGATTGCAAAACAATGTGGACAGAAAAGTATACACCTCGAATTAAAAGTAGGACACCTCAAGGCAAGATAAAGCAGTTCATGAGGATACCTACTCCTCGTGAAATACACTAATACATGTTTCGTCAACTGCTAAACATGCTTGAAAGAAAAAAATATGAATTTGGGAAACATGGTCTTTTCGTTTCTGTCTTTGAGTATTACATCAAGATAATATTTTCTTTTAGGTGCAGTCTACCATGGGACTATTTTTTTTTCTCTACGATTTTTGTGGTGTGCATTGTTTCTTGATATTGAAAATACATAAAAAGAATAAATACTGAGGCATTTTGCATCGTGGCATCGTATTTAGTGTGACCACATCACTGTTACTTTGACGAACACGAAGGGTGACTATTAACCTCTTTCATGGCAAAACAAGACACTGTAAGACAGGACAAGGCAAGATGATGCAATACAAAACGCCATTATTACGTGCTGCTCAACAGCGGTCCATTATCTCCATTCCCCAACCGACCGTCTGAAGACAAGTGTTTAGTCAAGATCGTATCATATCGTTCTACAACCACCTCATTCAGAGGTGCAGCGACGCTCAGTCCTGAGGCGAATGCAACAAGGATGCCGTTCATTCCAGCCGATCACTCCGTGATTTAAAAGGACATTCTGATAATATTTGTTGACTGTCACCTTCTGTTCAAGCATCATCGCGCATGTTGATCTGTTTTTATGTTTCCTTATCTATCAAACTCTGGCACGGTTCGCAGAACCTTTTCCTTGTAAATCCGATCCTCTGCGCGTGTGTGTACAACGGCTGGAGCTTGGCTCTGAGTGAAGATCGTGCAAAGGGTGTCTGAAACGTGGGAGACAGCAGTGGGGTGAGAGAAGAGGTAGAGTAGCGTGTGTGAAGAGGAGTGGGGCGGGAGATGAGGAATTAACTAGCCTGAACATTAGTCAAGCAGAGGATGGAAAACTCTGGCTCCATCCATCCTCCCGCAGGAGCCTGAATGTCAGAGTGCAAGGCTTTTTAAAAACACACACCTGCCACGTCACCTCATTTCTGCTCACGTCAGTTTAAAAGAAAGCCCGAATTCCTGTTTCATTCGATGAATGTAAATATTTCTTCATGTCTTGTCTTGTGGTTTAACGTTAAGTTAAAAGATGAACGACTGAATACGGGTGTTAAAACAAGAAAAATTAAAAGTACAGTAACTAGACCATCAAAGGAATGAAACGGATTAGTGACAATACTGACGCTGCGCAATTCGACCCCTGACTCTTGAACAGACAAAGCGAATGCACGTGATAAAGAAACAAAATAAGCAATAACAAACTAAGAAACGCCCGGCTTTGCCTAATTCAGAGTCTATGTTTAAAGGGAAGTGTGACTTGCGTTATATTCTGCTGGGCAATGTGAATGTTCGGATTGAAGTGTCCGTGTTGAGCAGAGAAATAGTGTGAAGGAGTTATCTTCTGTTGGACAATGTGAATGTTCGGATTGAAGTGTCCGTGTTGTGCAGAGAAATAGACAGTGTGAGGGAGTTATCTTCTGATGGGCAATGTGAATGTTCAGATATGTTTTTTATTATCAAAACTCAGCCGAACACACACAGCCTTTTCAGGGCTGTCAAACCTATTTCGAAGCTTTTGCAAGCTTTTTTCATTTGAAAACTCAGTATTTTCAACATTTACTGTCGTGTTCTAATTTCGCTACATTACATTTGAAACACACTTTTATAAAACTGACCGCTACCTTTTATTGTATTGTCTCTATTATGTGTATCCCTTTGTCTTTTGTTATGTGTATCCTTTGTCTTTTGTTATGTGTATCCCTTTGTCTTTTGTTATGTGTATCCCTTTGTCTTTTGTTGATGGTATCCCTTTGTCTTTTGTTATGTGTATCCCTTTGTCTTTGTTATGTGTATCCCTTTGTCTTTTGTTAGTGTATCCTTTGTCTTTTGTTTGGTATACCTTTGTCTCTTATTATGTGATCCCTTTGTCTTTTGTTATGTTATCCCTTTGTCTTTGTTATGTGTATCCCTTTGTCTTTTTTATGTGTAACCCTTTGTCTCTTATTATGTGTATCCCTTTGTCTATTGTTTGTGTATCCCTTTGTCTTTTGTTATGTGTACCCTTTGTCTTTTGTTATGTGTATCCCTTTGTCTTTTGTTATGTGTATCCTTTGTCTTTTGTTATTGTATCCCTTTGTCTTTTGTTATGTGTATCCTTTGTCTTTTGTTATGCGTATCCCTTTGTCTTTTGTTATGTGTATCCCTTTGTCTTTTGTTATGTGTATCCCTTTGTCTTTTGTTATGTGTATTCCATCAACTTCCCTTTCATTTCTTTTTTGGACCCCCTGCATGGGCTCATGTATGTTGTTTTCTGAGTTTTGATAATTCATAACTTGTTTGTGGTAACTTCTTTCTTTCTCTCGCTGTTTTCTGTCTCTTTTATTATTCTTCGCTGGTCTTTTTAGAAGTCTTTTGGATGGTGGCGTTCTACCCGTGAGGTTGAGAACACCCCATAAAACTATAGGTGGTGTTTAATGTTGCCTACCATGGATAAGACAGCCGCAGCTGCAACCAGCCGTGACTACTGAAAACTTCTCTTCCAGGACACGAAAATCAAGTCTAAATAATAGTTCCGTTCGCAATAAAGCACTCGGATATTCCTATGGCTGTTAGTGACTTTAACGTCCTCCTTTTCATCTCGTCTGTCCTCTCTTTCTCCTCCCAGCCCCCTGCTTTCGAAATCCCTTTTAAGTCATTTTCATGCTTACTGATGATTTGCTTGTTTACATTTGCTCTTTCATGTAATTTGCCACTCTCATTGTTTGTTTCCTTGTTTATATTTTGCTTGAAAAAAGACCAAATGATCTAGGCTTAGTATTTAAGTGTTTATAACTTTCATTTGGCGGCACAGTAATAATACTGGCCGAAATGTGAAATGACGGCCAGTATTATCAAGGAGTGCCGCTAACAATACAAACAAACAAAAACAGCAAAAAGAAAAACAAACAGAAAAAAAGCAAACAAACGGTTGTTTACATTCCTTTTCCCTCCTTTTGTCCCTTGCCCCCATATCCATCAACCTACCCCCTCTGCGTTCCTTTTCTACAGCATCCATCTACATCATCTCAACAGACTTTTAGTGAGATTCGAAGCAGCACAAAACAGCCACGTTAACAGTTAACATTGTCAACCATGTGTGACACAGAAGACAAAAAAATAAGAAAGAAAGAAGAAAGTTTCGTATCTCCCGAAGTACAAAACATCCCAGCCTTTACAGCGCCCCCTGGCCGCCGTGAAGCACCACTTGCTGCTGAGGCTTGGCTTTAAAACAGTGGTCCTCAGGACGGCACGCTCCATCATGCCACCAACACACCTTGGGCGAGTCTCGGTGATAGGAGGCTGTTTCAAGTCATGCTGTGTATGGCTTAGCCGACCTCGGGCGCCATGTCGGGGCTGGAGAAGCCTGCCTTCGAATCCACATACACTCATCAGATTTCTCCCTTGTAACCTGTCAGCGATGGATTATCAGCCTCACTCCCCCTTCCAGCCTCTCCCGTCCCTGCATCTCTCTCTCTCTCTCTCTCTCTCTCTCTCTCTCTCCTCTCTCTCTCTCTCTCTCTCTCTCTCTCCTGCACCCACTCACCCGCTTAATAGAAAGCACTTTGTCAAGTAATCGCGATGGGGGATTGACAGTCTCTTCTTGTTTTCGCTCTCCTACTCGGCTGTTGAGTTCAAAGAGGATCTTCAATGGAAAATAGCCCCGGACAACGCCATTGTCCTGGTGGGCTCCTTCATGGGCCCTAAAAGCTTTCTTCACATGGGACTTCATTTCAGGGACTGCTCGGGCAACGAATGTCAATGGAAAGGTCAGAGCGCAGTAAAAATCACTGCCACGAAATCAGGCCTCCGATACAAAATCGATAGGTTCAGAGTTGAATGCGCCTCTCCTTCATTTTCACCTGAATCTAACAGCGTGCGGAAAAATGTATTGGTGTATTCGGAAACTGATGTCTTTATTCATTGCTGGCATTCATCAGTGGTTTGACCTAAACATGGTGAATGAAATATCAGTGGCCTGTTCTAACAATGGCACAGTCTTTCTTTTAATCCAAGGTCGCTGTTGAGTTCTGGTCTGTCCGCAGCTTTCAATGTTTTCAAAAAATCGTTAATGTTCTTGATTTGTTTCGTTGAATAGATGTTGAGAAGAATAGTTGATATTACTATCTGAAATTTTTTTCTCTCCTGAATCAAGAGTTGATTTTTTAACGCCCTGCGGAAGAACAGTAAGTACCCGAACCAAAACTGACCTGAAAAATTAACTTCAGATTTGGGCAAGTTAGATGCATGCTTATGCCATTTTTTATATTTGGTACTTTCATAGGAATGGATATAAGTATGTCAAGTACTGGCGTAAAAGCTTGCTGTTCAGATAGATGTTTATTTTGCTATAGTATGTTTTTTTTCTGAAATAATCTGTTTTTGTGGCCTTGGGTTTTGAGCAAATCCTTCTAACTGTCAAGGCTGAAAAGACATACACTTTCTATAGTTATTCCAAGCTACGTTTCCATCATTATATATAATCATTTCCATCTCTAGTCATTCCAGACTTCATCATTAATACTTACAATACTTCTTAACTTCCTACCAATGTCTATGCTTATTCATTCCAAACTCCATGCTCCTCACTATGTATAGTAATTCTAAACTTCGTGTCAGTCATTATCTGTAGTCATCCCAAGCTTTGTGCATATCAATCTATAGCCTTTCGAAACTTCGTGTCCATCATCATCCAAAGTAATTCCGTAACTTTGACTTCCATCACTATCTACATTTATTGTCATTCCAAATTTCGTGTCCATTACTATCTACAGTCATTCCAAATTTACTCCATCACTATCTGTAATCATTCTAAACTTCGTGTCAGATGCTGTCTATAATCATTCCAAACTTCGCGCTCATTACTATCTATAGTCATTCTGTAGTCGCGCCCATTACTAAACTCACTCCAAACTTCGTGCTCATTACAACGTATAGTCATTCCAAACTTCGTCTCCATCACTTTCTATCGTGATACCAAACTTCGTGTCCATTACTATCTATAGTCATTCTATAGTCGCGCCCATTACTAAACTCACTCGAAACTTCGTGCCCATAACAATGTATAGTCATTACAAACTTTGTCTCCATCATTTTCTATCGTGATCCCAAACTTTGTGTCCATTACTATAAAACTTCGTGCCCATTACAATGTCTAGTCATTCCAAACTTCGCTCACATCACTTTCTATCGTGATCCCAAACTTTGTGTCCATGACTATAAAACTTCGTGCCCATTACAATGTCTAGTCATTCCAAACATCGCTCACATCACTTTCTATCGTGATCCCAAACTTTGTGTCCATGACTATAAAACGTCGTGCCCATTACAATGTCTAGTCATTCCAAACTTCGCTCTCATCACTTTCTATCGTGATACCAAACTTTGTGTCCATGACTATAAAACGTCGTGCCCATTACAATGTCTAGTCATTCCAAACTTCGCTCACATCACTTTCTATCGTGATCCCAAAACTTTGTGTCCATGACTATAAAACGTCGTGCCCATTACAATGTCTAGTCATTCTAAACTTCGCTCACATCACTTTCTATCGTGATCCCAAACTTTGGTCCATGCTATAAAACGTCGGCCATTACAATGTCAGTCATTCCAAACTTCGCTCACATCACTTTCTATCGTGATCCCAAACTTTGTGTCCATGACTATAAAACGTCGTGCCCATTACAATGTCTATTTTATTCCAAACTTCGCTCACATCACTTTCTACGTGATCCCAAACTTTGTGTCCATGACTATAAAACGTCGTGCCCATTACAATGTCTAGTCATTCCAAACTTCGCTCACATCACTTTCTATCGTGATCCCAAACTTTGTGTCCATGACTATAAAACGTGTGCCCATTACAATGTCTAGTCATTCCAAACTTCGCTCACATCACTTTCTATCGTGATCCCAAACTTTGTTGTCCATGACTATAAAACGTCGTGCCCATTACAATGTCTATGTCATTCCAAACTTCGCTCACCATCACTTTCTATCGTGATCCCAAACTTTGTGTCCATGACTATAAAACGTCGTGCCCATTACAATGTCTAGTCATTCCAAACTTCGCTCACATCACTTTCTATCGTGATCCCAACTTTGTGTCCATGACTATAAAACGTCGTGCCCATTACAATGTCTAGTCATTCCAAACTTCGCTCACATCACTTTCTATCGTGATCCCAAACTTTGTGTCCATGACTATAAAACGTCGTGCCCATTACAATGTCTAGTCATTACAAACTTCGCTCACATCACTTTCTATCGTGATCCCAAACTTTGTGTCCATGACTATAAAACGTCGTGCCCATTACAATGTCTAGTCATTCCAAACTTCGCTCACATCACTTTCTATCGTGATCCCAAACTTTGTGTCCATGACTATAAAACGTCGTGCCCATTACAATGTCTAGTCATTCCAAACGTCGTGCCCATTACAATGTCTAGTCATTCCAAACTTCGCTCACATCACCATCTGTAATTATTCCACGCTGCGATCCCCATCACTAGCTGTCGTAATCCAAGCTTCGTGTCCACACTGTCAGTATTCCACTGACAATGGCAATACAGCTCCACCACGGACATGGAGACCTACGCTGACAACCAAACGTGAACAACTACATAGTGACAGCCTGTTCTGATTGTCAGCACATATGAGAGCAGCCACCATCATACAAACAACTCGAGGCGAATGATTCTGTACTCACAACCCTAATAAGCTGATACAAAACCCCACTTTCATTTGATGTTGAAAAATGTCTCTCCACAAATCAAACATGGTCTCATGTAGGTCTCATTCTGTTAGATGGTGTTAGGTGAATTTGATGAATGTAAAAACGGCAGGATTGATAAACTGCGCAAATTAAGTGTTCTTCATCGTCATAACGGGCAGCCATTAATGCCGTCATGATTATTCGTAAAAAAAGGCTAAAATAACAGACAAACTGAGAGAGAGAAGAGAGAGAAGAGAGAGAGAGAGAGAGAGAGAGAGAGAGAGAGGAGAGAGAGATAGAGAGAGAGAGACAGACAGACAGACAGACAGAGACTTAGAGACAGAGAGACAGACAGACAGACAGACAGACAGACAGACACACACACACACACAGAGAAGAGAGAGAGAGAGAGAGAGAGAGAGAGAGAGAGAGAGAGAGAGAGAGAGGAGAGAGAGGAGAGAGAGAGAGAGAGAGAGAGAACGATTAACGGGGTAAATGTGT
The DNA here is from genome assembly GCA_018398815.1 of Conus ventricosus. Taxonomy (NCBI): domain Eukaryota; kingdom Metazoa; phylum Mollusca; class Gastropoda; order Neogastropoda; family Conidae; genus Conus; species Conus ventricosus. The sequence goes on along the minus strand of CM031596.1, from coordinate 73,337,705 downwards.
GCCTGATACGAGCGGCCTCTCTCAGGACCTCTGTCAGGAGGATCGGTCCAGGGACAGGAGTGAAGCACTCACATAGGCCGTCATCCCAGGCCTTTCTCATGGAGTCGTGCAAAGGCACAACACCTTTCCCTAGCCGTGTTGTAGGCGAGCTCGTGATTCTGGAACTTTACAACAACAACAACGACGACAACAACAACAACAACAACAACAACACACACAAACCACGCACGCACGCACGCACGCACGCACGCACGCACGCACGCACATACACACACACATTCCTTCTCCCTCTGGTCCTTTTCCTCCAAGCCTGGCTCTTTCTCTCATGACGGCAAAGTGATGAACCTTACTAGTTGTACAGCCTGACGTCCGGAGTCCATAGTTTCTCGGAAGGGACGCGAATCTGGTCCACCCCACCCCACTGCTCAGGGTCCCACTGCATGTGGATGTCATGCCACGTCTGCACAACACACAGCTGTACAGGGTAGTCGCCAGACAACAATGTCACCACAAGTACATGCACACGGACAGGCACAAAACTTTGATCCTTCATCACATGCTTTCCATTTATTGCGTTAATCCTTTTGAGATTTCTCCCAAATACCCTCTTTTGCCCAGTTTCGAATTTTCACGAACTGAGTCCCTTGTCATTTAAGATCCGCAAGAATTAAACCTTCAGATAACGTTAGGATTTCTTAGAATTATCTCACTGGCTCGTTTTGAGAGTTTTCAAGATTTTCTTAAAAAAACAAAACAAACCATTTCAGGGTGTTTTACACCCCCCCCCCCCCCCCCCCCACAACACACTGATTTTCCATGTAAATCTCCCCGGATCATTCAGATTTTCTACCACAATCATGTGTGCTCCTGCTCTCCTCATGTCCCCATTTTCCTCCCCAGAGTCTCCTTGGGTCATTTTTGGATCTTTCTGAACATCTCCTGGAGTCATTTCAGGATTTAACAGAATTTATTAGAGTCGTTTTTGCGCTTTTTAGAATTCTTTTTCGCCGTCTCATGTTACGTGCGGTCCCAGCAGTGTTAGCCCCACGCCGCTCATTTCTCCTTCCCCGCAGTCAGCCACACGTCGTATTGTGCTGTCCTAAAGCCGCAGTCCAACGCAGCGATCAATAACAGGCCGTCGTTAGGCAACGTAGCAGAGGAGGCACCGCATTATTGCCGAATCATGTGGGTGATGTACTGTAGTGCCCGTTGTATGCAACATACACAGGATGCCTCCTACTACCTACCCCCCCCCCCCCCCAAGTGATGACAGTAATTGCTCAGTCGCAGATTCAGCATGAGTGAGCATGCTTCTTAGAACAGGTTCACAGCATCCCTCCAATGACAGTCTCGTGAGCTTAGCGATACCAGTGACGTTGTCTCGACATCACCCCTGAAACGGACGTGGAGACGAAATCGAAAATGTGATCACCACTAGAGTTGTGCATGAATTCGACACAGAAATGGATACTCTTTTTATTTTTATATTTTTTATATTTTTTACTGAATGATCAGTGAATATGGTATTGTAGATAATGCTGTGGAGATCTATTCAGATCTCAAACTACATGACAGGGCTGTATGCCATGGCTCCTTTCATAATATCTGGAGTCATGTAATGCCATGGCTCCTTTCATAATATCTGGAGTCATGTAATGCCATGGCTCCTTTCATAATATCTGGAGTCATGTAATGCCATGGCTCCTTTCATAATATCTGGAGTCATGTAATGCCATGGCTCTTTCATAATATCCTGGAGTCATGTAATGCCATGGCTCCTTTCATAATATCCTGGAGTCACCCAGACCCAAAGGATGCAGAAACCTGCTGTGTTGCTCAGGAACTTTGAGCAGCACTCTCAAAGACGCATTCCATACGTGGCTGAAACTCGACTGTGTGGTCTCAGTTATCCCATTTCAGATTACAGTATACTTCATGCTGGATAGAAGCAGAAAATCCTTATAATGTATGCCTCCTTCAGGATTCAAACCCGCAACCTCCTAGCTCACAAGCCTATAACGTTAACTAATGCACCGTAGCGGCTGGTTTTCTTAGAATTCCTGTCATTCTTTTGGGTATTTTTAGGATTCCCTAGAAGCATTGTCTTGGATAATTAGACTTTACAAGATTATATTCTTCGTTTAAAAGGAGATTTCATGAATTGAATTGTAGTTTGGACTTTCCCGCAAAATTATTCACTTTCATTGCTCTTTATTCGGGTTTCAGAGTTTTCCCTGAAAACACTTTTTTCTATGGCTATCTTCTCAAGTAACTAATGTCATTCTTGAGGTTTGATATAACTACCTTGAAATCATCTCAGTATTTGTGTTTCCTTTGCTCCTTCAAGATTTTGCAAAGTTATCCCATTCTGTCGATGTAGGAGCATACAGTCATTTCATGATTACGTACGATCAGTCCACTAAATTGTGGTGTAATTTCTACAAAATCCGTTTAATCACATTTTGAATTTTCTAGACATTCTGTGAGTACTTTGTCTAACTCCCTAGCGTAAAGGCTTGATTCTACAGCTGTTGATGCTGCTACTTGCATGACTACCACAATTAGGTACAATGCAGCAAG
>CM031596.1:73315125-73330125 GCA_018398815.1 Conus ventricosus | reverse complement strand
GCGTGTAGAGATCCGGCATCTGAAGGCCTTGCCTACGCCTTCCTCGGTGATCACAAAAATTAATGTGTAGGCCACAGTCCGAAAACTAAGACCCTGACACATCTAGAACCTGATACTCGAAAGCTTACAGTGAATTTTTTTTTCATTCTCGCAGCAGGTGATGGTCAGAAGATACGATGGCCTATAGGGTATGGGATCTATGTCCACCAGCTCTTTCAGCGGAGTGAGAGCTGACGTAGAGGATAATGTTTAGTAAGATGTTACCACTAACACATATCATGAGGGCCAAAATGTGAAACCGGAAAATAAGTTAGTGTAATATGTACAATCGAAATACTAGTTTGGAAAGGCCGTGTTCATTGATGAAGTAAATAACGTTGCACGCGTAACAATCGTCGCACATGTCATAGGTTACTGCCGTTAAGACGTCTCTCTCTCTCTCTCTCTCTCTCTCTCTCTCCTCCTCCCCCCCCCCCTCCCCCTCTCCTCTCTCTCTCTCTCTCTCTCTCTCTCTCTCTCTCTCTCTCAAAACAGAAACAAGCTAATTACGCAAACTCCTTATTGTTCCATACTTTAGATAAAAAATTTCTATGAATGGAAATCTTAAATGAGCAAGAGTTAATCTAGTTTTCATTATTCAGTATCTACTGTTCCCTGGCTCACTTAAGATATTAATTCATACCAATCAGATCGAGGCTGCCTGTAACTGATACTGTTCATCCGTACATTTGTTTGACTATATCCAAGATCGAACACGCTGTGCCAATCTTGATTAAAATGAACGTTAATTTTGTTCATTTCTCCAGTGGTTGTTGCTGTGTAGATGTGACAGCTACAGGGTATATGGGCAAGTTTGGAACATCTTTTTATTGAGGGGGAGGGGGATGTCTCCTTGTTTGTTTAGTGTGGTCTGTGTTGTCATTCCCGCTAGGCTATACCGTGTCGTGAGCAGCACTGGTTTGGAGTTATGGGCGTGTATTTATTTCATCATGGAAGCAAGTTATTTACTTGTTCGTTATTTTGTCACAACACAGGGGCAATATCCTTAAGTCTTTCAAAATGGTTCCATTGCCAAATTTACCCTCAAATTCGAATGTGAAATAGACGGAAATGGACAATTTCTTTGTCTTAAAGGAAATTCAGAAACAATGGTGCAGGCAGGGGCATTTTACATGAGATGACTCACATAAATCGTGCATTCGTTCATAAACATCCAAGAAAGCCGCTTTGAAACGCATGTCAATAATGTCACAATTTATTAACAGTGAAAAAAATGGTGTGACATCATTTTGTTTTTCAAAATAATATGGACTCGCTTCGTTTATTATCGTTAAATCAAGCGATGTGTGAAAGTAAGTATAGTCAGGAAACTGTTAGTTGAAAATCATATTCAAAGAATAGCACAAGAGTTTTCTCATAGCTCCAAATAATGCCTTTGTCATGCCAATTAAAACATATATGCTCTCTTCTCCCTAGAAAAATACTCCTCAGATTTAGCCCTATACATGTATTCTGCCTAAAGCTTGATAAGCTTTCTGGTTTGTTGTATACTTGAAGCCAATGGGCTTTTAAGACATGGTGCATCACTCTTGAAGCCTTCTGGCTTTCATATTTGATTTCTTACGTGTGAAACCGATGAAGACGCACACACACACACACACACACACACAGACGCACGCGCGCGCACGCACGCACACACACACAGAACAAAGGCACGCATACATTTAATAGACAATTAACAAGACACTCTGTATTAATCGGAACCTGAGCAGCCTTAATATTTATACCACGGCAAAACACAATTCTTCACAAGGAGTAAGACAGCCGTTCGTACCCCCCCCCCCCTTTTTTTTTTTCTCCTAAATAGTCACTTTGACTCATAAAGGTATACAATATTGCATGTAAGCGTTTTTTAAAAAAAGCATTTGATGGTTGTTGATGATGAGACATGGTGCATGACAACAGAAAGTCATCATCAGCACATAGCATGATAAACATGTTCAGACCAGGGGAAATTCTGTTACGTCGTGACAACTCACTGGTAAACAACGAGAAAAAGGAACAGGGCTACACCTGTCGGAGAGAAAAATGACTCTGCACAGTCTTATCCCGAAGAGCAAAATGCTTATTGTCACATCCATGATGCATGTGTTTTAGAATTATACCTTAATGATGATAAGGTTGACTTAATAATCTTTATAATGAAAATCGGGAAAGAAAAGGTTCATGAGATAAATTGTACTTTGTACCCATTATCTGTCTGAACAAATTGAAGACGATTATGTTGACATGAAAGAAAGAGCCCTGATAAATTTCTCCCATTTCACTTCTCTTTTTTTTTCATTTTAATGTTCATCCCTGGTCACTGTTCTGATTTCTCTTTGTACGCATGTTACCTCCCCTGTTTCCTCGGCAGCTTGGCATCAGCTGCGTTTCACTTATATCACTTCATCCCAGCAAAAGGAACGGAGTTTCGTATTTCATAAATGATCAGGGCGACAAAAATGGTGGTGGACACATTATATTTCATTAAAAAGAAACAAACAAACTCTGTACAAAAGCTTCCACACAACAGATGAAAGAGGAGCAAGAAAGTGAACCATTCTTCATTTGTGTCTGTCAAACAGCCCTCCCATCCCTTCCACCCCTGCATCCCCAGCCTTCCTCCTTTCCACTCTCTCTCTCTCTCTCTCTAACACACATGCCCGCGCGCGCGCGCGCACACACACATACGCACACACACACACACACACACACACAGACACACGCACGCACGCACGCACGCACGCACGCACGCACGCACGCACGCACGCACGCACGCACGCACACACACACACACACACACACACACACACACACACACTGAAGCACACGCACACACACACTGAAGCGCGCACACACAACACACACACACACACACACACACACACACTGAAGCACATACACACAGAGATATATTAACTGTGACATTCCGGAAGCGTAGTGTGCTTATTTACATCCAATTATCTACGTCCTGTTTTCTTCACCGCTGTCAGAATGATGCTGAATAAGACTTTTTTTTTGTCGATCTCAGTTTTCAGGAATTACATTAGTCTTTCCTTAGAAATGTGTCCGCTTGACTTATCCAATCCTTGTAGGAGAAAAAAAAACGATACACTGGGCTGTAGGCCAGTGGAGAGAAGGAGAGAGAGAGAGAGGAGAGAGAGAGGAGAGAGAGAGGAGAGAGAGAGAGAGAGAGAGAGAGAGAGAGAAGGAGAGAGAGAGAGAGAGAGAGAGAGAGAGAGAGAGGACGGTTGAGACTGTAGGCATGATCAATACTTGTTTTGTTCCACGCTACAAGATCTGATAGATTTATGTATTGCCTTTCAGTGTGACTATTTGTTTGATATCTTCTTTTCTTTCTCTTCCAGACCCCTATGAAGATGCCAGGGGGCCTTACAGTTAAAAAAATCGCATCATCGCATTCTGGAAATTCTGTGGCAGTAATTTCCTCTATCATGCCACTCTCTTTGACTGCCTTTAGAAATATACATCTGGTGTGTTGTGCACTTTGTGTGTGTGTGTGTGTGTGTGTGTGTGTGTGTGTGTGTGTGTGTGTGTGTGTGTGTGTGAGTGTGTGTGTGTGTGTGTGTGTGTGTGTGTGTGTGTGTGTGTGTGTGTGTGTGTGTGTGTGTGTGTGTGTGCGTGCGTGCGCGCGTGTGCATGTGTTGTGTTGTTTGTGTGTGTGTGTGTGTGTGTGTGTGTGTGTGTGTGTGTGTGTGTGTGTGTGTGTGTGTGTGTGTGTGTGTGTGTGTGTCCCGCTTACCTGTCCGTATTTCAAGACAGTCTTTTGGCATACTTGCAGGCTGGCAGGTTGTGTGTTCGTCACCAATAAGAGGAATTTATTTCTTATAGTTCTCAGCCCTGGCCAGTTCCAGCCCGGAGTTCAGTGTACTATGGGCTCGAATAGGAAGACTGAAACCACAAAGTCGAGTTTCATCCTCTTGGATGCGGATCTGTGGATTTTGCTCAAATTTCCAGAGGAACACTGCAGGCGTTGTATCTCTTCGGATATGGTTGACAACTGGGTATATCATGACTGGAAGCCTCGTTGTGTCGTCTTTATCCAGAACGAAACACAATAGCGTCATGTTTATCACTGATTTTCTCACTGATTATCATGAAGAAAGTATCAAAGTCTGTGACTCTTCTATACCACGTTCTCTTGGTCACTTCTTTGTGGGGGAAAATTCTTCTCCAAGCCCATACCCAAAGTTTGAGTAGTAAAAGTCGCTGGCATCGGCACGTTCGTGGGCAGTGTCATTGAAAGTATCATGAGGCTTGCTCCGGAGGAAAGGGGTGGGGTAGGGGTGGGGGTGAAGGGGGGCTCACATTGGCTCCGAGACTACGATTACTGACGTTAGTGGATGGCGCGGGTGGTCAGGTGGTGTCCAGACTACAATTACTGACGTTAGTGAAGGGCGGGGGTGGTCAGGTGGTGTCCAGACTACAATTACTGACGTTAGTGGATGGCGCGGGTGGTCAGGTGGTGTCCAGACTACAATTACTGACGTTAGTGGAGGGCGGGGGTGGTCAGGTGGTGTCCAGACTACAATTACTGACGTTAGTGGAGGGCGCGGGTGGTCAGGTGGTGTCCAGACTACAATTACTGACGTTAGTGGAGGGCGCGGGTGGTCAGGTGGTGTCCAGACTACAATTACTGACGTTAGTGGAGGGCGGGGGTGGTCAGGTGGTGTCCAGACTACAATTACTGACGTTAGTGGAGGGGTGGTGGTGGTGGTCAGGTGGTGTCCTGACTACAATTACTGACGTTAGTGGATGGCGCGGGTAGTCAGGTGGTGTCCAGACTACAATTACGGACGTTAGTGGAGGGCGGGGGGTGGTCAGGTGGTGTCCAGACTACAATTACTGACGTTAGTGGAGGGCGGGGGTGGTCAGGTGGTGTCCAGACTACAATTACTGACGTTAGTGGAGGGGTGGTGGTGGTGGTCAGGTGGTGTCCTGACTACAATTACTGACGTTAGTGGAGGGCGGGGGTGGTCAGGTGGTGTCCAGACTACAATTACTGACGTCAGTGGAGGGCGGGGGTGGTCAGGTGGTGTCCTGGTATTTGGGATCAGTACAGGCACCATGGACCGTCATCAATGATTCAGCAGCTGTGCAGTGTCTCCTCTGGTGAGTCTGCTCATGACGCTGCTTTCCTTGAAACTGCGGTGCTGGAACTGCGAGGAGGGCGAGTCTGAGTGCTGCTGTGTAACAAGGCAGCTGGGAGTGTTGCGAGAGTTATGTCCCCGAGAGACAAGGAAGACGAGACGGACATCATCATCACTACCACCACCACCCACCACCACCACCACCTCCACCACAAGTTGTACTCTGGCAACCAAGCAACGAGACTGTAAACATTGTCAAGAATGGCCACACAGCAGCTGTCCTTCCTGCAATGTCTGTTCACCCATGTGGCCTTTAGGTGTGTTTTCAGCTGTCCGTTCTGCAATGTCTGTTCACCCATGTGGCCTTTGGGTGTGTTTTCAGCTGTCCGTCTGCAGTGTCTGTTCACCCATGTGGCCTTTGGGTGTGTTTTCAGCTGTCCGTCCTGCAGTGTCTGTTCACCCATGTGGCCTTTGGGTGTGTTTTCAGCTGTCCGTTCTGCAATGTCTGTTCACCCATACGGCCTTTAGGTGTGTTTTCATGACACCACTAATTCTTTTTATTATTAATTCATTATTTGTCTTTTAAACTGGAGATGATGAACTTGATGGAATAGCTACAATCCCTTGCAAGACCTAACCTTAAAGACGTTAATAGATAAGATTTCATGTGAAGAACATGCAGTCATAATATGGAGGTAGACATACCGTGTTGTTCTCCATTATAGGACTACTTTTCCCTATGCTCTGAGAGTTTTCCAAAGGGCCCCGTGCTGTTGATTGGACTGTAATCAAATGACACTGAAACTTTAAATATATTTGAAGAGAATTCGGAGTAATTGTACTTAGACGTACCCGTTGTAATACTGACGGCTGGCAATCAGGACTGAAAAATGTACAGGGATATCCTAGTTTAAAGGTGATGTCCTGTACTACAGATAGGCACATCTGCAACGGTGCTGTCCATAACAAAACAGTGTTTGCATGGAAATATATAGATGTAGCGCATATATGACGTTGGCCTTTCGGCGTTTCGTTTCATGTCATTTTTATTGTAGGCCATCGGGAATGGACACATAACATGAAAGCAACCAAAACACGTTTGCTTGAAACTTCTAAGTTTACTTCTCGGAGCAATTTATTTGGGGGGCGGCAAATATTAAGACTACGTTTTCCCGTCGACGAAAATTATGTTGTGTGTTGTTATGGCTAACTATTACAATGTTTATGAGTTTATATTAAGTGTTTGGATAATGCAAAATTTATGTCGGACAGTTCCTTTATTGCCACATCTTCCGTGCCCGCGACACGTCCAAGCTATTGATTCTGACGCCTTCAAATACCATTGATTCTGAGCTCTTTTAAACACAACTACTTGACTTCCTTTCGGATGTAATTACATTCTGACCCCTTTTGGATACAGCCGGTTCTGAGCCCACCTCCAGTAAACTTGATTTTCACCATTACACATACAGACACAGATCCAGACGTACATAGCAGCAGACAGCAGGTGTTGTGCATATATAGTAAGAAGCAAGTTGACTGAATCCTGTCGCCGTATCCCGTAAAAACATGTAAGCATGCTCCTCTGTAGTACATACTCACACATGCACACACGTGCTAGTGCACTACAATATCCACACACACACACACACACACACACACACACACACCACACACACACACACACACGCACGCACGCACGCACGCACGCACGCACGCCGCACGCACGCACGCACGCACACACACACACACACAAAACACACACACACACACACACACAGAGTGAGATGTGGGACGTGGTTTGGGGGTGTTCAAAGGAAGATAAAACAGCACGAATGTGATTCATTTATTCATCATGACTTTGTTAATGCCGTTCATATTTTTAAATTTGCCACACATTGTTCCAGGGAAATGTTGACAATATGCCGTTTTTCAGCTTTGTCATTGGGATAATATATGATACGCAGATCTTTCTCTCGACAAATGTTAAGAAAACAGTAAACGAAAAGATGAAAAAAGCATATGGCTCAACTAATGGGATTTTTTTTGAGTTATGAAATTAAGCACTGAGTAATTTTGTTACGATGATACAACGTTACTCCCAGACATCTTTATATGCCGCTTCTGCTGACATTCTGTTGTTATGTCAGCTAAGCAGTGAAGCGATCAAATGAACGTGCAGCCCTGGAAATGTGTAAACATGCGCGTGTTTGGAAATGTCCGTGTGAGCATGCTCTGTGTTTGCTTGTTGCACGCACAGAAGATGAAACAGCCTATGCACACAACGCTGCTTTAGTGTTCATAGCCAGTCTGCTTGTAATTCCAAGCAGCAAAGGGAGATCATTATGATCTGATCACCACGATGAAGCACAGGATCAGTCATGGTGTCTTTACTTTGGTAATGAAAAACTGAAGCTTCCAAACTGATGCTCACTTCCAAGCGCGACCCCGAGGAAACCCATAAATTGCTGTATATGTAGTTCATCCTTTGAGAGAGCCACTTAAAAGGCCTTAGCTTGTGCACAGAGCCTGCTGAAAGGATTTTCCTTCTTTGGGCCCGCCGCCTCACACTCCATTACTCCATGTATTGAAATGGCGCAGTGCAGAGCTGGACTGGCTCCAGGGTATGTTTAGCCTTGTCTCCCTGAAGTTGGCCGAACAGCTATGAATAATTAAAGTTGCTTCCCCTGTGGAACTCTTTTTTTTTTTTTCTCCTCTTCTCCCCCCACAACAATTCGATTTGCGGTCCTTGTTGCATCACTGTAAAGTTCAAATGGGTCGGCTTCCATGGGAAACTCTGAAATGGTCGAACTCGCAGTGGAGCCTCTTCTGGCCAATATGTGTCGAGTCTGAATTAGCCAGCTGTTTTGTTTCCTTTTTCTCCCTGTCTTTGATCATCCACTTTTGATTTTTTCTCTTTTTTTTTTTTCCTCCAAAAGATAGATACCATATTCTCCTGTTCGTTCAATAAATCATAGAGAAGGTATAGACCTGCATTCATTATTTCTTCTCCGTCTCTGTCAGTGTCTGTGTGAATGTTACTCTCTTTCTCTACGTCTCTTTCTTCCTGATTTGAAACATGAAGAACAAAATTCATTCGCGGCCTTCTCCAATATTTTTGTTTTATGGAGCAAATCAAATGCTTTGCAAAAATTCACCATTTTTGAACAATGCATCTTCGTGGCTTTGTTTTGTGTGGGTAAAGGTGATGATAAACAATTACTGCAAGAGAATTCAAGCACCAGCTATTCATCATCCTGAAATATGGAACACGACCTTTATCTATCTATCTATCTATCTATCTATCTATCTATATCTATCTATCTATTCTATCTATCTATCTATCTTATCTATCTATCTATCTAACTCAAATAAGTAGTGGGGGGAACAAAGGCAGGCTAAACATTCCTCTGTCATTAAAACAATGATTTAGCAAAGATTACAAACAAACAATTACAAACAAACAAAGGCAAGTTCACTATTTCTCTGTCATTAAAACCATGACTTGGCAGACATTAAAAACAAACAAATAAACATAAATAAATGAATAATCAGAGGTGGAAGTGGCTGTGAGAGAAAATTGGAGTGAAAAAGCGGGCGTTAGAATATAAATATCAAATCTAATATTTGCAGCCTACGGGGCGTTAGAATATAAACATAAAATCTTTCACTTGCAGACTAAGGGGGCTTTCAAATATAATCATAAAATCCTTCGCTTACAGACTAAGGAGGCTTTAGAATATAATCATAAAATCTTTCACTTGCAGACTAACGGGGCTTTAGAATATAATCATAAAATTTCACTTTCAAAACATTTTCCTGCAGACTAAGGGGACGTTAGAACATAAACATAAAATCTTTCACTTGCAGACTAAGGGGGCGTTAGAACATAAATATAAAATCTTTCACTTGCAGACTAAGGGGGCGTTAGAATCTAAATATAAAATCGTTCACTTGCAGACTAAGGGGGCGTTAGAATCTAAATATAAAATCGTTCACTTGCAGACTAAGGGGGCGTAAGAATCTAAATATAAAATCTTTCACTTGCAGACTAAGGGGGCGTTAGAATCTAAATATAAAATCTTTCACTTGCAGACTAAGGGGGCCATGATCGCCCGTCTTGAAAACAGAACCGCTTGTATCGCCTGGCAACAGGCCTTTCGTCCGCTAGTTCGGTCTCATCAGTGAGACACGGCTTACACCTCCCCCCCTCCCCACACACTGTGAATGTAATTGGCAAAGGTGTGTGTGTGTGTGTGTGTGTGGGTGTGTGTGTGTGTGTGTGTGTGTGTGTTGTGTGTGTGTGTGTGTGTGTGGTGGTGAGTGCGTGCGGTGCGTGCGTGCGTGCGTGCGTATGCGTGTGTGTGTGTGTGTGTGTGTGTGTGTGTGTGTGTGTGTGTGTGTGTGTGTGTGTGTGCGGTTAAGCTTTGGCATGGTAGCATTAGGATTGAATAAACAAATCCCTTTCATCTTTCTCTCCCTCTCTTCTCTCTCCCCTCTCTCTCTCTCCTCTCTCTCTCTCTCTCTCTCTCTCTCTCCTCTCCTCGCCTCCCTCTGATGATGTAATTAACAATATTGTTCTCTACTCTTTTTACTCACCAAATGACTATAATATTAATGATCACGTCATCTCAGTCTTCGAGGTATGTTTTTAAAGGAAGATTCACGTGCAGCTACTTTGGGAATGAAACTTTGCCGTGGGAGGCAGCGTCAGCAAAGCCATCCGGGAATGGTTGAAAAAAGCTTGTTGCTCGTGTTTGTCTGTCGACTTTACACACACACACACACACACACACACACACACACGCGCACACAACACACACACACACACACACACACACACACACACACACACACACACACACACACACACACACACACACACACTTCAGCCAATGACATTCTGAAGTTACAAGTGGATACATTACCACACTCTCTTGAATGATGTCAAAAGCCAACAAATCGTGTTGAGATCATTCAAACGATTTATCCGATGACATCTGATAAAAAAACAACAACCAAAGTCAATAATTCTGACTGTAATAAACAACCAGCGGCTCATACATAGCCACACAATCCATCAACACCTCCTAAGGGAGGTCCACATCTTCTGTACACGGATGCACCACCTGCAAGCACAAAGGCCCACTGTTCAGCCCATGATTCTATCTGCGTTCTGTAGACCTGGTGTGGAACAGGGACAGAGGAATAGCGGAAGAGATGAACGGAACTGAAGGCTACAGAAGGCCCATAGCAAATGGAGGGGAAATCCAGAGGGGATCGGAGGGAGAGGCAGGGCAAGGGTGGATTGAGAGAGAGAGAGAGAGAGAGAGAGAGAGAGAGAGAGAGAGAGAGAGAGAGAGAGAGAGAGAGAGAGAGAGAGAGAGAGAGAGAGAGAGTGGTGCGTTTTGAAAGAAAAAAAAAATCCACGCCTTAAATCAGAACAACGCACCAACGTGTAGTCTTTGATCAGAGTCTTGATCAAGTTGCTAGGGATGGTAACCCAGTCAAGGAACTGCTGGCACTGTCTGGAAAAGATTTCAGCCGACAAAACACAACATCAACAGGCGACGGCCGGGAAGACATACAGTCGTAACTCTAAACCAGGATGACTGTATTCTGCTTTGCCTCTTTCAGGGTAGCTACCTGTCTGTTTCCACGATTGTTCAGAATCTGCCTGGACATCGACACGTCTAAGAACTAACCATCCGGATTCACCTTAGAGCAGATGGCTTACACACCCCGTGACCTGTCCGAAAAAAGGTATTGTTCCCACAGCACCGTTCATTGGAGACAGAACTTCGTTCCTGAAACAGCTAGAGATGGAGTTCTTCGAGTCTCGATTTCTTATTCTGCGCGTAGTGCGAAGGCACGTCCACTGAAGAGTCCATGAACGCCTGTCATTTCCATTTTTCTGTTTCTTGAGACGTGTGCGCTTCACTAGCCCTGTCCACTTGTTAGTCATGTTCTTAGCCCAGCCGACTGACAGGGGCTATATTGGTATGCCCTGTTCTGTAGACAAAGAACTTACACTGAGCTGTAGGCCACTGAGAACAATCGAAACGAACAAACTGACAACATTTTGTTTTAAAGAGGGTTACGGATTGAGCATGAACACTTTTTTCTTTTTACATTCAGCCCTCTGCGCAAAAGAAAGAATATAACGAGAGAGAAAAAGAAATGTATGACAATTTAAAGAATGATGTGTGTGTGTGTGTGTGTGTGTGTGTGTGTGTGTGTGTGTGTGTGTGTGTGTGTGTGTGTGTGTGTGTGTGTGTGTGTGTGTGTGTGTGTGTGTGTGTGTGTGTGTGTGTGTGTGTGTGTGTGTGTGTGTGTGTGTGTGTGTGTATGAGTGTGTGTGTGTGTGTGTGTGTGTGAGAGAGAGAGAGAGAGAGAGAGAGAAGAGAGAGAGAGAGAGAGAGAGAGAGAGAGAGAGAGAGACAGAGACAAAGACAGAGAGAGACAGAGAGAGGAGGGGGTACATAACCACAGTCCTGGTCAACATGCATTTTGTTCTAAGCTGCAAAATCTGAATCATTCAGACATTTTTTTCCTTTGGTGTTTTTCCTTTGGTGCTTTTATTTTGTTTTAGAAAGTTTACAAAATTTAAATCAGGTCATTTGCAGTGCCTATAACATGTTGCAAAAACTTTGGAATGCCGCAAAACAGAACAAAAATGACAGAAAATGTAGGTGATCAAATGTTAAATGTAATGCAAGTTCAAAAACAAATTCTTTTTTATTTTACATATTCAGAAACATTGCTGGTAGTTAGGAAATAATAATAATAATAATAATAATAATATAATAATGAATACTTATATAGCGCCTATTCTCGGCTAGAGACCAAGCTCTAAGCGCATTACAATCTACACTCGTTTACACAACGGGTTGCCTACTTGGGTAGTGCCGACTGACGAGCTGCCAGCAGGCGCTTCATTCAGTCGTTTCCCGTGTCATCCAGTCAATATTGTCCAATATCGTTCACTCAATTTCCTTACTTCCTTCATTCTTTCCATTTCTCACGCAGGGTGCATGCTATATATAATGTGTCATCCATACCAACGGCCAAACTGGCCTTCTCTTCCGAAAGTTGGTGATGGGATTTTACGTGTGTGCGAGATGTTATGCGTGCGTTCACACACGGAACCTCGGTTTATAGTCACATTCGAAGGACTGTATGGGAAATGGAGTCAGAACCAATGTTAACTCCGAGGGGAAAATCCCCCTGTACCGAAACGGCCCGGCGGAGATTCGAACCCGCGATCACGAGTCCGGCGCTCTACCAACTGAGCTATTCCGGAAATGCCCTTTAGCCAATGGAAAGAGAAGAACAAAGCATGCACGTCCAGAGTAGGCATACATCACTGAACACAACCGGAAGTGACTCGAAGCGGTGCAGTGTCTCCTCTAGTGGGTTGCCTCTTGACGACTCGACTCCTTGTGGATTGCTGGTGCCGAGGCTTCTGCGGGACGAGCAAGGATGGACAGCGAGCAGGAGTGAGCGGCTTAAGGATAATGCCACCGAGTTGGCACAGAAAATGAGGCGGAAACAAACCTACAACATTTCATGAATCGTTTAGTTTTGCTCTTTGCACCAACCGTTTTCGGACCCTCTGAATGATGAGTTCTGACTTTTGGGAAATAAATATCAATTCTTTAGGTCTAAAACAACACTTGCTTGTGGACTTTTACCTGAATGTAATAAACCAAATATTCTAAATATTGTTGAATTTTATTGTTGTGCATGGCTGCTATGTTTGACTTAACAGGATTCCATATCTGACGGATGATTCTTTTGTTTTTTTATATATTGCCTCGTTTCCCGTATCCTCTCACCATCGTACACCACTCATCCTACACGCACCATTCCCACTCCCCACTGCCTTCCCTCATATCAGTGTTGGATGAAGTACACCCTATTATTCATCCCGTAGGAACAAGAGGGAAAGAATGTAGCTTACATTCATGCGCCTTGGATTGCTTTTTCTTTTTTTTTCTTCATTTTTTTTCTTTGCAGTTTCCCTCCATAGAAATACATGTGATGGTTCAATTTTGTGATAGTTTGATGCTATCGTACGCCTATAAGGTTTACGGTTTGTATAGCCTGGTTACATAACAGTCGTTCATCGGATAAACGATGTATGTAAACTGAATGAGATTGATATAAATTGCATTGAAATTAAAAACAACAACAACAACAACATAATTTTAACGCCGACGTACAAGTCTACAGATCCACAACAAGCCGTGAAACAAAACATCCGCTGCTTCAAATCCGGCAAGTTTGACGGCGTGTTTTGCGTCATGGTTTTGCATCATGGTTTATGGCGCCTAGAGCTTCCATTTCCCCCCTCCAGAAGATGACAGTATGGGGCCAACAAAGTCCGTGCATGCCCATTAGCATGGATCCATGGCATCTTTCTGTCCCCTATGAGGGCCATCTAGGGCGACGCTATGTTGTTGGGAAGTCATTTTTGTTCTTACAGGCTGCGGCTAATGAGAAGGTTTTTGTCTGGTTTTCATTTTCGGAAGGTCCAGCCGTTGTTAACATGGCACTTCCATTAAAAAAATGCCATTTCCGATCTCACCACCTGCATAATCTCCTGTGTATTCTGTTTTATGTATTCAGCTTTTTTGTTGTTGTTGTTGGTTTTTTTTTTTTTTGCCTGAGAGGAGCTAGTGGGCGAATGAGAAACATCGTGGCTCCGCGCGTGCACGTGTGTGTGTGTGTGTGTGTGTGTGTGTGTGTGTGTGTGTGTGTGTGTGTGTGTGTGGTGCGTGCGTGCGTGCGTGCGTGCGTGCGTGCGTGCGTGCGTGCGGTGCGTGCGTGCGTGCGTGCGTGCGTGCGTGCGTGCGTGCGAGCGTGCGTGCGAGAGAGAGAGAGAGAGAGAGAGAAGAGAGAGAGAGAGAGAGAGAGAGAGAGAGAGAGAGAGAGAGAGATGCTAAACAATATCGATTTTGTTCTGCGCTGCAAAATGTGAATGATTTGTGTTCTCGCTCTGCCATTTGTCTTCATTAACGTGTTTCGAACCATTTTTGTCCTCCGTGTTGTAGATTTCTGAAAAATCCCACTTCCTTGTAACTAAAACGTGTCACACAACACTATATGTTGACAGGGCAGGCACCCATACTCTCAGGAAATAAAACGTGTCACACCATATGTTGACAGACAATACATTCTTTGTCTTGTTATTGAAACGTGTCATGTTGACAGATGATGCACCTATTCTCTTGTGTCTGAAATGTGTCAACATTTTGTTGACGGGAGATGTGTCTGTTGTCTTGTGACTGAAATGTGTCACAACCTTTGTTGACGGGAGATGCATCTGTTTTCGTGTGACTGAAATGTGTGTCACAACCTTTGTTGACGGGAGAGGCATCTGTTGTCTTGTGACTGAAATGTGTCACAACCTTTGTTGACGGGAGATGCATCTGTTGTCTTGTGACTGAAATGTGTCACAACCTTTGTTGACGGGAGATGCATCTGTTGTCTTGTGACTGAAATGTGTCAACATTTTGTTGACGGGAGATGCATCTGTTGTCTTGTGACCGAAACGTGTCACAACATTTGTTGACGGGAGATGCATCTGTTGTCTTGTGACTGAAATGTGTCACAACCTTTGTTGACGGGAGATGCATCTGTTGTCATGTGACTGAAATGTGTCAACATTTTGTTGACGGGAGATGCATCTCTTGTCTTGTGACTGAAATGTGTCACAACCTTTGTTGACGGGAGATGCATCTGTTGTCATGTGACTGAAATGTGTCAACATTTTGTTTTCGGGAGATGCATCTGTTCTCTCGTGACTGAAATGTGTCACAACCTTTGTTGACGGGAGATGCAT
>CM031596.1:73305125-73310125 GCA_018398815.1 Conus ventricosus | reverse complement strand
GATCTTACTGCTGTCTGAATTCATTGGGGCATTTCAGTGGGCACCAGGGATCTTACTGCTGTCCAAGTTCATTGGGACATTTCAGTGGGCACCAGGGATCTTACTGCTGTCCAAGTTCATTGGGACATTTCAGTGGGCACCAGGGATCTTACTGCTGTCCGAGTTCATTGGGCATTTGATTGAGTACCAGGGATCTTACTGCTGTCTGAATTCATTGGAACATTTCAGTGGACACTGACTCTATTCCAAATTTCCTGGTGAATTCTGGAAACTTACTTTTGGGTTTTCATAAGGTACCGAACGGTGACATGGATTAGAGGACCATTTACGTCCAAGTCTACACACACACACACACACACACACACACACACACACACACACACACACACACACACACACACACACACACACACACACACACACACACACACACAGGCGTGCGCACGCGCGCGCACACACACACACACACACACACAACACACACACACACACACACACACACACACACACACACACACACACACACACACACACACACACCTCTTCATATCAAGATAATCATGCAGCCGAAAAGTATACAAAATCGATGATGGATTAGTAGTAGCTGCCTGGCAGTGGAATGAGTGAGTGTTTTTTTTTTCTTTGGGGCAAACCTATTTAAATTCAATTGACCGAACGCAGTATCTGAACTATTAATGCCTGTGAGTGTTATGACTCAAAATTATTTCAAACAGCTGGGCTAGAGGTATATTTTTCTAAAATCATAGTTCAAAAACTGAATTCTCAGGTCACTGTGTATAAAAGTGTCGAAGAAAAATGTTCTTCGTTTTGTAGTCTTGTCTAACAAAACACCCACGTCTTGATCAGATCGATGGACATTGACTGGGCGCAACATTATCTTATTTGTCGTTTAGCGACTCGAAGGCAGAAGGTACAATTGAAATAAATGTGTTTTTCTTTCTTTTGACAAAACAGGTTTGAAAATCGGTAACTCACATACCTATGTCTATATCTAAGTGACCGGGTTCATTTCAGATATAATTAATACGCAAGATTCTGTGTAAATGGGGCAACACATAAGAAAAGCTGTACATTTCCGCTACACATAAGGGAGCGTTTATATATCTGACAAATTGCTGAAGCCACACAACACCAGATCCTGTTTCAAAGAAAAAAAAATCTTACCTTTGAAGCTAAGCAGTACACTACCACTCATCTCATTAATTAAACAACATGTGATAGGTTTTAAACGGCAATCCGTCAACATTTACTTGAGACCATTAAAACTAATCGCAGACAGGGAATCTTAAATGAAGCGGAGAACATTCGTTTGAAGTTATGGACGTGTATTTATTTCAACTTGGGAGCACGAGTTACCCTACTTGTTCGTTATTACCCGCAGCGAGTTTGTGCAGGGGTTGGTAAGAAGCGGTTAACTACCTTGCTAGCTACAATTCATCTTATTTGGGGTCATCGATATATATGTAAACATTTCTTAAAAATCTCATCTTAAGAACTTCCTTTATGAGTTCCAGTTTATATCTCTGATGAGCACAACAAAATGAGCTGAATCTTAGCGTCAAGCATCGTTCAGAACGCAGCCGGGATAACAATTTCATATTTTTGGAAGCTCTGCTTCACCCCCCCCCCTCCGCTCCCCCCGCCCCCCGCTTCTCCCGCGCCCCCCCCCCCCCCCCCCCCCCCCATCTTGTTACCAAAACAGCTAATGGTTGGACTTGTGATTTAGCAACGTAGATTACAACAGGTTCTAAAATTTTTTTTTTGACCCTCGTATTTAAAAAAAATGACAAAGGTCGCAAAGAGGCAACGTGACGTGCATGGAATGGGCGGGCTCTTTCTATGCCCAACGTCCAACACGCCATTTCCTGCTGTTGTTTTTGTCTGACATGGCGCCGTCATGGTGTTTTGCAGCAGTTCTTGTACTCATGGGCTGCGGGCTAACGAGACGGTTGTTGTTTTGTTTTGACTTTGGCCCGGTTGACAGTGTGGTGGAAGGCAGCATCCATGAAGACAGTGCCATACCTGGTCTGGCTCCCTGCCTGTACTATCCCCTCCCCCGTCCCCCCCCCTCCTGACATTCCAGACTGTGCTGACCTGACATGGAGCATCCCACCAGAGAACTGGCTCCTCTTCACGCCATTTCATTCTGATTTAAAAAAAAATGATTTGTGTGCATTATCTTTTTTTCAGAGGAGAGAGAGAGAGAGAGAGAGAGAGGAGAGAGAGAGAGAGAGAGAGAGAGAGAGAGAGAGAGAGAGAGAGAGAGAGAAATCAACGCCCACATGTACACCCACACACTAGGCACTTCGGACAAACTGCAGAAACACACGCACATACACACAAGCGTATACGTGCACTTTTACGCGCTTGCGTGGGTACACGTGCACCACACACACACACACACACACACACACACACACACACCACACACACACACACACACACACACACACACACATTCGCATACACACGCACATAAACACACGCACACGCACATAAACACACACACACATTCATACACACAGACACAGACACAGATATAGACACACACACACACACACACAGACACACACACACACTCACACACGCGCGCACACACACGCACGCACGCACACACACACACACACACACACACACACACACACACACACACACACACACACACACACCCCACACACACACACACACGCGAATGAAAGCAGCAACGGCACACAAGCCCTGGGGGAAAACCAAATTGTCCTTTTTCCTCTGATTTAAGGGACGGGAGGAGGGAGGACCGAAGGGGAGTACATGGAAGGGAAGGGGGAAATGAGGAAAAGGGAGGCGGCGGTGGCGGGGGGGGGGGAGGGGGAGGGGGGGATTGGAGGCAGCAACATGGAATGTCACTCACTGATTTGTGAAGAACCACCCTTGATACATTCATTGGACTTCCCTCGCTGCTGGTCTGTCTCTGTCAGTCTCCATTGCCAGTGTGTGGTGTGGTGTGTGTGTGTGTGTGTGTGTGTGTGTGTGTGTGTGTGTGTGTGTGTGTGTGTGTGTGTGTGCGTGCGTGCGTGTGTGTGTGTGTGTGTGTGTGTGTGTGTGTGTGTGTGTGTGTGTGTGTGTGTGTGTGTGCGTGTGCGTGTGTGTGCGTGTGTGTAATAACAATAACAATAACAATAATTTTATTCAGTTTTTGCAGGCCTTTTGGCCCATATGAACAACAGAATATTTTATCAAAATTAGTTAATAGATGAGAGGTGAACATTGCTATTTCTTAAGTGTAGACATTTAGTAAGATATAACCCAATTTTGTAGATAAGGTTTCCATTGGTGGTCGTACAAAGTTGTCGAAGTTTGACAATTGACGGAAATCTATAATAATACAAAGGAATGAACTTTCTACGAAGGGTGGAGTATTTCGGGCATACAAACACAAAATGAAAAATATCTTCAATATGCTGACCATCACATTGCAAACAGAAAGGGTTGGACGTTGGGTTTCCATAACGAGACACTCCGTTTAAAGGTAATTTGTTTGTTCGTAGCAAACAAACAACTCTACGAAGTTCACTTGATTTCATTTCATCTATGTAAATTGCACTGCATATGTTTGGATGGTAGTCTAAATATTCAGGCTGATTTGTGAGGGAATCGTGCCATTTCTGATTGTGAATATCACGTAATCGCATCTTAAACGTATTTAAGAATGACAAAATATCTCCACAATTCTGCATTGCCCAAACATACCCAAAACCATGGGTACATAACAGTTTTCGAATGTGTGTTGCCCAGTTCGTTCTGCCTGAAGTATCATGAGCATGTAGCATCATATAACATTGTTTTGGGTACCTATGGTGAGGCATGTCAATCAATTTGATCCAATACTTAACTAATCGAATGAAAGCATCAATGTAAATCGGAAATCTACCACATTCACCCAGAGCTATGTCATTCTTTATATCCCTACCAACCCCTAGGATCATTTTGCAGATCTTGACCTGAACCCTTTCAACGTCATCATACTGCTGATAGCCCCAGACTTCAGATCCATACAAGAGAATGGGTTTAACTTTTGCATCAAAGATATTAAAAACTGTAGAGGCAGGGATACATTGTAGTCTAAAGTATAGTCTTTTAATCCCTGCAACAGCTCTCAGTGCTTTTCCTGATAAATTTTCAACACATTTTGACCATTTGAGAGTTGAACCAAAAATAACTCCTAAGTAATTATAACTAGATTCTAAAATTATCTGTTTTCCTGTATAGTACCATTTCTCACAATTTTTAACAAAACCACCATTTTTGAATACTATCACTTTAGTTTTATCCATATTGACCATGAGACCCCATTTTTTACAATAATGTTCTAAACAATTTATCTTCTTCTGTAAATCTGCCACTGAATCTGAGACAAGAGCAATGTCATCTGCATACATTAGTAAGAATATATCAAATGGATGCGCAAACACGTCTATTCCTCTAGTACCAAAATTATTAAGCTCTTGTTCCAGTTCTGAAAGAAAAATTGAAAATAACATGGGACTCAAAATGCATCCTTGTCTAACACCAGAAATACAATCAAAATACTCTGTTATATTTGTTCCAATTTTCACAGCTGCTTTTACACTTTTGTACATGCTTTGTAATGATAAGAATAGTTTACCATGGATACCCCTTTGCAACAGTAAATACAACAACTTCATTCTATCAACACTGTCAAACGCCTTTGAAAAGTCAACAAAAAGAGTATAGAAACGACCACCTTTCCTTGTGAGATATTTTTGTATGAGAGATTGCAGAGAAAAAATGTTGTCAATTGTACTATAACCTTTACGAAAACCTGCCTGGGCTTCCGGGATCAAATCTGCTTGACTGCAGAATTTTGTTAACCTTTCATTCAATATTGTACTATATAATTTACCGATAATGTTTAACAGTGATATGCCCTGTAATTCTCAACTTGTTCAGTGCTACCTTTCTTGTGCAGTGGAAAGATT
>CM031596.1:73290125-73297625 GCA_018398815.1 Conus ventricosus | reverse complement strand
AAGACAGTGCAAGTCATCTGTGCTGTGGCACATCCACATCGTGCTGTTGAACATGGCTCATCTGTGCTGCAGCCACATTTCAACATTTTCAGCACTTCTGTAGGAGCAGCTTCAACGCCAGGGGGTTGTCTAACAGGCAGAAGGGTCGAGTCTGTTTTGTACCACCCAAACTCTGTGGGGCACAGATCTGGAGGGTTGGGATCCTGTTGGGGGCATGGCAGGTTTCTTTGGTCCTTTGTAGACGTGGACTCTTGTTGTAGATGAAACTGGAGTTTGTATTTCAGTTTTGCTTTTTCTTTTGATTTCTTCTGGATAGCTCGTTGATTCTGTGATGCTTGGCTGGCTTTGGGTAAGCACAAGATCAAGTGCATGTGTAGACTTGAGGCCATTTTGTGAAGATATGTTGGCATCAAAATTGTCAGCAACTGCCTGCACAAGACCGTTGTCTGCATCCATTATTGTTTTCACGTCACTTTCAAGTTCAGTGTGCGCTGCTGCTGATGCTCTGAATCTTGTAACTTCATCGTATGAACACGTCACTCCAAAATCATACATGGTTTGCAGTAGTTGTTTTTGTCTCACAAGCACACCAAGAGCAACCTGTAAAGGGGTGGGAGTATTTGTGATGAGCGAGGTGATCATGTTGCCAATCAGAATAGCTGGTAGTGTCTGGTTCAGTTTGTCAGATATCTTAGATAAGAGGGACATCAGTGTTGGACTAACACTGCTGGTGATTGTCTCAATGTCAATTCTGGTTTTGTAGGTTTGTTTGCAAGAAACGGAATCTTTGCTTTCTTGTGCAACAATCGTCGCCACTCTTCCTATGGATACATCCTCCTCCTCTTCTTCAACTAGACTGACAAGTCTTTTAGCTTTCTCACGAAATACGAGGATGTTGGCAAGTCCTTTTGAAGACAGAATAATTAGGTCATCTCTGGAGTAATCAAGTAACTGCTGTTGGAGTTGCATTCTGGATAGACTTGTTCCCCGTGTTGTGTATATTCGTCCTGTATACCAACAGATGTGAACAGAGATGTCTTGTTTGTTTCAAGATGTTCAATGACTCTACACAACGCATCATCGGCTTTTTGGTTTGCTACCAGATGTTTGTTTGCAGCATCCATAGATTTGGGTGCCATAAACTTGATTCTGCAGTCATTGTGGTATCGTCCTTCAGCAGCATGTAGGTCGCTTACAGCACCCTGCAGGCGAACATGCACTTCTTGTGCCCATTTGTCATTTCTTTTTTAACACACCCCAGAACCTCTTTGAAGTGCCCGGAAGCTCCTCTATCTGCGGTTCTGCATTCAAATGCATTCCTGAATCTGCTTGGATTTTTTGGGTCTCTTTTAAACCATGCATTCATCTCCACAAAATATGTAGTGTTTGTGAAAATCAAAGGATTGAGCCTGTGACCTTCTGACTTTTTTGGCCGGAGATGGTTGCTTTGAAATTTGGACAGTTGCATTTTTGGGTTTCAGATGGCGCTGTATGTGAACTGAAGATGTGTAAGTGGATACACAGTTGCGGTGACAGTATATGAAAGTAGCTTCAGAAGACGAAAGCATCTGCTCCAGTGTTGTGTGAATAGTGTCTTCCCTTTCTTTGCTTGACTGGATGATTTTGGTGATTCTGTCCACGCCGCATTTGGTGGTTGGAACATATGTAGATTGTTTGCACTGGAGTGAACTCAAGTGTTGTTGGAAAAAACACACCTCCATCTGGACCTGAAAAGAGAGAGAGAGAGAAAGCATATTCTTTAATGTGTGCGCACACACACACACGCACACACACACGCACACACACACACACACACACACACACACACACACACACACACACACACACACACACACACACAACACACACACACACACTCATTAGTATACTCTATTACACACGCATGCACACACAGACACACAAACACACTCTCACACACACAAAAACATTTACACACAGTTTTGTGCCATCAGATCTTACCTTCAAACAACAGATATATACGACATGCACACAATTAATGACATAATATGGAAAGATTATGGTTTCTATCAGTAAATATTGCATACGTTTCTCGTGTCATTGTATGAAAAAATATAACAGTGTTTTTCAACTAAATACCACACACACACACACACACACCACACACACACACACACACACACACACACACACACACACACACACACACACACACATGCAAGCGTGCGCGTGACACATACAGGCGCGCGCGCGCACACACACACGCATGCACATACCTCTGCGACTGCTATACTCTGCATGTTTTGGGCCGATTTTCCGAGCTGATCGTACTCCTATTCTGCTCCAGAACTGAAAAATTTCGACAGACGAACATCAACTTTTGACGCCTATGCTGTTACCATACATTTTTTTTTTTTAACTCGGCGGTCTGCTTACCCTGAGACTCGGTGACATGGAGAACGGTGCTGAATTTCAACATAGGTCTAATATAGTTCCGCTTTGACATGTAGAAAAATAATTGTAAAATGCAAGTAGATTTAAATGTAGATAAGAATATTACGTGATAAATTTATTTATATGTTAATGAGACAAAAGTGTACAATAATAATAATACCAAACAAATGAAGAAAAATATATATATATATATATTATATATATATATATATATATATTAATATACCAGTTTAAAACAAGGTTTTAAAATGGAAAAGTAAAAACGACAAAATTGTTTCGAGCGGGATGCTCTCCTCAGGTTGTACAATCAGGGCACGCCACCAGTATTATATAGTGTGTTGTGTGGGTGGGTGAGCTCTGCGCGTGTGGCACGTGGCCTGTAGATTTTTCTTTATACAAATATAACAGATTCTGAGATGGAAATCATTTTCCACACTAAGAAAACCCTTCTCCATAGCAACAATGAAACTTGGATTAAAAAAAACAGCAGAAACTCCACATTCGATGTCACGATGGGATCCTATGATGGAGCGGAAACTTGTGAATTAGTTGGACTTTTCATGTTGTCTCATATACAGAAAATACTTGGTAAACAGGTTGGCTTATACAGAGATGATGGCCTTGCCATGTTAAACAATAAACCAAAAATCATTGAAAACAAGAAAAAAGAACTTTGTAAACTTTTTCAAAGCCACAACCTAAAAATCACAGTAGAAGCCAACAAAAAAATAGTAAATTATTTAGACATAACATTAGACCTTAAGGACCATACATACAAACCATACAAAAAACCTAATGACATACCTGTCTACGTAGACATCAAAAGTAACCATCCACCCTCCATTTTGAAAACCATACCTAATGGATAAACAAAAGATTATCTAAACTATCATGCAATGAGAAAGAATTTAACAGTGCAGCAGCCGAATACTAAGAGGCGCTGAAAAAAAGTGGCTACAACTACAAATTACAATATAACCCAGATAATAACATGAACAGCAATAAGAAAAACAGGAAAAGAAAAATTATATGGTATAACCCTCCATTTGATGGAGGAACAAAAACTAACGTAGGAAAAGAATTCCTCAGAATCCTTAAAACATCATTCCCAAAAGAACATGTACTATCTAAAATATTCAATAAAAACACCGTCAAACTATCGTACTCATGTATGCCCAACCTTAAAAATATAATTGATTCTTCCAATAAAACCAACAACCAAAGAGGGTGACGAAAGGAAATCTTGTAATTGCACAAAAAAAGACCAGTGCCCTCTGAATAACAAATGCCTCTACTACAACATTGTGTACCAAGCTACGGTAACAACAGACAGTGATAAAGAAACATACATAGGGATTACAGCAAACCAATTTAAAACCAGATATGCAAACTATAAACAGTCCTTCAAAAATGAAAAATATAAAAACCAAACAGAATTAAGTAAACATATTTGGAAGCTTAAAGATAAGAAAATAGATTACAACATATCATGGAAAATTATAAAAAGAGCAACACCATACAACAACATTTCTAAAAAATGCAACTTATGTACTACAGAAAAGTGGCTGATATTATGTAAACCCCATCTAGCATCCCTGAACTCTAAAGTAGAAATGGTAAACAATTGCAGGCATAAATGGAAATCTTTGTCAATGCACCATTCCTTGGCACGTCTCTCCTGAACGCGCCCCAAAAAAGAAAAATCTACAGGCCACGTGCCACACGCGCAGAGCTCACCCACCCACACAACACACTATATAATACTGGTGGCGTGCCCTGATTGTACAACCTGAGGAGAGCATCCCGCTCGAAACAATTTTGTCGTTTTTTACTTTTTCCATTTTAAAACCTTGTTTTAAACTGGTATGTCGCTCCCTGCTTGGTTGAGCACTTTTGGAATTCTGAGTGGCGTTTTGGCTCTAACTTTATATATATATATATAATATATATATATATATATATATATATATATATATATATATATATATATATATATATATATATATATATATATATATATTTTTTTTTTTATTTTTATATTTTTTTTTTATCATATCATGCACGATAAGCAAAATTAATCGTCTGTGTGTAATGTATAAGAGTACTTACCATTTAAAGAATCAGTTCAAAAGTTGGAAACTTGCTGCACTTTGTGGCGGAGTTGACGTCACACCCGAATTTGTTCTTGGTCAGTTCTGGCCCCGCCGGTACATTTTGGAAAAGTAAGATATTCAAGCGCAAATTATATCCTCTGTGGTTATGGATTATTATCAGAATAAACTGATTTATAACTTAACAACGGAAATTGATTAACAGCTGTATGTAGAGTGAAATAGTGAGGCAAATCGTACTGGTTTTTGGTACTGCAGTCAGTGAAAGGGCAGGGAGACCAGCGGGACGGAACACCGGCACAAAGAATCTTTGTCCGACGCTGGAAGCGTGATGAATTCCAGAGATAACGCAGCTGGTGGCATCGACTGACCATTAAAAAAACTACGGTATTCCGCGTGGGCTAAAAGGACAGATCATGCATTTTAATTTTTCTTTATTTAATTTTTGTGAAAAATGCTCAATGATGCCAGAGTGGCATCAGTCGGATATTTGATCTATATGCCCCAAACTACCCAAAACCGCCGAGAACAATTGTGTGGACGACAAAAATAGGTTAAAATAGGTTTCTGCCAGACTACTCTGTCTGTCTGTCTCTCTCTCTACCCATTTTTCTCCATTCTACTCTCTCTCGTTTGCATCTCTGCCCTTGTCTATTCTTCCATCTCCCCCACCCGCCGCTCCACTCTCTCAGTCTCTCGTTGTCTGAATCTCTCCGATGGGCGCTGTGGGGGAAAGAAAGTCAACGGAAAAAAAGTCAACGGAGAGAAAGTAACCTAACTCTAACCCTAACCCTAACCCTAACCCTAACCCTAAGCCTAACCCTAACCCTAACCCTAACCCTGACCCTAACCCTAACCCTAACCCTAACCCTAACCCTAACCCTGACCCTAACCCTAACCCTAACCCTCCGTTGACTTTCTTTCCCGTTGACTTTCTTTCCGATTACCGGGAGGGCAGAGTTGGTGTCCATGAGGGAGGGTGACGGTGGAGGGAAGAAGCCAAGTGTTGTGACAAACCCAGCTCTGTTTCCCCCATCCACTGATGTGTGTCAGGGGTCTGCAGGTTGGGTGTCATGGCGGAGAGAATCGGCAGGTGGGGCACTGCGAGGGAGAGATAACGGCAGCTGATAAGCAATGTAGCTGAGAGGGAATGGAAGGAAAGTAGAGGAAACATGATTGTGTGCGAGTGAAGCGAGATAGATAGACAGACAGATAGAGAGACAGACAGATAGACAGACAGAGGACAGATGGATAGATAGAAGGATAGACAGATAGATGGAAAGATAGATGGATAGATAGATAGATAGATAGATAGATAGAAGAGAGAGAGAGAGAGAGAGAGAGAGAGAGAGAGAGAGAGAGAGAGAGAGAGTGACAGACAGACAGACAGACAGAGACAAAGACAGAGAGACAGAGAGACACACAGAGAGAGTTTCCTGTGGTTTATATTATGAGTAAGTCGTCTGGGAGAGAGAGAGAGAGAGAGAGAGAGAGAGAGAGAGAGAGAGAGAGAGAGAGAGAGAGAGAGAGAAGAGGAGAGAGAGAGAGAGACGCTCACCCTCCACTCTCTCAATCAATCGATCACACAATCCTCTCCCCACTTCCCTTATAATATTGTCAGATTAACAGCACACTATGTAAGGAACACTTAAACAGGGATGAGTTAACCCCTGCAGTTCTTCACTCTGACCCTCCCCTCCCCACTCCTTCCCCCGTCCTCCCAATCCTGGACCTCCCTTCCCCTCTGCTTTTCCTCCTTCACAGTGCCTGCATATTTCTCTCCCTTGGGTAAAAAACCCCCACACCAAAACGCCCCAACAACAGAGATACTTACACAGAGAGAACATAGCTGCAAAACAGCAGCAG
Source organism: Conus ventricosus (assembly GCA_018398815.1). Classification (NCBI taxonomy): domain Eukaryota; kingdom Metazoa; phylum Mollusca; class Gastropoda; order Neogastropoda; family Conidae; genus Conus; species Conus ventricosus. Next base: position 73,291,215 of record CM031596.1, on the reverse strand, counting down.
CACAGCTCTGCTCATCTTCATTACCGCAGGATATAGATTTCCCTGTAAAGGTGCTTTGAGGGCAATGTGGTCTGTCTCAGAACATCCAGCCACCCACCGTGTACCTGTCTCAGTCCACCAGGCATGCCATAGGTCAGGCCCAGGACCAGCACAGGTAATCTTGGTGGGAGGGGGTGGGGGTGCTTGATTAGGTGGAGTTTGAACCTCGGATGTGATGTGGTGGTGTGGTAGGAGAGAAACTGCACAGCATTCCGCTGGTCATTCTTTGGGTGGTCAGTGTTTCAATGAGCTTGTTTGCTTCATGTCCTGTGGTGTAATAAAATGCAACAGTCGTTACTTTTGAGAGTATCCACCTCTCTCTCTTCAATCCCTCTCTCCCTCCATCTCACCCCCTTTGCTCTTGCTCTCTCTGTCTTGTGTGTGTGTGTGTGTGTGCGCAAGCATGCGCGCATGTGTGTGTGTATGTGTGTGTGTGTGTGTGTGTGTGTGTGTGTGGGCGTGCGCTTGTGTGTGTGTGTATGTGCGTGCGAGTGAGTGTGGTGTGTGTGTGTGTGTGTGTGAGTCCGTGCATGTGCGCATGTGTACATATGTGAGTGCATATGTGTGTGTGTGCATGCATGCATGCATGCATACGTGTGTGTGTGTGTGTGTGTGTGTGTGTTGTGTGTGGTGTGTGTGTGTGTGTGTGTGTGTGTGTGTGTGTGTGCATCCGTGCGTGCGTGCGCGCGCGTGCGTGTGTGTGTATGTGTGTGTGTGTGTGTGTGTGTGTGTGTGTGTGTGTGTGTGTGTGTGTGTGTGTGTGTGTGTGTGTGCGCGCGCGTGTGCAAGCATGCGTGTGCGTGAAGGTAGCCTAGTGCAAACCTTATAAGCTTGAAAAGTGAGAGAATGCTTGGTCCTTTCAGAGTATCGATGAGTGGGGTCTTTTCCCCCTCTGCACTCGACCTTCAGTGGGGAGTGGGTGCGGGGGCTGAGAGCATGTCTTTCGCAAGATCACACGATAAATTGTGTTGCCGCTTACAGCATGCGTGAATCACACCCAACAGACTCCACGGTCCCTGGTACATTTCTGTAACAAAATTCAGTTAGTAAG
>CM031596.1:73277625-73285125 GCA_018398815.1 Conus ventricosus | reverse complement strand
CTGTGACAACAACTCAGCACAGTCATATTGTTATTTGGCAGCAGGGCCTGAAGAGTCACAGACAGCCAGATGTTTCATGATCAATCGATGAGGAGGATTATGACGTTTATGCCACAAAGTTTCACCGGATCTGAGGCCACATGACAAGGTTATGCTCTGAGCTTTCCTTCGCAACACACTCAGAGCTCAACTCGGCCTAAGTACAGACACCTGCAGTGTTGAGCAACCCTCTTAGAAACATATCCAAGGAGTGAGTGACATTCAACAGCGTGGATCCAGTCTTTCTATTTCAGCCCACAGAACACTTCATAATTCTGGGTAGGAGCCAAGGTCACACGGAACACTACACTGTAAAATCATGTTGCAGCAACGGTATTTTACAGATATTATTGTGGTAGCGACATTATCTTAATGGAAAAACTGTCGAACCACCCTTTGAAAATATCACTGAAAAATGTTGAGAAATGTTGCTACTTTATACTGCTATCACAGCTCATTTGCAACATTTGTCATGTCAGAACATTGTAAAATGTGTTAAATTGTAAAATGTTTTAGAGTACGGTCGTTTTAGACATTTCTCATTGAAAATGTGTCGTAGCCATATTTTTCACATGAACTTTAGCTGCTAGAGCCATAACTTTCCGAGGAATAAGACCACTCCGACATAATTTCATGGAAACACTTTTTGCTGCGAAATGGAAAAAAAGTCATCATATTTGAGAAACAAAAATAACTGAAACTGTTGTAGCGCGCGCGCGTGTGTGTTTGTGCGAGCGCGCGCGCAGGTGTTTGTGCGTTTGTGTAAGAGAGAGGAGAGAAAGAGAGAGAGAGAGAGAGAGAGAGAGAGAGAGAGAGAGAGAGAGAGAGAGAGAGAGAGAGAGAGAGAGATGTGCTTGTGAACAAAATCTTTTTGATTCGTGATTTTTTACGTTGACACGAACAAAGGGAAAATATCAAGTTAATTCAAATAAACATTTCGTTATTTGACATGATAATTAGACAGCCAAATACAGAGGTTATGGAGTACTCTTTTGAGTTGTGGGATACCTCAATATAAGATATCAGTCTGGTCAAAAAAGGACCTTTCCTTTAAAACCTAATAACGTTAAAGAATAACACGAAATGTGTGCGATAATGCTTTCTGGTCTCGGCATTTAAACGTTTGTCATCTCTCTCTCTCTCTCTCTCTCTCTCTCTCTCTCTCTCTCTCTCTCTCTCTCTCTCTCTCCCTATCTCTCTCTGTCTCTCTGCTCTCTCTCTCTCTCTCTCTCTCTCTCTCTTCTCCTCTCTCTCTCTCTCTCTCTCGCTCTCTCCTAACTGTCTGTCTGTCTCTCTCTGTCTCCGTCTTCTGTCATGTTTCTGTTTCTGTCTCTGTCTTCCTCTCTGTCTGTCTGTCTGTCTGTCTCTTCCCCTCCCTCTCTCTCGCTTCTCTCTATCTCTTTCTTTTTCTCTCTCATTTCCTCTGTCCTTTAGTCTCTCGCACTTCTGGCTCAACGTGCTGCACATGTGCGTTTGTGTATGCGTGCGTCTGGGAGCGTGTAAAAAAGAACAGAATTATAATAGGTTATTAAAGTTGACAAGCAACAACAACGATAAAATACATGCATCGATAACAACAGCAACGACGACAACATGAGCAACAACAACTGTAGCAATAGCATCTTCATCATCAACATAATCGTCTGATCATTAGGCGAACATATAATTAAACAATTTCCGTTTCAGGTATATAAACGAGTAAACAGTGTTAGTGAAAGGATACGGCAGCGATGGTGTGCTAAAGTACATGCGGAAAATCAGAAACAGATTTTCAAATAGGTCGTATAACTGTGGTTGCAAAATGCAATGAAAGTCAACATTTAAAAAAACCCTGGCCGCACGACAAGTTTTCTTGGGAAAATAATGTTGCTGCAACACTATTTCACGAACTGTACAGCATGCTAAAAGACAATTTCAGAGCGCCGCGGGTTTTGAAAGGCTTACGTCGCTCAAAACGCTTGGTTTTGACACAAACATTATTAGGTTTTACAAACATTTCACGGATATTTCTCGTCAAACCCTGTTGCAAATAATCATTTCACGGGAAACGCTGTAGCACAGCGACTTTTTTTTCCAAGCCAGCGGCATTATTTCATCTTGAGCACAGTCGATGCGACACTGTCCCAAGGGCGACATGATTATGTATAACACCGATCAGGGCTGAGTAATCCCCCAAATACATTGGCATGGGTGGGGGTGGTGAGTGAGGGGGGTGGGGAGGGGACTGAGAGGGTTCGAACTGCGACCCGGCCGTGATTTAACAGGAGCGCCTCAATGGTGGTTGATGGGGAGGTGGGGAATTAACTTATGATCTTGGGTTTGTAAGGTGGATGAGGGAACCATTAATGTGTCTGGTTCGGATGGCCAGCAATGAGCAGATTTACAGTGAGTCAGTTGACAGGTTAACCAAAGGTTTCGTTTGGGGTGGCTATAGTGAGGAATGGATTTACAGTGAGTCTGTTGATGAATTAGTCCAAAGCCTTTGGTCCGGGTTTTGTAGAAACTCACAGCACTTTGATTGGAGAGTCTGATGAAACACCACACACACACACACACACACACACACACACACACACACACAACACACACACACACACACAACACACACACACACACACACACACACACACACACACACACACCACACCACACCACGCACGCACCACCACACACGCACGCACGCACGCACACGCACGCACCACCACGCCACCACCACGACACACCACACACACACACACACAACACACACACACACACCACACACAACACACATTCACTGATTTCAGTTTAGAAGAAAAACGAGGAACGAACGGAATCCCGAAATGATTCCGGTGTGGTTCTTTAATTATATTCAATTATCCAATGAGCAATCAATAATTCTATTAGAATCCAATGTGGTTAAATCGTGGTTCTAAGAGGCAGTAGCTATTATGTTGAATGGTGGGAAACACTGTTTAACTAATGAACTGATCCAAAGGGGAGAGGGGTGCGGGAGGTTGGATCAAGGATCAGCTTGATCCTGATGGAGGTATGCGGTTCCCCGTGTGCCCTTCGAATTGCTGCTGAAATTATTTTACGTGGATCGAAGAAAGAAGACAAAAGACTGAAAATTGTAATATTTTGTTATCTCTTTTCAATCTGCGTATTTGATGATAAATGACAACGTCACACATGCGTGAAGTGTGTGGGGCATTTTCTCCCGGCCCGAATGTTCATCCACGAGGAGTAACCAGTTGTTTCTGTTCCCACCAACCCACCCACTTCCGACTTCACTATCAGCCAGTGCCGACCTATTCCCACTAACAGCCTCGCTGCTGCTGTTACTGCTGGCAGCTCCTGTGCTTCCCACTACGTCCGGCACCATGACGTCCAGCATCCATCATTGTGCCACCCCCCTCGTCCCCACGCACCGTCCTGATCACCAGCCTAATCACGACCAATCAGACAACGACACTGGGGAGCTGCGTGAATGTATTGTCCGTCTGTCTCTTCTGGTGGGGTTCATCAACCTTCTTGTTCTGCCTCAGCAGTCTGGGACTGCTAGTCTTGGCTGGTAGGAGGGTTGTCTTCTTTGCAGGAGGACGACTGCTCACACGATGCTTCTTCATTTATTCATTCAGTGTTCCGCGTCCATTCAATGAGTTTATTTTCTTCTTGTGTTTAATTCTTTGTGTGTTATTTACTCCGTTCCCTCACTCGGTCATTCATTTGTTCATTCATTCATGAATTTTTCCTTTTTTTTGCAGATGATAAACAAGCAGGTTATGGGTATTATCCTATGTGTCAAATATCTCTATCATCTGTATTTTTTTACAGGTCTTGCTGTTGTCCTAGAAACATTTGTCATCTGAACTTTGCCCATATCCTGCGATCCTTTGTCATCTGAACTTTGCCCATGTCCTGTCATCTGAACTCTGCCCATATCCTGTAATTCTTTGTCATCTGAACTTTGCCCATGTCCTGTAATCCTTTGTCATCTGAACTTTGCCCATGTCCTCTAATCCTTTGTCATCTGAACTTTGCCCATGTCCTGTGAGCCTTTGTAACGTGAACCTTTATCTACCTGTGAACATTTGTTATCTGAACTTTGCCCATGTCCTATGAACATTTGTCATCTGACTTTGTCCATGTCTTGTGAACATTTGTCACCTGAACTTTGCCCATGTCCCGTGAGCCTTTGTAACGTGAACCTTTACCTACCTGTGAACATTTGTTATCTGAACTTTGCCCATGTCCTATGAACATTTGTCATCTGACTTTGTCCATGTCTTGTGAACATTTGTCACCTGATCTTTGCCCATGTCCCGTGAGCCTTTGTAACGTGAACCTTTACCTACCTGTGAACATTTGTCATCTGAACGTTGCCATGTCCCGTGAGCCTTTGTAACGTGAACCTTTACCTACCTGTGAACATTTGTTATCTGAACTTTGCCCATGTCCTGTGAGCGGTTGTCATCTGAACTTTCGCTTATGTCCTGTGAGCGTTTGTCATGTGAGCCTTTACCAATGTCCTGTGAACATTTGTCATCTGAACTTTGCCCATGTCTTGTGAACATTTGTCATCTGAACCTTCGCTTATGTCCTGTGAGCGTTTGTCATGTGAGCCTTTACCAATGTCCTGTGAACATTTGTCATCTGAACTTTGCCCATGTCCTGTGAACATGTGTCATCTGAACTTTGCCCATGTCCTGTGACCTTTGTAATCTGACATTTGCGTGTTTTGTGGGCCTTTGTCTTGTGAGCCTTTGCCCATGTCCTGTGAACCTTTGTCATCTGAACTTTGTCCGCGTCCTGTGAACCTTTGTCATTTGCGCTTGGTCTGTGTCCTGTGAACCTTTGTCATTTGCAATTTATCCATGTCATGTGAACCTTTGTTATTTGCACTTTGTCCGTGTTCTGTGAACCTTTGTCATTTGAACTTTGTCCGTGTTCTGTGAACCTTTGTCAAACGAGCCTTTGCCCGTGTTCAGCGAACGTTTGTCTACGTGAGCATTTGCCTTTGTCCTATGGAGCTTTATCATGTGAGCCTTTACCCTGCAGTCATTTGTCCTGTGTGTTTCCCCCTAAGCATTTGTCACATGAGCCTTTGCCTTGTGATTTGTCCTGTCAACCTCCGTATCGGAAATCTTACTTCGTATGTATTTTCATGTTCTGCTATGAAAACCACTGTCCTGTGGGCTATGCCATGTCATCGTTTATTAAAAATGCGCTTGTCATGCAAAACCCTCATTCAGTGAGCATTTGTCTGACGAGTGTTTTATCTTGCAATGATTATTTTGTGAACATGATCATAATATTTCGTCCTGTGAACATTTACTTGATGAGTATTGTTTATTCGTTTGGTGACTATAAATCCGACGAGGATTTGCCTTGTGAACATTTCCCTTTCGAACATTTGCCCTGTACACACTTTTCCATTAAGCATTTAATTCTGTGAGCTTACGTCTGGTGAATATTTTTTGTGTGAGCATGTACTGTGGATTGTTCAGTGAGCATTTGCTTGCCTCGCACGCCTCCTCTCCTTTTACCCACTAAGCCATGAAGATGTATTTGTACATATAAAGATTTCCCCTTCCCCCTACTCACGTGTATGCGAGCACGCACATATATTCACTCACAGACAAATAAATAAAAACCAAAACTCTCTCTCGCACGCGCGCCACACACACACACACACACACACACACACACACCACACACACACACACACACACACACACACACACACACACAAAGCCCCCTCCCCTACACTCATTCAAAACATATACACACAAAAAACGTATAGACTTACGCACAACATGCACTCACATATAAACAAAATCAAGTTCTCCTCTCTCTCTCCTCTCTCTCTCTCTCTCTCTCTCTCTCTCTCTCTCTCTCTCTCTCTCTCTCTCTCTCTAACTCTCTCTCTCTCTCTCTCTCTCTGTCTAACGCGCGCACAACCTATGCAAAAATTTCGTAAATGGAATAATGCGACCTAGTACACGTGAGAGTCGGACAGCTATGTCATGTAACAAATTCTTTGCTCTACGTGTACATCAGACACTAAACCAAGAAACAAACATTAAAAAAAAAATATCCGTTAGAAAAATCTGCCAAGTGGATGAGACTTGATCAGATTTACAGCCAAATTGGCTAGACTCCACCCATTTTCTGGGTTGGGACAAAAAACACTATGCAATGTTAAAGGTAGATTTTTAGACAAAATTTTATCATGAAGACAATGAAAATACGCTTTTGTTAATGAACATTCAAGTAAAAAAATGAGATACATTAAGGTTTTGACCACAGACACACAAAGGAGATGGTTTTAAAAACCTGCCTAACCAGCCGTCCACCCGTATTCTGTGCAATAAATTTCGGTTCGGAATAGAACCTGGCGGACTTATACAATGACTGCTGGGGGCAGAAAAATCCCATCTGTTCTTCTGAATGGCAGCTTCAAGGTACTGTGTTCTTCTCTGGTCCCAGAGTGCTTTTGTCAGAATACCGTTTATTTCAAGAACCGAATAAGGAATATCACATACAACTGTATTCGATTTGCACATTGAAGCCTCTTTTGCACAGGTATCAGCCAGTTCGTTCCCTAGAAGATTGCAGTGACCGGGTACCCATAATAATGTTATTTTAGAACCTCGCATCATTACCTGGTGAATTGAAAATAAAATTTCACTGACGAGATCAGGACGACTTGATGTATTTTGAAGGTGTAAAGCCGTTAAAGCAGACTTAGAATCTGACAAAATCAGTATTCTTTCTGGTAATACTTGCATATCAAGAATGAAATTAATAGCTTTCATAAGAGCAAATAACTCAGCGGTGAAAATAGAACAACCTTTTTTTTTTCAATGTTAAGGGAAGGTATCACGAAAGCAGCACCAACCTCAGAAGTACACGAAACTGAACCATCAGTGAAAATATGCAGATAAGATTCATATTCAGTGTAAATCAATTCTTTAACAAGAGAAGCAAGCAAAAGTGGATTCTCATTTTTAGTAATATTACCATAGGAATAGAAAAAATCTGCTTGCTTCATCAACCAAAGGGGGAAAGGGTATTTGGTCATTTTAACAATGTTGTCAAGCGAAAAGTCGCATGCATGTAAAAGAGGAGATACATAATCAGACAATGAAGTATATGCTTTTTTTTTATTCCGTATCTCTCTAGAAACGTAGGTGCTTTCATCAAGTTCAGAAGTAACTGAGTTAGGGACTGTTCTTGCTCGTGCTGAGTAGCTACAAGCACAGAGCATCCTATGTTCATTTAAAGGCAAAACTCCTGCCTCTCTGTAAGTCATATCAATTGATGCCCATCTTGGAAGCCCCAAAGCAATTTTAAGTGCTAAGGAATCAATACTAGTTAACTTATGTAAGTCTGTCTTTGGTGCAGTAAAAACATACTTCTTGACCATAACTTACAATCGAACGAACTGTCCCTAAGGCGACATGGATAAGATTAGAT
>CM031596.1:73247625-73260125 GCA_018398815.1 Conus ventricosus | reverse complement strand
GTAACGCTTTTTCTTCTTTATGGAATATCTCAGAAAGTACTTGGCCGATCTTTGTGAAAATTAGCAGGTATGTTCACTGTGGGTTACGGACGGCCCATAACGGTTTTTCTTCTTTATAGAATATCTCACTTTGTCGATCTTTCTGAAAATTTGTAGGTATGTTCATTAAGGGTCACGGATTATACCCTGTGTTTTAGTTTACCGTTATAGCCGTTACTAACGGCTATAACTGCCCATAACGGTTTTTCTTCTTTATGGAATATATCAGAAAGTACTTTGCCGATCGTTCTGAAAATTTGTAGGTATGTTCATTATGGGCGACGGATGATGCCCGACGTTTTAGTTTACCGTTATAGCCGTTACTAACGGTTATAACTGCCCATAACAGTTTTTCTTTTTTATGGAATGTCACAGCAAGTACGTGGCCGAATTTCTGAAAATTTGTAGATATGTTTAGGCCGATCTTTCTGAAAATTTGTAGATATGTTCATTATGGGTCACGGATGATGCCCGATGTTTTAGTTTACTGTTATAGCCGTTACCAACGGCCCATGATGGCTTTCTTCTTTATGGAAAATCTCAGAACGTTCCCGGCCGATCTTTCTGAAAATTTGAAAGTATGTTCATTATAGGTCACAGATGATGGCCGATGTTTACCAGAATAGCCATTACGAACGGTTACACCAGCCCAAGACGGGTTTACCTCTTTATGGAATATCTCACGCGTATTCAGGATAAACTCGGAGTACGTTTATATGCTTTGCATCTTGTTGTTGTTTGTAGCGTGTTTTCTTCCTATTTCTAGAGTTGTCATAGTGTTGCCAACATGCAAAATCGTTGGTATCACGCTGCATTTATGTTTTCTGTTTTCAGAAATTGTACATTACAATATAGTTATGTGCGCTGTTACCCCACTTGCCGCTATCTCCTTTTCTCATTTTGTTTTTGCGCTAACTGCTTACTGTAATCACGCCGTCTTCTCCGTGAAAGCTGGCTGTCCCTGATATCATTTATGTCAATCTATGATGAAATCTCTGTCACTGGGAATCAGAATCGAAGCAAGATCCACCCAAAGTGTTGCTTCTATCGCCCAGTCAAATCAAAATGATTTTGACTTACAGAGTAAGCTTCACAGCTTTTTTTTTTTTACCCATCTGCTCTCTCTCTCTCTCTTTCTCTCTCTCTCTCTCTCTCTCTCTCTCTCTCTCTCTCTCTCTCTCTCTCTCTCTCTCTCTCTCTCTCTCTCTCTCCCTCTCTCTCTCTCTCTCTGGACCACGCACGCATGCACGTACACATACACACATACAGACACACGCAATCGCGCGCGCACGCATGCACACACACACACACACACACACACACACACACACACACACACACACACACACACACACACACACAACACACACACACACACACACACAAGCACGCGCACCCCCCCCCCCCGCACACACACACTTGAAATAAAGAAGAAAGGAAAAGATAATGCTGCATGTTAAAAACAAATCGCAAAAATAGAAGCAATAAGAAATATTTACAAGCATCCACTTCTCAGTACACCGCAATACGTATACCATACCATTGTGAATGAAAACATTATGCGGCGTTATATAAATAATGAAAGTACAAACTCTAAAAATACACAGACTGACTGACCCAGAGAGAGAGAGAGAGAGAGAGAGAGAGAGAGAGAGAGAGAGAGAGAGAGAGAGAGAGAAGGAAGAAGACAGACAGACAGAGACAGAGACCGAGAGAGAGAGGGGGGGGGGGGGTGGAGGGGGGTGAGGGGCACACAGGCAGGCAGGCAGGCAGGCAGGCAGACAGACAAACAGAAAGACAGACAGACAGGCAGGCAGGCAGGCAGACAGACAGAGAGAGGCAGAGAGAGAGAGAGAAGAGAGAGAGGAGAGAGAGAGAGAGAGAGAGAGAGAGAGAGAGAGAGAGAGACAGAGAGAGAGAGAGAGAGAGAGAGAGAGAGAGAGAGAGAGAGAGAGAGAGAGGGGGGTGAGGGGGGGGGGTGAGGGGCACACAGGCAGGCAGGCAGGAGGCAGACAGACAAACAGAAAGACAGACAGACAGGCAGACAGACGCGGAGCACCTCATGCGCAACCAGAGTGATAGGTGATTATATCTTTTTTTCCCCCGTCGAATTTCTTCTGAGTGCTCTCAGTTTTAAGTGACATCATTTGAAGGCAAATTTCCTGTGCCAGATATCAGAATATGTATGGCCAAATCTTCCAGAGACTGTTTAGGAATCTCGGAAAGGAAACTGTGTGTGTGTGTGTGTGTGTGTGTGTGTGTGTGTGTGTGTGTGTGTGTGTGTGTGTGTGTGTGTGTGTGTGTGTGTGTGTGTGTGTGTATGTGTGTGTGTGTGTGTGTGTGTGTGTGTGTGTGTGTGTGTGTGTGTGTGTGTGTGTGTGTGTGTGCGGCGTGCGTGTGTACGTGCTTGCGTGCGTGCGTGCGCGCGTGAGTGTGTGTGTTTGTGTGTGTGTGTGTGTGTGTGTGTGTGTGTGTGTGTGTGTGTGTGTGTGTGTGTGTGTGTGTGTGTGTGTGTGTGCGTGTACGTGCGTGCGTGCGCGCGTGAGTGTGTGTGTGTGTGTGTGTGTGTGTGTGTGTGTGTGTGTTGTGTGTGTGTGTGTGTGTGTGTGTGTGTGTGTCTATTTCCATGGAGAAGACAGATTCGTGTAGCCCCCCCCCCTCTCTCCCTCACCGATCCCACCCTGTCCATCTATCAGAAACGTGCATCCAATCAGGCGAAGTCCCAGCAAGCACTGCCCACTGGTTTGCCGCTGGACGTGATGGTCAAGGAGCCAAGTGATCATCACCAGTAACGGACAGGGTGAGGCTGATTCGGTAAATGGGACACAGGATAAAACATCAGACGTTATGAGTGCAGTGCCGGATCAGTTGTATGAGACCGAAGGTACCAAAGGGGGGGTGGGGGTAGGGTGGGGGACCTCCCACAGTGGGGGGGAAAGGAGGCAATCGTAGATCACGTACAGCTTGCCAGTCGGGGGAAGCGGCGGAGGAGGGAGAGAGGGGGTGTTCACGAAGTCCCCCCCCCCCCTCCTCCCAGCCAACTTTCCGATGGTCCAGTCTTGGAATCAACAAAGTTTGGACAAAACTTATCTCCCTTTCTGCTTGTTCTTGCTTCTCTGGTCCAGTTCTTGTCGTTCTTCTTGCTCCTGGTCCTCCTGTTCTTGCCCTTGCTCCTCTTATTGCTGCTGTCTGTCTTGTCAGTCCTCTTGCTGTTGTTGGTGTTTCTCAACTTCTTCTTTCGTGCACTGATTTCTACGTGTATGTCTTTATGTGCAAACACACACGAACTCAGACATATCCACTCAGTTGTCCAAACACACACATTAATTTTAACCTGTCATTACACGTGTTCAAGTATGTACTCGTAGACAATAAAGAGGCACGAAGAGGCTCTTTTAACACTTCGGATTGGAAGCGTTTTCTTGCAGCATTGAGTCATTCCAGTGAGTACAGGCACAAGTGCATCATGTACGGCTTTGTGAAGCTAACACCCTACGTGCAAAACAAGGAGAATCTAGCCAAATGACGAACCTTGGTAGCTGAAGAATCTGACAGAACGAACTCTGCAGGGGATGATACTGCAGTGAAAGCTTTCAGAAGAGATGAGGTCAAAGGTAGAGCAGGTCGAACGTGATAGCCAGGACAGGGCTGAACACATATTGTAGACGTGGGATTTAAAACAGGCACGGGATGGCTTTAATGCAGTAAGACCAGTGATGGGATGGACTGTACAATATGATAAAAATGGAAAGCAGATGGGATGGAACAGACTCAACACAATGATGGAACGGAGAAAGGCAGAATGCAATAGACTGAAACAGTAATGGAAGTAGTACAGCAATAGAGTGAAGACAGTGATCGGAAAGTAGGCGAATGCAATAGAGTGAACACAGTGATGGAAAAGGAAAGGTAGGATGCTATATAGTGAACACTGTGATGGGAAAGGAAAGTAGGATGCAAAAGAGTGAACACAGTGATGGAAAGAAAGTAGGTAGGATGCAATAGAGTGAACAAGTGATGAAGGAAAGTAGGTAGGATGCATAGACTGAACACAGTGATGGGAAATGGAAGAGTAGTAGGATGCATGAGTGAACACAGTGATGGAAAGGAAAGCAGTGATGGGTAGGATGTACAATAGAGTGAACACAGTGATGGAAATGAAAGGTAGGATGCAAAGAGTGAACACAGTGATGGGAAGGAAAGTAGGTAGATGCAATAGAGTGAACACAGTGATGGAAAGAAAGGTAGATGCAATAGAGTGAACACAGTGATGGTAAGGAAAGTAGGTAGGATGCAATAGAGTGAACACAGTGATGGAAATGAAAGGTAGGATGCAATAGATGAACACAGTGATGGGAAAGGAAAGTAGGTAGGATGCAATAGAGTGAACACAGTGATGGAAAGGAAAGTAGGTAGGATGCAATAGAGTGAACACAGTGATGGGAAAGGAAAGTAGGTAGGATGCAATAGAGTGAACACAGTGATGGGAAAGGAAAGTAGGTAGGATGCAATAGAGTGAACACAGTGATGGAAATGTAAGTAGGTAGGATGCAATAGAGTGAACACAGTGATGGGAAAGTGAAAGGTAGGATGCAATAGAGTGAACACAGTGATGGAAAGGAAAGTAGGTAGGATGCAATAGAGTGAACACAGTGATGGGAAAGGAAAGGTAGGATGCAATAGAGTGAACACAGTGATGGGAAGGAAAGTAGGTAGGATGCAATAGAGTGAGACAGTGATGGAAAGGAAAGTAGACTGATGCAATAGAGTGAAGACAGTGATGGGAAAGGAAAGTAGACAGGATGCAATAGAGTGAACACAGTGATGGGAAGGAAAGGTAGGATGCAATAGAGTGAAGACAGTGATGGGAAAGGAAAGTAGGCTAGGATGCAATAGAGTGAACACAGTGATGGGAAAGGAAAGTATAGGATGCAATAGAGTGAACGACAGTGATGGGAAAGGAAAGTAAGGATGCAATAGAGTGACACAATGATGGGAAAGGAAAGTAGGCTAGGATGCAACTAGAGTGAACACAGTGATGGGAAAGGAAAGTAGGTAGGATGCAATAGAGTGAACACATGATGGGAAAGGAAAGTAGGCTCAACGCAATAGAGTGAACACAATGATGGGAAAGGAAAGTAGGCTCAACGCAATAGAGTGAACACAGTGATTGGAAAGGAAAGTGGGTACAAGCAATAGAGTGAACACAATGATGGGAAAGGAAAGTAGGTCAGAGCAATAGAGTGAACACATGATGGGAAAGGAAAGTAGGCATCAACCAATAGAGTGAAGACAATGATGGGAAAGGAAAGTAGGCAGATCGCAATAGAGTGAACACAATGATGGGAAAGGAAAGTAGGCAGGATGCAATAGAGTGAACACATGATGGGAAAGGAAAGTAACAGGATGCAATAGAGTGAACACTATGATGGGAAAGGAAAGTAGGTCAATGCAATAGAGTGAACACAGTGATGGGAAAGGAAAGTAGGCAGATGCAAAAGAGTGAACACATATGGAAAGTAGTAGAATACAATAGATGAAAATGATGGAAAGTAGGTAGGATGCAATGAGATAACACAATGATGGGAAAGGAAAGGTAGGTCAGGATGCAAAAGAGTGAACACATGATTGGAAAGAAAGTAGGTCAGGATGCAATAAGAGTGAACACATGATGGGAAAGGAAAGTAGTCAGATGCAATAGAGAAAACAATGATGGGAAAGGAAAGTAGGCTCAGATGCAATAGAGTGAACACAGTGATGGAAAAAGGAAAGTAGGCAGGATGCAATAGAGTGAACACATGATGGGAAAGGAAAGGTAGGATGCAATAGAGTGAACACAGTGATGGGAAAGGAAAGGTAGGCAAATGCAATAGAGTGAACACTTGATGAGAAAGGAAAGTAGGCAGGATGCAATAGAGTGAACACTGTGATGGGAAAGGAAAGTAGGCAAGGATTGCAATAGAGTGAACATGTGATGGGAAAGGAAAGTAGGCAGGATGCAACAGAATAACACATGTGATGGGAAAGGAAAGGTAGGATGCAATAGAAGTGAACACAGTGATGGGAAAGGAAAGGTAGATGCAATAGAATGAACAGGATGGAAAGGAAAGTAGGAACATAGTGAACACTGGATAAGAAAGGAAAGGTAGGATGCAATAGATGAACAGTGATGGGAAAGGAAAGGAGGATGCAATAGAGTGAAGACAGTGATGGGAAAGGAAAGGTAGGATGCAATAGAGTGAACACAGTGATGGGAAAAGGAAAGTAGCAGGATGCAATAGAGTGAACACAGTGATGGGAAAGGAAAGGTAGGATGCAATAGAGTGAACACAGTGATGGGAAAGGAAAGGTAGGATGCAATAGAGTGAACACAGTGATGGGAAAGGAAAGTAGGAGGATGCAATAGAGTGAACACGTGATAGGAAAGGAAAGGTAGGATGCAATAGATGACACGTGATGAACGGAAAGGGAGGATCAAAGAATGAACACTGAGGGAAAGGAAAGGTAGGATGCATAGAATGAACACAGTGATGGGAAAGGAAAGGTAGGATGCAATAGATGAACACAGTGATGGGAAAGGAAAAGGTAGGATGCAATAGAGTAAACACAGTGATGGAAAGGAAAGGTAGGATGCAATAAGTGAACACAGTGATGGGAAAGGAAAGATAGGATGCAATAGAGTGAACACAGTGATAGGAAAGGAAAGGTAGGATGCAATAGAGTGAACACAGTGATGGGAAAGGAAAGGTAGGATGCAATAGAGTGAAACAGTGATGGGAAAGGAAATAGGCAGGATGCAATAGAGTAAACACAGTGATGGGAAAGGAAAGGTAGGATGCAATAGAGTGAACACGTGATGGGAAAGGAAAGGAGGATGCAATAGAGTGAAACAGTGATGGAAAGGAAAGATAGGATGCAATAGAGTGAACACAGTGATAGGAAAGGAAAGGTAGGATGCAATATAGTGAACACAGTGATGGGAAAGGAAAGGTAGGATGCAATAGAGTGAACACAGTGATAGGAAAGGAAAGTAGGCAGATGCATAGAGTAAACACAGTGATGGGAAAGGAAAGGGGAGGATGCAATAGAGTGAACATAGTGATGGGAAAGGAAAGGTGGATGCAATAGAGTGAACACAGGATGGAAAAGGAAAGGTAGGATGCAATAGAGTGAACACAGTGATGGAAAGGAAAGGTAGGATGCAATAGAGTGAACCAGTGATGGAAAGGAAAGTAGGGAGGATGCAATAGAGTTAAACACAGTGATGGGAAAGGAAAGGGAGGATGCAATAGAGTAACACAGTGATGGGAAAGGAAAGTAGGAGGATGCAATAGAGTGAACACAGTGATAGGAAGGAATAGGTAGGATGCAATAGAGTGAACACAGTGATGGGAAAGAAGCTAGGATACAATAGAGTGAACACAGTGATAGGAAAGGAAAGCGTAGGATTCAATAAGTGAACACAGTGATGGAGAAAAGAGACAGCTGGGTGACGATGACAATCTAAGTTACATGCTGGTAATTGTGTAGGTCGTCAATAGAATGCAACCGTCGTTGGAATAAAGGAAAGTGGCTGGATGGCATATAGAGGGACTACAGTGAGTTTGGATAGAACAGGTACAATATGCACATGAAGTGATACCGCAATGTCTTGGAAAAACCAGTAATGGTGCAATGTTTAACCCAGTTGATGGGAAAGAAGTAGAGCATGCAATTGAGAGGAAAAGAGGAGAAGTAGGAGAAAAAGAAAAAGAAACAGTGAGGAAGAAGGAAAGAAGAGGGTTTGAATAAGTGAACAACTGTATTGACAGAAAAAGGACTCCTCAGCTGACTGTGTTACCTGAAATGTGGGCCGTTCAGTCATCATAAATTTGTCGGCTATAATTGCCCGTCCGTTTACAGTGCACACAGCTGTGAGCACCAATATCCCTGTGTAATTAATGTCCTCCTCTGACAACGTACATTGGAATCTTAAATGAGCCAGGGAACAGTAAACAGTACATAAATGTTAATTTGTGTTTGTTCTTTTCTGCAGTTGTTGCTGTGTGGATGTCAGGTATAGGGTACATGTGCAAGCTTGGAACATCCTTTTTTGGGGGGGTGTCTCCTTGTTTGTTCTGTGTGCTCTGTCTTGTCATTTCTGCTAGGTGATTGGATGTCTTAGGCAGCATTCGTTTGGAGTTATCGGCGTCTTTTCATTTCATCATGGGAGCAACAGTTAGCCTACTTGTTCTTTAATTAACCCTCTGTGGCTATTTCTGTTACTACCACCACCACTACCTCTGCTATCATTACTATTTCTACCACCACCCACCCCCTTATCCCCCAACGAGAACTACTCCTATTCCTACTACCAATATGCCACACCTCCATTTGTCACGACAACTGCATCTACCAGCGAAGGAACATTAAAAACAATGAGCATGCCCTTTACCGTGTACAGCAATACAGAACAGCCCCTGGTCCAAACAGGACTGACATCCATTTGCACATGAAACTGTTGTCCATGTTCAGACGTTAGCCGACCAACGTGCAGTCACACAGATCTAACAGACCAACAGAAACAGTCGCACGGACACACAATGAGTATTGTATGTGCTCATTTCTGTTCGATTGTTTCTGATTTGAAAAAGGGAAAGAAAGCGAGTAGTAATAAAAAAAAAACGCGTTCGCGCGCACACACACACTGAACCACACACACACACACACACACACACACACACACACACACACACACACACACACACACATCACACACATTTGCCAATGCGCGCAGGACGCTCGCGCGCGCGCGCACCACACACACACACACACACACACACACACACACACACACACACACACACACACACACACACACACACACACGCACACACACAACGCGCGCGCACGCCATTACGGACACGACCACAGTGATTGCGATTCATGAAATATGAATGGAAGGAATTACAGGATTCCATCCATCTTTCGGGGCCGTATCTGCCGGTGTGGGAAGGAGAGATGAGGAGGCCTAGGGGCTTGCAGGGGGGATGGGGGGGGGGGGGGGGGGGGGAGGGTTGGGGGGGAGGGAGTGGGTGGGATAGCTAAGGGACGTCAGTGAGTATGTTTTCTTAACTTTCGGCAGGGACAGAACTCTAAACCTGATGTGCTCTGCTGGTTTGCTGACAGTCTGATGTGTGCTCGCCCGCTGACTGTTCTGTTAACTTGCAGTTCCTGTTGGTGCTGAAGCAATTTTATAACTAGTCTCATGTTTTCGATGAACTGAATGCTGTAACACATCAAATCATTATCAACTCTCTCTCTCTCCGTTTCTCTCTCTCTCATACACATTATAGAAATACAGCTCTCTCTCCCCCCCCCCCCTCTCTCTCTCTCTCTCTCTCTCTTCCTCTCTCTCTCTCTCTCTCTGAATATGCCAAAAGTTTTGAGGGCACCGCTTGATAAGACAGAATTCCCAGGAAGACGGCAATCATCAGATTTTGTCCAGTGTGCTCACAAGATTATCCTTCTCA
Organism: Conus ventricosus; assembly: GCA_018398815.1. Classification (NCBI taxonomy): domain Eukaryota; kingdom Metazoa; phylum Mollusca; class Gastropoda; order Neogastropoda; family Conidae; genus Conus; species Conus ventricosus. The sequence continues at coordinate 73,250,574 of CM031596.1, read as the reverse complement.
TCAGCAGCAATGTCCCTGAAGCACCAGGACGACGATGGGGAGACAGCCGTCAGCCATTTCCACAGCCTGGTCCTGTCATTGTCATTCTGTTCAGCATCCCTATTCCACAATCAACAAAGACCCGCAAATGACTGAACCCCGCAGGGTGCCTCAGACACTTTCTTCCATCCAATCCAATTGCGGCCGAGTGCAGAAACGTCAGACCGCAGGCCTTCCCCCGTGGACAGCAGAGGAGAGGCGGTTCATTCCGGGCAGGCACGGCCGACCAACGTGGAGGAACTGCACGATGTGTTGGGATCCGATGGGGAATAGATTCCAGACCCATCCCTCCTGGGGCCAGTGTTTCTCTGCCCGAGCTCTGGGTCGTGGGGGCATCTTATTCATGACCTGCACGATGTATTCGCCATACTTGTAGCATTTTTGTCGCGTCCGTTTTTAAGGAGTGTGATTACGAAAGACTGTACCCAGCGGATGGGTCATTCTCAAGCCTGCCAGATCTGTTTGTGGGGGCATCAGATATAGCATCGTCTTCTGCCAGTTTCAAGACGGTAGATTTTGTCAGCTCCAATCTACCATACTTGCAGGAGATACTTAACTGGTGCTTCCACTTCAAATTGGAGGTTTGGGCAGTGGCATCGTGTGTGGTATGGGGCAATGCAGGACCCCCTCGGTGTCATGCTTCACTGTCCACAGTCGTACACAGCGCAACGTTTGAGGATGTATTGTTCATCTGTTAGACATTTCTCCGATTTAGCTCGAATGGCTGGCCCAATCTTGTCTGATAGTTGTCACATCTTCTATGGTCAGGTCTGTCTTTTGTGTATTTTGTGTGAAAATTTCCATCGATGTCAACCATCTGCTGTTCGATCCGATTTTTTTCTGGCTTTCTTCAAGGTCTTTTGTGCCATGTGGATCTTTTGGATGCTTTGCTTGAGACCAAGCTGTTTGTCACCAGGGAATAATAGTGATGAACGAGGAACTTCAGGAGTCGCAGTTCTTTTTCGCTTTTTTCACTGCTGTATTGTTCTGGCGAAGGCTGTTGCATGCTGCCCGACATTCGCACTCCGGCTTTCCTGACCTGTGTAATTGTCTTTTTATTGACGTCTGGTCTAGAAGATCATGTAGTTACTCAAAATATACCTTCATGTCATTATACCAAAAGGAGATGCTAGGGTACATACTTGTGCTATGATGCTCTTACTGCGATGAATCAGGCATCAAATTATCCCTCTGCACCTGCTCTTGCTGTGCAAGAGTAAAGGTATGCTGGTGCTTGGGGAAATACATTGGGATGAGATCAGTGACGGTGAGTGAAGCAATGAGCTGGCTGTATGAAATGACTTCATCACTGCGCTCTTCTACGTAGTTTGTGCTGATGACATTAGCTTAATCAAGAAACATGCTTTGAAATGTAAAGGGTTTGCAGACTTCTTTCAAGCGACCGTGTGGTGTGTTGTAGTCAGCTTCAGGTAGATGCTTTTGCATGCAATTTCCTAAGTCTCTGGAAATTTGAAAACAAACTGAATGGCAAAATGTCCCTGTTTGTGTTTAAGACTTTCTGCCTATCCACTTGTCTTCCCGTCCGATGCTGGTCTGTTTGTTCGTCCACCCTCCCCTCCCTACTCTCTCCTCCATGCTAAATGAAGGAGCACAGATAACATAAAAATGTTTGCAAAACAGATCAATTAAAAAAAAAGCCAAAGAAGTGAAGCGATCAACAAATGATATGCAGTTTGTTTACGGGATTGTCCTTTTCCTAACCATTAACAGCTGGTAGACATCTGTTCACAGGTTTGTACTTTTCCTGTCAAACAAAGAAGAGAATACAGTCTGCTTATAGGATTGTCCTTTTTTCCCAACAATCAAAAGACGGTTTACAGTCTATTCACAGGACTGTTCTCCTAAACAATCAACAGACGTATTTGACTCAGGATTTCCCGTTGAACAATCAATCAGTGGTATACAGTCTGTTGACAGGATTTTCAACCTCAATAACAAAATCTGTATACAGAATGCTCATCCTCAACAAGTGATAGACGGTTTATAATCTGTATACAAGACGGTTTTTCTCGACAATCAGCCTTTCGTATGCAGTCCATTCATAGGATTGTCCTTCTCAACAATCAACAGATAGTATACAGTCTGTTCACAGGATTGTCCTTCTTCTCAACAATCAACAGATGGAGTACAGTACAATCACTGGATTGCCCTTCTTAGGAAGCCAGATATGGTATAGAGTCTGTGCACTAGATTGCCTTTCTCCTCAACAATCAACAGATGGAACACAGTCTGTTCACCGGGCTCTCCTTCACCCCGGCACTCGTTAGATCCTGCCATGTTAGTTCACACACCTGACCTGTTCTCCTCGGCAGCCATGCCCCTGAAGCACCAGGACGACGATGGGGAGACAGCCGTCAGCCATTTCCACAGCCTGGTCCTGTCATTGTCATTCTGTTCAGCATCCCTATTCCACAATCAACAAAGGCCCGCAAATGATTGAACCCCGCAGGGTGCCTCAGACACTTTCTTCCATCCAATCCAATTGCGGCCGAGTGCAGAAACGTCAGACCGCAGGCCTTCCCCCGTGGACAGCAGAGGAGAGGCGGTCATTTCCGGGCAGGCACGGCCGACCAACGTGGAGGAACTGCACGATGTGTTGGGATCCGATGGGGAATAGATTCCAGACCCATCCCTCCTGGGGTCGGTCTCTCTCTCTCTCTCTCTCTCCTCTCTCTCTCTCTCTCTCTCTCTCTCTCTCTCTCTCTCTCTCTCTCTCTCTCTCTGCCCGTGATGTATTCCGCGTGAATCGCTTATTTATGACTAGCACCATTAATTAGGGAATGATGTCCTTCGGCACTTTCCTCTTTCTGGCGACAGTATTTATTAGTGTTTTGGCGGGTGGGGAATGCTGATGGGGTGGGAGGAGGTGCGAGCTAAGTACAACACTTT
>CM031596.1:73242625-73245125 GCA_018398815.1 Conus ventricosus | reverse complement strand
AGAGAGAGAGAGAGAGAGACGGGGGAGGGAGAGACAGAGAGAGAGAGAGAGAGAAAAGAGAGCGAGAGAGACAGAGAGAGAGACGGGGAGGGAGAGACAGAGAGAGAGAGACGGGGGAGGGAGAGACAGAGAAAGAGTGAGAGAAGAGAGAGAGAGAGAGAGAGAGAGAGAGAGAGAGAGAGAAAGAAGAGAGAGAGAGAGAGAGAGAGAGGAGAGAGAGAGAGAGAGGGGTGGGGTGGGGTGGGGTGAGGGGGAAGGGGATGAAGGCAGACAGAACAAGAGGACAGGGGGACAGAGTCAAAGGACTCCCTTATTGAAAAACATTCAGAGAAGCCAAACCCCCCTTAAAACCTGATTTGACTCCTCTTCATGCTCTCATTATAAACGCTTGGCTATATAACAGTGGTTAGGGTGCCCTGTAGCCCAGGTGGTAGTGCACTCTGTTCGTGGCCAAATGATGCCAGTTCGAATCACGCTGCATCCCACATAAAAATGGCTGCATTCGTTTTTCATTTCAATGTGTTGTCGTTCTGGTGGTGTCAGTGTGGTGTTAGACAGGCCCCTTCCTCTACGGCCCTAGAGTGGATATGATCCGCGCATTTTTCCGTTTGAAGTCGGGGAACACGTCACAGTTGATGTTCCAAAACTTGACAGATCGTGCAGCAACCCCAGGCGCCTACCAGCCATGATCTACAAAATCACAGGAGAAACGGACAGGCGTTACCATCTTGCAACGGAGTTCGGGACGCTGAAAGGAACGTATCAAGGTAGTGACCTAATGCCATTTACGGGGGAAATGACACCAAACTACAGGCAGGAAACGACGCTACGAGAGGCAGCGAGGAGAGCCTATCCAAAAAAGCTTCAATCGAAACGATGCGGCTGCACATCCCGGTGCACAACAGCCAGATGTCCATGCAAGAAACAAGGGGAAGAATGCACAACTCACTGTCATCCAAGCCATGCATGCAACAATCGCCAGAGAACTAAAGATGCCACTTCGACGCAACACCCTATGTTGAAAGTTGGTCCCACGAACTGGTTGACTGATCGCCACATGGAAGAAGCAAGTCGCCTAATCAAGATGATAGATCCGTCCCTCTCCGGTCTCAACTCTCCACTACAGTTGGCAGTAGCGCCAGTAAAGACCAACAAACCAACAGCGAAGTTCATCCAATTCGTCCACACGAATCGTAATCATTGGGTTACAGTTTCCAACGTCAACGCCAAAACTGCCGATTCCGTCACCGTCTACGACTCGTACAACAAAGGAAGAGTATCAAGCGCGCTACGACATTCGAGTGCGAAATACGTCAGATCTACTGAAGACAACCTAACGATCGAACTCGCAAACGTGCAGCAACAGAAGAATTCAAACGACTGTAGACCATTCGTCATCGCTTTCGCCGTTTCCCTGGCGTATGGAGAAGACCCAGTTCAAATCAAGTATTTCGACGCATCTTTACGTGAACACCTCGATACTGCCTTCCACAATGGATTTTTGGAACGATTCCCCTCCAAGTGCGAATTCCGAATCGCGACACTCGAGAGCTACGAAGTCGATCTGCATTGCCTTTGCCGTGGTATCGATGACGGGACGGAAATGATTGAATGCGAACGTTGTCTACGGTGGTTTCATTTTAAGTGTTGTGACATTAAAGAGGACAGTGACTGTGTGAGTGATTGGATTTGTAAATCATGTAATTAGGCCAGTGAATGTGAAGGAAGTGGTTCCCTATTTTTACTATGTTAATGCTAGGCCAAGTGAAAGATACAAGTTTTAATATGACTCTAATTGTGTACCAGTATCATGTGTAATTTATGAAATCTATTGTATTTTCAATTGTAGGCCTACTGTATTTGAAACATTGTATTATATTTTAAACATTGTATTGTATTTTAAACATTGCATCAGAATGTAACATGTATTTCAAATAACTGTGTATCAGGTGTAATTGAGGAAATTTACTAGCCTATTGTATAGAAACAATCATGTAAATATTATGTATACAATAAAAACAACAACTAAGACATCTTTTTGAAAAATCATATACTTTTGTTCAATTCTTCAAGTCAATGAAGAGGATTACAGTATAACAATCAAATTCGGACTCATCACTGTGAGCCTGTATCACTCTTCAGTCAGTAGTGAACCTGAAAAGAAAGAGAAGAATTGAAAATGAAGTGATCATGAGAAGACCACCTAACAACCCCCCCTCCCCCACACCCCAAGAAGCAGTGATGAGATGACCCTCAACTGCACATACCCCACCCCACCCCAACATACATAGTACTAATATTCCCAAAATCGAGCAGTGAGCCTTGAGTGAGCCCGTCATTATTGAACTTATTACCACGTCAGCATGCCATAGGTACTAACGAGTGTTGCGAAGAATTCGTCAGGCCATACGTTGAACGTCAGGCCAGTTTGAACGTCGTCATTTTATACCATCTGAAGACTGCGCAGCATCATTAAAATGCGCAAGACAACCCTTGGGGC
>CM031596.1:73235125-73237625 GCA_018398815.1 Conus ventricosus | reverse complement strand
GATGGGGGTGGGGGTAAGAGACTGAAAGGGGATGGGGGTGGGGGTAAGAGACTGAAAGGGGATGGGGAGTGGGGGTAAGAGACTGAAAGGGGATGGGAGTGGGGGTAAGAGACTGAAAGGGATGGGAGTGGGGTAAGAGACTGAAAGGGATGGGAGTGGGGGTAAGTGACTGAAAGGGGATGGGAGTGGGGGTAAGAGACTGAAAGGGATGGAGTGGGGGTAAGAGACTGAAAGGGGATGGGGTGGGGGTAAGAGACTGAAAGGGGATGGGAGTGGGGGTAAGAGACTGAAAGGGGATGGGGGGGGTAAGAGACTGAAAGGGTGGGGTGGGGTGATAGAGACTGAAAGGGGAGTGGGGGGGGGGGTAAGAGACTGAAAGGGGATGGGGGTGGGGGTAAGAGACTGAAAGGGGATGGGGGGGGTGGGGTGGTAAGAGACTGAAAGGGGATGGGGTGGGGGTAAGAGACTGAAGGGGATGGGGTGGGGGTAAGAGACTGAAAGGGGATGGGGGTGGGGGTAAGAGACTGAAAGGGGATGGGGGTGGGGGGTAAGAGACTGAAAGGGGATGGGGGTGGGGGTAAGAGACTGAAAGGGGTGGGGTGGGGGTAAGAGACTGAAAGGGATGGGAGTGGGGGTAAGAGACTGAAAGGGATGGGAGTGGGGGGTAAGAGACTGAAAGGGGATGGGAGTGGGGTAAGAGACTGAAAGGGGATGGGGTGGGGGTAAGAGACTGAAAGGGGATGGGGGTGGGGTAAGAGACTGAAAGGGGATGGGGGTGGGGGTAAGAGACTGAAAGGGGATGGGGTGGGGGTAAGAGACTGAAAGGGGATGGGGTGGGGTAAGAGACTGAAAGGGGATGGGAGTGGGGGTAAGAGACTGAAAGGGGATGGGGTGGGGGGTAAGAGACTGAAAGGGGATGGGGAGTGGGGGTAAGAGACTGAAGGGGATGGGGGGGGGTAAGAGACTGAAAGGGGATGGGAGTGGGGGTAAGAGACTGAAAGGGGATGGGAGTGGGGGTAAGAGACTGAAAGGGGATGGGGGTGGGGTAAGAGACTGAAAGGGATGGGGATGGGGGTGGGGGTAAGAGACTGAAAGGGGATGGGGGTGGGGGTAAGAGACTGAAAGGGGATGGATGGGTAAGACTGAAAGGGGTGGGGGTGGTAAGAGATGAAAGGGGATGGGGTGGGGGTAAGAGACTGAAAGGGGATGGGGTGGGGGTAAGAGACTGAAAGGGGATGGGAGTGGGGGTAAGAGACTGAAAGGGATGGGAGTGGGGGTAAGAGACTGAAAGGGGATGGGAGTGGGGGTAAGAGACTGAAAGGGGATGGGAGTGGGGGTAAGAGACTGAAAGGGGATGGGAGTGGGGGTAAGAGACTGAAAGGGGATGGGAGTGGGGGTAAGAGACTGAAAGGGGATGGGAGTGGGGGTAAGAGACTGAAAGGGGATGGGAGTGGGGTAAGAGACTGAAAGGGGATGGGGGTGGGGGTAAGAGACTGAAAGGGGATGGGAGTGGGGGTAAGAGACTGAAAGGGGATGGGAGTGGGGTAAGAGACTGAAAGGGGATGGGAGTGGGGGTAAGAGACTGAAAGGGGATGGGAGTGGGGGTAAGAGACTGAAAGGGGATGGGAGTGGGGGTAAGAGACTGAAAGGGGATGGGAGTGGGGGTAAGAGACTGAAAGGGGATGGAGAGTGGGGGTAAGAGACTGAAAGGGGATGGGAGTGGGGGTAAGAGACTGAAAGGGGATGGGAGTGGGGGTAAGAGACTGAAAGGGGATGGGAGTGGGGGTAAGTGAGATGAGAAAGGGGATGGGGATGGGTGGGGGTAGAGATGAAAGGGGATGGGAGTGGGGGTAAGAGACTGAAAGGGGATGGGAGTGGGGGGTAAGAGACTGAAAGGGGATGGGGGAGTGGGGGTTTAAGAGACTGAAAGGGGATGGGAGTGGGGGTAAGAGACTGAAAGGGGATGGAGTGGGGGGGTGGTAAGAGACTGAAAGGGGATGGGAGTGGGGGTAAGAGACTGAAAGGGGATGGGGAGTGGGGTGGGGTAAGAGACTGAAAGGGGAAGGGAGTGGGGGTAGAGACTGAAAGGGGATGGGAGTGGGGGTAAAGAGACTGAAAGGGGAGGGGATGGGTGGGGTAAGAGACTGAAAGAGGGGATGGGAGTGGGGGTAAGAGATTAGGGTGGGAGTGGGGTAAGAGACTAAAGGGGATGGATGGGGGTAGAGACTGAAAAGGGGATGGGGTGGGGGTAAGAGACTGAGGGGATGGAGTGGGGGTAAGAAGGCATGAAAAGGATGGAAAAAATCAGGGGTGGGGGATGGGGTGGGGGTAAGATAGGCTGAAAGTAAGATGGAAAGATCAGGGGTGGGGTGGGGGGGGGTAAGATAGGCATGAAAAGTAAGATGGAAAAGATCAGGGTGGGGGATGGGAGTGGGTAAGATAGGATGAAAAGTAAGATGGAAAGATCAGGGTGGGGGTGGGGGTGGGGGTAAGTAGGCAT
>CM031596.1:73227625-73232625 GCA_018398815.1 Conus ventricosus | reverse complement strand
AGGCTTTAAGTATTGCTGTTAGTTCTGCTGTAAATATGGACTTGTGTAATCCAATGTAGAACGATTTCTCAATTTTCAAATCAGGGATTAAAAAGGCACACCCCGTCTTACTGCTTATACAAGAACCGTCTGTGTATACCTTTAAATGGTTCGTGTAGTTCTCTTCAATATGACATTTAGTATAACTGGCTAGCATATAATAGGTGTGTGCGCGGCGCGCGCGTGCGTGCGTGCGTGCGTGCGTGTGTGCGTGCGTGCGTGCGTGCGTGTGTGTGTGCGTGCGTGCGTGCGTGCGTGTGTGTGTGTGTGTGTGTGCGTTGCAGTTTATTATGTTAGCTCACTGTTTATACACTGATAATTCTGTTTTTCGTTGTTGCAGTTTCTGATGTAAGGTCATTGTTCATACAGTAATTATTCAGTTTGTCGTTGTTGCAGTTTCTGATGTAAGGTCATTGTTTATACGGTAATACTTGTGTTTGTAGTTGTTGCAGTTGACTATGTTAACTCATTCTTTCTCTACAATAATAATTGTGTTCGCAATACTTTGTTTATTATGTTAAATAGTAATAATTGTTTATAATGTGTAAATAATGATAATTGTGATTGGAATTGTTGCAGTTTATTATGTAAGGTTATACCTTCGGAACTCGCATCCACGCGGTTCATGTTTTTCTTTTGAAACTGGTCTGACCGTTCCCCAGCGGTGTCCTGTACACCTCAGCATGTCATATCTTGTTTCCATGGGTCTGATCTTTTCTCCTGTACATCTCAGCTTGTCATAGCTTGTTTCCATGGATCTGATCTTCTCTCCTGTACACCTCAGCATGTCATAGCTTGTTTCATGGGTCTGATCTTCTCTCCTGTACACCTCAGCATGTCATAGCTTGTTTCCATGGGTCTGATCTTCTCTCTTGTACACCTCAGCATGTCATAGCTTGTTTCCATGGGTCTGATCTTCTCTCCTGTACACCTCAGCATGTCATAGCTTGTTTCCAGGGTCTGATCTTTCTCCTGTACACCTCAGCTTGTCATAACTTGTTTCCATGGGTCTGATCTTCTCTCCTGTACACCTCAGCTTGTCATAGCTTGTTTCATGGGTCTGACCTTCCCCACGGTGTCCTGTACACCTCAGCTGTCATAGCCTGTTTCCATGGGTCTGACCTTCCCCAGCGGTGTCCTGTACACCTCAGCCTGTCATAGCTGTTTTCCATGGTCTGACCTTCTCCAGCGGTGTCCTGTACCCTCAGCATGTCATAGCTTGTTTCCATGGGTCTGACCTTCCCCAGCGGTGTCCTGTACCCCTCAGCATGTCATAGCTTGTTTCCATGGGTCTGACCTTCCCCAGCGGTGTCCTGTACCCCTCAGCATGTCATAGCTTGTTTCCATGGGTCTGACCTTCTCTCCTGTACACCTCAGCATGTCATAGCGTGTTTCCATGGGTCTGACCTTCCCCAGCGGTGTACTGTACACCTCAGCCTGTCATAGCTTGTTTCCATGGGTCTGGCCTTCCCCAGCGGTGTCCTGTACCCCTCAGCATGTCATAGCGTGTTTCCATGGGTCTGACCTTCCCCAGCGGTGTCCTGTGCACCTCAGCATGTCATAGCTTGTTTCCTTCCATGGGTCTGACCTTCTCTCTGTACCCCTCAGCATGTCATAGCTTGTTTCCATGGGTCTGACCTTCCCCAGTGGTGTCCTGTACACCTCAGCTTGTCATAGCTTGTTTCCATGGGTCTGACCTTCTCTCCTGTACCCCTCAGCTTGTCATAGCTTGTTTCCATGGGTCTGCCCTTCTCTCCTGTACACCTCACCTTGTCATAGCTTGTTTCCATGGGTCTGCCCTTCTCTCCTGTTCACCTCAGCTTGTCATATCTTGTTTCCATGGTTCTGACCTTCCCCAGCGGTGTCCTGTACACCTCAGCCTGTCATAGCTTGTTTCCATGGGTCTGACCTTCCCCAGCAGTGTCCTGTACACCTCAGCTTGTCATAGCTTGTTTCCATGGGTCTGCCCTTCTCGCCTGTACACCTCAGCCTGTCATAGCTTGTTTCCATGGGTCTGACCTTCCCCAGCGGTGTCCTGTACACCTCAGCATGTCATAGCTTGTTTCCATGGGTCTGACCTTCTCCAGCGGTGTCCTGTATACCTCAGCTTGTCATAGCTTGTTTCCATGGGTCTGACCTTCCCCAGCGGTGTCCTGTACACCTCAGCATGTCATAGCTTGTTTCCATGGGTCTGACCTTCTCCAGCGGTGTCCTGTACCCCTCAGCATGTCATAGCTTGTTTCCATGGGTCTGACCTTCCCCAGCGGTGTCCTGTACCCCTCAGCATGTCATAGCTTGTTTCCATGGGTCTGACCTTCCCCAGCGGTGTCCTGTACCCCTCAGCATGTCATAGCTTGTTTCCATGGGTCTGACCTTCTCTCCTGTACACCTCAGCATCTCATAGCGTGTTTCCATGGGTCTGACCTTCCCCAGGGTTTACTGTACACCTCAGCCTGTCATAGCTTGTTTCCATGGGTCTGGCCTTCCCCAGCGGTGTCCTGTACCCCTCAGCATGTCATAGCGTGTTTCCATGGGTCTGACCTTCCCCAGCGGTGTCCTGTGCACCTCAGCATGTCATAGCTTGTTTCCTTCCATGGGTCTGACCTTCTCTTCTGTACCCCTCAGCATGTCATAGCTTGTTTCCATGGGTCTGACCTTTCCCAGCGGTGTCCTGTACACCTCAGCTTGTCATAGCTTGTTTCCATGGTCTGACCTTCTCTCCTGTACCCCTCAGCTTGTCATAGCTTGTTTCCATGGGTCTGCCCTTCCCTCCTGTACACCTCAGCTTGTCATAGCTTGTTTCCATGGGTCTGCCCTTCCCTCCTGTACACCTCAGCTTGTCATAGCTTGTTTCCATGGGTCATCTGTAATAACTACGCATGTGATGTGATGTGATGTGATGTGATATAATGAGGTGCATGTGTGGTGTGTGGTGTGTGTGTGTGTGTGTGTGTGTGTGTGTGTGTGTGTGTGTGCGTGTGTGCGTGTGTGTGTGTGTGTGTGTGTGTGTGTGTGTGTGTGTGTGTGTGTGTGTGGAGAGAGAGAGAGAGAGAGAGAGAGAGAGAGAGAGAGAGAGAGAGAGAATGTGTGCGTGGTGTGTGTGTGTGTGTGTGTGTGTGTGTGTGTGTGTGTGTGTGTGTGTGTGTGTGTGTGTCACAGAGAGAGAGAGGAGAGAGAGAGAGAGAAGAAGAGAGAAAGAGAGAGAGAGAGAGAAGAGAGAGAGAGAGAGAGAGAGAGAGAGAGAGAGAGAGAGAGAGAGAGAGAGAGAGAGAGAGAGAGAGAGAGATGGATAATGTATTCAATAAGGCCATAGCCCCCTTTGAAGAGGGTGCATAAACAACATAGAATACAGGCACAGGAAATGTTCACTATCGAAAAACGGAAATGTGTAGAGAAACATGGGAAAATGGATAACAGAATTATGAACAATATTCAGATTGAATTTTGAATGCTTTATATTTAAGTAAACAGCAAACTGTTTGACGATATCTTCACGCTCGGATGACGTAAGCAATAGTCTAAGCAATGTGGGATGCATGGTTTAGGTACTTCGTAGGGATTAGCTGGTCTCTAAGATGTTTTAAAATGGGACAACAAAATACAAACTGAACCTCATCTTCTCGTGCACCTTTACATAATGGACAAATACGATTTTGTTCCCTTATGCTGTTTGTAACGATACAGAGACAAATCAGATATCCCAATCGAAATCTGGTCAAAATATACTTTAAATGTCTGTCCATTTTCATGGGATTATATAGGTTGGAATACAGTGAAGCAAACTGAATGCCTATACAAATAAAATCTGGTTACTTTCTGAATTTGAGCATTCCACATTTACCACCTGCAGTCAATCAATCTTGTCGAAGCACACGAAAAAAAAACCTAGTCATGTTCCCAACACCTGACTGAGCCACACATACCCAAACCCAAGTTCATAGAGTTTAACTTTTACCTTTGTTACCAGTTTACCTGTCCCTTTCATTAATCATATAACATTTCATATGCTTTTTAGGCAGCCTTGACTCTTGAAATTTGTGTAAGTTTTAGCATTTATATATGATCTAATCATTGAGTTTAAACAATTGGGTATCTATTTGTCTCCCCATGTCCCAAAATCATTAGGTTTTTGTAAGAACTCCAAGGCATTTCTTCATGGCAAACAATTGAACTGTTTCACAGTGTGACCCCGCATTTCAAGCCCCCACACTTCAGCGCCATATTGTGCAATGGGTGCACTTGAGAATCGAACCATTTACAAAAATACCTGAAAAGACTGATTTCCCTAATCTAGATAGTGTTGCATTATACATAAAACAGCACGCTTTGCCCTACTAGCAAGCTTTACATGCCAGAGAAAACTCAATCGCGTGGAGAAATAATACCATATATTCATATGCTTGACAACAGGATAGTAACCCCATTATTTTTCCCTTGCTCTCTAAATCTCAAAATCTACCTTTTCTAAAACAACAATGTTGCTTTTTGCCATGTTTACCTTTCATGAAGTTTACCTAGCAGCTCGAGAAAGACTATTTAACTGAGGTTGAAAACCCAAAAACAGTTTCCATAACAAAAAAACATTATCTTTCCAATTTAATTAAAATGAATACTTGTAAAAAAGTCTGCAGTAAATGTCGCGGGCCCTGTCTTTCCTTGAGAGAGAGAGAGAGAGAGAGAGAGAGAGAGAGAGAGAGAGAGAGAGAGAGAGAGAAAGAGAGTTGGGGTGTGTGTGTGTGTGTGTGTGTGTGTGTGTGTGTGTGTGTGTGTGTGTGTTCGTGCGTGCGCGTGCGCTCGCACGTGTTGTGTATGTTGGTACTAGTCTTTTCTTGGTTTCATTAATTATTAACCTCTACCCCAGATCACGTTTAAAATTCCGCTGCGTTGTTCTACTCCTCGGGCGTTCCCAAACAATCAGCATCATAGACCGAAGACAAAATGGCCACAAGGGAGCTGACTCT
>CM031596.1:73197625-73205125 GCA_018398815.1 Conus ventricosus | reverse complement strand
CAGTTACACCAAAATTGACATCGGCATCCTTCCTTCAGCCTGTATCGCATCCAGTCCTGGACGACAGTTCACCAAAATTGACATCGGCATCCTTCCTTCAGCCTGTATCGCCCAGTTAACCAGACGAAGCCAGACACGGAGAGAAAAGACGAGTAAAGTGTGGGGTAAGGGGGAAGATGTGGGGAGGGGGGGGGGGGGGGGGGGGGGTAGCGGTGGGAGGATTAGGTCTGACAAGATCCGGCAGTTTCCTTTGCAGTTGGCTGTGACCTAGGCTGCACTGGTGTTGACATCAGGTCGTGAGACTGAGTGAACAGAGGCAAGGTGGCAAGGTGTGTGTTGTTTGTGTGTGTGTGGTGTGTGTGTGTGTGTGGTAGAGAGAGAGAGAGAGAGAGAGAGAGAGAGGAGAGAGAGAGAGAGAGAGAGAGAGAAGGCTAAAACTCCATCACATCCGCTACCAAGTCACCAAATCATAACAATACAGACTGAATGATATAGGAAGCTCATGTTCACATACACAGACAGAAAGACATACTGATCGACAGACCGAGTGACAGACACAGATAGGCACACACACACACACACACACACACACACACACACACACACACACACACACACCCGTTGTGACACAAATGTCCACACACATTTTTTTTGTGGACAATCATAATTGAAACAAATCTTGTGATGCATAAGCATTTACATATCCATGGTGACTCAAAAAGCCAGAATAGCTCAGTTGGTAGAGCGCCGGACACGTAATCTGGTGATCCTGGGGTTCGAACCTCCGCCGGGGCGTTTCGGTACAGGGGGATTTTTCCCTCGGAGTTAACATTGGTTCTGACTCCATTTTCCCATACAGTCCTTCGAATGAGACTATAAACCGAGGTTCCGTGTATGAACGCACGCATAACATCTTGCACACACGTAAAATCCCATCACCAACTTTCGGAAGAGTAGGCCAGTTTGGCCGTTGGTATGGATGACACGTTACACATAGCATGCACCCTGCGTGAGAAATGGAAAGAATGAAGGAAGTAAGGAAAATGAGTGATCGATTTTGAACGATACTGACTGGATGACACGGGAAACGACTGAATGAAGCGCCAGCTGGCAGCTCTTCTGTCGGCACTACCCAGGTAGGCAACCCGTTGTGTAAACGAGTGTGGATTGTAAAGCGCTTAGAGCTTGGCCTTAGCGGAGAATAGGCGCTATATAAGTATTCATTATTATTATTATTATTATTATCAAATACTCACACAAACCTATCCATTCGCCACCACCACACAAACACTCTAACACATACATATTGAAATACGTCGCATAATACAAATATTTACACGTCCACTCCCATATACAGTCACACCTGCACCCTTCCACAGAAATATCCTAAACTCTTGTAAATCTGGTTCTGCCCTGATTTCGACCATTGTGCGTTGTATGGTGAGAAGAAAACTCCAACTGCAGTAGACTGTGAATCTCTCCATCCCTCCCTCTCCTCCCAACGCCCCCCCCCCCCACCTCCTTCCCACACTCAGTTCCTTTCCACTATCTATGTGCCGTGGAAACATACACGGATATTCTAAACTTCGAAACGTCAGCTGCAGTGGGGGAGGTGGAGAGGAGAGGGATTGTGGTGGTGTGTGTGTGTGTGTGTGTGTGTGTGTGGTGCGTGGTGTGTGTATGTGTTGGGAGGTACTGATGCATTGAAAGATTCGACGTGACACACCTGTTGGCTGCAGTTCCATCAGACTAGCGAAGACAGGTCTGCTGCATGCTGTCTCATTCTGCAAGCGGTGCGCGTGGCAGCGTACTGCTGTTTAGCGAGATATGAAGCGTATTGCCTGATTCCCTTATCACTACCCACTTCTCCGCGTAAATTTTGTACGCTTGTTATACATAATATGTCCAGTTGGTAGTTTCTAGCAATCTTGTAGTAAGTATGTAGTCTTGAAGTGCGGCGTTTTTTGTTTGTTTGTTTTCCTGAACTTTGTGTATACACATTATAATTTCTTTTTCATGGAAGACATTTTTTTTTTTTTTTTTTTTTTTGCTGTCCCAACCTCTGCACCACCTCAGAGGCAGTGCACCCACGCCGCTCATTCCGGACACCCCGTCCACAGCCACAGCCCGGTCGGCCCCGCCGCAGCCCCGGCACCGGCAACCCACAGGGAGCAGTCAATGTCAAGTCGTCAAGAGGCAACCCACCGGAGGAGACACTACACTGCTTGCCGAGTCACTTCGGTGGTGTTCAGTGGCGCCTGTTCTGATCTAACATACGCAGGACATCACATACTAAGCCCCCTACTGACGACAATGATTGCTTAGTCGCGGAGCCGGCGCGAGTGAGCTCTCCCTCCGAAGGGCGCCACCACGTCCGTCCAACGACAGCCCCCATGGACTCGCCGATACCGGTGACCCCGACGGAACCAAACCGAGGCCACAGACGTGGAGAGGACATCGAAATTGAGGCACCATGAGAGCAGGGCATGAAGGGCCACAGAATTTGAGACATTTTTTGTGCTGATCGATGAGAATGAGGATGATTAAGATGATGCAACGGATTTCCATTTCGGTCTGAGACTACATGACAGGGCTGTACTCTACGCTTCCTTTCATAATATATCCCGGCGTCAACCAGGCCCGAGAGATACAGGCACCTGCAAGTGTTGGTCATGAAATTGTGAGCAACACTCTCAGAAACGCATCCATTAAGTGGATGAAACTCGACTGTGTGGTCCCAGTCTTCCCAACTGAGTCCGCAGCAACGCAACTCTGGGTAGGAGCCGGTCGGGGCAGAAACCCCCCCCCTCCCTCCCCACATGACTTCTGATGGGATTCGAACCCACGACCTCCCAGCCGGGAGTCCGCGACGCTAACCACTTCGCCACGGCGGCTGGTTGCTTCGATTTGATTCTTACGATACTAAGGGTTGATTGATTGTACCTGATATGATTCATTGCCGTTTTCTGCAGGACATTTCGGATAAAAGATTACAATGGACTGCAGTGTATTCACGTGTTGAAGCATGCTGTCGTATACCTGTTTTACGTAGGACCTACTGTCTGATTTTGCGATGTGCGACCAGAAGCTCAGTCTCTGCCATACTATTTGTAAGCTGCACTCTCTCTCTCTCTCTCTCTCTCTCTCTCTCTCTCTCTCTCTCTCTCTCTCTCTCTCTCTCTCTCTCTGTCTCTGTTTCTGTCTGTCTCTCTGTTCTCTCATGTTTGTCTGTCTGTCTGTCTGTCTGTCTGTCTCTTTCACGCACGACGTTAGAGACATAAAGTTACAAGCTCTGATGTTTAAAACTACGTCAGATCGTCAGAAGATATTGAATCTTAAGACAGAGAGATAGAGAGAGAGAGAGAGAGAGAGAGAGAGAGAGAGAGAGAGAGAGAGAGAGAGAGAGAGAGAGAGAGAGAGAGAGAGAGAGAGAAAGAGAGGAGGGGGGCTTTCAAAATCGCTATGTATTCTTATACTACATGGATAGCAACCACACACAACGGCGTAGTGCCAGCAATTCATTTTCCACACCACATGGGGCCACCTGAAAAGCCCAGCTGCTATTCAAAAGTGGGCATTTTCGTTGCCACACCCATCTCAAGGTGTCACTGTTCTGCTGGTATCACTGTAGTGTTACATTAGTCCCTTCCATCACGTTCCTAAGATGGTTGTCCATGTGTGCCGTATAACCTGAGGTAGGTTCAGATGTGATTGTGATTGTGTGTGTTCAGATGTGATCGGAGCCTCATGCAACCTACACACAGCAGAAAAGCTAGAGTTCAGGTTATGAAGCACGAATCCTCAGACAGGGATCTCACAAGGAGGACTGGTCCTCTTGACCTTCATCATTGTATAACGGAGCACTGCTGCAAAACACGAGTCCTGAGAGAGGAATTCTACAAGGAGGAATGGGGTTTTTTTCCGACCTTGTTCCTTATCTCACACAGCACTGCAGCGAGAAACCAGTCCTAAGAGAGGGATCTCAAGAGGAGCGGTGGTGTTTTTCTGACCTTCCTGACATCGTAAAGCACTGCAGCGATCTCAACAATGATGGGTGGTCTCTCTTACCTTCTTTCTTTAAAGCATAAAGCATTGCAATAAGAAACGAGTTCTAAAACAGGAATACCACAAGGACTTATGGTCTTCAGGACCTTCTTCCTCGCCTCCGATGCTGCTGACGTCGTTGCAACGTCGGCACAATGAGGAGCACAGTCATGAACACTAACACCAGACTTCAGTAAGTGCTGCAAGTAACTGCAACAGGGACCAGCTCGTTGCCTGTGATGATGGAAGGGAAGAACGCACCTTTCACCATCTTCATCCTCTCCACACAAGACCTCAATGTGAACCTGGCGGACCAGTCTCATGAGATTCCAGCCAGCATACACCAGGGATCACCTCGAAACGCAGAAGAGCGGAACAGCCTGCTGCACCAGAACCAGACAACGGGAATCATCAGCACGGGCCTGGACACTAACGTTGGCCGGCACTCAGTGAAGTGAATGACAGCCACACTGAAGGAGCGCATTTTGGGTGGGCATACTGTTGTGGAATATGGCATAGCGGCAACAGACATCCTAGTCTAGGGAATGAGGAAGGAACCATCGAGGCACGTAACTGCCCAGGACGCCATCAAAGGCTTCTACCTTCCCCTGATGATGGGACAAACATCACGGTGCCGACAGCATCAAAAGGAGGCAGAACTATCCATACAAAGACAAAACGATGAAAAAGCACGGTGCGTTAATCGTTCTTCATGTTTGTTGTTGCACCGTGGTTACTATGCTAACACGATATACTAGAACCTATACATCAAAATACATTGTACATTTTAAGGATACAGTCAAGAGTGTTCTTTGTATGGGTATGTTCTGACGTAAAAATTCATTTTCGCATGTAAAGTAAATCTGAAGGTGAAGTAGATGGAACGCAGTCTTAGGTAAAATTCTAAAATTCAACAAACAAAATAAACCAAAACAAAGAACAAAACAAAATCAAACCCAACACACAAGCAACGATGAGTAAAATCTCCTCTCCCCTTTCAAACACACACACCACACACACACACACACACACACACACACACACACACACACACACACACACACACACACACACACACACACACACACACACAACGCCTCCAAAGAAAAACAAGAAACAAATAAAGAACAAAGAAAATCGAGGAAATAGTTTGCACGAAATTCAAAACAATATGAAAGAACGAAAAACAAAAAAGAAGAAAAAAGAGAATAAAATTCATCAGATTATCTACACACACACGTACACACACACACGCGCGCGCGCCACACCACACACAACACACACACACACACACACACACACACACACGCACGCACGCACGCACGCACGCACGCACGCACGCACGCACGCACGCGCGCGCGCGCACACACACACACACACGCTTGAACGAGTCAAAGAAAAAAAGAAGGCAGTGAAAAGTTGAAAGTTGTAGCTTCATAAACAAAGCAAAGTGCTGGAGACGATAGACGTGGAGCTGTTCCAACGATGCGAACACCTTCACTAAAACAATACCACTGACTGCATCTGTTCTTTCCGAGGGTGAGGGAGGAGGGAGGAGGGAGGGGTGGGGAGGGGAAGAGAAGAGACTGAACTTTCTAACCTTGTGCCAAGACATCCCAGACTCTGGAAACAAACAACCCCACTACGACTAAGCGGAAAGCACTGGTGAGTAGCACTAACCCTGTCTCCCTCCTTTGACAACAGATCTAGGTGGTCAGGGATGTAAAAGTTCTGGGGCGTTTCTAGGTTAAGTGGGGCAAGGGTAAGTTGTGGTGCACTCTGCTGGAATAGATCTTTGGCCCACCAGTGTCACCGAGTCTTTACTGGCGTGGTTCCCCCGTCTACACTGCCGAGAACAAGGTAGGAAACTACTGCTTTTGACGGCTGGAACTTCCTGGATTCTGTCGCAGTTCGGTGCGGACCCCTCCATCATGGTCTGAACAACGTCCTCAAAGATACGCCAGCCTGGATTAGGTGTATGTCACTTCTGTGCAGGTCGACGACGTTTTACGAGATTAATATAAAAAAGTATGCTGTTGCAGCGTACAGAAAAATAGGACAGGCAGGTGATTAATCAAGCTTTTTTGGTTTGCTCTTCATGTGTTAGCTCGGAAAGTTTTTTTTCTCTTTCTCATCATCCGTATGAACAACTGAAAAAAATATATAAGGATCGGGGTGTAAGGCAACCCTAATCATTGATATTTTTTGTTAATCATGTCAACATCAGAACAGAGACATTACATATCAAGTTTCAAGACACGTCATGTTATCTAGTATACTTTTTTTTTTTTAATCGGTGCAAGTTCTGTAGGTCATGTCAAAGACTCTTACAGCTTACCCGCCAGCTGTCTGGAAGGATTTGTGTGTGTGTTGATGGGAACTTAACTGAAATGAAAGAAATTTGATCTGACATGACGATTGACAAAACGTGTTTCAGGAATGTGTTGGATGTTTGCAGTCGTGTTCAGCGCTGGTAATGCTGTTTTCCATTGATTGTACATCGTGTTACGTAGTCTCTTCATCCATTTCTGTCCCATCCACTCATTCTCCATGTTCACTTATCAATGAATTATTTAACTCATTCATTCATTCATTCATTCGTTCGTTCGTTAATTCATTCATTCATTCATTCTTTCCTTCCTTTCTTCCTTCCTTCTTTCGGTTGCTCCCCTAGTTAAGCATTTATTGATTAATTCAGTTTATTGATCTTTGTTTGACTTTTACGCGCGCGCGCGCGACGCAGCACGCACGCACGCACGCACGCACGCACGCACGCACGCACGCACCACACACACACACACATACACACACGCGCGCGCGCGCGCACGCGCGCGCGAGTACGAGAGAGAGAGAGAGAGAGAGAGAGAGAGAGAGAGAGAGAGAGAGAGAGAGAGAGAGAGAGAGAGAGAGAGAGAGAGAGAGAGATCCTTTCTCTCAACCGATATGGAAACTAACAACGATGAGCCAAGAGACCACACATTTCCAAAGGACCCTACGGGCTGGGCTGTAAGATCTGATCCCCACTGCAGAAGCTTCCCGCGGATCTGACTCTCCGGGACTGGGGCCATTGCTTTAGTGCAGAGTCGAGGGGTGACAGAGAGTGAGGGAATGGGGGCAGAAGAGGGTGAAGGGGAAGAGGGAAGGAAGGAAAAGGGGAAGGGGATGGCGATGGGGGAAATGTCCCGGGAGCACCATTTTTCATCGTCGGTCACGTCAGCAGGTATCTAATTCAGTTTAGGGTTGTAGGTGTAGCGGACACGTGTAGCACGTGCTCTGTGCTTGCTTTGTGAAGGTGAGTCGTTCCCAGGGACTTGCCGGATAAATCTCCCCTCCCCCCCTCCATCCCTTGTCCCATCCGTTCCACACTTCCCTACCACATGCTCCGCCACACCTCATCGTCGTCCTCGGTACTGGTTGTGAAAATGGCAATTAAAATGATTATACAAATATCCACCT
>CM031596.1:73182625-73192625 GCA_018398815.1 Conus ventricosus | reverse complement strand
CTGTGGAGGTTCCAACAGGCATGGGGTGCATTCAGTAGACATTGGATTATCATGAAGGTTCCAACAGATGTGGGGTACATTCAGGAGACATTGGTTTACTGCAGAAGTTCCGACAAGTCCAGTATGTGTTCACAAAACACTGGATTCAAACAGGTTTGGAATGCGTTTAGGAGGTAATGGATCACCGTAGACGTTTGAACGGGTATGGATAATTCAGGCGGCATTGGATCACTGTAGAGGTGACAAAAGACATGGGGCGTATTCTAAAAACATTGGATCAAAATGAGGTTTCAAAAGCTATGGGTCACATTTAGGCGACACTGGATCACCGTAGAGAGGTATGGGACACATTCTGGAAACATCGGAACATTGTGGAGGTTCCAACAGGAATGGGGCATATTTCAGACATTGTATCACTGTGGAAATTCCAACAGATATAGGATACATTCAGATGACTTTTAACTGTTGTGAAGATTCGAAACTGAAATGGTGTACATTCAGGAAAAATTGGGTCACCGTGAAGGTTCCGACAATAATGGGCTGCAGTCAGGAGACACTGGAGGTTCCAGCAGGTATGGGTTGCATTCAGGAGATACTGGATCACTCTAGAAGTTCCAGCAGCATTGGGGTGCAGTAGTGTACACCACAGATCACCCATGTTTTCCGTCGAAGGCAATCTGACAGGCAAGGGCTGCGTGGATGAACGTTTCAGATCTCCTGTGGTACCAACATTGCAGCAGCTTGGACAGAACTCTCTTCCAGGATGAGAAAGTCTGACCATTCAGAGGGTTGTCAGCGACTTCCTATCGCAGTGAGAGATCGAGAGCATGGGCTGACCAGGAGGCAGCCAAGGGTCTATAGCCTATCGAAAATACACGAGATGTCCCAGGCAATGGCTTAGAATCCTGTCATATGAAATCACACGAGTTCCTCATGTGGCTGCAGACGGGGTGGCAAAGTACACCTTTGACCCACTTCCATTCACCAGGTTCGTGACAAGAGGAATCACCGTGCAGCTTGTCTCGCCGGTAAAGGCGGATGTACGTAGCACTGGTTAGGTTAAGTAGCTGATTTCCATGTTCATGCGAAAAATCAAACGTGGTAATTCGTCACTTTGAGACACTAGACCACCAATGTTCATGGCTGTCGAAAGTTGGAAACTTAAATTGAATTCACTGATGAACGCTGTGTGAAACGCATTTTTTCGATTTATTCTTTTCTTAGAAATGCACAAATTTTCTGAGAGTCCTTAACGTTTTGTGTGTAGATCTTTTCCCTTGTTAGTTATCTTTGTAGTTTCCAGCTTACGTCTAACCAGAAATTGAGGGGAACCTCTGGATTGTGCTTTTCTCTCTAACTGAAGGGAACAGCGGTACACACTAAATGCTGTGTGTCTGGTAGCTACTATGAAGGATGGCGACCACTATCATGCCACTTGGGTGACTCTGTCCCTGATTCGGAGATTCATCCCAGTGGGATATGCTAGAGTCCTCTCCACAGAAGGAAACACAACAGTGTGCTAGTTGTAACATCTACACAGGGCTGTCACGACTGAGGATACACAGCTGTCACTACACATGTCACAAGATCACCATAACCAAAACAAACGTCTGTCACTATACCCCTAAAGTCCATTATGACGATGACAAACGTCTGTCACTATACCCTAAAGTCCATTATGACGGTAAAAAACGTCTGTCACTATACCCCTAAAGTCCATTATGACGGTAAAAAAACGTCTGTCACTATACCCCTAAAGTCATTATGACGGTAAAAAACGTCTGTCACTATACCCTAAAGTCCATTATGACGATGACAAACGTCTGTCACTATACCCTAAAGTCCATTATGACGATGACAAACGTCTGTCACTATACCCCTAAAGTCCATTATGACGATGACAAACGTCTGTCACTATACCCCTAAAGTCCATTATGACGATGACAAACGTCTGTCACTATACCCCTAAAGTCCATTATGACGATGACAAAGTCTGTACTATACCCCTAAAGTCCATTATGACGGTAAAAAAAAACGTCTGTCGTTGTAGCCCTGACGACCGTCGTGACGATGACAAATGTCTGTCAGTGTACCCCTTACGGGACACCACGACTTGACAAAATATTATCATTGTACCTTTAACGACCATCATGACAATGACAAACATCTGTCAGTGTATTCCTAACGTCATCATGATGGTGTCAACTGTGCTGAACCCCAGCAACCATGATGATGATGATAAACGTCTGTCAGTGTATCCTAAAGACCACATGACAATGACAAATATCTATTACTGTACCTTTAACAACTACCATGACGATGACTAATGTCTGTCACAATACCTTTAACAACTACCATCACGATGACTAATGTCTGTCACTGTACCTTTAACAACTACCACCACGATGACTAATGTCTGTCACTGTACCTTTAACAAGTACCATGACGATGACTAATGTCTGTCACTGTACCTTAACAAGTACCATGACGATGACTAATGTCTGTCACTGTACCTTTAACAACTACCATCACGATGACTAATGTCTGTCACTGTACTTTAACAACTACCATGACGATGACTAATGTCTGTCACTGTACCTTTAAACAACTACCATGACGATGACTAACATCTGTCATTGTGCCTTTGACAAACTATCATGACGATGAGAAATGTCTGTCACTGTACTTTAACAACTATCATGACGATGAGAAATGTCTGTCACTGTACCTTTAACAACTATTATGACGATGACTAACATCTGTCATTTGCCTTTGACAACTATCATGACGATGAGAAATGTCTGTCACAGTACCTTAACAACTATCATGGACAATGACAAATATCTGTCACTGTATCCCTACCGACAATTATGACAATGACAAGTGTCTGCTACTATATGTTTTATAACCGTCACGACTCTATCTCTGAATATCATTAAGACAATTGACAAACGTTTGTCGCTATAAGGTGACAAACGTCTGTCAGTTATAGTGAGGACAAACACCTATCATTGTACCTCAAACGACCATGATAACGGTGACAAATATCTATCACTGTACCCCTAAAGACTATCATGCCAATGACAAATATCTGTGACTGTATCCTAAAGAGCTTCATGACGATGACAAACGTTTGGCACTGTACGCTTAACGACCATTACAAAGACGAGAAACGCTCGTCACTCTATCCAAACGACCACAATGACGATGATAAACATCTGTTACTGTAGTTTACATGCTTATTATGACTACAATGTCTGCCACAGCACCTATATAGACAATCATGATATGACAAAACATGTGTCACTGTATTTCTCACGACCATTACGATGACAAATGTCTGCCAAGCACCTTATAGACAATCATGATATGCAAACATGGCACTGTATTCCTCACGACATTCGGGATGACAATGCTGCCACAGCACATGTATATATAGACAATCAGATATGGCAACACGGTCACTGTATTCCTCATGACCATTACAGTGATGACAAATGTCTGCCACAGCACCTCTATAGACAATCATGATATGCCAAACACGTTGTCACTGTATTCTTCACGACCATTACGGTGATGACAAAGTCTGCCACAGCACCTCTATAGACAATCATGTAGCCCAAAAAGTTTTCACGTATCCTCAGACATTCGTGATGACAAATGTCTGCCACGCACCTCTATAGCAATCTGATATGCCAACAGTGTCATGTATTCTCACGACCATTTCGGGAGACAAATGTCTGCCCCGCCCTTATGACAATCTGATATGCCAAAAAGTGCACTGCATTCCTAGACATTCGTGACAAAAGTCTGCCACGCACTCTATAGACAATCGATATGCCCAAAACGTGTCACTGTATTTTTCCGACCTTACGGGTTTAAAAGTCCCCCAAATGTCTTTTTTCCCCAACCCCCGCCCAAAAAACCTTTTTCCCCCCAAAAAAAGACAAAATCAAAAGAAAAAAATTTGCCAAAATTACTTTGGTCAAAAAGAGTAAATGCAACCAAACGAAAGTGTGGGAGGAAAAAAGTTGCTGTAAAACTAAAGACATATGCAATAATATAAAATTAGGGACAGTCTTGACCTACGCCGAGATCCACCCAAAAGCAAGGGAGACAAAGACAAACACACAGACGGACAGAACAAATACAAATAACCTCAATTTAATCAAAGCAAAATCGTTAATGAAATGAGTAGGGAACAGTAAACGATAAACAGTAAACAAGTGGGGTATTTTTGCTCCATAAGGAAACCTAACACAGAGTAACTTTATTCAAGACTGGCACAGCCTTTTAAACTGAATAAAGTCAGACAAATAATAGACGAACATCTAATAGTGGGGGAAAAACAGCGCAGGCCAAACAACTGAACTGTCTGGCAAGATTTGGACTTGAGGGAGAGGGAGTTTGAAGATGGAGTAACTGGGAAAATGAAATTAAAAAAAAAAAAAAATTAAATTAAAAAAAAAAATGTTACAGTATGAAAACTCTTCTCTAGCCTGCATAAGGGAACATCGCAATCCCTTTGAAGGCAAGAATATTTGTTTGCCTGCTCCGAGGCCTTTCGCCGCTGGATCGGGACTCATCAGGGAGACACGGCTGGTTGTGTCTGCGCTCCCGGCGTCAATAGAGACACACCACAGTCCATAATACTGTGGTGTTCTCACCACCATGGGTGCAAAAAAGAATCCAATAGCACCCAGAGCAGCCAGCGAAGAGTAGTAAATGCAACCAAACGAAATGTGGGGAGGAAAAAAGTTGCTGTAAAACTAAAGACATTATGCAAATAATATAAATGTAGGGGACAGTCTTGAGCTACGCTGAGGATCCACCCAAGATGCAAGGGAGATCAAAGACAAACACACAGACGGACAGAAACAAATACAAATAACCCAATTTAATCAAAGCAAAATCCTTAATGAAATGAGTAGGGAACAGTAAACGATAAACATAAACAAGTGGGTATGTTTTGCTCCCATAAGGAAACCTAACACGAGTAACTTTTATTCAAGACTGTCACAGCCTTTAAACTTGAATAAAGTCAGACAAATACATAACGAACAATCTAATAGTGGGGGAAAACAAGCGCAGGCCAACAACTGAACTGTCTGGCAAAGATTTGGACTTGAGGGGAGGGGAGTTTGAAGATGGAGTAACTGGGAAAATGAATTAAAAAAAAAAAAATTAAATTAAAAAAAAAGTTACAGATATGAAAACTCTTCTCTAGCTGCGTAAGGGAACCATCGCAATCCTTTTGAAGGCGATATATTTGTTTGCCTCTCCGAGGCCTTTCGCCGCTGGATCGGGACTCATCAGGGGACACGGCTGGTTGTGTCTGCGTCCCGGCGTCAAATAGAGACACACCACAGTCCATAATACTGTGGTGTTCTCACCACCATGGGTGCAAAAAAGAATCCAATAGACCCAGAGCAGCCAGGAAGGTAGTAAATGCAACCAAACGAAAGTGTGGGGAGAAAAAAAGTTGCTGTAAACTAAAGACATTATGCAAATAATATAAAATGTAGGGACGTCTTTGAGCCTACGCCTGAGGATCCCCAAAGATGCAAGGGAGATCAAAAGACAAACACACGACGGACGAAACAATACAAATAACCTCAATTTATCAAAGCAAAATCGTTAATGAAATGAGGTAGGGAACAGTAAACGATAAACAGTAAACAAGTGGGGTATGTTTTGCTCTTCGCTGGCTGCTCTGGGGGTGCTATTGGATTCTTTTTTGCACCCATGGTGGTGAGAACACCACAGTATTATGGACTGTGGTGTGTCTCTATTTGACGCCGGGAGCGCAGACACAACCAGCCGTGTCTCCCTGATGAGTCCCGATCCAGCGGGCGAAAGGCCTCGGAGCAGGCAATACAAATATATCTGCCTTCAAAAGGGATTGCGATGGTTCCCTTATGCAGCTAGAGAAGAGTTTTCATATCTGTAACATTTTTTTTTTAATTTAATTTTTTTTTTTTTTAATTCATTTTCCCAGTTACTCCATCTTCAAACTCCCCTCCCCTCAAGTCCAAATCTTTGCCAGACAGTTCAGTTGTTGGCCTGCGCTTGTTTTTCCCCCACTATTAGATTGTTCGTCTATGTATTTGTCTGACTTTATTCAAGTTTAAAAGGCTGTGCCAGTCTTGAATAAAAGTTACTCTGTGTTAGGTTTCCTTATGGGAGCAAAACATACCCCACTTGTTTACTGTTTATCGTTTACTGTTCCCTCCTCATTTCATTAACGATTTTGCTTTGATTAAATTGAGGTTATTTGTATTTGTTTCTGTCCGTCTGTGTGTTTGTCTTTTGATCTCCCTTGCATCTTTGGGTGGATCCTCAGGCGTAGGCTCAAAGACTGTCCCCTACATTTTATATTATTTGCATAATGTCTTTAGTTTTACAGCAACTTTTTTCCTCCCCACACTTTCGTTTGGTTGCATTTACTACTCTTCGCTGGCTGCTCTGGGGGTGCTATTGGATTCTTTTTTGCACCCATGGTGGTGAGAACACCACAGTATTATGGACTGTGGTGTGTCTCTATTTGACGCCGGGAGCGCAGACACAACCAGCCGTGTCTCCCTGATGAGTCCCGATCCAGCGGGCGAAAGGCCTCGGAGCAGGCAATACAAATATATCTGCCTTCAAAAGGGATTGCGATGGTTCCCTTATGCAGCTAGAGAAGAGTTTTCATATCTGTAACTTTTTTTTTTTTAATTTAATTTTTTTTTTTAAAATTTCATTTTCCCAGTTACTCCATCTTCAAACTCCCCTCCCCTCAAGTCCAAATCTTTGCCAGACAGTTCAGTTGTTGGCCTGCGCTTGTTTTTCCCCCACTGTTAGATTGTTCGTCTATGTATTTGTCTGACTTTATTCAAGTTTAAAAGGCTGTGCCAGTCTTGAATAAAAGTTACTCTGTGTTAGGTTTCCTTATGGGAGCAAAACATACCCCACTTGTTTACTGTTTATCGTTTACTGTTCCCTACCTCATTTCATTAACGATAATTTTAACTGACAAAAAGTGATGATTACCGGAAAGAAAATGTTCTCTCGTTTCCCCCATCCTTTATTACTTCAGAAAACTCAGATTTTTAACACACTGAAGAAACGAGCTGGAATGTCAGGCAAAGGCTACACTGTGTTCTGTGGGAGCAAGTAACACAATGTAATTAAAACAAGGCGTGAAAGAAGGCAAATTAGCAATGATTTCATTACCACACAGCTGTTTGGAATACTCTGTGAGGTGAATGTCTGGCAATAGCGTGAACATGACCTCGATCACTCGGTGGTCAGTACGTCACACTGGCCAATACCAGTGACCATGGACAGCTGGTTAGCTCTGCCACAAATAACGGGCCCACATTTGCTCTCATTGTACCTGCTTCCACTGTATTCCTTACGACCAAATAATCTCAGGGATAAACATGTGTTAGTTACATGTTCTTTTTATACTTGTGTTCTGTAATATAGAATACAGTACATAAAAAAGCTAAAAATTCATCCACGAACACCACATCGCTCCGAGAAAGAACACAGCAGGGAACTAGTCCTTTCACAAAAATTAAACACAGAAATGATTTTTTAGTTAGCACAATGACACCAGAATATACCATACATATTGTTGGTCGTGGTCTTTTACAGTGACCAGCTGACACCATTTCTTGTTCACATTGTATAGCCATGGAAATCATCTACATGGTCAGCAGCAGAGGGGCTATAAAGTGGCTGTTGGCGTGATCCATGTCTGGGGACGAGCTGATGAAAACTGCCTGCATGCCTGTGTCCAGTAGACATGCGAACACTGTGGAATTACTACAGATATGGGGTATATCTAGAAAACATTGGATCATCATGGAAGTTGCTACAGGTATGTGGTGAGTTCAGGACACACTGTCACTGTGGAGGTTCTAAAAGGTATGGACTACTTTCAGGAGACACTGGATCACTGTGGAGGTTCCAACAGGCATGGGGTGCATTCAGTAGACATTGGATTATCATGAAGGTTCCAACAGATGTGGGGTACATTCAGGAGACATTGGTTTACTGCAGAAGTTCCGACAAGTCCGGTATGTGTTCACAAAACACTGGATTCAAACAGGTTTGGAATGCGTTTAGGAGGTAATGGATCACCGTAGACGTTTGAACGGGTATGGATAATTCAGGCGGCATTGGATCACTGTAGAGGTGACAAAAGACATGGGCGTATTCTAAAAACATTGGATCAAAATGAGTTTCAAAAGCTATGGGTCACATTTAGGCGACACTGGATCACCGTAGAGAGGTATGGGACACATTCTGGAAACATCGGAACACTGTGGAGGTTCCAACAGGAATGGGGCATATTTCAGACATTGTATCACTGTGGAAATTCCAACAGATATAGGATACATTCAGATGACTTTTAACTGTTGTGAAGATTCGAAACTGAAATGGCGTACATTCAGGAAAAATTGGGTCACCGTGAAGGTTCCGACAATAATGGGCTGCAGTCAGGAGACACTGGAACACTGTAGAGGTTCCAGCAGGTATGGGTTGCATTCAGGAGATACTGGATCACTCTAGAAGTTCCAGCAGCATTGGGGTGCAGTAGTGTACACCACAGATCACCCATGTCTTCCGTCGAAGGCAATCTGACAGGCAAGGGCTGCGTGGATGAACGTTTCAGATCTCCTGTGGTACCAACATTGCAGCAGCTTGGACAGAACTCTCTTCCAGGATGAGAAAGTCTGACCATTCAGAGGGTTGTCAGCGACTTCCTATCGCAGTGAGAGATCGACAGCATGGGCTGACCAGGAGGCAGCCAAGGGTCTATAGCCTATCGAAAATACACGAGATGTCCCAGGCAATGGCTTAGAATCCTGTCATATGAAATCACACGAGTTCCTCATGTGGCTGCAGACGGGGTGGCAAAGTACACCTTTGACCCACTTCCATTCACCAGGTTCGTGACAAGAGGAATCACCGTGCAGCTTGTCTCGCCGGCAAAGGCGGATGTACGTAGCACTGGTTAGGTTAAGTAGCTGATTTCCATGTTCATGCGAAAAATCAAACGTGGTAATTCGTCACTTTGAGACACTAGACCACCAATGTTTATGGCTGTCGAAAGTTGGAAACTTAAATTGAATTCACTAATGAACGCTGTGTGAAACGCATTTTATCGATTTATTCTTTTCTGAGAAATGCACAAATTTTCTGAGAGTCCTTAACGTTTTGTGTGTAGATCTTTTCGCTTGTATACTATCTTTGTATTTTCCAGCTTACGTCTAACCAGAAATTGAGGGGAACCTCTGGATTGTGCTTTTCTCTCTAACTGAAGGGAACAGCGGTACACACTAAATGCTGTGTGTCTGGTTGCTACTATGAAGGATGGCGACCACTATTCATGGCACTTGGGTGACTCTGTCCCTGATTCGGACATTCATCCCCAGTGGGATATGCTAGAGTCCTCTCCACAGAAGAAAACACAACAGTGTGCTAGTTGTAACATCTACACAGGGCTGTTCACGACTGAGGATACACAGCTGTCACTAGACATGTCACAAGATTACCATAACCAAAACAAACGTCTGTCACTATACCCCTAAAGTCCATTATGACGGTAAAAAACGTCTGTCGTTGTAGCCTTGACGACCGTCGTGACGATGACAAATGTCTGTCAGTGTACCCCTTACGGACACCACGACTTGACAAAATATTCATCATTGTACCTTTAACGACCATCATGACAATGACAAACATCTGTCAGTGTATTCCTAACCGTCATCATGATGGTGTCAACCTGTGCTGACACCCCAGCAACCATGATGATGATGATAAACGTCTGTCAGTGTATCCTAAAGACCACCATGACAATGACAAATATCTATTACTGTACCTTTAACAACTACCATTACGATGACTAATGTCTGTCACTGTACCTTTAACAACTAACATCACGATGACTAATGTCTGTCACTGTACCTTTAACAACTACCATGACGATGACTAATGTCTGTCAGTG
>CM031596.1:73167625-73177625 GCA_018398815.1 Conus ventricosus | reverse complement strand
GATGGCAACAGAAGTAGACATGCAAATATAAAAATAGTGTGACTTGGGCAGGCAACAAAGTAGGACATGGCAGGACAGGGCTTGGGGCAGGCAACAGAAGTAGGACATGGCAGGACATGACTTGGGCAGGCAACAGAATAGGACATGGCAGACAGGACTTGGCAGGCAACAGAAGTAGGACATGGCAGACAGGACTTGGGGGGCAACAGAAGTAGGACATGGCAGGACAGGACTTGGCAGGCAAAAGAAGTAGGACATGGCAGGACAGGGCTTGGGGCAGGCAACAGAAGTAGAACATGGCAGGACAGACTTGGGCAGGCAACAAATAGGACATGGCAGGACAGGACTTGGGCAGGCAACAGAAGTAGGACATGGCAGGACAGGACTTGGGCAGGCAACAGAAGTAGGACACAGGAGGACAGGCTTGGGGCAGGCAACAGAAATAGGACAGCACTGGACAAATAATAAACGAACTTGGGCTGGCAACCGAAGCAGGACATGCCGATTTGGGCAGGCTACAGCTGTGTCCCAGACACACAGCTATTGTCCACTGAAACAAGGGTGTTCTAATGGCCGTTTGCCGACACAATCTTTACTGGTAAGCAATAACTGTTTACCGGCACACAATGGTATTTTTTTTACTGACACACATGATTGTTTACTGATACACAATGGTTGTTTACTGGCCCGTAATGGCTGTTAACTGGCACACAATGGTGCTTTGCTGACTTTAAATGGTTGCTACTGATACACATGGCTGTTGACTAACACACAATGACTGCTTGCTGACACACAATGACTGCTTGCTGACACACAATGACTGCTTGCTGACACAGAATGACTGTTTTTGACGCACAATAGCTGATTGCTGACACCCGTTGGCTGTTCGCTGACACGCACTGGCTGTTTGCTGACACACACTGGCTATTTGCCGACACACTGTGGCTGTTTGATGACACACTATGGCTGGTTTACCGACACCTTATGGCTGTTTACTGAGACACAATGGTTTGCTTGCTGACACACGATGGCGCTTTACTGACACACGATGGTGTTTACCGACACACACTGACCATTTGCGGACACAATTGAATGTTTGCATCATTCACAACAGCTGTTTGCTGACACACATTGGCTGTTTTGCTGACACACATTGGCTTTTGATGACACACACTGGCTGTTTTGATGACACACATTGGCTGTTTGCTGACACACATTGGCTGTTTGCTGACACACATTGGCTGTTTGATGACACACATTGGCTGTTTGCTGACACACATTGGCTTTTTTATGACAAAAATTGAAGGTTTGCCGATACACAATAGCGGTTTGATGACACACAATGACTGTTTAATGACACACATTGGCTGTTTGCTGACACACATTGGCTGTTTGCTGACACACATTGGCTTTTTTATGACAAAAATTGAAGGTTTGCCGATACACAATAGCTGTTTGATGACACACATTGACTGTTTAATGACACACATTGGCTGTTTGCTGACACACATTGGCTGTTTGATGACACACATTGGCTGCTTGCTGACACACACTGGCTGTTTGCTGACACATACTGGCTGTTTGCTGACACACACTGGCTGTTTGCTGACACACGTTGGCTGTTTGCTGACACACATTGGCTGTTTACTGACACACTTTGGCTCTTTGATGACACACATTGGCTGTTTGCTGACACACATTGGCTTTTTTATGACAAAAATTGAAGGTTTGCCGATACACAATAGCTGTTTGATGACACACATGACTGTTTACTGACACACATTGGCTATTTGATGACACAAATTCAATGTTTGCTGACACACTATAGCTGTTTGCTGACACACATTGGCTGTTTGTTGACACAAAGTGGCTGTTTACCGACTCACGATTGTTTTTTTGCCGACACACAGTGGTTGTCTACGATATTTAATGGTTGGCTGCCTTCTGACACGTAAACAAAATTGGTTTCCCCCTAATGCACAATGGTAAGTCTCCTAACATGCAACAGCTGT
This sequence comes from Conus ventricosus, assembly GCA_018398815.1. Taxonomy (NCBI): domain Eukaryota; kingdom Metazoa; phylum Mollusca; class Gastropoda; order Neogastropoda; family Conidae; genus Conus; species Conus ventricosus. The sequence goes on along the minus strand of CM031596.1, from coordinate 73,175,613 downwards.
TACTGATACAGAATGGCTGTCTGCTGACTCACAATGGCTGTCTAGTGACACAGTGATTGTCTACTGATACACATGGCTATCTACTGACACACAATGGTTGTCTACAGACACGGAATGGCTATCTTCTGACACAGAATGTCTGTCTAATGACACAGAATGTCTGTCTTCTGACACAGAATGTCTGTCTGTTGACACAGAATGTCTCTCTATTGACACAGAATGTCTGTCTTCTGACACAGATGTCTGTCTGTTGACACAGAATGTCTGTCTACTGACACAGAATGTTTGTCTGTTGACACAGAATGTCTGTCTGTTGACACAGAATGGCTGTCTTCTGACACAGAATGTCTGTCTGTTGACACAGAATGTCTGTCTACTGACACAGAATGGCTGTCTACTGACACAGAATAGCTGTCTACTGACACAGAATGTCTGTCTATTGACACAGAATGTCTGTCTTCTGACACAGAATGTCTGTCTGTTGACACAGAATGTCTGTCTACTGACACAGAATGGTTGTCTCCTGACACAGAATGTCTGTCTATTGACACAGAATGACTGTCTACTGACACAGAATGGCTGTCTACTGACACAGAATGTCTGTCTATTGACACAGAATGACTGTCTACTGACACAGAATGGCTGTCTACTGACACAGAATGTCTGTCTATTGACACAGAATGACTGTCTACTGACACAGAATGACTGTCTACTGACACAGAATGGCTGTCTATTGACACAGAATGTCTGTCTACTGACACAGAATGGCTGTCTATTGACACACAATGGTTGTCTACAGATACAGAATGGCTGTCTACTTACGCACAATGGTTGTCTACAGATACAGAATGGCTGTCTACTGACACACAATGGTTGTTTACTGACACACGATGGCTGTCCACTGACATACACTGGCTTTCTTCAGAAACAGAATGGCTATCTACTGACACGCAATGGCTGTCAACTGACACACAATGGCTGTTTACTGACATAGAATGGCTGTCAACTGACACACAATGGCTGTTTACTGACATAGAATGGCTGTCAACTGACACACAATGGCTGTTTACTGACATAGAATGGCTGTCAACTGACACACAACGGTTGTTTTACTGACATAGAATGGCTGTCTACTGACACACAATGGTTGTTTACTGACATAGAATGGCTGTCTACTGACACAATGGCTGTCCACTGACACACGATGGTTGTCCACTGACATACACTGGCTTTCGTCTGAAACAGAATGGATGTCCACTGACACGCAATAGCTGTTAACTGACACACAATGGCTGTCTATTGACTTCCAATGGTTGTCCACTAAACACACAATAGCTGTCTACTGACAACAATAGCTGTTTACTGACTCCCAATGGCTGTCTATTGACACACAATGGCTGTCTACTGACACACAATGGCTGTCTATTGACACACAATGGTGTCTACTGACACACAATGGCTGTCTATTGACACACAATGGCTGTCTATTGACACACAATGGCTGTCTACTGACACACAATGGCTGTCTACTGACACACAATGGCTGTCTATTGACACACAATGGCTGCCTACTGACTCCCAAAGGCTGCCTATTGACACAATAGCTGTCTACTGACACACAATGGTTGTCTACTGACACACAATGGCTGTCTACTAACTCCCAATGGCTGTCTACTGACACACAATGGCTGTTTACTGACTCCCAATGGCTGTCTATTGACACACAGTGGCTGTCTACTGACACACAATGGCTGTCTATTGATACACAATAGCTGTCTACATCCACACAATGGCTGTCTTCTGACTCCCAATGGATGTCTATTGATACACAATAGCTGTCTACTGACACACAATGGCTGTCTATTGACACACAGTGGCTGTCTACTGACACACAATGGCTGTCTATTGACACACAATGGCTGTCTACATCCACACAATGGCTGTCCTACTAACTCCCAATGGCTGTCTATTTACACACAATGGCTGTCTACTGACACACAATGGCTGTCCACTGACACACAATGGCTGTCCACTGACACACAATGGCTGCTCACTAATACACTGATTGCTCACTAATACAATGGTTGCTCACTAATATAATGGTTGTTCACTAACTTTTACTCACTTAAATGACTTTTCATCTTGGAACAAATTTTTGCCATGTTATTGTCTCCATGAGAGAATGCTGGCCTGCAATGGTTCTTTCCCGACCGCCCACCTGCTCCACTATTTTTGTTTGTTTGTTTGTGTCACGTGATGGTTGTCCACAGAACGTTTGCTCGGTGACACAGAACTGTTACCTACCGACACATTATCGTTATTCACTGATGCTCGATGGTTGTCTGTCAAGACATGGTGGTTATTCACTGACATGCGAGGGTTGTCAATTAAGACCTGGTGATTATCATTGACAGTCGATGAATTGTCAGTCAAGATATCATGATTATCATTGACACTCGACGGTTATTAGTCGAGATATGTTGGTTATCCATTGACATACGATGGATGTCAATCTGGACATGATGGTTGTCCATCGACATTCGATTGCTGTCAATCAAGACTTGATCGTTATCATTGATATACGATGCTTATCAGTCAAGATAAGATGGACGTCCATTGACATATAGTGTTTTTCAATCAAGACATGACGATTGTCCATTGATGTACGATGACTGTCGATCAAGGCAAGATTGTTATCAGCCGACACTCGATAGCTGTCAGTCAAGGCTTAATTGGTCATCCATTGACATACAATGATTGTCAATTAAAAAATGATGGCTTCCATTGGTACACCATGGTTGTCAATCAAACATGATGACTGTCCATTGGCACACCATGGTTGTCAATCAAGACATGATGACTGCCCATTGGCACACCATGGTTGTCAGTCAAGACATGATGACTCTCCACTGGCAAATCATGGTTGTCAATTAAGACATGATGACTGTCCATTGGCACACCATGGTTGTCAATCAAGACATGATGACTGTCCATTGGCACACCATGGTTGTCAATCAAGACATGATGGCTGTCCATTGGCACACCATGGTTGTCAATCAAGACATGATGACTGTCCATTGGCACACCATGGTTGTCAATCAAGACATGATGGCTGTCCATTGGCACACCATGATCGTCAATTAAGAAATAATGGCTGACCATTGCCACACCATAGCTGTCAGTCAAGACATGACGACTGTCCATTGGCACACCATAGCTGTCAGTCAAGACATGACGACTTTCCATTGGCACACCATGATCGTCAATTAAGAAATAATGGCTGTTCATTGGCACACCATGATCGTCAATCAAGAAACAATGACTGTTCATTGGCACACCATGATCGTCAATTAAGAAATAATGGCTGTTCACTGGCACACCATGATCGTCAATTAAGAAATAATGGCTGTTCACTGGCACACCATGGTCGTCAATTAAGAAATAATGGCTGTTCATTGGCACACCATGATCGTCAATTAAGAAATAATGGCTGTTTATTGGCACACCATAGCTGTCAATCAACACATGATGACTGTCCATTAGCAAACCATGGTTGTCAATTAAGAAATAATGGCTGTCCATTGGCACACCATGGTCGTCAATTAAGAAATAATGGCTGTTCATTGGCACACTATAGCTGTCAATCAACACACAATGACTGTCCATTAGCAAACCATGGTTGTGAATTAAGAAATAATGGCTGTCCATTGGCACACCATGGCTGTCAATCAACACATGATGACTGAACTAACACTATTTCAATCAAGACATGTTGGTCATCCAGAGACACGACAGACAATCAAAGAATGTTTGTCAGCTGAGGTATAATGGTGGTCGGTCAAAACATAATGCCTTCCATCAACACACAATGGTTATCAATAAAGACAATGATTGCCCACTGATCTTCAATACATGTCAGTCAAGACACGATAAGGGGCCACTGACTTAAAATAGTTGCCATCACGATATAATGGTTGTCCACTGTCTTATAATGGTCATCAATCGAGACAACAATTGTCCACTGACTTACAATGCTTGTCGGCCAAGACATAATAATTGTCCACTGAGCTACAATGGTAGTCAGTCAAGACATAATAATTGTCCACTGACTTAAAATGCTTATAAAGTCAAGACATACAAATTGATCACTGACTTAAAATAGTTGCCAGTCAAGACACAATAATTGATCACTGACTGAAAATGCTTATCAGTCAAGACATAATAATAGGTCACTGACTTAAAATGCTTTTCAGTCAAGACATAGGAACTGGTCACTGGCTTAAAATGCTTGTCAGTCAAGACATAATAGTTGTACACTGACTTAAAATGCTTTTCAGTCAAGACATAATAATTGTACACTGACTTAAAATGCTTGTCAGTCAAGACATAGTGGTTGTCCACTGATTTACAATAGTTGTCAGTCAAGACATAATGGTTGTCCACTGATTTACAATAGTTGTCAGTCAAGACATAATGGTTGTCCACTGATTTACAATAGTTGTCAGTCAAGACATAATGGTTGTCCACTGATTTACAATGGTTGTCAGTCAAGACATAATGGTTGTCTACTGATTTACAATGGTTGTCAGTCAAGACATAATGGTTGTCCATTGATTTACAATGGTTGTCAGTCAAGACATAATGGTTGTCCACTGATTTACAATGGTTGTCAGTCAAGACATAATGGTTGTCCACTGATTTACAATAGTTGTCAGTCATGACATAATGGTTGTCCACTGATTTACAATGGTTGTCAGTCAAGACATAATGGTTGTCCACTGATTTACAATGGTTGTCAGTCAAGACATAATGGTTGTCCACTGATTTACAATGGTTGTCAGTCAAGACACAATGGTTGTCCACTGATTTACAATGGTTGTCAGTCAAGACATCTTGGTTGTCCACCTCCGCACAATGGCTGGCTGGCAGTTCCCAGCAGCACGTTTCCTACTTTGAATGTCTGTGTAGTGATGTCCACAACAACATGGGTCTGTGTCTGGCAGTTCATGCCTTCATGCACTGGCTGGCACACATGGTGCCAGAGCGACTGGGCTGAAGGGTGAGAGACTGAGCCATTGCAGTGTGAGGGCACTCAATAGGCTGATCGTTACTGAAACACGGCCATTCGCTGGAAACAATCGTGGCTTAATTGTCCAGATGTGACCAGTCTGTTTCTATCGTTGAATAGCATTCTGACTCGCCCACGTTGCTACCAGTTCTTCTTTTCAATATCCTGTCTGATTCTGAGATTTCGGCTGTGTTTCGGCGCGCGCTACGTTCTTGTGGGCTATGACGTCTGGAAACTAATAGCTCTGCATTATTGCCATGTGACAGAATACTTGATCGACAAACACAGCAGAGAAGAAAGGAACCTTTTGGCAATAATATGGCATTGTATGACCAGGAAAGTAACCACCTCTTTTAATTACCAGCAAGTGAAACAACACACACACACACACACACACACACACACACACACACACACACACACACACACACACACACACACACACATACACACACACACACACTCACACACACATACACACACACAAGCTCTGTATGACCAGGAAAAGTAACGTTTCCGTTCATTAAGACACCTCTTTTGATTACCAGCAAATGAAATAAAACATAGGTTTTGTATTTTGGACTGCGTATGTGGAAAGAAATGAAACGAGTCACAAACTGCTCTTGGAGGTCGCGGGGTCATTAGAGGACGGAGAGTCCGTGTCAGGCAGAATCGTGACCAATGCAGACCAAACATTTTTCCCCGAGAGCTCCACGTTTCACATAACCCCGGTAGCCACACTATGCATACAGGATCCACATCCCCCCCTCCCTTTTTTTGTTTTCCTTACTGACCTAGGGAACAAACCACAATGCAGACTTTATTCTCCTCCTTTGATGAGGATGACCTGTAGTCCAGTGACTTGATGTGAACTTTCTTCCTTTTATACTCTTTTTCCTCACTAGAACCTACACAAACAGAGAGATGTGTCTAATCAGAACAGTCTTCCAGTAACTTGAGAAAAAACAACACCACATTATCATTTTGACAAATCAGTGCATCATTAAGGAAAAGTTTATAAGCTTTATATTCTTCATCTAGGTCCACCCTCACGGGGCAACTTTGTCCTAGCGGTAAACTTGCCACATGGCAAAGGGACAAACTTGCCCCAACACATACATAATAAGTTTGAGAGGCGACAGCACAGACACTGGATGCAGCAAACGCGTCGCTTTCCATCAATGCCTTGTCTATACGGGATTTGTTTGCAGCTGTGGCTATCTGACTGGTACTAGCTCAGAAATCGGATTTAACAAATTTGCTTTTAATGATCAAAATCAGTTCTTTTTCTTTCTCAACATTCTCCTTTCCTGTCGGCAACATGACGGCGCCAAAGTCCCGATGCTAGAGGGCAGGCGATCAATGAATGTCGTCATGTACCCAACATGAACGACACTCTAAAGACTCCAAAAGACAAACCAGTGGACGACTTACCCCGGGGCTGACTAGACCCGGTTTCCCCATCAATTTCAATTCGGGGGGCGGCGGGTGGGTGGGGTGGGGGTGGGGTGGATGGGGGGAAGCTCAGTTGAATACCCATAATAGTACAATTCTAGCTCGAGAAAATAAGGTTGGCTTGAATATTCCTTTTAATATTTAATAAAAACCTCAATTACAGATTGCATTGAAACCTCTCTCTCTCTCTCTCTCTCTCTCTCTCTGGCTGTGCGTGTATAATTATATGGAGAGAGAGAGAGAGAGAGAGAGAGAGAGAGAGAGAGGTCAAATGCACAGTGTTTGAGCACTCCGGATAAAACAGTCAAATGTTGCATGGACTGTTTGATGTGGGCATTTTAACCAGACGATTCAACAGTATTGACTGCTTAGTGTGAATACTTCAATCAACGCGAACAGAATATGACCTTCGGAAGAATTTTGTTTTTGCCTGAAGTGTTCTCCAGGTCTTTATCATTCTCTCGAGCGCACAGTAGCTTCCTCTGTTCATGAGTAAATATAACTGCGTATGTATGTGCACGTGCATGTCTACATGTCTGTCTGTCTCTCTGTCACACTTCATTCTAGTGCGTAATTTGTTTATTACGTCATATTGAAATCTTGACGTCTCTTCCTTCACTACCTTACCTACTGGCACTCAGGGAGGAGGTCAGTTGCGGATGAAGGCAAATAATGCCAAAATTTCAACTACATAATTCTCTGTCTGTCTGTCTGTCTGTCTCTCTCTCTCTGTGCGCGCGCGCGCGCGCGCGCGTGTGTGTGTGTGTGTGTGTGTGTGTGTGTATGTGTGCACGCGCGCGCGTGCATGTGTGTGTGTGTGTGTGTGTGTGTGTGTGTGTGTGTGTGTGTGTGTGTATGCGCGCGAGCGTGTGCGTGTATGTAAACTCGAGCGCTCGCCCGTGCGTGTCTATGAATACGCATGCACGCACGATCGCGTGCAGCCTGTCATATTTCCCCATCCCCGACTTCCACCCCCCCATCCTCCTCGCCCACTGCCCCCCCCCCCCCCACCCCCCCACTCCGTTCCCCAGCAAACGGACTAAAAGGCCAGCTGAAGCCGACGGTGTCGCTTGACTTGCCAGCCCCCTGCTTGACTGGGTGACGTGGGCTGAACATCGATCCTTCGCCCTGCAGTCTGCTGCCAGTCATTTGCTGTCATACTGGCAAGAGGCTGACAGCCAGAACTGGACAGAAAAGGGGGTGGGTGGGTGGGGATGTGTTTGAGGAGAATGGTCATAGGGAAAGGGTGGAGATATGGGTAGGGGGGGGGGGGAGGTCGGGTGGGCGCGGGGGCAGCTCTTTTATTTTTTCTCTCTCCCGACGGGGTAAGATTCTCCAGTGAGAATGTCAGTGGCGTAAGACAAGACACTGGACAGCATAGCCTCCCTCACACGTGGGTTAAGAAAGGCGGTGCGGTGTGGGGGTGGGATGGGGTGATGTGGACACACAGGGTGGGACTTTCAGA
>CM031596.1:73145125-73160125 GCA_018398815.1 Conus ventricosus | reverse complement strand
GCTCGTTCATTTACATAATGCGGCAAAAAGCTCGTTCATTTACATAATGCGGCAAAAAGCTCGTTCATTTACATAATGCGACAAAAAGCTCGTTCATTTACATAATGCGACGGGTGCGGAGTTATTCAAATGATAAACTTTTTTTTAGACATAGTCAATTCACATTTCACATGATTCAGCGGAGCGCAGTCTTTCACATAACACAACACAAGGCATAGTCTTTCACGCAATGCAACACAACCAATGTCATGCACATAACGCATGGTACAGTCAAGTACCTTATGCAACACAAATCACTGTCATTGATACAACATGATTCAAGCACAGTCATTTCCATAACACAGCACTAGGCACAATCATGCACATTATAAAACACAAGACATAGCATTCACATAATGCAACATCAAGCACAGCTATTTCTCCAGTGCAACAACAAAAAAAAACACAATCATTTACATGGACACCACAAGACCCATTCAAATGCAACACAAGGCACAGTGAGTTACCCAGCACAACACATGACAGTGACTCACACATTAAAACACAAGACACACTCATTCATTCACATAATACAACATGTGACAGTCCTTCACATAATACAGCACAAAGCACAGTGATTCACATAATAAAACACAAAACACAGTCCATTTACATCATACAGCATAAGGCAGGTTCATTTACATAATGCAACATAAGGCACAGTTATTTGCATACTACAACATGACATAACAGTCATATACAACACAAGATACAGTCATCTACCTACTGCGACACACGGCAGAATCAGTCACATAACATACCAGAAACCAAAGTCATTTACATATTATAACACAAGGCACGGTCATTTATATGATACAACACAAACAGTCACTCACATAATAGAATACAATGCACAGTTACTCACATAACACAAGACAGACAACCATGCAACATAGACAGTTATTTACATAATACAGTAAACGACAGTCGTTTATATACTAAAACACAAGGCACAGTCATTCCAATGATAAAACACAAGGCATGGTCATTCCCATGATAAAACACAAGGCACGGTCATTTCCATGATAAAACACAAGGCACGGTCATTTCCATGATAAAACACATGGCACGGTCATTCCCATGATAAAACACAAGGCACAGTCATTCCCATGATAAAACACAAGGCATGGTCATTCCCATGATAAAACACAAAGCATAGTCATTCCCATGATAAAACACAAGGCACAGTCATTCCCATGATAAAACACAAGGCATGGTCATTCCCATGATAAAACACAAGGCACAGTCATTTCCATGATAAAACACAAGGCACAGTCATTCCCATGATTAAACACAAGGCAAAGTCATTCCCATGATAAAACACAAGGCACAGTCATTCTCATGATAAAACACAAGGCACAGTCATTCCCATGATAAACCACAAGGCACAGTCATTCCCATGATAAACCACAAGGCACAGTCATTCCCATGATAAAACACAAGGCACAGTCATTCCCATGATAAAACACAAGGCATGGTCATTTACACAACACAACACAAGACGGTCATTCTCATAATGCAATACAAAACAGTCATTCACCTAATTCAACTCAAGATAAAGTCATTTATATACATGAAAGCAGATCATTTACAAATACAGCTGAAGACATGGCGTTTACATAATAGAACTAAAATTTGTTATTTTTTTCGTGTAGGCAAGCTTTTTTAAAATGTTTATTTTATTTTATAGTTTCATTAGATGATATAGGCAAATTAATGTTTGATAACATGGTAGAGTTCATTTGTGTATTTTTTTTTAGTTCAACATCCACTTTTCCCTTTTGGTCTTTGTCTACATTTACTTCTTTCCCGACGATTTTTTCAAGATGTGATATCCATTTTGAAGCATTTAATTGATGAACACAGCTGGTATTTTCACTAATGTTTTGTATTAAAAAAAAATGTTTTCCATGCCGTCTTTGGATCTTTGTAAAGAGATTCATTAATCTCATTGACAAGAAAACTGGCGTATGTTTTTTTGTTGTTGTTGTTGTTGCTTTATTGATTTATGATATATTCTGCGTTTGGTATAATACTGTTGACATGGACATTTATTGTAGGGTTGTCTATTTAATGCATTCAATATGGCTTTGAGATCTTTCCTGTGTTCATAGAATTCTCTATCAAACCATTGCTTGTTTTTTTTTTCCTTTTAAAATGGCAAATCTAAGCTCTCGTCTGAAGACTAATACTGGCCGCTGACGTCAGCATGTGTGTGAGTGTGTGTGTGTGTGTGTGTGTGTGTGTGTGTGTGTGTGTGTGTGTGTGTGTGTGTGTGTGTGTGTGTGTGTGTGTGTATGGGGGGGGGGGGGAGGGGGGAAGGGGGGGGGGGGCGAAAGGGGGGGAGGGGGGGGGGGGGGGTGCGCGCGCGCGCGCGTTTTTGTCTAATATAACTTTATTGTGTCTGTCAGAGTAAGCCTTCATTAGTCTACTGTGGCTTGGTTTACAGTGGATTTTGTTCCATTTTGGGTTTTCCTTGTTCTGTGAGAAATAGGCGTTTCTGTTTTTGTCCATCACAATTTGCGTCGAGTTCTGATTCCGTGCTTCTCGTTTGTTCTGCTGTATTTAAGCCATTTCTTGTTTGGTGGATAGTGATCTGCTTGGTCGTTGTCTGGTTTTGGCGTTTCTTGTCTGGTCCCTGTCTGGTCTCGGTTTCATTTAAGCCATTTCCTGTTTGGTGGATAGTGATCTGCTTGGTCGTTGCTGGTTTTGGCGTTTCTTGTCTGGTCCCTGTCTGGTCTCGGTTTCATTTAAGCCATTTCCTGTTTGGTGGATAGTGATCTGCTTGGTCGTTGTCTGGTTTTGGCGTTTCTTGTCTGGTCCCTGTCTGGTCTCGGTTTCATTTTGTCATTTTGGTATTTTCTGTTTGATCCGTTGTGATTTGATTTATTGTGTTGTTTTGGAGCCCATTGTGACTTGTGTTATTGGCCCATCGGGTTTGTTTTCGTTTGTTGTTTGGTGTAACCTCTTTGGCTTATTTTGCTTTACAGTGTTGTTTTGGGGTCTCTTCTTTGACCCATTGTGATTAGCACTACTAAGTCTTGGTTGTTCTGCTAGTTCTTGTTTGGTTCATTGTGATTCGCTTTATTGCGTCCACACGTGGTGTTTCTTATTCGGTACAATGTGATTTGTTGATCTCTTCTTGATCTATTGTGATTCTCATTCGGTACATAGTGATTTGCTTACCTCTTCTTGATCTATTGTAATGTGCTCATCTCTTCTTGCTCTATAGTTATTCTCATTTGGTACATAGTGATTTGCTTAATTATATCTTCTTCTACTTTTTCCTTTTTTTTTTTGTGCTGTCCCAGCCTCTGCGCCACCTCAGAGGCAGTGCACCCACGCCGCTCATTCCGACACCCCGTCCACAGCCACAGCCCGGTCGGCCCCGCCGCAGCCCCGGCACCAGCAATCCACAGGGAGCAGTCAATGTCAAGTCGTCCAGAGGCAACCCACCGGAGAGAGACACTGCACTGCTGCCGAGTCACTTCGGTGGTGTTCAGTGGCGCCTGTTCTGATCCAACATACGCAGGACACCACCTACTAAGCTCCCTACTGACGACAATAATTGCTTAGTCGCGGAGCCGGCGTGAGTGAGCTCTCCCTCCGAAGGGCGCCACCACGTCCGTCCAACGACAGCCCCCGTGGACTCGCCGATACCGGTGACCCCGACGGAACCAAACCAAGGCCACAGACGTGGAGAGAACATCGAATTTGAGCTCACCATGTGAGCAGGGCATGAAGGGCCACAGAATTTGAGAATTTTTTTTATGCTGATCAATGAGAATGAGGATGATTAAGATGATGCTACGGATTTCCATTTTGGTCTGAGACTACATGACAGATCTGTACTCTACGCTTCCTTTAATAATATATCCCGGCGTCAACCAGGCCCGAGAAATACAGCTACCTGCAGTGTTGGTCAGGAAATTTGAGCAACACGCTCAGAAACGCATCCATTAAGTGGATGAAACTCGATTGTGTGGTCCCAGTCTTCCCAACTGAGTCCGCAGCAAACTCAACTCTGGGTAGGAGCCGGTCGGGGCAGAAACCCCCCCCCCCCCCCACATGACTCTGATGGGATTCGAACCCACGACCTCCCAGCCGGGAGTCCGCGAGCTAACCACTTCGCCACGGCAGCTGGTTGCTTATATCTTCTTGATCTATTGTGATTTGCTCATCTCTTCTTGATCTAAAGTTATTCTCATTTGGTACATAGTGATTTGCTTATCTCTTCTTGATCTTTGATGATTTGCTTGATGGCGTTGTTTGGATGTACCTTGTTTGGTCCATTCTGATCAGCTTGACTGTGTTCTTTTTGTGCTTGTTGCTTGGTCGGTTGTGATCCGAGTCACTGTGTTGTTTTGGTGTTATGTTGTTTGGTTCTTTGTGATCTACGTCATTGCGTTATTTTGATGTTATGTTGTTTGGTTGTTTGTGATCTACGTCATTGTGTTGTTTTGGTGTTATGTTGTTTGGTTTTTGTGATCTACGTCATTGTGTTGTTTTGGTGTTATGTTGTTTGGTTCTTTGTGATCTGGGTCATTGTGTTGTTTTGGTGTTATGTTGTTTGGTTCTTTGTATCTACGTCATTGTGTTGTTTTGGTGCTATGTTGTTTGTTCCTTTGTGATCTACGTCATTGCGTTATTTTGATGTTATGTTTTTGGTTCTTGTGATCTACGTCATTGTGTTGTTTGGTGTTATGTTGTTTGGTTGTTTGTGATCTACGTCATTGTGTTGGTTTCGGTGTTTTGTTGTTTGGTCTTTGTGATCTGGGTCATTGTGTTGTTTTGGTGTTATTTGTTTGGTGTTTGTGATCTACGTCATTGTGTTGTTTGGTGTTTTGTTTGGTTGTTTTGTGATCTACGTCATTGTGTTGTTTTGGTGTTATGTTGTTTGGTTCTTGTGATCTACGTCATTTGTTGTTTTGTGTTATTGTTTGGTTGTTTGTGATCTACGTCATTGTTTGTTTGGTGTTATGTTGTTTGGTTGTTTGTGATCTACGTCATTGTGTTGTTTTGGTGTTATGTTGTTGTTCTTTGATCTACGTCATTGTGTTGTTTGGGGTTATGTTTGGTTCTTTGTGATCGGGTCATTGTGTGTTTTACTTTTATGTTGTTTGGTCCATTTTGATCTGCGTGATTGTGTTTTTTGGTGTCATGTTGTTTCATCCGTTGCGATCTACGTCATTGTGTGTTTTGGCGTAGGTTGTTTCATCCGTTGCGATCTACGTCATGTGTTGTTTTGGCGTCATGTTGTTTCATCCGTGCGATCTACGTCATTGTGTTGTTTTGGCGTTAGGTTTTATCCGTTGCGATCTACGTCATTGTGTTGTTTTGGCGTTAGGTTGTTTCGTTGTGATTTGGTCATTGTGTTCTTTTGTGTATCTTGTTTGGGCCATTGATCGGATACACGTTTTGTTTTGGTGTTATGTTGTCTATATGATTTAATACATGTGTTTTGTTGCATCTTTTTGGACAACTGTGATTCACTTTATTTTGCCGTTTTAATGTATCTTGTTTTGTCCAAATGCTTTGGTTGACGTATCTTGTTTTGTCTGTGTTGATTTGCTTTGTTGCTGTGTTGCTTTGATGTACTTTGTTGACCCAGTGGGATTTGCTTTACGGTGTTGCTTGATCTATCTTGCTTGTCCACTGTGATTTGCGTTATAATGTTGCTTTGTTGTATCTTGTTTTGGTCCACTGTGATTTGCTTTATGGGGCTGCTTTGATGTGTCTTATTTGTTCCACTGTGATTTGCTTTATGGTGTTGCTTTGATTATCTTGTTTGGTTCACTGTGATTTGCTTTATAATGTTGCTTTGATGTATCTTGTTTGGTCCACTGTGATTTGCTTTATGGTGCTGCTTTGATGTGTCTTATTTGTTCCACTGTGATTTGCTTTATGGTGTTGCTTTGATTATCTTGTTTGGTTCACTGTAATTTGCTTTATAATGTTGCTTTGCTGTATCTTGTTTGGTCCACTGTGATTTGCTTTATGGTGCTGCTTTGATGTGTCTTATTTGTTCCACTGCGATTTGCTTTATAATATTGCTTTGATGTGTCTTCTTTGGCCCACTGTGATTTGCTTTATAATGTTGCTTGGATGTATCTTGCTTGGTCCACTGTGATTTGCTTTATGGTGCTGCTTTGAGTATCTTGTTTTGTCCATGTGATTTGCTTGATTGTGCTGTTTAAGTCTATGCTGTTTTATCCATTGAAATTTGTCTGCGTTGTTTCGGTGTATCTTGCTTGGACCATTCATATTCACTTTACGGTGTTTTCTTTTGTTGTGCAGTTCTCAAGGCCTGCTGTTTTTATTACGGGCTCTGTTCTGCAGGTTTAGTTCGGTCCTTTGTAATTTCTTTCTTTTTTTAATTTTTTTTTTTACTGTTCTGTTTTGATATTACGCGCTCTGTTTTGCTGTTTTTGTTAGATTGCCTTGAAATTTCTCTTGCTGTTCTGTTTTGATTTTAATCCATTACGCTTTGGTTTATTGTGCTCTGTTTCGGCCTTTGTTATTTATCGTCTGTGGTTTGTTTTACTATGTTATACTTTGATATTTCTTTTTCGCTCCATTGTGCTTTGGTTTATTGCGTTCCGTTTTGGTTTTCTTGGTCTTGCTTGACCGTGTAAGGAGGTTTGTTTTCTTTTGTGCGGTGTTGATATCTCTTGTTTGGTCATGTGTGGTTTGTTTTGCTTCTGTGCGTTTTCGGTATTTTTTTGGTCATGTGTGCTTTGTTTGTTATGTTGTCTCTGTTCGGTGTGTTGTTTGCTGTGTGGTGTGATGTGTGTGTGTTGTGTGTGTGTGTGTGTGTGTGTGTGTGTGTGTGTGTGTGTGTGTGTGTGTGTGGTGTGTGTGTGGTGTGTGTGTGTGTGTGTGTGTGTGTGTGTGTGTGTGTGTGTGTGTGTGTGTGTGTGTGTGTGTGTGTGGTGTGTGTGTAGTGTGTGTGTGTGTGTGTATGTGTTTGTGTTTGTGTGTGTGTGTGTGTGTGTGGGGTGTGATGTGTGTGTGTGTGTGTGTGTGTTGTGTGTGTGTGTGTGTTAGTGTGTGTGTGTGTGTGTGTGGGGTGTGTTGTGTGTGTGTGTGTGTAGTGTGTGTGTGTGTGGTGTGTGTGTGTGTGTGTGTTGTGTGTGTGTGTTTGTGTGTGTTGTGTGTGTGTTGTGTGTGTATTGTTGTGTGGTGTGTGTTGGTATGTTTGATGTGTTATGTGTGTCGTTTTGTTTTTGTGTGTGTGTGTGTGTGTGTGTGTGTGTTGTGGTGTGTTACGTGTTGTGTACTCTGTTTCGGTATTTTTTTTCTTTGACTTATTGTGATTTGGTTTATTGTGTTCTCTTTTGTATTTCTTGTTCGCGCCATTGTGCTTTGGTTTACTGTCCTTTGATTCGCTTTCATTTGCTCCGTTGTGAATTACTTTATTCTTTTCAGCTTTTGTATGTTTTTGGATTCACTGTAGCTTACATTATTATGTTCTGCTTTAGCATTTTGATTTTTTTCTTTGGAACGTTGGGGCTTGCTTTATTCTCTTCCGATTTTTTTTTTTTTTTGTTTGTCCATTGTGATTCGCATTATCAAGTTCTGTTTTGGTATTGCTCGTTTGATCCTTTGGGATTTGAATTGTTGCGCTCTGTTTCGGCATTTAGTTTTGTTGATTGTGATTCGTTATTGTTATGTTTTGTTTTGCTATTTCTGGTTTGGTTCATTGTGTGGCTTTTGTAATTTGCTTTGCTTTGTGCTGATCTGAATTTTTGGTACATTATTATTTCCTTGATTGTGTTCTGGCTTGATGTTTCTTGTTTTGTCTATTGTGCTTTACCGTCTGTGTTCTGTTTGTTTGGTATTGTGTGCTGTTTGGATGTTTCCTCTATATCTTATTGTGGATTACTGTATAGAGTAGTTTGGAATTTTTTGTTTGATCTCTTGTTTTTGCTGTGTTGTGTTCTGTGTGTTCTTTTGATGCAATCTTTTTTATTTTATTTTTATTCGGGTTCTAATCTTATTTTATGTTCCAATTTCTGAATATTATGAATGGCTCCGACATCGAATTTCTCTGAGGGAAAAATCGGTCAGCAATGATTCAGTGGCCACACGGCTTGCCAGCTCCTATGCACCCTCCTTCTACCCTCTCGTCCGACAACACACAGTCGATTAAGGGGGGAGAGGGAGAGGAGGAGAAGAGAGGAGAGAAGAGAGAGAGAGAGAGAGAGAGAGAGAGAGAAAGAGAGAGAAAGAGAGAAGTGAGACAGATGGACCGAGTGAGAAGAGAGAGGAGAGAGAGAGGGAGAGAAGAGAGAAGAGGGGAAAAGTTGGTTGGGTGGGGATGAGGTGATGACGAATATGAGAGAGAAGATAGAGAGAGTGTGGCGAGTACAGAGAGAGTGAGCTGAGAGAGCGGAGAGAAAGAGAGAGGTAGAGAGTGTAGGATGACAGAAGTGGAAAGTAGAGAGTGTGGAATTTGTTGTTTGATTTTGTTTGCGGTGTGTTTGTGTGATTGATGCAAGTGTGATTTAATTTATTCGGGTGTAAAGTAGAGGAGCAATTATGAATATTAGAATGGCGAGATGATTCTGAGGGGGAAAAATCGAGCAGCAATGATTAAGTGGAAAGGATGCAGCCTATGCACCGCACACCGTCTGACAGAGACATAGAGGATAAGGGAGAGAGAGAGAGGAGAGAGAGAGAAGAGAGAGGAGAGAGAGAGAGAGAGAGAGAGAGAGAAGAGAGAGAGAGAGAGAGAGAGAGAGGAGAGTGAGACAGAGTGAGACAGAGAGAGTGAGAGAGAGAGGGAGAGAGAGAGAGAGAGAGAGAGAGAGGGAGAGAGAGAGAGGAGGGAGAGAGACGGAGAGAGGAGAGAGAGGGAGAGAGATAGAGAGAGGGAGGGAGAGATACAGAGAGAGAGCGAGAGAGAGACGGAGAGAAAGAGAGAGAGGGAGAGAGAGTGGGAGAGAGAGACAGAGTGAGAAAGAGAGAGGGACAGAAGAGAGAGAGTGAGAGAGAGAGGGAGAGAGAGAGTGAGAGAGAGAGAGAGAGAGGGGGGGGGAGGGAGAGAGAGAGGGAGGGAGAGAGAGAGAGACAGTGGTGAGAGTGAGGAGAGAGAAGGGGAGGAGAGAGAGAGAGAGAGGTGAGAGAGAGAGAGTGAGAGAGAGTGAGAGAGAGAGAAAGAGAGGGACCGAGAGAGAGAGAGTAGAGAGGGACAGAGAGAGAGGAGAGGAGAGAGAGAGAGAGAGAGAGAGAAGAGAGAGAGAGAGAGAGAGAGAGAGAGAGAGAGAGAGAGAGAAAAGAGAGAGAGAGAGAACGGTGCGGGGATGGGGATGTGGAAGGAAGACGAAAGCAAGATGCGCGTGTTCCAAGTTGATTTAATCCTTCTTCCATTAAAAATTGTTGACAGAAAGATCGCGAATTCAACGGGGGGGGGAAAAAGGAGCTGGCTGCAGTTTGTCTACATTCAGTACAATGCTGTCCGCAGAACTTGGGGACTGCGATGTGCTTGTCATTAGGGTTCCACGCGATGGGACAGAAGTACAAATCTAAAAGCCGACTGGAAATGAGATTCGTTCTTCATTCTTTCTTTCCTTCTTACTTTTCTTTCTTTTTTTCTTTTCTTTTTTCTCTTCCTTTCTTTCCTCTCTCTCTCTCTCTCTCTCTCTCTCTCTCTCTCTCTCTCTCTCTCTCTCTCTCTCTCTCTCTCTCTGTCTTGTGGTGTGCGTGTGCGTGTGCGTGTGTGTTTATGAGTGAATGTGTGCGTGCGTGCGTGCGTGCGTGTTTGCAAACGTGCATGGAAGCGTGAAAATGTACCTCACTCCATCCATCACTGTCATCACTCCACCCGTCACCAGCAATCATCAGTCACTGACGTCACTGCACACGTCACTGACCTCACTCCACCCGTCTCTGACCTCACTCCATCCACCACTGACCTGATTCCACCCGTCACTGACCTCACTCCACCCGTCTCTGACGTCACTCCATCCACCACTGACCTCACTCCACCCATCACTGACCTCACTCCACCTCACCATGACCTCACTCCACCCCACTGACCTCACTCCACCCACCACTGACCTCACTCCACCCGTCACTGACCTCACTCCACCCGTCACTGACCTCACGCCATCCGTCACTGACCTCACTCCACCCGTCACTGACGTCACTCCACCCGTCACTGACCTCACTCCACCCGTCACTGACGCTCACTCCACCGTCACTGACCTCACTCCATCCGTCACTGACTAACTCCACCATCACTGACTTGACTCCACCCGTCACTGACCTCACTCCACCCTCACTGACGTCACTCCACCCGTCACTGACCTCACTCCACCCGTCACTGAGCTACTCCACCCGTCACTGACCTCACTCCACCCATCACTGACCTGACTCCACCCGTCACTGACCTCACTCCACCCATCACTGACTGACTCCACCCGTCACTGACCTCACTCCACCCATCACTGACCTCACTCCTCCCGTCAACTGACCTCACTCCACCCGTCACTGACCTCACTCCACCCTCACTGACCTCACTCCTCCCGTCAATGACCTACTCCATCCGTCACTGACCTCACTCCACCCGTCACTGACCTCACTCCACCACTGTCACTGACCTCACTCCACCCGTCACTGACCTCACTCCACCCTCACTGACCTCACTCCACCCGTCACGACCTGACTCCATCCGTCACTGACGTCACTCCACCCGTCACTGACCTCACTCACACTCACCATCCGTCACTGACGTCACTCCACCCATCACTGACCTCAATCCATCCGTCACTGACGTCACTCCATCCGTGACTGACCCTCACGCCATCCATCACTGACCTCACACCACCCGTCACTGACCTCACTCCATCCGTCACTGTCCTCATTTCATCCGTCACTGACCTCACTCCATCCGTGACTGACCCTCACGCCATCCATCACTGACCTCACTCCATCCGTCACTGACCTCAATCCACCCGTCACTGACTTGACTCCACCCGTCACTGACCTCACTCCATCCGTAACTGACCTCACTCCACCGTCACTGACCTCACTCCACCCGTCACTGACGTCACTCCACCTCACTGACTTGACTCCACCGTCACTGACCTCACTCCACCCGTCACTGACCTCACTCCACCCTCACTGACCTCACTCCACCCGTCACTGACCTCACTCCACCCGTCACTGACCTCACTCCACCGTCACTGACCTGATTCCACCGTCACTGACCTGACTCCACCCGTCACTGACCTCTCTCCACCCGTCACTGACCTCACTCCACCGTCACTGACCTCACTCCCCGTCACTGACTCACTCCACCCGTCGCTGACGTCACTCCACCCGTCACTGACCTCACTCCATCCGTCACTGACCTCACTCCACCCGTCACTGACCTCACTTCACCGTCACTGACGTCATTCCACGTTTCCTTCTATCCAGTTTCCTCCAGAGGCGGACAGTGATACATTTGAAGAGCCACAAGAATAGTCCCTTCACACATTATCACGTTGGAAAAAAGAACAAATGTGCCTCACACAAACCACTGTGAAAGACATCGATGAGAATCTCACTCCCAACAGCCAATTCCCCCTCACCCACCCCCCTCCTCACCGCTTTTCTCCCTTTTCCACGCCGCCTCCTAAAATGCAGAATGTCAATATGACCGCGAGCACGCTGTCAATTACATGCGCTCGAGGACACATAAACACACACATGCACGCGCAACCATACATAAATAAAGAGAGAGAGAGAGAGAGAGGAGAGAGGAGAGAGGAGAGCCAGCAGGCCAGCCAACCAGCCAGACAGACAGCAGACGGACGCGTGTACAGGTCCATGTCGTTAGCATTTGACATTTCCAAAGGAGCGGAGTCGGGGGTGGGCGTGGTGTGGGAAATGATAACGCCGCAGGTGGCTCCCTATGACGCCATGCCATTCAATTCCTTTCATGTTCTTTATGGCCCAGCCGACTGTGAAGGCCATGTGGGTACCGAGTGCCTGTTCATAAGCAGAAGGCCATGTTAGTGCTGAAAACACAAACATGCTGATGTCTGTGATCAACGTGGCCCTCACATCAAATGATAGGAAGTGGACAGAAACACTAGGGACAGCTTGACAGTGTTTCGGCCCTGAGTTCCTTATACTCTAAGGGGACCGGGCCGCGTCCGGGTCATGACTGCCCAGATGCCCTTCTACTGCCAGTCATTTTTTTTTCTGGCGTTGCCGGGATTCGAACCCGCCACTTTTGGATAGGTAGCCGTCTCATTATGTGCCTTTTTGGACGGAAGTCTTACCCCACTGCTAACGGACACCTGTCCTGAATTGGGAAAATTCAAGCCTCATGAAGTTCACTTTTGTTCCTCCTCGACCAGATCCAGTTGGAACTCTTTTCGGCTGCCTCTGCCATTACCTTCAGAGTTCTTACCTGAGATCCCGAGCTGCTTCATGAGATCATTGGCTAATGAGCCTGCAGATTCCTCGCTCCAGCCTCTATGGGAGGACAAAGCCTTCACGAATTCTGTTAGCGTCGTCACTACGAAGCTTTGTGAGCGGTGTCCTGCAGTCTGTCGCATCAGCAGCAAGGCAGAGTCTTCTGGGAGCCTGCTTCCCAGGTGACCTGAGACTGATAGTTCCCGGTGGACTGCTGGGAGCTGGGATAGAGCGAATCAGGGTGACTCTGTAGGAGGACAGGGGAAGACAGAAAGAAGGAGCGGTATGAGTGTTTCAAACTGTGACACTGTGGAAGATACGGCAGAAAAATGGAGGAAATCTTTGCGGCGTCAGCCTCTCCTTCTTCTTTTATCTAATTAATTATTAACACAGTCACACACGGATGATATTTCCCAAAGTGCCAGTTTATACAGCAATAAATTTCATGTGGTCGATTTTATAGCGTGTTTGAACCCACGAAGGTATGTTGCAATCTTCCTGTCCATGTAGTCGACTCTTCTAAAGTGTGTCTTCCGTCTGTTCCTTTTAGTAAGGAAAACGTGCGAACATAGTAATGAAAACGTTAGTTAAAAAAAAAATCCGTATAAGAAAGGAAACCCATACCAGGACAGAAAGAAAACACGCACTTTTGTATCTAGAAAGTCAAAACAGGCGGCCTGTATGTACAATGTGTGATGTTAAAAAAACAAAACAAACCCCCCAAAAAACAAAAACAAAAGCAAAAAAAAGAAAAAAAAAGAAAAAAAGAAAGAAAGCGTGGAAAGAGATATTTCAGGTATTCCATCCTTCTCTTCATCGCCCAACCCTTCCACCTCCCCCCCCACTCTCTCTCTTCTCTTCTCTCTTCTCTCTCTCTTCTCTCTCTCTCTCTCTCTCTCCTCTCCTTTCTCTCTCTCTCTCTCTCTCTCTCTCTCTCTCTCTCTCTCTCTCTCTCTCTCTCTCTCTCTCTCTCTCTTTCACAAACACTAGGCAGTTCTGGTGAAAATCATGAAGTATCTCCGATGCAAAACGTAAGCAGTCAGTTCCAGAGAAGTAAAGAAACCCCAGGAATCAGAGTCTCCCAGATGGTGGTGCTGAATGAAACGGCGTGGTAATAATAAGTGAGACAAGTCGTCTCCCCCTGCATCACATCCGGCCCTCCAGACCACCAGGCATCCTGCAGGGTCCTCGGCAGTGCTCATCCTCCCGGACATGTCCTGTGGTGTGCTGGCATTGGTCAAGTCCACGGCAAGACTGGAGGACCCTCACCAGAGGCATCCCAGTCACATCAGGCCCCTCTCATTCTCCCAGGGCCTGTTTTTACCAGCCTTCTCTTCAACGACTGACTAAAGAAGTGAGTCACGTCATTATTGTCGGGGGCAGGTAGAGCAAAGGGGTAAAGAGAAGGGGGGGGGAGAGAGGGTGAATGAGAGAGAGAGAAGAGAGAGAGAGAGAGAGAGAGAGAGAGGAGAGAGAGTGAGGAGAGAGAGAGAGAGAGGAGAGAGAGAGAAAGAAAGAGAGACACTTTGCCATTTTACTGTCATTAGCTTAAAAGCTCTGGTGACAGGGGCAGAGACAAATTACAAGAATTCGAATTTAGTTACAAAAGCATAGAAAATAGCACGCACACACACACGCACGCACACACACACACACACACACACACACACACACACACACACACACACACACACACACACACACACGCACGCACGCACGCACGCACGCACGCACGCACGCACGCACACATTTTTACCTATTAACACGACCATCCAAATGTAACATCAATCAGTATTTTGTCCTCATCTTTTAAGCTTATGCCCCATAAGGTTCTTAACCTGGTAAGCACAAAATACACATCACGCCATTTCATACTTTCACTCATTAAGCATTTTCTTTTTCCGCATCGATCCTGCCTCTGATATATACTTTGCAAGAGACACAATGATATCATCACGTTCAGACAATAACGATTATGTCCTTCCTCTCGGCTTCTTTGGTCTCAACAAAATATTCTTTATTTTCTCATTGTCGTAGCCCCTGCAACTGAAAACGAAATGCTTCTCATTCGCCGGAATGAGAGAGAGAGAGAGAGGAGAGAGAGAGAGAGAGAGAGAGAAGAGAGAGAGAGAGAGGAGAGAGAGAGAAGAGAGAGGAGAGAGAGAGAGAGAGTGAGAGAATGAGAGCGAGCGAGCGAGAGAGGAGAGAGAGAGAGAGAACAAGAGAGAGAGAGAGAGAGAGAGAGAGAGATAGAGAGAGAGAGGGGGTGGGGGTGGGGAGAGAGAGTATCCGATGAATCTCTGAAACTTTGTTTATGGCCTACGATGTGAAAACCTGGCGATTCTTTAAAAAGAAAAAGGCGGGGGGGGGGGGGGGGGGGGGGGGGGGGGAGGGGCGGAGGGTATAGCTAGCAGAACACAAAGGGAGGGGAATAACATGTGCGCGTGTATATGCACATAGCTCAAAATGTGTTCGCTTTTTTTTTTTTTTTTTTTTTTTTTTAGAGAGAGAGAGAGATAGAGAGAGGAGAGAGAGAGAGGAGAGAGGAGA
>CM031596.1:73135125-73140125 GCA_018398815.1 Conus ventricosus | reverse complement strand
AACTGACCACAGTCCGCACTGTGCAGGGGGCAGCAAACCTGGGTCATCTGGACAGCAAGGCATGGAGGGCCACAAGAACGGGAAGCAGCTTTCCTCTTGTGAAAAAGACCACCGGAAAAAAGTAGCATCGTCCCATGTGTGGACAAGGAATGAGAATTTGCGGATTGGTTTAATTAAGTCTTGCTATTTCCAAGTCGATGCGAAAGACCTGGGGCTGAAAAACTGGTGACAACAGATCTGTCTAGACGTTACAATGCCTGAGTTATATTCCACAAATACCCAGAGCTGTGCGCCAGCTGTGTAGGCGTTATAATGCATAGACTTTGATTAAAATAGGCCCTAGGGATGTGAGCCAACTGAAAACAAAACTGAACAATATTTTCCCCAGACTACAACACACACAGGCTAAAGGCTGTGAGCCAGTTGAAAACAGAACTGTTTACACACTACAATACCCACACTAAATAAAAACAAGTATAGCCCTGAAACTAATAGGCCAGTCTAAAAGAAAGTGGGTGACAATCTAAGCTTCAGTCTGATCAAATGGAAACCATTGATCTCAAGTTAAAAAGACAAAGTCACATGTGGCGTCGAAACGTGGTGTTCATGGAGTCTTCTGTCAAATGTTTGGGCCCAGAGTCGACAACATCCCAACACCCTTCAAAAGATCTTTAATCCCTCCTGGTTCATCACCCGGCACGTGCCACAGATCTTCTCACCCTTTGAAAGTTCAGGTCAGCGGGACCAGAATGTCGTCTGCACAACACCATTTTCTGCTGACGGCTTCCGGAAATAAATGGGAGCAGTTCCTTTATGTCTGGACGGACTGAAAAGTTTATTGCCAGTGTGAGTGTTGTGTTCTCGTGCCAGAGGCTTTTAACGTGTCTTTGAACTTTTTTGGTTTGATTTCTAATAAAGGGAACGGATTTCTGGAAGTGTTCACTTCGAGGAATCTGTCAGATGATGCTAATGAAAGTTCACCTTGTGTAAGGCTGTATGGACTCTTATCCGTCTTAGGTCAATGCATGGAAAATTTCTTGTGTCAAAGAAGATACACAATATTGGGTATCTTTTTAAAACTAAACATAGTAATTCTCATCGCCAAAGAATAGTTGAACAGCGAAATATAATCACGTAACATACGTATTTTTTCACCGTTTAACAATGATATCACACTTAGACGGTATTAGATATCCGATGAATCTGGATGTGCATGGGTAATGTAAAAGGTGCTAATTGCCTGATGGAGAGGATATTACTGAAAAAAACAAACAAAATTTTCACACGACGCTTGGATGAAAAAAGCTGTCATTTAATATCCTGGAATCATTCTTTACCCCCCCCCCTTGCCCCCCCCCCCACCCCAACGGAAAGATGCTTATGTAATACTAAGATAAGAAAAGCTTTCATTTTACATTCTGAAGTCATTATTTCCATAACTATCAAAATAGAATTTCTACAACAATTAACTTTCATGCTAATGTCTTTCTGGTGCGAAATATTTATAATTACTGTTTTGTTTCTTTTAACCTTCTTTTTAATATAAACATAATCAAATAGGGAAGCTGATATCACAACTAGTAGACCAGCCAGATAATTATCAACGACACACACGCACCTTAATCATAGAGCAAAATTATCTTACTCATATTGCAAAGTAATTTCTTTAGAAGACATCGACCTCTCATGAAAATCAAAATTAAGCTTTTGATGTCAAGTAGTATACTTTGTTCACGATGAAAAAAAAATCTTTCATTGAAGGAAAATATCAGACCATTTGACAATACCTGTCTCTCACAGTTGCAGATTAGGTTGTGTCGATCTTACCCAAACGAATCCAGTGGATTGCTGAACGTCAGACTTCAAAATGCGTGACAGCCCAGACCAAAGGACTGTGTTTTGCTCAACAAAGCTAAACTTTTCTGGTGTACCACAATGTGGTCACTGGCCCATAATTGTTATGAATCATGTTTATACAATTTCTGTCATGACAATTTATGACCAGCCGTGTAGGTGCTAGAGCCTGTTTTTGTGCAACTTGTATCCCCGCCATCAGGGAGTTCTCTGCTAGTTCGCTTCCCCTTTCTATTGCTCTCTTTGGCTTTCTTTTTTTTCCTTTTCTGTTTTTAACTTAGTGTTGTCGAATGCTTTCTTCTGCATTTCTGGTCCAATCCCCTGTCTTTGTTCTGCGACGTCAGTACCACAGTTTTCACCCTGGTTTCAGTTTATGACCTGCCAGCTTTTAGTTTGTCATCTGACTACTAGGTAAAGAGACATTGCACGCATCTCACAGGGACACTGCGTGTCCGTTCTGCAGGACTTCATTGCCCACACAGCTTTCTGTGTATTGTGGTCACATTTGTTACATTTTTGGTTAGAAAACAGACGAACCAAAAGCGAACAAACAAACAGACAAAACAAACAAGGAAACAATTTCTGACGGCAACTGGCAGGAAAGAGAGCGAGGTTTACGTTCTCAATTCTTTTCACTCAACCCTATCAGATGCTCTCAGTACCACAGTGACATTTGGCACCCTCCGCCTCCCCCTCTTTAAGCTGAAATCCCATTATCTGTAAGTGTTGCCTTCTCCTAATAGATTATTCATCTGAAAAGAACATAAAGCATCCAAGTGTCAACTCTCCTCCTCTCCTCTCTCTCTCTCTCTCTCTCTCTCTGTCTGTCTGTTTGTCTCTGTCTCTGTCTGTTTTACCGAGTGTTTGTCTGTCTGTCTCGGCCCTTTGGATGGCGAGTTGTGATTGGTCCTGATGGCTAGTAACCGGCTTTTTCTGGTGGCGGTATTGTGTTGCATCATTTTCTCGTCACGACCCATTTCCCACTGTGAAAATTGGGGTGGCCCTCTTTGGGAATGACGCGTGGCACTAATCTAGAGCTGCTCTTGCACTTTCTACTCTGCGTATACATGGTTGTTTATGTATCCTAGTACAGTCTTCCTAAAGGAACCTCTTTGTATTCTGCAGATTTGTGTGAAGTATGTTTACGCACTTGCACGGGCTTTGGTTTACAACCGACACTTTTTTGGTTGCTTCCCCCTCCCCCACCCGCCTCCCTTTGTGTCTTCCTTTTCTTTACTTTCCATTATCTCCCTTTTCATTTTATGGTGGGTCAAACGCTGTAAACTTTCTGCAAACTGATTCCTGACACAGTAAACACGCTGCATTACGCTGACACCGATGTAGTGAGATCGTACGCATTAGGATCACTACTTGCTGCCCAGTTGTTGCCTGCCTCTCTTGGTATCTTTGTGCACAATTTCATGTAAAAACTAGCTCACTGATTGTGATGAAACGTTCAATGAAAGATTGAAAAAAATCGTTAAATTGTGGAAGCAGATTTATAAGTGCAGATCCGGATCCGGGGAAATAAAAATTTCCGTTAGGAAGAGATTACGCAAAGAGCACGGACCAGTTCCAAAAGACAGTGGGTGAAAGATGGACTGTGGCGGGGGGGTCAAGGCCATTCAATGTTGGTTGCAATCCGGGGAGCGGTTCCGGGTCAAGAGCGGGTTGATGATCTGTTAGTTAACAGATGTAAAAACTACGAAACCGATTTGACTGGAACTTGATGGACAAAAAGAAATGTGGCTCAACGACTCAAGCATCCAGTGCCGGAGCAGATAAAGTGGTGTGGATGGGGGTTAGAAGGCATGCAGCATCCATCCACTGGATTGTAGTGGATGACTGCGTTTCCACCAGTGCCCTTCTGTGAGGCAGCAGGATAGACCCGCATCACCTTGGATGCCCTGAGACCACAGGTTAGAGTCAGTCTCTGCCTGTCGTCCGTCTGTCTCTCTGTTTCCCACTTTGGAAGACACACACATGCGACCTCTCACCATACCGGCACATACACACACACACACACACACTCACACAACACACACACACACACACACACACACACACACACACACACACACATATATAATATATATATATATATATATTATATATACACTTTATACTGTATATGAGGTATATATTGATTGAGGTTGACAGCAATATTTTCAAACTGAAAAAATCGACACTTAAGCAGAAAACATGATCAGTCACAGCTATTATAATTCTGCTCATGAAAGCATGTAAAATGTTATTTAATACAATAGTGAACAGACATAAAATGTGATCCTATGAAAAAAAAGACAATTCATGCAAGTTATTAAGTATAAGCGTTAGAGACCAAAAAAAAAAAAAATCTTACAAGATATAAAATTCAGATTGGCCACATAAAATGAGAAGCCAGCAAAAACAAATGGTTTGGGGCGTTTTCCTGTGCAGGTGATAGGTAAGAGTCCCCAATAAAGTCGTGGGATCGGATTTTCATGGCTTGACAACCCTCCCTGTCCCATCCAGCAGTACAGTGTACCTGATTCAGGTCAGGAAAATGAAGGCAGCAGGAGGACACGAGGAGATCCGCCTTCCGATCATGCCGTTCCCCTGACACCGTGAACCACCAGCCGTTCATTGCCTCTGGCCATAGACCTGTGGGACTTTATAGTTTAAAAAAATCATACTAATCATCTCGGGCCCAAAATATGTACAAAACAAAAATTGTGAATACTCTTTATGACTTGTGACCATCCTGTGAATAAAGTATTTTATATTGCTACAAATACATCTTGCGAGTATAGGTATGTAAGACTTACGAATACCATTGATGGGAAATTTCGTCTATCATTTATATGAATAAAGTATTCTATGTTGCTACAAAAATATCTTGCCAATATAGGTACATAAGACTTATGAATACCATTTATGAAAAAGTCTACTATTTATGTGAAAAGAATTTTCTGATCTTGCTACAAGTATATCTTTCCGATAAAAGGTACATAAGATTTCGACATAATTTATGACTTATGACTACCATTCATTGAAACAAAGTATTTTATGTTGCATTGAATAACAAAATAAAACCAACTTACTCGTGTCAACGATAACTGATCTTCCAAAAAAAAATTATGGGATTTGAATTATCAAGTTTATCC
>CM031596.1:73124301-73134125 GCA_018398815.1 Conus ventricosus | reverse complement strand
TTGACACTATTGCCCACAATACATGGCTTTCCTGAACGTATTTGTGGTCACATTTGTTACATTTTTGGTAAAAACAGCGAACCAAAAGCAAACAAACAACACAACAAAACAAACAAGGAAACAATTTCTGACGGCAACTGGCGGGAAAGAGAGCGAGGTTTACTTCTCAATTCTTTTCACTCAACCCTATCAGATGCTCTCGTACCACAGTGACATTTGGCACCCTCCGGTCCCCCCCTCTTAAGCTGAAATCCCATTACGTAATTGTGCCTTCTCCTAATAGATTATTCATCTGAAAAGAACATAAAGCATCCAATGTCAACTCCCCTCTCTCTCTCTCTCTCTCTCTCTCTCTCTCTCTCTGTCTGTCTGTTTGTCTCGTCTCTGTCGTTTTACCGAGTGTTTCCCCCTGTCTGTCTCGGCCCTTTGGATGGCGAGTTGTGATTTGTCCTGATGGCTAAAACCCGGGGCTATTTTCGGGTGGCGGTATTGTGTTGCATCATTTTCTCTCGTCACGACCCATTTCCCACTGTGAAAATTGGGGTGGCCCTCTTTGGGAATGACGCGTGGCACTAATCTAGAGCTGCTCTTGCACCTTTCTACTCTGCGTATACATGGTTGTTTATGTATCCTAGTACAGTCTTCCTCAAGGAACCTCATTGTATTCTGCAGATTTGTGTGAAGTATGTTACGCACTTGCACTGGGTTTTGGGTTTACAACCGACATTTTTTTTGGTATGTTTTCCCCCCCCTGCCCCACCCGCCTCCCTTTGTGTCTCCTTTTCTTTACTTTCCATTATCTCCCTTTTCATGTATGGTGGGTCAACCGCTGAAAACTTTCTGCAAACTGATCCTGACACAGTAACACGCTGCATTACGCTGAAAAACCGATGTATTGAGATCGAACGCATTAGGATCACTACTTGCTGCCCAGTTGTTGCCTGCCTCTCTTGGTTTTTTTTTGTGCACAAGTTCATGTAAAACTAGCTCCACTGATTGTGATGAAACGTTCAATGAAAATTGAAAAAAAGTCGTTGAATGGGGAAAAGCAGATTTATAGTGCAGATCCGATCCGGGAAATTAAAAATCCGTTAGGAAGAGATTACGCAAAGAGCACGGAACCAGTTCCAAAGACATGGGTAGAAAGAGGGACTGTGGCGGAGGCAAGGCCATTAAATTTTGGTTGCAATCCGGAGCGGTTCCGGTCAAGAGCAGGTTGATGATCTGTTCAGTTAACATGATGTAAAACTACGAAACCGATTGACTGGAACTTAAATGGCCCAAAAAGAAATGTGGCTCAACGACTCAAGCATCCAGTGCCGAGCAGATGAGTGGTGTGGATGTGGGTTAGAAGGCAGATGCAGTCATCCATCCACGGATTGTAGTGGATGACTGCGTTTCTCACCAGTGCCCTTCTGTGAGGCAGCAGGATAGACCTGCATCACCTTGGATGCCCTGAAAACCACAGGTTAGAGTCAGTCTCTCCCTGTCGTCCGTCTGTCTCTCTGTTTCCCACTTTGGAAGAACACACACATGCGACCTCTCACCCAAAACCGGCACATACACAAAACACACACACACACACACACACACACACACACACACACACACACACACACACACACAAAAACACACACATAAATATAAAATAAATATAAAATATATAATATATATTATACACTTATATACTGTATATGAGGTATATATTGATTGGGGTTGTCAGCAATATTTTAAATCTGAAAAAAATCGACACTTAAGCAGAAAACATGATCGTCACAGCTTTTACTAATTCTGCTCATGAAAAGCATGTAAATGTTTATTTAATACAATAGTGAACAGACATAAAATGTGATCCTATGAAAATAAGACAATTCAATGCAAGTTATTTAAGTATAGCGTAGAGACCAAAAAAACAAAAAATCTTACAAGATATAAAATTCAGATTGGCCACATATAAATGAGAACCAGCAAAAAAAATGGTTGGAGCGTTTGCCTTGCAGGTGATAGGTATAGTCCGAAAAAGTCGGGGGATCGATTTTCAGGGCTTGACAACCCTCCCTGTCCATCCAGCAGTACAGTGTACCTGATCAGGTCAGGGAAAATGAAGGCAGCAGAGGGACACAGAGGAGATCCGCCTCCGATCATGCCGTTCCCCTGACACCGTGAACCACCAGCCGTTCTTTTGCCTCTGGCCATAGACCTGTGGGACTTTATAGTTTTAAAAAAATCATACTAATCATCTCGCCAATATATGTACAAAACAAAAATTGTAATACTCTTAAAGACTTGTGACCATCCTGTGAATAAAGTATTTTATATTGCTACAAATACATCTTGCGAGTATAGGTATGAAGACTTACGAATACCATTGATGAATTACGTCTATCATTTATATGAATAAAGTATTCTATGTTGCTACAAAAATATCTGCCAAATAGGTACATAAGACTTATGATACCATTATGAATAAGTCTACTATTCATGTGAATGAATTATCTGATCTTGCTACAAGTATATCTGCCGATATAGGTACATAAGACTTACGAACATAATTTATGACTTAAGACTACCATTCATTGTAACAAAGTATTTTATGTTGCATTGAATAACAAATAAAACCAAATTACTCGTGTCAACGATAACTGAAACTTTCCAAAAAAAAAAAATTATGGGATTTGAATTATCATAGATTTACCAATCTGGTTGGGGCCAAATGAAATGAATTAAGGATAGTAGATTGCGAATGGACAGAAACCCAAATGGATCCAAGGGTTTGGGTTCCAACAAATTGAATCGCTATATACGTGACGCCAAAGTGAATTTGGGGACCTACCATTGAAACAAAGTTTGCCCCCAAAACATGCGGTAAGGCCAACTACGTCAGCAACCTACAGGCTGCCACCCTTGCGCTGAGTTGAAAAGGTCAGCTGAACACATGGCCTCTCACTGTGGTCATTGCACGCTGCCAGACAGGAATGCAGCAAAGCCACTCTTTCCACTTCTCACCCCATCTCTCTCCCTCTCTCTCTGTGTCTGTCCTCTCTCCCTCTCTCTCTGTGTCTGTCTCTCTCCTCTCTCTCTGTGTCTGCCTCAAATGTCCCTTCTTCTGTCACCTCGCATCTTCTTTTCCTCTCTCTTTTCTCTCCCCCTCTCTCCTCTCTCTCTCTCTCTCTCCCTCTCTCTCAATTTCTTCCTTCTTCACCTCCTTTCCTCTGTGTCTCTTTCTCCCCCCTCTTTCCCCATCACCCCCTGTGTTTTTTGTTGTTGTTGTTGTTTGTTGTTGTTGTGTTGTTGTTGTTGTTTGTTCTTCTTCTTCCCTTTTTCTTCTTCTTCTTCTTCTTCTTCTTCTTCTTCTTCTTCTGCCCTCTCTCTACTCTTTTTCCCTCAACTTTAAGATTTGCACGCATAAACCTTAGTCCCTAGCTATTACAAAGAAGAAGGGGAGAAAACGTTTTCCGCACTTCAGTGAGGCCTGAAAGGGAAACCGGGCCCTTGCACATGCCCCATGCAGGGGGGACCACTGAAGACCTCAGTCCAGCCAGACGATCTGACTCACGGCGTGTGACAGGGCTACACGTACATGGGCCTTCCTGATGGAAAGCTAAGCCGCTGGGAATTCTCCCTTTGGAACCTTCGGTTTTGCTTCTACATCAACCTCATGCAACTTCTTTGAGAACTTAGCCCAGGCCACCACCCCTTCCCTCCCTCTTCCCCCTTCTCTCCCCCCCCCCCCCCCCATCTCTCTGTAAATCTGTCTCTATTTACGGACTACAACCAGCTCCTTTTGGGTGGTGTTGTGTTGTGTGTGTGGTGTGTGTTGTGGTGTGTGTTGTGTGTGCTGTGTGTCTGTGTGTCTGTGTGTGTGTGTGTGTGTGTGTGCGTGCGCGGGGTCTCTCTCTGTATATCTGTCTCTATTTAACGGGACTACCCCAGTTCCTTTTTGTGTGGGGTGTGGTGTGTGTGTGTGTTGTTTTGTGTGTGGGGTGGGGTGTGTGTGGTGTGTGTGTGGGGTTTTGTGTGTGTGTGTGTGTGGTGGGGTGTGTGTGTGTGTGTGTGTTGTGTGTGTGTGTGTGTGTGTGTTGTTGGGGTGTGTGTGTGTGTGTGTGTGTGTTGTGTGTGTGTGTGTTGTGTGTGTGTGAGGTGTGCTCTCTCTCTGTATATCTGTCTCTATTACGCACACCCCAACTCCTTTTTGGTGTGGTGTGTGTGTGTTTTGTGTGGGGCGTGCGTGGGGTGCGTGCGTGCGTGCGTGCGTGCGTGCGTGCGTGCGTGTGTGGCAACCAATATAAACACAAGAAAGTATGACCTATCGATCTGGGCAATGGACAAACGGAAAGGGGGAGAGGGGTGGATAAGCGCATGAAATACATATTGAAAATAGAACTATAGTCCGAACGTGCAGAGTATCAGAATGTATTCTTAAATAACCACCAGAGTCATTTTGTCTTGAATCAGCATCCCCAGATCAATTATCTCCAACTCCGCTTTTTCTCTAGAGGCCAATGTCATCTGCAACATAAATCATCCTGCGCGTTTGCATTTTATGCTGAACGTCCACCTCTCTAAAAATGATGGCAATAATGCTTGGATTCCAGGTTTTGTTAGCATTCGAGGCAATGAAGCTGCCAGCAAGCTTGTCAAGAATGCTGCAGTCGATGAACTATCAAGATACTGTCTCATTCACAGACGTCTAACCAAAGATTCAAAGATGCACCAACACTTCTTGCAAGAGGAAATGAAGTACACAAATAGCGACTTTTCCTTCTAAAATCCGTTCGGTCCAGCTCTACCTCTCTGAAACCGGGAAGATGAAACGGTGCTGTGTAGATCACGTACTAGTCCCACCTGTTTTACTCATTATCCTTAAAGAGCGAGGAGGATCCCCGATGTATACCGTTCTGTAATTGCTCAGAATTAAACATTTGTCTTTTTAGAGTTAGGATTAGTAATTTCAAAGAGGCAAAAACTTAAGACAGATGTTGTTATCATGGTGTTCAATGGAGTCTGTTGTGAACCACCAGAGGCACGACAGCCCTTCAGACGACAATAATAGCTTAGTCACGGACCAGACTGACAGAGCGACTCTCGCACCACCCCCTCCATCCGTCTTCCGGAGGAAGACCTGGACCAAAGTATTGATCACATGAGTGCCCAATGCCCGCCACTCAGACGGCGTGTTAACGTAAAAATGCTGCTCATGTAATAGATTTGTTCAATCCCCGAATCTGAACGAACGTCTCCATTGTTCCACTGTAGGACAATACATTTGCATCTTCAGTCTGGCTTTAATATTGATGTTGTCATAATATGATGTTGTCAATATTATTGACTTAATCAATCGTTCAGATTTCCTGACCCGAGAATTTTGTGATTTAGATTACTCTGTCTCCCTGTAACCACTCAGTCAATCACTTTCCCATTCACTTGAGGAACACACACACACACACACACACACACACACACACACACACACACACACACACACACACACACACACACACACACTCTCTCTCTCTTCCTCTCTCTCTCCTCACTAACACACACACACACACACACACACACACACACACACACACACACACACACACACACACACACACACACACACACACACGTGCAAACAGATATGAATTTATGAGAGGAGATTATGACAGTCTCCTTGGTTCTCCCCATGGTCATTATTCTCACTCTCACTGCACATAGTTTAAAGGTTCTACAAAACCAAATTTGTAACATCCTACATTTTCGATTTGGAAGGGACATTAAAAAGATATCAAGTGAGGCAAGGCACGTATGGTGATAAGCATGAAACAAGAGAAGAGAGAGAGAGAAGAGAGAGAGAGATAGAGAGAGAGGAGAGGAGAGAGAGAGAGAGAAGAGAGAGAGAGAGAGAGAGAGAGAGAGAAGAGAGAGGGATGGTAATGGCCTTACAGAAAGACAGAACACAGACAGACGGAGTGGATATACAGAGAAATTCTGGAATAAAAGTTGTACCAAGGTCAGGTTATAGAGTTCACAGCAAGAAGCCAGTAACTGAACTGGACAATTTAACTATCCCCCCTCTAAAACAAACAAAACAAAGTACAATCCTGAAACTAACAGACCAGTCCAAAAGTGTGTATCACAATCTAAGATTCAGACTGATGAAATGAAAATCATTGATCTCAAGTAAGAAAATCACATCTGGTCTCGGAACTTGGTGTTTAGGGAGTTTACAGTCAAATGTTTGTGTCCAGTGTTGACAACATCCCAACACCCCTTCAAAAGATGTGTAATACCTAATGGTTCATCACTCGGCACGTGCCACAGATCTCCTCACCCTTTGAAAGGTGAGGTCACTGGGACCAGAGTGTTATCTGCACAACACCGTTTTCTGCTGATAGTTTCCGGAAATAAATGGGTGCAGTCCCTTTTTGTCTGGACGGACTGAAACGTTTTTGCCAGTGTGAGTGTTCCATTCCTCGTGCTAGAGGCTTTTAACGTATCTTTGAACTTTTGGTTTGATTTCTGAAAAGGGAATGAATTTTTGAAAGGGTCACACACTTCAGGGAATCTGTCAGATGATGCTAATGAAGGCTCACCTCGCATAACACTGCACGTGCCCTTATCCATCTTAGGTCAATGCATGGAATATTTCTTATGTCAAAGAAGCTACACCGTATTGTATATTTATTCTGAAATAAACATAGTAATTCTCAACATTAAAAGACTTGTTCCAACAGCAGCCAAATGTAATCACGAGATGTTCGTACTTTTCTTAATCTTAACACAGTTATCATACAAAAAAAAACATCACCAACTAGACATCGGATGAACAATTATGAAATCTGTGTATGCACACAGGTAACATAAAAGGTGCTAATTGCTAATCGCCTGAAGGAAACGATTTAAATAAAAAAACAAAAGAGAAGATTTTTACACAATGACTGGATAAAAAAACAACTTTTTTTGATATTCTGAAGTCATTCTTTCCATAATTTTTAGAATAGAATTTTGACAATAATTAACATCTGCTAATGTCTTTCTGGTGCAAAATACATATACTTGCTGCTTTCTTTCTTTTGTCCACCTTTTCAATGTCAAAAATAGCAAAACCAGAAAGCTGATATCACAACTAAAAGACCAGCTGGATAATTCTCAACGACACACATATGATGTAATCGAACAGCAAAACTATTTCATTCATGATGCAAAGCGCTTTCTCCTGAAGACATTAACATTAAAATAAAAATCAAATTTTTTGATGGCAAGTTACTTTGTTAACAATGAAAAAAACCAATTTCATTCAAGAAAAAATTCAGACAATTGAACAATACCAGTCTCCCACAGCTGCGGATTAGGTTGTGTTGATGTTCCGCAAACGAATCTAGCTGGTTGTTAAATGTGTTAGACTTCAATGCACGCCATCTAAAGCCCCGTGCAAAGGACTGTGTTTCACTCATCAAACAAAGCTAAACTATTCTGCAATGCATTCGTTGGCTCATGATGATTATAAATCATGATGATCATACAATTTCTGTCATGACAATTTATGACCAGCCGTGGAGGTGCCAGAGCCTCTTTCTGTGCACATTGTATCCCCGCCATCTGGAAGTTCTGTGCTGGTTAGCTTCCTCTTTTCTGTCACTCTCCTGACTTTGTTTCTTTCCTTGTCTTTCTTTATTGTCATCTAATGTTTCTTCTGCCTTTCTGGCCCATTCGCCTTTCTGTCTTCTGCCTTCGTTCGTCTTCTGGCCCCTTCGCCTTTCTGTCTTTCTGGCCATTCGCCTTTCTGCCTTTCTGGTCCATTCGCCTTTCTGCCTTTCTGGTCCATTCGCCTTTCTGTCTTTGCCATCGCTTCGTCTTTCTGGTCCATTCTTCTCTCTTTGGAAGTCTGCACCGCATTTTCACTCTGGTCTCAATTTATGGCCTGCCAGTCTGTTAGACGTAGTGTGACTACCAGGTAAAAAGACACTGCACACAGCTCAGAGTAAACACTGACGTGTCTGGTTTGTGGGCTTAATTGCTCACACAGCCTTTCTGTGTATTTTTAGTCACATTAAATTTTGTTACGTTTTTGTTAAAAAAAACAACAACAGACGAACAAATCGAACAAACAAATAGACAATACAAACAAACACACAAACAAACAAACAAACAAACAAAACTAAACAAATTCTGACGGCAACTGGCAGAAAAAGGGAGCGAGGTTTATGCTCTCAATTTTGTTTCACTCAACCCTATCGAACGGACGCTCTCAATACCACAGTGGCATTTGGCACCCTCCACCCTCCCCCTCCCTCTCCCTTCATGGCTGTCCCCATCCCTTATCTCCAACCATTTTTCTTTCTTTAAGCTGAAACCCCATTATCTGTAAGTGCTTCCTTCTCCTTATGGATTATTTATCCGAAAGGAACATAAAGCATCAAAGTGTCAACTCTTCTCTCTCTCTCTCTCTCTCTCTCTCTCTCTCTCTCTCTCTCTCTCCTCTCTCTCTCTTCTCTCTCTCTCTCTCTCCTCTCTCTCTCTCCTCGTTCCGAATGTTTGTCTGTCTGTCTCGGCCCTTTGGATGGCGAGTTGTGATTTGTCCTGATGGCTAGTAACCAGGCTATTTTCTGGTGGCGGTATTGTATTGCATCATTTTCTCCTCACAACCCATTTCCATTGTGAATTTCGGGTCTGCGGTATTCGGGAATAACGTGTAGCTGTAACCTGACGCTGTTCTTGTATCTTTTTACTCTGCATGTAGATTGTTCTTTAGTTCTCCAGTTGATTTTTTTTTTCCACAGGGAACCACATTCTATTCTACAGATTTGTGTGGAGTACATTACGGGCATGCACTGGACTTTTTTACAACTGACACTTTTTTCTGTATGCTTCCCCCCCCCCCCCCCCCCCCCAAATCCCATTCTTCTTCCTTTTCTGCGTTCTTTTTCTTTACTTTCCATTCATCTGCCTTGTTCCGTACGTTGGGCCAAACGGCAGTACATTTTCTGCGACCTGATTCTGACACAGAAAGACACTCTTTGACTTTCTTTCTTCTCTTGTCTTTTTTTTCTATTGTCATCTAATGTTTTTTTTCCCTGCTTTTCTGGTCTGCATTACTTTGACACCGATGCAGTGAGATTGTTTGCATTAGGATCGCCACTAGTTGCCGATTTCTTTGCGCAAAGATCACTTTAAAACTAACACACTGATTGTGTTGAAAAGTTGGTGAAAAGATAGAAGGTGGCCCCAAAACAAACTCGTTGAATTGGAGGCAGATTTATGGAGCGGATCCGGATCCGAGGGGAATCAAAAATCCGTCAGGAAGAGATCACTCAAAAACACGGAAGCGATTTCAACGATAGTGGGTGGAAAGATGGACTGTGTTGGAGGGTCAAGGCCATTCAATGTTGGTTGCGATCCATAGAGCAGTTCCGGGTCAAGGAGAGGCTGGCTAATCTGTTCAGTTAAAATAATGTAAAAACTACGAAACCGATTTGAATGGACTTTGCTGGAAAGAAGAAATGTGGTCAACGACGCAAGCATCAGTGCTGAAGTGGATTCGTATTGTGGATGAGGGTCAAAGGCTGGATGCACGATCCATCTGTTGGACCTTGACACATGTCTGCGCTCTCCCCAGTACCCATCGGTTAGGATTCACCTAAATCACCTTTGATCACTTGAGACCACAGTTTACCTTCTGTTAGGATTCACCTTCATCACCTTTGATAACTTCAGACCACAGTTTACCTTCTGTTAGGATTCACCTTCATCACCTTTGATAATTGAGACCACAGTTTACCTTCTGTTAGGATTCACCTACATCACCTTTGATCACTTGTGACCACAGTTTACCTTCT
>CM031596.1:73096801-73114301 GCA_018398815.1 Conus ventricosus | reverse complement strand
GCATATTCTTAATCATCCTCATTCTCATTGATCAGCATTTAAAAAAAAAGTCTCCAATTCTGTGGCCCTTCATGCCCTGCTCTCATGGTGACCTCAGTTTCGATGTCCTCTCCACGTCTGTGGCCTTGGTTTGGTTCCGTCGGGGTCACTGGTATCGGCGGGTCCATGGGGGTTGTCGTTGGACGGAACGT
Organism: Conus ventricosus; assembly: GCA_018398815.1. Taxonomy (NCBI): domain Eukaryota; kingdom Metazoa; phylum Mollusca; class Gastropoda; order Neogastropoda; family Conidae; genus Conus; species Conus ventricosus. The sequence goes on along the minus strand of CM031596.1, from coordinate 73,114,110 downwards.
GGTGGCGCCCTCCGGAGGGAGAGCTCACCCACGCCGGCTCCGCGACTAATCAATTATTGTCGTCAGTAGGGGACATAGTAGGTGGTGTCCTGTGTATGTTAGACCAGAACAGGTGCCACTGAACACCACGAAGTGACTCGGCAGTAGTGCAGTCTTCTCCGGTGGGTTGCCTCTTGACGACTTGACATTGACTGCTCCCTGTGGATTGTTGGTGCCGGGGCTGCGGCGGGGCCGACCGGGCTGTGGCTGTGGACGGGGTGTCGGAATGAGCGGCGTATGTGCACTGCCTCTGAGGTGGCGCAGAGGTTGGGACAGAAAAAAAAAAAGAAGAAAAAAAAGGAAAAAGTGTGAAGGAACATTGTGACCGACCAAAGAGTCAAGGAACGTGCAGATGTGCTTAGTGGGTGTGATCCCTTTCTTGTGTGTAAACGCTGACTGACTGAAACCAATTTCTTGTCAGATTAACTCATGGTTGTACTGACTATGTGTGTAAACGCATAGAAGGTCAGATGCACATGTTTTTATCCTGAAGTCCACCAGAATTCCATGGGTTACGGAAAAATGAAAAGCCCACAATGGACCAAGATGACAGTGTGTGCGTGCGTGCGTTCGTGTGTGCGTTCGTGCGTGCGTTCGTGTGTGCGTGTGTGTGTGCGTGCGAGCGCGCGCGCGCGCGCGCTCGTGTGTGTGTGTGTGTGTGTGTTGTGTGTGTGTGGTGTGTGTGTGTGTGTGTGTGTTACAGAACTGTCTAGACATTACAATGCGAAGACTAAAACAAACAACAAAACCAAATAGTGCAATCCTGAAACAAACAGACCAGTTCAAACATGTGGATCACATTGTAAGTTTCAATCAGATCAAACGAATATCACTAATCTGAAGTATGAAAATCACATCTGGTATTGGAACATGGTGTTCAGGAGTGTACTATCAAAAGATGTGTAATATCCACTGGCTCATCGCTCGGCACGTACCCCAGATCTTCTCACCCTTTGAAAGATGAGGTCATCCTGACCAGAATGCTGTCTGCACAGCACCGTTTTCGGCTGACAAGTTCCAGAAATAAATGGGAGCAGTTCCTATTTGTCTGGACGGACTGAGAAGTTTATTGCCAGTTTGAGTGTTCCATTCCTCGTGCCAGAGGCTTTTAACGTATCTCTGGACTTTGGTTTGGTTTCTGAAAAGGGAGTTGACTTTTTTAAGTGTTAAGTTTGGGGAATCTGTCAGACTACGCTGATGGAATGCTCGTCTTGCATAAGGCGGCAAGCACCCTTATATGTCTTAGGTCTGAGCATGGTAGATTTCTTGTGTGAACAGATCTACAAGGTATTGCGTATCATTAAAAAGCAGTTATTCTCATCACCTAAAGAGTAATCACAACAGCCAGATATAATCACGCAACAGTCACAGTTTTCTTACTTTTGACACCAACATCATACGGAATAAGTAACAAGACATCAGATGAATAATCATGAATTTTGTGTATGCGCACAGGTAATGTGAAAGGTACTAATTGCTAATAGCTATCATGTCATGAAAAAACAAAACAAAGACATTTTACGTGATACTCTAAATTAATATTCTGGATTCATTCTTTAACACCCTCCCTCCAACAAAAAAAAAATGCTCATGTAATGCTTGGATAAAAAACGCTTTCATTTGAAACAATGGAGTCATTATTTCTACCACATTCAAAATAGAATTTCTATAACTACTCACTTTAATGTTCATGCCTTTCTGGTGCCAGATTTTTCTTTTAATAGTTACTGCTTTTTTCTTTTGAATTTCTTTTGAAAGTCAAGGACAGTCAAATAAGAAACCTGCCACCACAATTTAGAAGCAAACCATCAAGATAATTATAAACAACATGGGAACACTGCAATTACAGAGCAAATGTAAAATACCCTTCTTCAGAAGAAATTGATATCTCTTGAAAATCAAAATCAAGCTACTGGTGTCAAGTTACTTTGTTTACAATGAAAAAAAATCAATCACCCAAAAGATCAGATTATTTGACACTAACAGTCTCTAATGGTGGTGTACCAAGCTAGACTGTGCTGGTTTTCACCCAACGATCCAGCGGATCATGTTCAACGCGCTAGACTTCGAGGCACGTAATCTACAGCCCAGCCCAAAGAACTGTTCTCGTTCTTTAAAGCAAGCTGAACTGTCCATGAGTACTTCAATGTATTGACAAGCCCATAACTTGTATCAATCACGATGTTCGTACACTTTCTGTCACGACAATTTGCAGTCCCTGGTGGAAGGCTGGTGTCTTTGCATCCCCGCCATCTGGAAGTTCTCTGCCAGTCAACTTTCTCTTTTCTGTCACTCTCTTGTGACTCTCTTTTATGTTCTGTCCTTCTTGTTGCCTAATGTTTTCTTCTGCCTTTCTGACCCTTTTTTGTCTTTGCTTTAAGGAGGTGGTTACGACATGTTTCACTCTGGTTTCAATATATGGCCTGCCAGCCTTTGTGTTGTAATCTGACCACCAAGTAAAAAAAAGACGCTGCACACAGCTCAGAGTGGACACTACGTGTCAGTTCTGCAGGGCTGCGTTGCCCACACGGCCTCTCTGTGTGTTTTGGTTACATCTGTTTTATATTTTTATTTAGAAAACAAATTGACGCACAAAAAAAGCCAATATAGTTTCTGACGACGACTGGCAGAAACGTGGGAGGGAGGTTTGTGCTCTCGATTTCGTTTCACTCAACCCTATCAACTGGAAGGTCTCAACATCATGGTGACATTCAGCTCCTTCTGCCCTCTCCCGCTCCTCTCTTCTCTTTGCTGCCATTCCTACTCACTACTGCCCACCCTTCTTCCTTCTCTCAGCGAAATCCCATTATCTGTAAGTGCTCCCTTCTCCTTATGGATCATTAGCTGAAGGGAACATAAAGCATCAAATTGTCAACTGTCTCTCTCTCACTCTCTCTCTCCACCACTCCCTACCCCTTGCCCCCCCCCCCCCCCCCCACCCCCCCTCTGAGTGTTTGTCCGTCTGTCTCGGCCCTTTCGATGGCGAGTTGTGATTTGTCCTGATAGCTAGTAACGAGGCTATTTTCTGGTGGCGGTATTGTATTGCATCATTTTCTCGTCACAACCCATTTCCACTGTGAAATTCGGGCGCGCCTTCCTCAGGAATAACACGAAGCTCTAATCTAGCGCTGCTCTCTGCTTGTAGATGGTTGTTTATGTATCTTACTAGATTTCTCTGCTGGGAACCACAATCTGTTCTGCAAGATTCTCTCTTATTTTTCTTTACGTTCTGTTATCTCCTTTGTCCTTTATGTTGGCCCACACGACTGTATATTTTCTGTGCACTGATCCCCACTCAATATGACACTGCCCTACTCTGGGATTTTGTGTGTGTGTGTGTGTGTGTGTGGTGTGTGTGTGTGTGTGTGTGTGTGTGTGTGTGTGTGTGTGTGTGTTGGTGTGTGTGTGTGTGTGTGTATGTGTGTGTGTGTGTGTGGTGTGGTGGGTGGTGTGGGGTGGGGGGTGCGTGGGTGCGTGGTGCGTGCGTGCGTGGCGTGTGCGTGTGCGTGTGGTGTGTGTAAAAACATTGATAAGGCCTGAAGACTTTTTCAGCCGTTCTCTGAACGATGAGGTCACCAAATTGCAATGTTGGCGAGTCTTTGTTTAACGTCATCAGCAAACTTTTCAATCCTACAAAACTGGCACTTAAGCTGAGAAACGTGATCGGTTAGAACTATTGCTTATTCCTCTCATGAAAAGCATATCAAATCATATTTAATATAATGTTGTAACGGAAACTAAATCCTACGAAAATAAGACTACTTAACGTAATTTCATTCAAACATAGGAGTAGACACACAAAAAGATCTGACAAGAAATATAACTATGATCGGCAACCTATAAACGAGGGTCTTGTGGTCAAATGGTCAGAAAGTTTGCTGGCGGAGGCGATGGTCATATGTTCGAACCACCCGTGGGACTAAATTTCTATGAATTGTTAACCCTCGCTATGTGCTCAACAGTGAAGGGTACTTGATTCGGATCAGGTAAGATTAACACTACCGAAGGAAAGGGATGAGATCCGCCTTGCATCATGTCACTCTCCAGATACAGTGAACCACGTTCTGTTCTTTGCTCTTATGGCTGTGGGACTTTTTTCTTTAAGATACAAATATATCTTACCAAAATAACCAAAATATCCCAAACATGCAGAATGTCAGAATGTATAACTAAATAACTGTCAGAGTGATTTTGTGTTAAATAAGCATGACCAAATCAATCATTCCTACTTCTCTTTTTGCTCTCGGGCTATTGTCATCGTCAACAGAAATCATTCTGTGCTTTAGAATTTTTACTGACTGTCCACCTGTCTAAACAAAAATGGCAATGAAATTGTTCTCGCTTGGATACCAGGTTATGTTAGCATTCGTGGCATTGAAGCTGTCGACAAGCTTGTCATGAAAGCTACAATCAAGGAACTGTCAAAATGCTGTCTCCTTCACGGACCTGAAAACAAAGACTCTAAGATACACTGAAGACCTCCTGTGAGAGGAATGAAGCACACAAACAACGACTCTTGTGTCCTTTAAAATCCCTCCAGATTCCCTCTACCTCTCGAAACCTCGATGTTGTGCAGACTACATACGGATTTCAGGGGATTTATTCATTCTTACCTTCTCGAGAGCGAAGTGGTTCCATGATGCATACTGTTCGATCACCGCTTGGAATCAAGCATCTTTTGAGAGTTGGGGTGAGTGATTTCAAAGAGGCAAACTTCACGGCTGACATTATGATCTGTTCCTGCGACGTTCCCCCGACACTATACTTTCATAAGATCATCATTGCTCACTTGATCTGCGTTAGACGAAGTTGGCGATCCATATGTGTTGTTTGAGATCGGTCTTTTAGTTTCAGCGTTTGATTCACTTTGAAGTTGTACTCGTTGCATGCAGGCCTGGTTCAGTGATGGGATCTCAGTGATACCGCTGGGCTTTAGACATAAGGACTTTACTTCAGCCGTAATTGAAAGTGACTGGAAAACATGTATTGATTCATCTCTATTTTTTTTCTCTGTCTTCTGGAGAAAACATGGAAATCCTAAACAGCTGATGACTAATTCAAGACAGCTGAGCAAGCAATATGAAATGGCTGGGAGAAGTACACTCAAACATCGAAAAACAGTTCCAGAGAAGTCTCTCTCTCTGTCTCTGTCTCTGTCTCGCTCTCTCTCTCTCTTTCTCTCTCCCTCTCTCCACCCCCCCCCTCTCTCTCTAAATAGCATCATTTCCATGTCTCATGTCGACTCTCATGCACAGTTACATTCAGATTTCATCTTGCGAAATCCCTGCACCTGCAGTGCACAGGGAGCAATAAATGAATGGTCTTCATCAGGACACCCTCCAGAGCCGATCATGCTCCGGTGGTGTAACTTCAGTGGTATTTGTAGCGCTTGTCCTGAAGTGTATAGGGCACTACATGCACATTCTGATTATTTTTCACCACATCGTGACAGAAGCAGATTGATTTAGAGCTCCTGTCTGCAGAAGCGGTCTGCCCTGACAACACATCCGGCCCCAACTTTAACGCTCTGTCTATGCAACGGTACGTTTGCCGTCAGCACTTGACACGTTTGTAGCGACCCTCAGAAGTTGTTTGTGATTGTAATCATATTCCCTTAATTTGCTTCGGGCTTCGTTTGTAGTATTTGTTCTCCTACAGTTGCACCATCATCTACTGTTCTTTTTTGGTCTGTCACAGTCATATAATCGTCTTAGGTCGTTCAGTAAGGGAAAGGTTGATGGCGCGTTGACAGCAAGCTAGACATCTCTCTTTTGAAGCTGTATCATGAGAAATGTTGTTGATCAAGAAAGCGCAACGTTCTGCCGAGCTTCAGCGAAGCGTTCTGTCCAAGCAACCAGAACACAACCCCAATATGAAGCAACCATGTTTTGTTTCACTCAGGCAGGCCGACAAGCATGAGCAGACGAGATGCATGATAAGTGAAGCCACCATCTGCACAATGGCACAATCCTCACACCCCTCATCCTAACTCCCTCATACACAACCATAACCAGCATCTGACCTACACTGGTTTTCTACAGAAAACTATACGTATCAAGACGCCATAAAGCCAGCCACTAGCGGAGACGCTGCACTGATGCCACGTCCCTATCATGTGTTGTGAACCACCAGAGGCACGACAGCCCTTCAGACGACAATAATAGCTTAGTCACGGAGCCAGACTGGCAGAGCGACTCTCGCACCACCCCCTCCATCTGTCTTCTGGTGGGAGACCTGGACCAAAGTATTGATCACATGAGTGCCCAATGCCCGCCACTCAGACGGCGTGTTAACGTAAAAATGCTGCTCACGTAATAGATTTGTTCAATCATCGAATAATAGTCTGGGAGTAGGTCTCCCTAGCGCCCCTGTAGGACAGTGCATTTGCATTTTCAGTCTGGCTTTAATATTGATGTTGTCATATTCGCTTAATCAATCGTTCAGATTGCCTGAGTCAATGACTTTGCGATTTAGATTATTTTGTCACCTCGTGACCACTCAGTCAATCACTGTCCCACTCACGCAAGGAACAAAACACACACACACACACACACACACACACACACACACACACACACACAACACACACAAAACACACACACACACATACACGATATAGAAGTGACATTAAAAAGGACTCTCCAGCGAGGCAGGTATGGGGATCATCACGAAACAAGAGAGAGAGAGAGAGAGAGAGAGAGAGAGAGAGAGAGAGAGGAGAGAGAGAGAGGAGAGAGAGAGAGAGAGACGAGGAGAGAGAGAGAGAGAGAGAGAGAGAGAGAGAGAGAGAGAGAGAGAGAGAGAGAGATTGTGGGGGGGGGGGGGGATTTATAGACAGACAAAACACAGACAGACCGGAGTGAATGTACAGAGAAGAACCAGAATAGATGAATTAGTACCAAGGACAGGTTTTAAAGTTCACAGCAGGAAGCAAGTAACTGAACTGGACAATTTAATTACCCCCCCTCCCCTACAGTCTGGTAACAAGACAGCCCCAGTCCCGTCCCTGTCTCCTGTGAAAGGACAAGGCAATGGCGGTGTAACAGGCAGGAACGACTCACATAAGCCCCAGTACAAAGCGTTTCCACAAACGCTATAGTGGAGGCTTCCTTCGCACATCTGCCTTACCAAACTGTCAGCTTTTCTTTAGGCTCATAAAACTTCTGTTGTTCATGCCAGACTACTGCGTGGACACAGAGAATGTATTAAGTGTCCATGCTTCTACTATAATAGATGCCTTTTGTGCGGCTGGATCATTGGTAAACAGGCCCAACAACACAGTTTTGAAACACTCCGAAACAGGATACTGTCATAGAGTAGGTCAAATAAATTGCACTTATTTTTCAAATAAGAATATGGGTGCATGTTTTGACCCACTCTGGCGTATAAAAACTAGGGTTGACCACTGTCATGGACTCAATGTCGCACACGGATTCACTCACAGAGTATCTGAAGTAAATAATGTTATCCACATACTACATAAAGAGATAGATAAGTCATTAACATGAGTTCTTCTGTCTCCTCAAACAAACATCGGGAAAAGAATGAAAGACAGACGATGAGCCAAAAGAGGCCCAGAGGGTTTGCTAACACAAAACTAAATAATGCAGATACAGCACAGCAAACACTGCATGTAGTTGTAATGGTCGTCAGCATACAACAACTGCAGATTTGGGTAGCTTCATGAATACTGTCAGTTTTCAGCGCCTGTCTTGTAACAGTCGAGTTCAGAATCACTCACACACTTACAAGAACACGTGCACTCCGTGGCTGTCATCTTTCTAACAAAATCAACTTCAAACCCTTCTGCTTGTTCAAGTCATTTAAACATTAAGGGTTGTTTAGCCTACTACGAACGTTGACCAAATTTAAGTGTGTGACACTTACCATTTTTCAATTCAGTTGCAGTTGTTCACCTGGAACTAGGCGCCTGCACGCCCGCTGGGGTGCGGGAGGAAGCCCTACATGCTCTCTCCCATCACCAGCCTTCCTCCACCCGCGGTACCACTGGACCAGTGATAACAGTTTGTACAGACGGATCAGCAGACGATCAACCGTCGGCTTGCTTTCTCAGGAGGTGAGTTGTTCCCCTTGATGACTCTCCTGTCATTTCTGTACTCTTTCGTCCCTTGCGCCGTTTCTTACTGGCTTTACGTCATATTAGGTGCACACAGTACCGTCCTGTAGGAATATATTGAGGACACTGAATGTTACGCGTAAACGCTTTCAAAAGAAAATCGTCAGAATTGTGTGAGAAAGTGAGTCACCATTGCTAGTCTCCAGTGAGGACTCTTATGCAAGTGATCTGTTGTTCGATTCGTTTTAAGTTAACACAATGTGGCTTAGATCACTCGCATACTTAGCTTTTCACACACACACACACACACACACACACACACACACACACACACACACACACACACACACACACACCGTCTAATATCACGATTAGTGGAAAGACGTTAAATAAATCACACACACACACACACACACACACACACACACACACACACACACACACACACATAACAGACACACGCGCACACAGACAGACAGACAGACAGACAGACAGACAGACAGACAGACACACATACACACACACACACACACACACACACACACACACACACACACACACACACACACACACACAGCGATACATTCACTCACCGGCACACACATGCGCGCAATCTCTCAATCTCTCTCTCTCTCTCTCTCTCTCTCTCTCTCTCTCTCTCTCTCTCTCTCTCTCTCTCTCTCTCACCCACACATGCACACACCACACCACATATAGCTTGTGTGTGTGTGTGTGTGTGTGTGTGTGTGTGTGTGTGTGTGTGTGTGTGTGTGTGTGCGTGCGTGCGTGTGTGCGTGCGTGCGTGCGTGCGTGCGTGCGTGCGTGGAGAGAGAGAGAGAGAGAGAGAGAGAGAGAAGAGAGAGAGAGAGAGAGAGAGAGAGAGAGTGAGAGAGAGAGAGAGACAGAGACAGACAGACAGACTGACAGACAGACCGACACGCAGAGACAGTGAAAGAGCACGAAAGACAGAGGCAGGAGAAACCAAAACAGGTGAAGTAGTACCAAGGACAGGTTTTAAAATTCACAGCAGGAAGCCAGTAACTAACCTGGACAATTTAATTACCCCCACTACAGTCTGGTAGCAAGACGGCCCCAGTCCCGTCCCTGTCTCCGGTGAAAGGACAAGGCAACGGCGGTGTAATAGGCAGGAACGACTCCTGTAAGACACACTCCACAGCGCTTCCACAAACCCTACAGCGGAGGCTTCATTCGCGCAACTGCCTCACCAAACCGGGTTAGCTTTTCCATTAGGCTCATAAAGCTTCTGTTGTTCAAGCCAGACGACAGTGTGGACACGAGAAAGGAGGCATGTACGTGCTGGTCTGTGATACGTGACTGGTCATAGTGAGTCGCTGACAGGCACGAGCCCAAAATTACAGAAGAGGAGGTTAAGAAAAAAAAACCTGTCAGTCAGTCAGTCAGTCAGTCTGTCTGTCTGTCTGTCTGTCTGTCTGTCTGTCTCTCTCTCTCTCTCTCTCTCTCTCTCTCTCTCTCTCTCTCTCTCTCTCTATATATATATATATATATATATATATATATATGTATATTCCCTGCTTTTTTCAAGATTGTATGCCATGCCGACTAATACACGAGCCATCTTCAAACAGTCTTTGAGGCAAATGTGATTTCAGGTGAAAGTCTTTGCAGGCACTAAATCACGTGGCATGCACTTGGACACTTCAGCCAACGCACCAGGATCAGTGTTAGTGTTTATTTCATATCATCGTTTTTAGTCTGGAAAAAAAAAAACACCCTGCGACTTGAGCATAGTTATAAAAATTTGGAAAGGGCGTGTAAGCCATCGCTGCGATTAAATGCGTCTGGAGTGTTCGTCTGTTTCGTATTTTCCTTGCGTTTGGGCTCTGTTAAAGTGGTTTGGGCTCTGTTAAAGTGGTTTGGGCTCTGTTAAAGTGGTTTGGGCTCTGTTAAAGTGGTTTGGGCTCTGTTAAAGTGGCTTGGGCTCTGTTAAAGTGGTTTGGGCTCTGTTAAAGTGGTTTGGGCTCTGTTAAAGTGGTTTGGGCTCTGTTAAAGTGGTTTGGGCTCTGTTAAAGTGGTTTGGGCTCTGTTAAAGTGGCTTGGGCTCTGTTAAAGTGGTTTGGGCTCTGTTAAAGTGTTTGGGCTCTGTTAAAGTGGTTTGGGCTCTGTTAAAGTGGTTTGGGCTCTGGTAAAGTGGTTTGGGCTCTGGTAAAGTGGCTTGTAGCTTACTTTTAGTTCGTTTATACTGTCATAAATGTTCCACTTTAACTTGTCTTATGAATCAGTCCAGTTTCCGCCTTGGCTTAAGGCTGTGTCAGGCCAATTGACATAGGCTAGAACCCAAGGCTACATCAAAATGTTGTTATGCTCTGCATAGTTATGCGGGGATTGTCTTCAGTTGTGACAAGCTCCTAGCACAACACCATCAGTCTCCCAAATCCCCCGAAGTCGGAGTGTGGCTGCTCATGGGGCGGGGTAATTAAAAACGGTTACACACGTAATGTTCTCATCTCCAGCTGATGCACTTGTACCATAGTGTTCAAGTGCTTCGGCTGTTCGGATGATCCCTGGAGTCTTTTAGTCAGGGTACGACGACGACGACGATGACAACGACAACAACAACAACAACAACAACAACAACAACATCAAAAACAACAACAACAGTCCAGTTTGTGTTGATGGATCCATCAAATACCAGTAGGAACGGAAGGATGACACTTCCCCAATCGTGGCTCTGGAGTTTGTCCACCCCAACAGCTACATCCAGTTCCCAGCACAGGAACACACTTGGTTTGCCATCATCGACCATTGCCATCATCCTCATAGTTATCAGTTTCATCAAGTAGGTGTCACTGCCTAGTCCATATACGCAAACCACATCCACTAAGTTTCCAGACCACACTGCCCATGATTTAAAGTTGATGGATAAATGAATTAATGACTGAGATGAAAGAATTTAAGAAGAGGGTCTCGGGGACTACAACTTTGCAGACGTTTGACCTATGCATTAGCCCTGTACGTTGGTCAGACCATGAGTACCCGGCTTACATTAGCTGTGTCATTATCATCATTGTGCCCAGTTATGTAACATTACATTAACATGTACATTAACTTTGTACTCCCAAACACAAGAACGAAATCCATAACTGTATTCAAAATGTTTTAAGATACCCTAGCCCCCCCCCCCCCGCCCACCCCCCCCCAATCTCCACCCCGCACCCCGCGTCTGCCTCCGTCCTGTTCTTTCCACTTGACAAACCAGTCACCGACATGGCGCGCGCGCGCGCGCGCATTTAGTGTATGTTGTACGTGCGTGGTTGTGTATGCGTGCGTGTGTGTGTACATGCGTGTGGTGCGTGTGTGTGTGTGTGGTGTGTGTGTGTGTGTGTGTGTGTGTGTGTGTGTGTGTGTGTGTGTGTGTATGCCGCGTATGTGTGTATGTGTGTGTGTGTGTGTGTGTGATATGATTCGAAATGAAACTGAATTTCATTGAAAACTGTTTAGAAGGAGAAACCGCCCAGAAAGTGTATACATACAATGTCAGTCTCAATGGGAAACTGGTGTGACAGTAACAGACAGCCTGACATTGCAATGTGTGACAGTAACAGACAGCCTGACATTGCAATGTGTGACAGTAACAGACAGCCTGACATTGCAATGTGTGACAGTAACAGACAGCCTGACATTGCAATGTGTGACAGTAACAGACAGCCTGACATTGCAATGTGTGACAGTCACAGACAGCCTGACATTGCAATGTGTGACAGTCACAGACAGCCTGACATTACAATGTGTGACAGTAACAGACAGCCTGACATTGCAATGTGTGACAGTCACAGACAGCCTGACATTACAATGTGTGACAGTAACAGACAGCCTGACATTGCAATGTGTGACAGTCACAGACAGCCTGGCATTGCAATGTGTGACAGTAACAGACAGCCTGACATTGCAATGTGTGACAGTCACAGACAGCCTGACATTGCAATGTGTGACAGTCACAGACAGCCTGACATTGCAATGTGTGACAGTCACAGACAGCCTGACATTGCAATGTGTGACAGTCACAGACAGCCTGACATTGCATGTGTGACAGTCACAGACAGCCTGACATTGCAATGTGTGACAGTCACAGACAGCCTGACATTGCAATGTGTGACAGTCACAGACAGCCTGACATTGCAATGTGTGACAGTCACAGACAGCCTGACATTGCAATGTGTGACAGTAACAGACAGCCTGACATTGCAATGTGTGACAGTCACAGACATGCCTGACATTGCAATGTGTGACAGTCACAGACAGCCTGACATTACAATGTGTGACGTAACAGACAGCCTGACATTGCAATGTGTGACAGTCACAGACAGCCTGACATTACAATGTGTGACAGTAACATGACAGCCTGACATTGCAATGTGTGACAGTCACAGACAGCCTGACATTGCAATGTGTGACAGTAACAGACAGCCTGACATTGCAATGTGTGACAGTCACAGACAGCCTGACATTGCAATGTGTGACAGTCACAGACAGCCTGACATTGCAATGTGTGACAGTCACAGACAGCCTGACATTGCAATGTGTGACAGTCACAGACAGCCTGACATTGCAATGTGTGACAGTCACAGACAGCCTGACATTGCAATGTGTGACAGTCACAGACAGCCTGACATTGCAAGTGTGACAGTCACAGACAGCCTGACATTGCAATGTGTGACAGTAACGACAGCCTGACATTGCAATGTGTGACAGTCACAGACAGCCTGACATTGCAATGTGTGACAGTCACATGACAGCCTGACATTGCAATGTGTGACAGTCACAGACAGCCTGACATTGCAATGTGTGACAGTCACAGACAGCCTGACATTGCAATGTGTTGACAGTCACAGACAGCCTGAAATTGCAATGTGTGACAGTCACAGACAGCCTGACATTGCAATGTGTGACAGTCACAGACAGCCTGACATTGCAATGTGTGACAGTAACAGACAGCCTGACATTGCAATGTGTGACAGTCACAGACAGCCTGACATTGCAATGTGTGACGTCACAGCACAGCCTGACATTGCAATGTGTGACAGTAACAGACAGCCTGACATTGCAATGTGTGACAGTCACAGACAGCCTGACATTGCAATGTGTGACAGTAACAGACAGCCTGACATTGCAATGTGTGACAGTAACAGACAGCCTGACATTGCAATTGTGACAGTAACAGACAGCCTGACATTGCAATGTGTGACAGTAACAGACAGCCTGACATTGCAATGTGTGAAGAACAAACAGGAGTTAAAGCCAATTTTTATTTTAGTGTCTACATTCATACATTTCAACACAACTTTATTCCATTATTCTTCTTCTTCTCTTTCTCTTTGTCTGTTAACCTCATATGCTCCGCAATATTTGTAAAAGCAATCACTTAAAGCCATTCCTTGCACAGTCAAAAATCATTTTATTCCAATATTACAGGCCAGTTTCAATCTTTATATTATTCGCCTTTGTTACAGGAACAAAGAAGGTTGCCTAGTTTATTCCGCCCAAATCCCCATCTCCTCCCAGTGAGTGAATCTGAAAGCTGCATGCAATGAATGCAGGAGAAGGAGAAGGTACCAATCCAATCCAGATGCCGTTGTTCATTCAGCACGACACGTCGGGCCGGACCTTGGTACCACTGGACCTCTGATAACAGTCTGTACTGTTGGAGCCCCGCGCAATGTACCTCGGGCTTGCTTCCTACGGAGGCGATTTGTCCCCCTTGATGACTCTCCTGCGTTTCCCGTGCTCCTTCATTCTCTCCGTTGTTGTATTTTCCGCACCGCTTCCCCGACTGGTTATAGGGGTTTTACGTCAAGTCTGCTACTTCTAAGCAACATCACCTGGACTTCACTAACGCAGTAGGGCTTTGAAATATGAGCTAGACGTGAACTCTTCAAAGGCAATTTGAAAAGAAGAAAAACGAAGACTAAATAGTAAGAATGATATGTTACTATGATCAAATGTAATTATATTGAAAAGGATGAATGGAAATACTTGATTTCAAATTCATTTCAACTTTGTCAAGAAAAATCTAATTGCCGTTCATCTTCTCTTTCTTATCACCGATGCTTATTTGAACGTCTTGTTTACTCATTTGCTCAAACAGAACCCCGATTCAACTGAACTGAAATCAAATCAAATCAGAGTGATTAGGCCAAGCTCCCGTTATTGACATCACACCAGGTCCCGACGGCCATTGATGAATTTGGCGCAATGATAAATGTCTAAAGTGATGGATCACACCACAATATTCTCTCCCGGCTTCTCCGGAAGTTGGGTTGGGGGGTGGAGGGTGGGCGGGGAGAGGTACCCCCTCCTTTCTCCGGAAGTGAAGGCTACCCCTCCCACCCCTTTCCTCCCCCTATCCTTTTTCTCCACTCCACCCCCTCCCCTCTCCCTGCTGTTCTCCTTCGTTGCCGTCCTGTCTTCCTCGCCTTCTGTGCTTCAGCTACCGTCCACAGAACTCGCTTTGCGTGTCGGCTGATCGATGGCGCTTCTTCACGTGACGACAGCCGCGGATTTTGTTCGGATCTATTTCAAGTTCTCTCACACAATGTATGACGTCATACATGTCCCGGAAGAACGCACATATAAGTACTGCACACATATTAAAAAAGAAAAAGGAAGGACCCCCCCAAAAAAAACAACAAACAAAAACAAACAAAAAACAACAACAACAAAAAACAAACAAACAAAACTATTGCGTATTCTAACAATTAAAAATGTTATTTTTCAAAGATATTTCCTGTTTGTAGACGTCATTCTATAGAAGATTCCAACGTCGTGTTTAATATAGCATCATGTAATGTAGTGTAATACGATATACACGTACTGAGAACGTGTCATAAAACAAAGAAACAGACAGAACAGTGCTTATTTTAAGCCCGATACAAAATAGACACAGATTAATTTTCCACAAATAATGTGTCATCATCTTCAGACGTCACACAAACTAGACATGAAAGTGCTCAAACAATCCCCCCCCCCCCCAACCCCACCCCCCTGCTGGCTGTTAGCGGTCCATGCTGTCAGTCACCAGGGGAGTGTTGTTTGGTGCATGTTTATAGGTGTTATTTCAGACGTTTGAAGATGGCAGATTTCTTGAAAGTTCATCCGTGTGTTTTGCATTGCATTGCTTTGTACTTTGCACTTTACGTCATTTTGCACCTTGTTTAGAGTGTTAACATGTATTTGTGCTCAGAGCATAGTACAGTATGCCACAGTATAGTACAGTACATTAAGGTGCAGTATAGTATAGTATAGTATAGTATAGTATAGTTATAGTATAGGTATGGTATAGTATAGTATACTATAGTATAGTATTACGTACTATAATATATTTGACTGTATCTTCTTCCAAGTTACATTGCAGGAAATAATACGCTGTGCCTACAATCTATACACATGTGGGTGATGAAAAGCTTTGGGGAATTTTCGCTCTGTACCCACTACTGTCCTTTCTTGGAGAGAGAGAAGAGAGAAGAGAAGCGAAGAGAGAGAGAAGAGTCGAGGAAGAGATGAGAGAGAGAGAGAGAGAGAGAGGAGGAGTAACAAATATTGTGAATAAAAAGACTCGTACTTCATTTAACATAATGAATGGCTCACAGTAGGATTCATTTTCCAATGTACGGTCCAATTCCTACACACCATTTTGGGGTTTCAAAAACTGAGAACCGTTGGTGAGAATGGCTTGACCTGTGTGTTTACTTCCAGACAGGTGACATCATCATGGACATCCTTCTGTCATCTGCCCGATCATTGACCTTGTCGTCCTCCGCTGTTTTCCATCCACGAGTTGCAACGTGCCTGCTTTATACTCGTGCTTCATCCCTCTTCAACATCACGGCCGCTCGACTCCTTTCTTGCCGCCCTCATCTTCTTGCTGCCCCCCAAAACCGCCTGAGCACGCACACAAACACCCACACCGACACTAACACGAACACAGACAGACACAGACGCAGAAACACACAGAACGACAGACAGGCAAATAGAGAGACGGATGGACAAAGCGACAGACAAAGACAGAGACGCAGGCAGACCGACAGATACACACAGAGGCATGCACGCACGCACCTCCCCTACCCCTCCCCCCGCCACACAGACGCACACGCACGCACGTACGCACGCAACACACACACACACACCACACACACACACACACACACATACACGCGCGCGCGCGCGCACGCACGCATACACGCACGCACAAACATTCACACACACACAATAGTCCCAGTGTCAGGGTGAAGATACAACAGCTGAAAGAGAGGACAAGGCTGACAGACAGACAGACACTCACACACGCAAACACGTGCACTCCCCCTCCCCCGCCACACACACACACACACACACACACACACCACACACACACGCACAGGCACACAGACACACACACACACGCACACACACACACACACACACACGCACAGGCACACACACACACACACACACACACACACACACACACACACACACACACACACACACACACACACACACACACACACACACATTCCTACACTGGTCCCGGTGTCAGGGGGGAGACATGACAGGTTGACGGAAGGAGAGTGCAGACACTCCAGGGAAAGTGCTATTCCAGGTCCTCGAGCAAGATCTTCATTGACACAAAGCGTCTCTCTCTCATGTCCAGCCCTATGAGAGCGCGCGCACGGGTGCGTGCGTGCATGCGTGCGTGCGCGCGCGCGCGCGTGTGTGTGTGTGTGTGTGTGTGTGGTGTGTGTGTGTGTGTGTGTGTGTGTGTGTGTGTGTGTGTGAATAAGTGCGTGCGTGAATGTGCGAGCACTTTTGTGTGTGTGTGTGTGTGTGTGTGTGTGTGTGTGTGTGTGTGTGTGTGTGTGTGTGTGTGTGTGTGTGTGTGTGTGTATGCGCGCGCGCGCGCGTGTGCTCTTATGTGCTATATTCGCGCGAACACGTGAGACCATGTATCTGGACGGTCGTGTGTGTTTGTATTATAACAGTTGGAAACCATTGCCAAAACAAGTTTTGTCAGTATATTTTTGTCGCGTGAAGATGAAAGCAAAAAGGTTAAAAGAAAAGAGAAACCAAATAAAAACAAAGTATTTTGCAACTTGAAATACACACCTGTCCTCGCAATCCAAACACACACACATCAACCAATGTTACAGTACAGCAAACTCATTCGGCATTCAAGTTG
>CM031596.1:73089301-73091801 GCA_018398815.1 Conus ventricosus | reverse complement strand
CGAGGACGATGACGATGAAGACGATGCTGCAGATTTCCATTCTGGTGTGAGACTGCATGACAGGGCTGTATACTGCGCTGATTTTCATAACAGATCCGGCGTCAAGCAGGCCCGAGAGATACAGACAATTGCAGTATTGGTCAGGAAAACTGAACAATAGTCTCAGAGAAGTATCCATCCAGTGACTGTAGCACGTCTTCGTGGTCCCAGTCTTCCCAACTAAGCCCATAGCAAACTCAGCTCCGGGGAGGAGCCGGTCGAGGCTTAAGAATCCCACAGAAAAATGATTCTGATGGGAATCCATCCACCATCTCCAAGCCGGGATTTCGCGGCGCTAACTACTACGCCACGGCAGCTGGCAGCGCTGTGAAGGAACCATGATGGAAGAAAGGACGTCAGAGAAATGCTGAAAAGACTGGAATTAACGATAAAACAAAACTTGTAGTTTCTTCCGTCACGACAAGACAATTATATTAGGGTAGGAATCGTGGGGAAAGACAGCATTCTCGAATAATCTGCCTCTGAATGCTAAAGACTTTGAACAACGGAAGAATGCTAAACAATAGAAAACAAAATCTAGTTATTATACGTTTGAAAATGTCATAAAGTTTGCTTTTCGTAAATCTTTAAGAATGGCTGGAACCTTCTTCAGACGCCATCTCGTCCTATATTCTAAAATGAAAATCCCAGTGATTGTCACGAGCGCACAGGCTTGTGCGTGCCTGTGTGTGTGTGTGTGTGTGTGTGTGTGTGTGTGTGTGTGTGTGCGTGTGTGTGTGTGTGCGCGTGCACCATTGGAATGATTTAATAGCAGTTTGAACTATAACAACTTGAACATTTCTTATTTGGTTTCTGACCTTCTCATTGACAAGCTATATTCTTTGTATCAGTGTTTTTGTCTTCTTGGACAACCGATACAGGTTGGTTGTGACACGTGACGCTGTTTGCATTTCTCATCGGGGCTAAGCTCGCTGGTTGGCTGTGCGGAGTCACGTGGGTACAACCAATTCCTGTCACAGGTCCAGGACTTGCCGTGCAACTTATGAGTCAGGATACACGTGCTTGGCAGATGTGCACCTGCAAGGTACAATGTGACTCAGACGACAGCGGGTTGGTAAATATGTGCATCACTCCACACGCTACTTTTTATGAAGAAGAGGAAGGGATGGTCGACCCGTTCACGGCAGAAGATGCGATAGCTTCAGATCAGCTGACCGAAGCGAAGACCAGCTCCATAGCGTGTCGTAGTTTATTGAGACAAGAATCTCCTACACACCACAGGGAGCAGTGATGTGTGTGTAAGTCATTATGAGGCAACCCACCAGAGGAGACACTGTAAAAAGCCAAGTCACTTCGGTGATGTTGAGTGGTGCCTGTACAGATCCAACATACGTAGGACGCTACCTATCAAGCCCCCTGGTGACGACAATTTCTTTGTCACGAAGCCAGCGTTAACGAGTTCTCCCTCCCTAGGGCACCGCCATGTCCGTACCCATCAACTTGCCGGCAGCGGTGACCCCGACAGAATCTCACCGAGGACATAAAAGTGGATAGGAAATCGAAACTGGGATCGCCATGAGAGCTGGGCATGAACGACCACAGAATTTGAGATGTTTTGTCTTTCAATGCTGATCAGTGAGAATGGGGATGATGAAGATGTTGCAAGGATTTCCATTCTGATCTTGCTCTTGGTAAGAGCCGGTGAGGACAGACAAATCCCACGAACAAATGACTCTGTTGGGGATCGAACCCACGACCTCCTAGCCGGTAGTCCGTGAGGCTACCCACTTTGCCACGGTGGCTGCTTCAGTGTCTCCTTTTATTGCACATGGAATAATCGGAGGAGCGACAAGAAGAAAGTGTTTTTTGTAGTACATTAGTTTTCTGGTTATTCTGATGGTGGAAGACATAAGGGGAATCATTGATATTGTGCAAGGTAGCGCGTTGCACACATCTGTAGGCCTCCCTGAAGAGGAGACAACGGAAAATGACACCAGGTTCTTTTCATCGGTTCTGATTGGACACGCCACACATGCCACACAGCTTGCTTAGTTCACCCCCCCCCCCCCCACCACACCACACACAGATGTGGTTTTAAGGCTACTCAGTTTCAGTTTATCAAGGAGGCGTCACTGCGTGCGGACTAGTCCTATACGCTACACCAATCCGTAAGTTTCGAGACCACATACGCATGATTTTTAAGTGTGGACAATGAATAACAACTAAGATGAGAGATTGAGAAGAGGGTCTCGTGGCACGACTTGAAATGTCTGATCTATGCTTCGCCAATGCGCTGGTCAGCTTGGTGGACCTATTTTTTTTTCTTTTATTTCATTTATCTTTGTTTTTTTTTTGGGCTACTCCCACGGAAATCACAATGTATTGCTTAATGATGTTATTGTCCCCCCATTTTTTTCTTGTGCAATAATGTAGTGTGTGTGTGTGTGTGTGTGTGTGTGTGTGTGTGTGTGTGTGTGTGTGTGTGTGTGTGTGTGTGTGT
>CM031596.1:73066801-73069301 GCA_018398815.1 Conus ventricosus | reverse complement strand
ATCGTAAAAGCCCCATGACATTCATGGAATTTGCCTTTTCGCCCTGTAAATCTTCTTTCTTTGCCAGTTCCAAACAGAATTAACCGACGCAACGCGATAAACGGATTGTTCAGGGAAAGCTTTAAAGGGTTAAAAAAAAACAACCCTTTTTACCTTTGCCAAAGTGCACACACCACCCCCACCCCGCCGCACGCACGACGCAGCACGCCACCACCCCCACCCAAACACACAAAACACACACACACAACACCACAAAAACACACACCAACACACACCACACACACTCACTCTCTCTCTCTTCCCCCTCCTTCTCTCCCCTCACAACACACACTAAAATTTTAAACGTTTTCAAAAGAAAGGAAAAAAATTTTTAAATCACTTGATCAGCCCCCAAATTGGAGATTTCGTTCCCCCCCACAGACCCTTGAGGGCTTAGAACTTCCCAGGCACTGGAGGATCGTCCCCCCTTCTTCCCATCCCCCCACCCATCTTTTTTATACGCCCCTTCTTATTTAACGAATGCGAAAAAAGAGGCGTTCATCACCCGAGGGCGGCTGTGCCCTGTCTGGCGATTTTTTTCAGAGGAAAGGTCGAGTTGAAGCGGTTGTGTAGTGTAGTGTAGGTTGTGTAGTGTGTGTGTGTGGTGTTGTGTGTGTGTGTTGTGGTGTGTGTGTGTGTGTGTTTGTGTGTTTGGGTTTTTAAAAAAAGGGTTTTGTTTCTTGTGCTTGTTAATCTCGTTTTTTTCGTCGTTTACTTTTTTTCTTGGGGTAAAAACCACAAAATCAGTTGGTATAATTAGAAACCCCGGGATGCTTTTTCGCATTCGAAAAAACCTTCACCCCCTCCCCTCCCTCTCTCTCTCTCTCTCTCTCTCTCTCTCTCTCTCTCTCTCCTTCCTCCTTCTCTCTCCTCTCTTCTGTGTCAAAATTAATCAATAAATTACCCGTTCACAAAACTGGTTTAATGAAAGACGGAGGGCTTATGTGTGAATGTTTGGGTAATGGTTTTTTGGGGGGGAAATGTATACCCACAATGGGGCAGTAATGGGGGGCCTGGAGCAGGGCTTTGGCCGTGTGCTGGCGGTGGTAGGCGTGAGTGTGGAGCAGAGCCCCCCTTCCGGGGCAGCCAGCCCAGGTACAGATTGCTGGGGCCGAGCACCATGAGGTATGGGATGGTGGAGAAGGGAGCCGCTGCCTTTCTGAACCAGTGTCAGCGTTTGGGTTTGGGGTGGTTGAGGAAAAACCCCGCCAAAGAGGACAACCCCCCAGGTCCAAAGCGCCAGTGTGCGCAACAAAGACACACAAATCTGCCCCCCTTGGGGCATGAAAAAAGACGACTCTAAAGGGCTTCTATCAGGCATGAAAAGACAGATCCCCAAAAGGCTTCTATCGGGCAGACAAAGACAGACTCACCAAATGCTTCTATCGGGGCACAACGACCACCAGGGCTTTATAACGAAAACGACTTCCATGTGTTTTCTTAACCCAAAAAGACTCCCAGTGCTTTCTTAACCCAAAAAGACTCCCTGTGCTTTCATTAGACAACAAAATCCCCATGTGTTTCAAAACGACTCACCCGTGTTTCATTAGGCACAACAAAAAATCCCCATTGCTTTCATAACGACTCACCCTGTGCTTCTGGGCCCAAACAGCTCCCCTGGCTTCATACAGACTCACCGTGCTTTCATTAGGCAACAGATCCCCTGGCTTCATAACGACTCCCTGTGCTTCATAACAGCTCACCCTGTGTTCATAACAGACCACCAGTGCTTTCATTGGCCACAAAACTCACCAAGTGCTTTCATTAGGCACAACAGACTCACCATGTGCTTCATTAAGCACAACATAATAACATGGCTTTATCAGGCACAAAAGACTCCCCTGGCTTTCAAAACAGACTCACCATGTGCTTCATTAAGCCAACATCACCATGTGCTTTCATTAGCACAAGACTCACCCTGTGCTTTTATTAAGCACAACAGACTCACCCTGTGCTTTCATAACAGACTCCCCATGTGTCTATTAGCCAAAAGCACTACCATGTGCTTTAAAGGGCATAACCCCCCCTGCCCTACAGTCAACCAATGCTTCAATCACGCACAATGAAAGACATATCCTGCATGTTGACACAACACACTTCAATCACGCACATTAAAGACATATCCTGCATTTTGCCACAAACACTTAAATCACGCACATGAAAGACATATCCTGCATGTTTGACACAACACACTTTCAATATGCCTTGAAAGACTATCCTGCATGTTAACAACACACTTAAATCACGCACAATGAAAAGACTTCTGCTGTTGAACAAACACATTCCATAAATCACAATGAAAGACATACCCTGCATGTTGACAAAAAACACACTTCCATCATGCACAATGAAAGACATATCGCTTTTGACACAACACACTTCCACGGGCACAATGAAAGACATTACCCTGCATGTTGACACAACACACTTCCTTTCATGCACAATGAAAAGACAATCCGGG
>CM031596.1:73049301-73061801 GCA_018398815.1 Conus ventricosus | reverse complement strand
CAAGCACCAGAGATTGACAGACAGTCAACAACAAAGCAACAAGTATCAGAGATTGACAGACAGCCAACAACAAAGCAACAAGCACCAGAGATTGACAGACGGCCAACAACAAAGCAACAAGCACTAGAGAGTGACAGCCAGCCAACAACAAAGCAACAAGCACCAGAGATTGACAGACAAGATAAGATAAGATAAGATAATGTTGCTTATAGCCCAGCCGACCGCAAAGGGCCACATCAGGGCTGTCACCACGTTAAGATCAACTCACAAGTCATTCAAAAAAACAAACAAACAAAAAAAAACCAACCTTTCGCACATCTCTTTAAATGACATCGTATAGAAACGTACCAGAAACTTCGTTAAAAATCTTTCTTCCGTAAAATAAATGAAAAATGTTAATCTCTCTCAAAAACTCAAGGATCACGTCAGGCGGGACATCCCTGAACAGGATCTTCATGGACTCCGCTGTAAAATGTTTGTGTCTCACATCGTGCAAGTCCCAACACTCTAAAAGAACATGTTTCATTGTGAGTGGTGCATGACATGGAATGCACCACGGAGCTTCTTCACTCTTTAAAAGGTAAGAATGAGTAAAATACGAATGGCCGGTGTGGAGCCGGCTCAGAACCGTTTCCTCTTTACGACCACCAGACGTAGATGGGAGGAACTCCTTAACGTTTGGACGGATCTGAAAGAGTTTGTTATCCGTCTGCGTATTCCAATCCTCCTGCCAGAGGTCTCTCACATAATCGTTAATTTTGGGTTTCAGATCTGAGCAGGGGATATATATGTTGGACAGTTTCTCCCTTGTGGCATTCTTGGCTAAACGATCAACCATCTCGTTCCCTCCGATGCCAACATGACCAGGAACCCAGGCGAGAGTAATGTTGTAACCATCCGTTTTCAACTTGCTAAAAAGTTCAAAGAAATGTAAAAGTTCTGGATGCTGAAGGTTGCGGCCAGCTATGGCCTCCAAAGCTGACAGCGAATCCGACAGAACCAGAAAGTCCCTCTTCGTAGATTGTGAAATTATCTTCAATGCCAGAACCAGAGCAGTAAGTTCAGCAGAATAGACAGAAGCATCTGGAGGTATATGTTTTAACAGTATCTGAGAAGGAGCACCAGGGCAATAGGCTGCACAGGCTACTCCATCTTCAGACTTGGAACCGTCAGTGAAAATTTTCTGGTAAGATGGGAATTTTGAACAGAGGTCAGCATACAAGGCCTTGTATGCCAGAGAGCTAGCAGACTCTTTACGAAAGGCTGCAAGATCAAAACGAATCTCTGGTGTGAAAAAGGTCCACAGAGGCTGATCCGGAAACTTGGAAAAATCCGACACAACTCCTAGGTCGAGACCTGCATTCCGCACGTGAGGCCCCATACGAAGACCAAACGGCGGAATATAGTTAGGGTTGGTTTCGAATTTGTTTTGAAACTGAGGGTCAAAGACACAGTCATAGGCAGGATTCTGCGGTTCTGAGAACAGTCTAATATAGTAATTTAGAGACATTTTCAGCCTGCGGTTGGACAGTGAGGGTTCACCTGCCTCTGCGTACAGGCTGTACACAGGGGTGGTGCGGAATGCTCCAAGACAGAGACGAAGCCCTTGATGGTGAATAGGATCCAAGAGTTTCAGATAAGAGGGTCTTGCAGAGCCGTACACAGCACAACCATAGTCCAGTTTGGAACGGACCAAGGCTCTGTAGAGGTTCAGCAAAGTTTTCTTATCAGCGCCCCAGTCAGTGTGCGCTACGACCCGCAGAATATTCAGAGCTTTCTGGCAAGACGTTTTGAGGTTTTTAATGTGGCAGATTGACAGACAGCCAACAACAAAGCAACAAGCACCATAGATTGACAGACAGCCAACAACAAAGCAACAAGCACCAGAGATTGACAGACAGCCAACAACAAAGCAACAAGCACCAGAGAGTGACAGACAACCAACAACAAAGCAACAAGCACCAGAGATTGACAGACAGCCAGCAACAAAGCAACAAGCACCAGAGACTGACAGACAGCCAACAACAAAGCAACAAGCACCAGAGATTGACAGACAGCCAACAACAAAACAACAAGCACCAGAGATTGACAGCCAGCCAACAACAAAGCAACAAGTATCAGAGATCGACAGACAGCCAACAACAAAGCAACAAGTATCAGATATTGACAGACAGCCAACAACAAAGCAACAAGTTAAGTATCAGAGACTGACAGCCAGCCAGCAACAAAGCCACAAGCACCAGAGATTGACAGAGGACCAGACACAGCGACAACAAAGCTACAGCTCCAGAATTTGACCGGGGACGAGAGAGAGAAAGAAGAGAGAGAGAGAGAGAGAGAGAGACAGAGAGAAGAGAGAGAGAGAGAGAGAGAGAGAGATGAGAGAGAGAGAGAGAGAGAGAGAGAGAGAGAGAGAGCATCTAAGTTACAAGCACAATAGATTGACTGAGGACTAGTGACAGCAAGAACAAATCTACAAGCATGAGAAAAGAGAGAGAGAGAGAGAGAGAGAGAGAGAGAGAGAGAGAGAGAGAGAGAGAGAGAGAGAGAGGGGAGAGAGAGAGAGAGAGAGAGAGAGGCAGCAACAAAGCATCAGAGACTGACAGGATGAGAGACAACAACAACAAAGATGAGCACCACAGATCGATAGAGGACGCGCGAGAGAGAGAGAGAGAGCCAACAACAAAGCCACATACACCAGAGACAGAGGACGAGAGACAGCCAAAAAGAAATCTACAAGCACCAGAGACTGACAGAGGAAGAACGAAAGCCAACAACAGTGCCTGAGTGCCGTGACATTTCCATTCTGTGTTTGACTGCAACCTGTGAAATGGGGCAAATAGAGAGAGCTGGCATTGAAGTGTGGGTGACAGATCGAACGGCTAAATGGCTGCCAGCCTTTCGTCCAGAAAGAAAATTTAATGGAGAGTCCCTCTGTCCATGAATCATTTGCTCTCCGCTTTTAGCTTCTTTTCTCCGAGTGTACCACACACTGGCCGCAGTACGCTGGCCCTCTAACACCCAGCGTTCACTCCTGGCCCCTCCAATAAAGCTGTTTAACGCTTTGAGCCAGTTAAACAAAATGGTCGTATCCTCCAATTAGACCGGTTTCTTTTGTAAGAGTATTTGTGATGAGTGTGTTATTGCGGTGTGCTGTGATTTGCACTGGTGTTGAGTCACGGGTTTGTGTCATGACTTGTGTGAGTTTTTGTCTGGTGTTGAGTTGCCATTTGTAAAGTTGTTTTATGATTTTCTCTTGTGATTTGTGTTGTCTACTTTTGTGTTGTGATTTGCGAGGATGCTGTCTATTTTCCTATGTTTTGGTTCGTAAAAATCCTTTATTTCGGTATTATGGTTTGCGAGATTCCTGTCAAGGTTACATATTTTGATTGATCATCTGGCTTTGTGTCATGAGCTATGAGGGTCATGTCTAGTTTTGTCTTATGATTTGTGAGGATGTTGTCAGCTTTTGTGTCACGATTTGTGAGGGTGTCGACAGGTTTTGTGTCTAAATATGTGAGGGTATTGTCGTTATTCGTCATGATTTGTGAGGATAT
The DNA here is from genome assembly GCA_018398815.1 of Conus ventricosus. Classification (NCBI taxonomy): domain Eukaryota; kingdom Metazoa; phylum Mollusca; class Gastropoda; order Neogastropoda; family Conidae; genus Conus; species Conus ventricosus. The sequence goes on along the minus strand of CM031596.1, from coordinate 73,058,244 downwards.
GTCTGGTTATCTTCATAATTTGTAACAGTGTTATCTGATTTGTATCATGATTTTTTTTAGGGCATTGTCTGGTTTATGTTGCGAATTATAAGGGTGTTGTTGTTTGCTTTTGGGACATGAATTGTGAGAATGTCGTATGTTTTCTGGTATGATTTGTCAGGATGGTGTCTGAATTTGTGCTATGATTTGTGAGTAAATGTCTGGATTTGTGTCATGAATTGTGAGAATGTCGACTGTTTTCTGTTATGATCTGTGAGGATCATGCCTGGATTTGTATCATGATCTGCAGTGTTGTGGTTCAATTTTGATATGGGTCCTGTTTACACTATGTTGATATGGTTGCCTTTCTTGGCGTGTGTGTAATATCGTGGCAGAGCGTAACTGCAGCTTTCATGCGTTCTGGAATATTTGTGGAGCGATATGTACTGTATCTGACAATGTTTAATACTATATGCCAAGATACAAGTTGTAAATTTGCTGTTTCTTTGTGAATTTTCTCTGGCAACGAAAATAGTACGATAGAAAGTAGTAAACTGCAAAAGTGACTTTGTTACATCATGTTTACGATTTTCATTCGTTTAATTTACAAACGTTTCTCATTTAGAGAACTGTTTGCAACAATTTTTCTCTCCTCAAAATTGTTCACACCAGAGCTATAGGGAAAGACAGCTGCAAAGCTTCACAGAAATATCGTTTCTATTCCATATTTTCCAATATTCTGTAAATATAATAGCATATGCGGGGTTTTGCAGCGAAATATAAGTCGCACGCAGGTTGATTTTTTATCTGTGTAAATTATACTGTGATCCAAACCAAATCATCGAGTTTACAAGACTGAAAACGAATGCTGACACTGCTCCTGCAGTAGGCCTGGTTAAAAACAAACTGGAACGGCTGATGTGAAAATAAAACAAATACTGCCTGACATTGCTGTTTCAGTTTTATACCTTTTTAACATAATTTTGATTCTATCTGTGATACAGACACCATAGCTAGCAAAAAATAAATAATCAATAAGTAGGGTAACTCTTGCTCCCATCATGACTTAAAATACACGCCCGTAACTCCAAACGAATGGTGCTTACGACATCGAATCGCCTAGCAGAAAAAAACGCCCACAGAGCACACAGAACGAACAAGGAGAAACCCTCTTGCGAAAATTAGCCAGGTGTTATTGATTCCAAAGCTGCAAGCACTAGAGACAGACAAAGGAAGAGAAAGAGAGCAAGTAGTGAAATGTCCATGAAATTTCATAGCCATCCCGTGTTTTATAGCAAGCTGTAAAAAGTGGCGAGTGGAGAGAGATGATGCTGGAGAGCAGGCGACAGTTGGCAACAAACAGTGACTGTCATGCCATGCTTTCAGCCAGAAAGACATACAGGACTCCCTGCCCATGAATCATTTATTCCTCTTTGACCTCTCCAGCTCCTAGCCCGTGCAGTGGCCTACTGGCCGTAACATGATGGCACCACAATCCCTAGCCAGCACTCCTGGCCCCTTGAATAAATCAGCAAAACGACCGTAGTTGCCTCCCATCAAACAGGTTCTTTTTTCCCCTCCAGGAGTGAGGTGTGGACGAGCAGGGGTTTGTCTTGTGACAGGAGGCACCGTTTATGTTGTCTGTATGGAAAGGAACCAAATGAGAAACTATATTGCGTAAACTTCGTCTTTTTAGTTTTGATTTCTGTCTCCTATATTCATAAATACTGACACACACACACACACAACACACACACACACACACACACACACACACAGAGACACAGACACATACAAACACACACACTCAAACACACACACACATACAGACACACACACACACACACACACACACACACACACACACACACACACACACACACACACACACACACACACACACACACACACACCACACACACACACACACACACACACACACACACACACACACACACACGTCGTGGTCCATGATTCGTCGTACTTTGTAAACTTCTCGGCGATTGGGCCACAGAAGCTGCTTCATTCACCTGCAAGGCAAGGACGCATTGAGACCCACTGAGTGGCCTTCAGGGATACTGAACCGATCACATTCTCCAGGCTCTTTAACCTCTCTTCTCTCCTTGTGAACCACAGACACAGAGATCTGGATTAATCAATCGTCTTTCTAAACGGGGACCCTGGGGAATAGGGCGCTGAATGGATGGCAATCGAAAATTAAAGCATTATCACGCACTGAAGATGCAAAAAAAGGTTTTTCTTGACAGCCGAATTTAACAGTGAATAAGAATTTATGGCAGCTGCATCCGAAAGCATGGGAAATGATGTTGTCGCTCGTTTTTACCATTTGGAATTGTGAACATGTCAGGATACAACACACATACTATCATCTGGTGACGGACGAGAGTAGGCTACCGTGTGGGAATTGTGAATATGTCAGGATACAACACACATACTATCATCTGGTGACGAGAGTAGGCTACTGTGTGGGAATTGTGAACATGTCAGGATACAACACACATACTATCATCTGGTGACGACAGCAGGCTACCGTGTGGGAATTGTGAACATGTCAGGATACAACACACATACTATCAGGATACAACACACATACTATCATCTGTGTGACGAGATTAGGCTACCGTGTGGGAATTGTGAACATGTCAGGATACAACACACATACTATCATCTGGTGACAAGAGTAGGTTACCGTGTGGTATTGCATCGGCTCACTGAAGCGTCTTACCGTGTTGATTCGTATGTGTGTGTGTGTGTGTGTGTGTGTGTGTGTGTGTGTGTGTGTGTGTGTGTGTGTGTGTGTGTGTGTGTGTAGGTGTGTGTGTAGGTGTGTGTGTTGTGTGTGTGTGTGTGTGTGTGTGTGTTGTGTGTGTGTGTGTGTGTGTGTGTGTGTGTGTGTGTGTGTGTGTGTGTGTGTGTGTGTGTGTGTGTGTGTGTGTGTGTGTGTGTATGTGTGTGTGTGTGTGTGTGTGTGTGTGTGTGCAGTATGTGTGCAGTGTGTGTGCAGTGTGTGTGTGTGTGTGTGTCTGTAGTATGTGTGTGTGTGTGTGTGTGTGTGTGTGTGTGTGTGTGTGTGTGTGTGTGTGATGTTGCTTATAGCCCAGCCCGTCTTCATCGGCAAGGTAACGTAAGCTAATGTAAGGTAAGATAAAGTCAGGTCAGGTCAGGTCAGGTCAGGTCAAGTAATTTTGCTTATAGCCCAGTCCGTCTTCATCGGATTCTTTACAAAAGGACAAAACAGTTGATTGAAACAAACATTTTTGTAGCAATACACATGCACCTTGATGAAGAGAGAGAGAGAGAGAGAGAGAGAGAGAGAGAGAGAGAGAGAGAGAGAGAGAGAGAGAGGAAAGAGAGAGAGAGAGAGAGAGGAGGAAAGAGAGAGAGAGAGAGAGAGAGAGAGAGAGAGAGAGAAGAGAGAGAGAGAGAGAGAGAGAGAGAGAGAGAGAGAGAAGGGCATTATCAGACCTTACAACAAAAACGATGTTGTGAAAACATAAGGAAACCACTAACTCTGACGCACTTCGTAAAACTTCAGCACGACATCAAGACAGAACAGCAGGCAAACGTTTACGCAACAGGTCAAATGTTACACATAGCACTATTCGGACTACTGAGTGACAGCAACGTGCAGATTTGGCAGTCATCCCATGAGAGATAAGGTGAGATGCTGGCAAACCCCCTTCCTCATCATTTCCCGTGTGCTACTAAATGATTAAATCACACACACACACACAACACACACAAACACAACACACACACCACACACACAACATCTATATACACACACATACCGACACACCACTCCACCCCCCCCCCCCCAAACACACACACCACACAACACACACACACCACACGTACACATAGACAACACACAGCGCACAGACAGAACAGACAGACAGGACAGACAGACAGACACAACACACACAAAACACACCACACACACACACACACACACACAGAGGCGCACATACACACATACGCGCACACACACACACAACACACACACACACACACACCACACACACACCACACACACAATCTATTTTTTCTCCTTTTACCCACTCATTCTTTTTCTTCCTTTTCACACCACACACACACACACACACCCCACCACACACACACCACACACACACACACAACACACACAACACGCACACACACACACACAGAGGCGCCATACACACATACGCGCGCACACACAACACACACAAAACACACACACACACACACACACACCCCACACGTACACACACACCACACACACACACACACACACACAAAACACACACACACACACACACACACTGTCACCTGCTAGAAAATCTCAATTCGTTTCTTTCTTTCTTTCTTTTATGGGGGGGGGGGGGGGGGCGGGGGGGGGGGGGGGGGGGGGGGGGGGGGGGGGGGGCGGCGGGGGGGGGGGGGGCGGGAGGCGGTGGGGGGGGAGAGCGCCCAAAATCTATTTTTTTCACGGTCGTTATTCTGGACCATTTCTCTTTCTTCTTTTTTTTTTTTGGGCTTTACCAGCCGTGCAACCGAGTGAGCTGATTTCGGATGGCGCTTTGCTTGCCGGCAGTATGGTCGGCGCCATGAACGATAGGCCCTGTGGATCCACGCCCTGATTTTGCTGGCGGTCCATGTCCACCCCGGGCCCAGCATGTCAGGTGCAGGTGAGTGGTAATCTGTAAGGGGCCTCAGTAAGCCCACTTGGAATGGTCCTAAATGGCCCCAAAACACACACACACACACACACACACACACACCACATTATATATATATAATAATAAATTCCAAGGATAAGTCCCGAGCACCGTTCCAGCAACTTACAGAGCAGCTTGGTGTTGCAAGCTTTGTTTATAATTCAATATTATATATATATATATATATATATATATATATATAATATATATATATATTTTATATATATATATTTATCTTTGTTTCTTTTGCAAGCCTCTTCTGCTGAATTGAAACTTACTGACTGAATGAAATAGTAAATAAACCCAATAAACAGATAAATGAACAAATATTTAATTTCGTAAATAAAAATAGATAAATAAATGAAAAAGTAAAAGTAAGTAAGTAAACAAAGAAATATATAAATAAAATAGAATAAATCAATAAACAAACACATAGTTAAATAAACAAACCGATAAATGAATAAGCTTCCTAACCTTTCATAGTTGGTCGTGACTCTCTTACTTCTAAAAGGACATTTTTTTTTCTTTTGGGAAAAAAGTAACCCCAGAGTCAAATTAAAGCTCAGATACTCAGGCAGGCGACAATGTCTGTTATAGACCTGTATAAACCCGCCCTTCCCTGTTTCCCTTCTCCTGCCCCCCCCCCCCTCCCCCCCTTGTCAAGGGCCCGGAGTGGCCAAGGTTACTTACGTCATGTTTTGCAGGGGGTCTGGTGGCCCTTCACGACCAGCTGTCTCTACACAGAGAGAGGGAGGGGCCTCACGGAAATTGCGCGGGCCAATCATATCGCTCAGTCCCATTTGTTCTGGAAGGGGGGTCGGCCGGAGATCCCGCCATCTATATAGAGCAGGGATGTGACTTTACTGTAAAATCTTGTGCTATGAACTTTCAGTGGCTTGGAAAGTGCGTTTGCAACACAAAACAACAACAACAACAACAACAAAAACAAGGCCAAAAACAAACAACAACAACATCAACATCAACAAACAACAACAAACACCCCCACACACACACACACACACACACACACACACACACACACACACACACACACACAAAAGAGAAAAAAAGGAATAAGCATATCTTTGTGTTATTGTCTGGTGGTAATGGAAGAGGGTGTGAATTCCGACTTTGACAACTATTGTTTTAACTTGGTTAACTAAGTAAAACAGAGGTAAGTCTTTGGGCCCGGATGAATAATTTACGCCCATAACCAACAACGTGCTTACGACCAACGCACAGAGATATGACAACACCCGAGCGTACGGACGACGAAAACAACCCAAAAAGGCTGTTCAAGTTTCCATATAAGTGCGCCCGGCACATATACACGCAACAACCCCGGTGAAATAACGACACAAATTAACTTTATTCAATGACCAGCTTTCGCTTGGTATAGTAAAACAAAACACAAAACACGGCACAAACAAATGTATAGCATTAATCCACAGATTACTTTAAATACTGAAAAAAAATCAGTAGAAAGTTAGATGATGTGGGAAACGCACTAAGTGTTTCACATTTGTTAATTCATTGCCCCAAAACAAAGAACTTGATTTTCATGGTGGTGGTGATACTTCGATAGATCGACGTCATCACTCTCTAAAATGTTGAATGATTATTCGTTTCTCAGATTAGTTAGTCAAAGTTTCTTACAGAGTCCAGTTGGCATTTTACTTTAACTGGTTTTATCTACGGTGTTTTTTTTTTTTTTTTTTTTTTTTTTTTTTTTTTTTTTTAATAAGCTTACGTAGTAGTATTCAAAGTTCTACGCGCTTTTCCCCTATCCCTCCACCAATCTTTTCATAAGCACACATTCGCATACCACACACACCATTAACACATCGTCTGAAATCACTTTTAGTGAGAAGACGTTAAATTGAGGAACAACACACCACACACACACACACCACACACACCAACACACCCTGTCACCTGCTAGAAAAATCTCAATTCGTTTCTTTCTTTCTTTCTTTTATGGGGGGGGGGGGGGGGGGGGGGGGGGGGGGGGGGGGGGGGGGGAGGGGGGGCGGGGGGGGGGGAGGGCGGGAGGAGGTGGAGAGGAGGGAGCGCCAATCTATTTTTTTTACACGGTCGTTATTCTGGACCAGTTTCTTCTTCTTCTTCTTCTTCTTTTTTTTTTTAGCTTTACGGCCGTGCAACCGACGTGAGCTGTAATTCAGGATGGCGCTTTGCTTGCCGGCACGTAATGGTCGGCGCCATGAACGATAGGCGCCCTGTGGATACCACGTCCTGATTTTGCTGGCTGTCCATGTCCAGCCCGGCAGCAGGGTCAGGTGCAGGTGAGTGGTAATCTGTAAGGGGCCTCTGTAAGCCACTTGGACATGGTCCTAAATGGTACACACACACTACACACACACACACACACACCACACACACACACCATTGTATATATATATATATATATATATATATATATATATATATATATATATATATATATATATATATATATATATAAGAGAGGAGAGAGAGAGAGAGAGAGAGAGTGAATATAATTAAAAAGCCTAAAATGACTTTAAAAGTGCTCGACCCTTGGGGAGCAACATTTGTTAATGTTGAGTTTTAACATTCCTTTTTATATCATTAACAATATATTATTATATATATATATATTATATATATATTATATTTATTATATATATATATATATATACATATTTATTTATCTTTGTTTCTTTTGCAAGCCTCTTCTGCATGAATTGAAAACTTACTGACTGAATGAAGTACGTAAATGAACCAATGAATAGATAAATGAACAAATATATAAATGAGTAAATAATAATAGATAAATAAATGAATAAGTAAAAGTAGGTAAGCAAACAAAGAAATATATAAATAAAATAGAATAAATCAATAAAACAAACACATAGATAATACACAAACAGATAAATGAATAAGCTTCCTAACCTTTCATAGTTAGTCGTGACTCTCTCACTTCCAAAAGGACCTTTTTGTTTTTTCTTTTTATGAATAAAAGTAACCTCAGAGTCAAGTTAATGCTCAGATACTCAGGCAGGCGACAATGTCTAAAATAGACCTGTATAAACCCGCCCTTCCATGTTTCCCTTCTCCTGCACCCCTCCCCCCCCCCCCCCCCCCCCCCCCCCCCCCCCCCCCCCTCTTGTCAAGGGCCCGGAGTGGCCAAGGTTACCTTACGTCATGTTTCGCAGGGGGTCTGGTGGCCCTTCACGCCCAGCTGTCTCCAGACAGAGAGGGGAGGGGCCTGACGGAAATTGCGCGGGGCCAATCAAATCACCCAGTCCTCCATTTGTTATGGTGGGGTTTGGGGGGGGGGGGGGGGGGGGGGGGGGGGGGGGGGGGTTGTCGGCGGAGATCTTGCCATCTTTTATAGAGTAGGGATGTGACTTTACTGTACATCTTGTGCTAAGAACTTTCAGTGGCTTGGAAAGTGCGTCGCAACACAAACAACAACAACAAAAAAACAAAACAAAACAACAACATCAACAAAATACAAACAACAAAAAAGGAGAGAAAATGGAATAAGCATATCTTTGTGTTATTGTCTGGCGGGATTATGGAAGAGCGTGTGAATTCCAGACTTGGACAACTATTGTTTTTAACTATGTTTACCTATGTAAAACAAGGAGGGTAAGTCTTGCGCAGTGATGAACTAATATACACCCTAACTCCAAACGAACGCTGCTTACGAACCCGAATCGCACATGAGAAATGACAACACAGAGCGTACAGAACGAACGAGGAAACAGCCCCCAAAAAGGCCTGTTCCAAGTTTGCCCATGTAACGTGCGCCTGGCACATACACACGGCAACAAAACCACTGGTGAAATAAACGAACACAAATTAACATTTATTCGAGACTGACACAGCCTTCTCGATCTTGAGTATAGTAAAAAAAAAAAAAAACAAACAAAAAAAAAAACAGCACGGACGAACAGTAACAAATTCAGGAACCTCTGCTGACTGGTGTGAGGTACGGAACAGTAAACAGTAAATAACGAACAGTAGGGTTAGTAAGGAATAAATAGGAAAACTCTTGGTCCCATGATGAAATGAATATATGCCCATGACTCCAAACGAATGCTGCTTTCGACACAGCATCTTCTAGGAGAAATGACAACTCAGATCATACAGGACAAACAAGGAAACATTCCAAGACACTCTGTTCCAAGACTGCCCATAAACTCTGTGCCTGACATACATACAACGCCTGAAGAAACGAACAAACACAAATCAACGT
>CM031596.1:72991801-73041801 GCA_018398815.1 Conus ventricosus | reverse complement strand
AATCCCTTTCAGTTGATGGTTCGTCCTCCGTTACCGAACACTTAAAGCATTCGACTACGGGCCCCTTTATGTGTTAGATATGATGTTCTTCATGCATTTTGAATTCTGTTTCAGTTCCATTATTACGCTCTCCTCCCTGCCACATTCAGCGTGTTGTTTTCTGTATTTAAAGCACACAAGTATGTGACACCTCCTGTTTGCATCAGGACTCTCTCATGCGCCTGTCTGCACAATCTTAGCATCGGCCACCTAGTCACTTCAATGTGGTATTCTATACCCTTTGTCAATACTTGAAAAACAAACAACTTGCTTTTATTGTTGTGAAACAGAAGAACCCAACAACAACAAAAAAAAAAAACACCACACACACCGCAACAGTCCGTAATTAAGTGCAGAGCTTGCCAAAAAATGAGGAAATAGGATATAACTTCACCATACATGTATATACAGCATGGATGTTCGGTGAAATCCACAGCCCAGTACAATGTGTTGTAATTCAGGTAGGGTATTCGTATAAACTGTAAGCATGCTTTAGGCAAAAGAGTGAAAAACAAATAGAGACAGGAAGAGTGATCGGTAAAGACAAACAAGTAGTCTGAGGAAACACAGACAGAAGGACTGACAGAAGGACCGACAGAAGGACCGACAAACGGACAGACAGGCAGACAAACAGAATGGGTTGGGTCACAGCATGTGAAGATATGTCATTGCAACAAAGTATATTGTCTCTTAAGAACAAATGCACAAACAAACAAATAATGATTTTATGTGAAATGGACACCTTCCTGCTCTACCATATAAGATGGTGTTTGAAGAAAGCAATGGGACCCCAAAGAAACGCCGATGGCAAATGTGGAAACCTTCAGTCGCAGATATCGAAATTGGCTCAGCGTGTGCATGAAATGAAATTCCGAAAAGACTTAATTTAACACAACATAAATTTCTAGATTTTATGATTCTTTCACAGCATTAGAAATGGTTTAGTTTTTTTTTCTACGAGAAGTCAATGCAGGAATCATAATTAACATTCTAATAAGTAACACTCTACATTATAAATAAAAGTTTTCATTTTAATGTTCGTATCCCAGTAACGCCATTTTTCATATGCAAAAAGATGCTCTCGTTGAGAACAAAAACATAAATTATGAGCCTTTTCAACATATACTGTTCGCTTTAGCGACCTATTTCAGACCGAGTGATCGAGCCAGCGAGCCGGCGAGCCAAGCACGCCAGAGAGACAGAGAGAGAATTTGTGTCCACGAACTCCAAAACGAAGCGGCGTAAATAGAAGATGAGTAATTATTAAATCAATATAAGAAACTGCCTCAAGTTCATACATCAAAACACAAATACTAACTGAAACAAATAAATGATCAACCGATCTGTGTGTGTGTGTGTGTGTGTGTGTGTGTGTGTGTGTGTGTGTGTGTGTGTGTGTGTGTGTGTGTGTGCGTGCGCGCATCTATCTATCTATCTATCTATCTATCTATCTATCTATCTATCTATCTATCTATCTATCTATCTATCTATCTATCTATATGCCTCTATATCTATATGCTATCTATCTCTATATCTATCTATCTCTATATCTATATCTGTGTGTGTGTGTGTGTGTGTGTGTGTGTGTGTGTGTGTGTGTGTGGTGTGTGTGTGTGTGTGTGTGTGTGTGTGTGTGTGTGTGTGTGTGTGTGTGTGTGTGTGTGTGTTCTTGAAACAGAAACGTTTAATACCGTTTGTTTTATTCCATGTCGGTTACAAGTTGTAGTCGTGATAACGTATGTTAGCGTGTGTGTGAACATATGTAGTTGTAGTGGTGATAACGTTGTTAGCGTGTGTGTGAACATATGTAGTTGTAGTGGTGATAACGTATGTTAGCGTGTGTGGGAACATATGTAGTTGTAGGGGTGATAACGTATGTTAGCGTTGTGAGTGAACATATGTAGTTGTAGTGGTGATAACGTATGTTAGCGTGTTTTGTGTGTGAACATATGTCTTCATGAAATGCCTATTATCTCAGACTAGAACATTTTATATCATGAATTTTTCTGTTGCGATGGGAAACACATCGCTCATACACACAGCATACGTGCGTCTCTCTCTCTCTCTCTCTCTCTCTCTCTCTCTCTCTCTCTCTCTCTCTCTCTCTCTCTCTCTCCTATTGATAGTGTCAAAACCATTCATGATATAGAGGCGGAAAGACGAGTAATGGCTACAGATGATGAAAATCACAGTGTTACAGTTATCATATTATCTGCGCAATGAATTTAAAATTCGCAAGGAAAATGCTTGAACACTTGGCTTTGCCTTAATGGGGGTGGGGGGTGGGGTGGGGTGGGGGTAGTGGGCTTGAAAAAAAAACGTTGTGTTAACTCAATAAAATCCAGTTCGAGTTAGAGTTCTCTCTCTCTCTCTCTCTCTCTCTCTTCACATCGTTGAAATGAGACCATGCATTCTATAAAACGGAAAATAGAAAATGTTTGTGGACAGAAGTACGTTTGAAACGGAAACGTGAATCACTGTTTCAAGTCATGCCTGTTACAAACTGTTCTGCTGATGGTCATAAGGTTATCCCATATGTGTACACCTCTCTTTCTCTTTCCATCTGTCTCTCCCTCCCAAAGTTGATTAGCGTGTGTGAGTGTGGGTGGAGGTGTAAGGGGAACAGGAGGGAGAGGGTGTTGTAGTGTGGAAGGTGGGATTAGTGTGTGTGTGTGTGTGTGTGTGTGTGTGTGTGTGTGTGTGTGTGTGTGTGTGTGTGTGTGTGTGTGTGTGTGCGTGCGTGCGTGCGTGTGCGCGCGCGCGCGCCTCAGGATTAGATCATCAGTGTGTGTCGCGTGTCATTCCAGGAACTCCGTCGTGGTACCTCAGTTCGTAAACATCTTTCACTTGCCGCATTAGCAAGACTTGTCCTTCACTAATTATTCTCAGCTTAATTATCGTAATTCAGCACTGTTTAGCTTGCCAGCAGAACAAATTTGTCCGGCTCCACCTACACATTTAAAACAGCGCAGCGTGTGACTCGTCCGTATCAAAGAAAACGAGATCACATTACAGCGCAGCTGTGGAAGCTTCACTGGCTGCCTTTAAATTGCGTTATCCGTACAATCCTGCCGCTCCTGCCTCCCGTTCCCTGAATGCTTCTCATACACCATGCCTGTCCTCTGTGCTCTGAGCATACCAGTCATCACGTACTCTCTACTCTTCCTCCTGAAGATCCCACTGCGAATTTGGAAATCGCTCGATGAGCGTTTCCTAGGCTTTGCAGCCCCAAACTGTTAAGAACTCACTGCCTCCCGCTGTACAAAACCGGCACACTAATTTGTTTTGTTTTTTTGCAAAGCATGCCTAAGAACTTCAATTTTCTGCTGAACATTTTCAAGAATGTTTTTGAATGAAGATGTGAATGATGTTTTAAAAGCACAATGAGTGATTTTCCAATTCGAATCACGCTATATAAAGACTATTTGTTATTATCTTTCTGTCTGTCTATCTATCTATCGATCGATCTATCATCTATTTCTCTATCTATCTATCTATCTAGTTGTGTATGCGCGCGTGCGTGCGTGTGTGTGCACGCGTGTGTATGTCTCTGTCTGTCTCTGTCTGTCTGTCTGTCTGTCTGTATGCCTCTCTCTTCATCAGAGAGTGAATTGAAGTTTGTTTGCTAAACATAGAGAGTGATACTCCACTCACCTCTAACATAAACTCATGGGGACATGGCCTCATTTTATACACATAAAAAAACATTTACATGAAAAAAAAATCAGTTGCGGCAGATAATTTTGTTCTCTTCCTTTCTTTGTTTACCAGTCTGTACATGTGTGTTGACGTTTATGAACCTCTTTCTACTACATGTCCGAAAACATGCACTCGTGCAAATATTCCCCCCAAACACGAACATGAAGTTACGAACACAGTGAAAAAGACAAACAGGGGTCTTCAGTCAAAACAACGTGCACCAAACTCAGGCCATGACAACACCTGACCGGTCAAATTGTTTGATAACATACCCTGAAATATACCCTGTTAACTGACAACACAGTCTGGCTCAGCGTCTTCCTAAGGCAATGGACTGATTTCTTCGATAGCCGAATAATAGCATCGGCGATAAAAGGGTTCATGGCAGGAGGGGAGGCAGGTTACAAGCTCTCCCTGTCTACTCCCGCGTTGAAAAAGTAGTTGTGGACCAATTATCATGCCGACATTTGGTCCGCGGCAACACACACTCCGTTTAATTAGCGCGCCGAGGCAATCACCCCGCCCTGCTCTTTCTCGGCGCTCCTGGAATAGCCAACGACTGGACTCCCAACCCACTGCCCGTCAGGTAGAGGAGGAGAAGGAGGAGGATCGAGTGTGCCCTCTAGAGAACGTATAAACACCGATTCTGACTCACTTGCTACTCCACCACGTTTTTGGGCGAAAGTGGCCTAAAAGCTGCCTATTCTTGTTCTCTGACAAGTAACCAAAAATAACGACCCTACAAACAAATATACTGTGTAGGGTTATCCGTTTTCAATACTAATTTACTAAACTTTTCAGATTTTAATTTTTGCTTAATCCTGTGTTTTTCCTGGTCATTTTCAATAACATCATTTTCGCGCAAACATTCTTCAAATGAGTCTTTGTCTTTCATGTGAAATAAAACTACAGTCTTTAACTGTTCTCTAAAGTCTTTTAAAACCGAGTTATATTTCTGGCATAAAATCCACACACTTATCCCAGCATGTCTTCCGCTGAAGCTAGTTTCGACAAAGTGTTTCTCTTTTTAACTATGTCTCTTTCTGCCGAACAGTCATCTATAATAAATAGTGTTTGCGTTCCTTCAAACAGTCTATAAAACTGTTCTAAACACTCACTTAGTTTATTGCTAGGATTAACTAAATATATGTCATCATCTGTCCATATAAACCTTCTATCATGATATGCTTTGTTCCATTTAAGTGTTGGGCAGAAAATCACATTATGATTAAAATTATAACGATAAATTTTTGAAACGGGTTCGAGGATAAATATTTTTTTTTCCAAAAACCCGGGTCTCCCCAAAAAATCAATGGCAATGAGGAGTTTTTTTTTTTTAAATTTTAAACTCCCTTTTTTGTTTTATAACAGGTTTTTTAAATTCAGTTATTATTTTTTATTACTCCCCGTAAAAAACTTGTTCATTTTTAATAAAACCCTATGGGGCCCCAAAAATGTGAAAGTTAATCCAATTTAGCCCTTGTAAGTTTGGGTTTTCTATTTAAGTAACGGGGATTTTGTTGCTTGTTGTTATGTCTTAAAACCCTCGCCATTTTTAAAGGGAAGGGACGAAACAACTTTAAGGGATTTTAAACGTCTAAGTTTTGCCAGCTAAATTTTAAATTCCCCTTTTATAAGGTCATCACTAACCCCCAAAACCCCTTTCCCCCTCCCCAAACATCTTTAAAGACGGGAAAATTTTCAAATATATTTGTGAACGTGTCCCCAAAATTTTTCTGCTTGGAAGAACTGTTTTTTTTGTAGAAGTTTTTTTAAAAACTGTTTTTTTTTTGGGAGGATTTTACTTTTTTTTCCCCATACGGCGTTTTTTCAATTTTTTTTTCCCGATATTATCGCCCGGGTAAAAGACTTCCCTTAAAAGGGGCCCCAGAGTTGAATGCTTTTTGAAACTTTTTTGGCGGTCAAAAAAGGAAAATGGGCTTATAAATTAAAATTTTATTTCCCATTCTAAATATGGTTCAAAGTGCCATTTGAGGTTCGGGTTTTTTCGTTTTTTTATATTCTTTGGGCCCAACATTTTTGCTTTAGTTGGTAGTTTTTTTTTTTTTTCTATTTTTTTTTTAAAGGGAAACCTTTTTTTGGGTTGTAACCTTTTTGCTTTTATAATCCCCCATTTTTTAGGAAACCAAAACCATACAAAGTGCCTATCTCACCTTTCTTTTAAAAAGGGCCCGAAAGTCTGCAAGGCTTTTAACTCGGGGGTTTTCCCTCCGGAAAGCTAATGTAATTTCCGGGTTTTTTTTCGGGCCCCACGGGGACATTATTTTTAGTAGCGTATTTTTTTTTTTCCAAAAAAAAGTGCAGGTTATCACATTTCACGTTTTCCCCCGGGTTTTGTCTTTGGTTTTTTTATTTTTTAAATGATCCGACCCCCACAAACTAATTTTTAAACTGTAATTAGGGAATTTTTTTTTAAAATTTTCATAATCGAAAATTATGCTGTTTTCCCCTAAAGGAAGAGCTTTTTTAAAACTTTTTTGGGGGCCCCTTCCCTTCATATAATTTTTATCAGTGTTCAGCTAAATCCAAATGAACTTAGGAAAAGGTTTGAAATGCAAGATCAAACCGGTTTTTTCCCCCTAAATAAGTTGTTTTTTTTGGGGCACAATTTAAAATCTATGTTGTCATTGAAAAGCCTAACTTTTTAAAGCTAGCTCTACATAAAAAAGGGTTTAATTTTGTTTATTTTTCCCTTCGGGTTTTTGAATGTTAACATTTTTTTTGATTTGCTTTGGGTTAAAGTTTGGAGAAAAGTAAAAATTACTCATTGCTTTTTTTAGCGAAAAAAACCCCCGTAATAACCATCAGGTATTTTAAAACCGCCCAACTACTTTCCTTCTTTTTAATTTTTTAAAATTTGCATTTTTTCCCTGGCTTCACTTTTTTTAAACCTTTACGATTTGAAAAAATATTTCATGAAGCGAAACCCAAATTTGGCCCCCGCCATTTGTTTTTTAATAGGTTTTTAAAAACGAAGGGCGGTTTGGGTTGTTTTTTGTTAAAAACTTTTTTTAAAAAAATTTAAAAAATGGGTGCATTAAAAATACGGGTTTGGGAAAAAAAATATTCTGTTGGGCCCCCTTTTACAATTTTAAAAAATTTTTAAAACTGACACCCTCGTCATTTCTGTGACCCGGGAAGGGTCGCTTTTCAAAAAAAAGGTGAGTACTCCTTTGAAGGGGCTATCTTAACCCCCTTTTAAAAAGGGGCCCGCATCAAGAAAGCGTGGTTTAGTCTTTCCAAAGATTTTTATCGAACAGTTAAAATTTTTGCTGTTTTTTTTGCGCATCAAGGGGTTTTTGGTGGCTTTATGCTGACCCTTTTAAAATTCCCATGACCCTTTGGTGAGGTCAGTGTCAGATTTTTTTTTTTATTTACCCTTTCAGACGTATTTTGACTGAACTGAAAGGGCCCCCAAATTACCAAATGACAAACCATTTAACCTCAGAAACAGTATAGACTGGGTTTTTGGGAAAGGATCGTAACGAATTAAAAATTTTAAATTAAAAGACAGATTTAGACAAAATTTGGGGTATAATCATGGCTAGGCGACCTTTATTTTGGGGGCAGGGCCGGGAAAAGTTTAACTATGACGGGCCCTTTCCCCCTTTCCCAAACTTTCTTTTCAGGCAAAACTTTTTCGCCGGGGGGTCCCTACAGCAAGAGCATAAAACAGCATGGACAACTTTTAACCCTTAGACATTTCTAAGGGCCTAATTTGGAGCGGAAATTGAAAAAAAAAACGACTCTTTTCTATTACGTTTGGTTTTTGGGTGGGGTTTCGAAACCCCACAGGCGGATCGAGCATAATGATCTTTCTACTGGCTTTGACGCACAAAAACAATAATTAGCAAATTTAGAGGACCCCCTTTTAATTTTACAGTTGATTTACCTTCAAGAATTAAAGGGTCCCAAACAATGTTTTACAATACGAAAGATCGAAAGTAGTTTTTTGCTTTTGGGAACTGGTTTTTTTCGGGCTGCCTTCGGGACCTCAGACTCCGGATAGGTAAAATAATAAACTTAATAATGAAATTTTAGCAGGCAATGAACAGAAGGTTGGGAAAACGACATAAATTCGGGGCCCAAGTAATATTACATACAATAAAGAACCCCCAAGTTTAAAGGGTATCTAATTCCTAAAAGTCCAAACCCCCCAAAGTTTTGAAGACTCAGCAAAGCTCGCAGACTCTGTTCGCGATGCCCAATAAAATATGAAAAGCCCGCGCTTGTTCTTGGTTTAAAAGGGCCCTGGGATTATTTGGGGGGTTTTTTCCCCCCTTTATTTTAAATAGAAACCCCAACTATTACGAGAACTAATGACCATAAGTGCTGGGCCCAAAAAGGGCCAACATTTTGGGTTGCGTGGACAAAAGCCAGCTAACAATCCCCCCAAATATCCCCGGTTTAAAAAAAGTCTATAGTTTTAAAAGGGGAAATTTTTTTTAATAAATTCGAAAGATGATAAGTTGTTTTTTTACCTTGTTTTTATAGGTGGGGGCGGGATGGAGGCACTAAACTTTGCTCTCCCCCACCGCCTGAATAGCCATCCCAGTTTTACTTATTGAAAATTTCCTGGGCCCGTTATAACGCTTGCAAATTTGGGGATCCATGCTCTCTAAAAAAGCGTTCGTATTTCGTTCTGCTAGGGGTTGTGTCTTTTTTTAAAAAATTTTTTCGATTTTTCTCTTATTCTATTCACTTGAGTTCGAAATTTGGGTCCCGGTTAGTATTTAAAGCACTTTCTAGTCTTGCTGTTTTTCTTGTTCAAGTTTTTTAGTTTTTGGGTTATTTTTTTCTTTAATATCGGGCCCCTAAGTTGGCGTCATCACCCTTTCAAAGAGTTTTTTTTTTTCTCTTTTTATATCCCCAAAATTTCTTTTTTTTTTTTTTTTTACCCCCCCCCTATTTTTCCCTTTTTGTTTTTTTTAATTCACCTCTGTTTCCTTCTTAAAGCATGATCAGGGCCCGCTTTTTTCCCTTGCATGGGTAGCGGTGAGTCGTGTATAGTCTTTAAGCTGTTTTCTTCTGAAAAACTGGTTTTTTGCTTCTATTGTTTTTATTAATTCCCCCTTTGTGATTGATTTAATTCTTTATGTTCCATTTTTTTGGGGGGGGGCATTTGGTTATCTGTCGGGAGTTTTGTAGTGTTTTTTGAATTTTAAAGCAACTGCTCCCCCCTTAAATTTTTTTTTTTTTTGGGCTTAGCAATCCCAAAGGCTTTTTTGATCTTTACACTGGGGTCTATTTCTAATTTGAACCCACGGTTTAAAAAATTTTTATGGGTGGGGTTTGGGTTGAAAGCCGAACAAGTTCCCCCTTGATCTTTTTTTTTTACAGACAAAGGGCCCAATTTTTTAAATTCAAAATCATTTGGGTCTAAAAATTTGGGGGTTTTTGGGCCCAAAAACTTTTTTTTTAAAATGCTGGGACCGTATTTTTTTATAAAGCTGCATTGAGAAACGTTTTAGCGATGCTGTGTTAAAAAGGGGTCATTTCACTCATGTCGTCTCCAGGATCAAAAAAAATTTATAAATCTTCTTATCTTTAATTCCTGCCATGTTTTTAAAAAATTATTTTTTTTTTTTGCTTTATAAAAATGGCACAAACACATGGCTTTGATTCTTGAAACCCCATAGAAAACTGAAAAAACCCCCCCCGGCGTGAAGGGAAATAAACGGACTATTACGTTCCCAAAAAATCCATCTACTTTGATGGCAGATCAAATTTTACTGTTTTAAATTTCCAGACTAGGGGCAAATGACGTGATTGTGCAGGGTTGGGGGGCCGGCCCCCTTTCTTTCAAAATAGCCCCCCCTTATTCCCCCAAACACAAACCAAAACCCCCCGGAACCCGTTGTAAAAAAAAATCCCCCCGGGCCCCGGGGGGTTTTTTAAGAAAATTTCTTTTAAAACTTGAAAAGGGGGAAGAAATAATTTTTTCTTTACACAATTTTCAACTTTTTTTTAACCTATTTGTTTTTATGGGTAAACCCAGAAAAGAAAGAGGTGATTTGCCCTTTCAAGGGAATTTTAAAAAGATGATGGAAATTTTTAAAACAGAATAGGGCCCCCCGCAGGGTGTTAAAGACAAAAAAAAATGGGAGCTTTTAAATTTTGCGTATGGAAATCGCTTTTCCATTCCCTTTTTATTTTTTAGTTTTTTAAAAGCGCATGCCCCAACTTTCAAGGGCATTAAAAAAGAACAGACTGTATATGAACTAACTTTTAACGAATACAAACGTGTTTTAAAATCAACAAAACACCGAAAACAATTTTAAAAGCATTTCTGACATTTCGTTAGAGTTTGGTTGTTTGCAACCCCAATTTAGAAAAGGTGAATTTAACAAACAATTTCAGTCAAAAAATTTGCAATTTTTACGAAAGAGGGTTTATCATAAAACATTCCCCGAAGCAGGGCAGCAAATATATGGAAATTTTGTTTTTGGGGTTTGCGCAAAATCGCTTTTAAAAGGGTTTTTATTCTGTGCGAAGGGTGAAGAACCCTTCAAAAGAGGGGAAATGAAAAGTTTTTTTAAACCCAAAATAGCGAAAGTGCAATTTTACAAAATTTTGGTAGTCCTAACCCAAAACTACGCTTGCGGGCTTAGAACCCTTTTACCCTTTTTTAAGAAAAAAAGAAAATTTTTTGGGGGTGGGAGGGGGGAGGGAAATCTAAAAGAAGGGCCGTTTTGTCTAAAGGGTTTACATCTTCAAAAATTTTTAGGGCCCTTTAGATTATTTAACAACAAAAAACGGTTTATTTGGGTTGACCCAAGGTCAACAGAGGATAATCAGTTACAGGAAGCGGGAAAAAACCCCCTGAGAGACGTTTAAAAAACATTCAAATTTTTTAAAAAAGAAAAAGCTGAAACCGCTTAAGCCCCATTTTTTTTTTTTATTTGATGCGCAGCTGAATTTTTGAAAAAAACAGTTTTTTAAAATAACCCAAAACTAAATTATTTTTTTTTTATAAAAAAAATGTCGTTAGGTTTTTAAACCCAAAAGTGCCTAACGCCGCTAAAAGTGAGATAGTAGAACCCCTAAAATAAAAACCTTCAGATTAACCCAAATTACACAAAGCAGCAAGTACTTTGAGCAGGCCTTTCAAAATACAAACCCAAAAACCCAAAAGAAGGTATTCTGCTGCCTTTAATGCTGTTACCTTTGTTAAAAACTGGGGCATCGAAATAAAAAGCGCCCCTATCAGCAAAGGGGGAGTGTTGGGCTCTTAGCAACGGGCATTGGCGAACCCCCCGCTTTACCTCTAGGAGGTTTGTTTTTTTAGCTCTCGGGCCCCTTTTTATTAGCCCTAGGTGTGCTAGGAAAAATAAAAAAATAAAATAAAAGACCAAATTGGTTCAACTAATAACGCTAAAAATTAAACTCGTTTTAAAAAGACAATAAATAAAGCCTAGCTGACTCAAAAAATCACGGGAAGAAATTTTAACGTTTAAAGGCCGAAATTTTTATGCTTTCAAAAGACAAAAGTTTGGGTCTCAAAGAAAGGCGGGGGGACAAGTTTTCTCAACAGCCAGACCCCCAGCAGATAAAAAGGAATTTTTTAAAAAAAGTAAAGAAACATTTTAAAATCTGTTCTAAACGCTAAAATTAAAAAACCAAAAGGGTTTTTTACTTTAGTTTTTGAGCCCGGTAAAAAAGACCGTCGATATTGTTCTGATTTTGTATTTTTTTTTTTAATTTAAATTTAAAAATTTTGGTTTTGAAAAGAGACTCAACCCCTGGCTAAAATATTGAAGGACCCAAAACGAATTTTTTTAAGCAATGCAAGAAAATTTGTCAAGGGGCGCTGAATTTTATTGATTTTGGAATTTATGATCCCGAAGCGTACGGGCAGTGTTGCTCATGCTATTTTTTCCCAAATTCCCGGGTTTTAAACTAACCCAAAAGACCCCCCCCAGTTAAAGTAATTTAGTGTTTTTTTTCGGGCTTTTGTAAAAATAAAATAAAGAAAATCTGAAGTTGGGTCTCGACTAAAAAAACCCCCGGGGGGGGGGGGGGGGGGGGAAATATTCTTTTTTAAAGGCTTAACACCCCGTTGGGAGACGAACTGCTTCCCCAGTTTTTAAAGCTCCGTGAAGAAGCCCAAAAAGAGAGGGTCTGGTTGGTCAGAGGGCGAAGGGCCTTTGAGATCAGATTAAAAACCC
Source organism: Conus ventricosus (assembly GCA_018398815.1). NCBI lineage: Eukaryota > Metazoa > Mollusca > Gastropoda > Neogastropoda > Conidae > Conus > Conus ventricosus. The sequence continues at coordinate 73,029,874 of CM031596.1, read as the reverse complement.
GGTAAGTTTTTCGCCCATTGGTTTTGGGAAGGCTTTCATTCCACTAACCCCCCCCCTTTGGCGCAAAAAAAACAGTTTTAAAAATAAAGAAAAACAGACAAAAAAAATGTTTTTGTGTGGTGTGTTCTTGCAAGGCTGCATTCGGCCCCCAAAAAAAGCGAGAGAGTGGGCTAATATCGCCCTTAAAACAAAGATCTTAACTTTTGTGGAAATCCTTTTTCCCGTTTGTGTAGATCAAATTGATCAGTTTTACAACAAAAAAACCATAAATGGGTTTTTGTCAAAAACCCTGGGGTGAGGAAACCGAAAAAATTTTGGGGCCCATTAAAAATGTCCCAAAAAAGCCCAAAAAATAGGTTAAACCCGACAAAAAAAATGTTGGGTTTCGCTGATTTGGGCCCCTTTTTCCCCGAGGGGCTGCGCATTAAAACATTGATACGCACAAAGAGGAGATTTTTGGCCCTACTTCAAAAAATTTGGGGAAAAAAACAAGAAAATTTTGGAAAAAAGTTTTTAAAAAGAATGCCCTCCGGTTCAAGGCCCCCAAGGGGGGGGGAAAATAAGAAAAAACTGTATCGGCCCCCGTTTTTCTGTTAAAAAAGAAACCCAACTAGCCCCCCCGGATTAAAGTTTAGTTTTTTAAAAATGGAAAAGGCTGCAACATTCTCCATTTGTTGTTTACGCAGACTTTAATTTACTCATTGTTCCTTTTGGGAAAGGGGCCGCGCCCCCAAAAAATTCGAAAAAAAAAATCTTAATGAGTAATCATAGATTTTTTCATTTGTTCCTTATTTTTAGGTTTGGTTTGGGGTTCATTCAGAGCCAGGAAATTTTATAGAGGCCCCAAAAACGGCTAGAAGATTTTTACAGCGCATGCAGCAAGTGCGGGAATGTTTTTTTCTAAAATCTGAATTTATTGGAAAACATGATTTAAGCCCCGAAAAGGGGGGGGCCCCAAAAAAAGTATGACTCAGCCACTCAGTTGGATTTGTGGTTTAGAGCTAAAGCCCAAGAGTGTAAACCCCACAGTAAGAGGGGCCATGTCACATTGCGGGAAAATTCAGAGGGCGGGCATAAAAAAATGCAAAACTTAACCCAAAAATTTTATCCAAAGACATGGAAATGCCCTTTTCTTTTTATAACTTGCGAGGTTTTGAATCTCAAATTTTTAATTTAAAAAAAACAGTAGACGATGCCCTTTTTGGGTGTCATGCATTGAAAAGTCATCAGAAAATTCCCGGTGCTTTAATTAAATAACTGTTTTTTTTATGACTCTATGAGACATTGGGGGGGTTCATTAGAGGGGATAGTAGGGCCTTAAAGTCCCGCCCAATAACAGAAGAATATTTTGACCCCAAATCCCCGTTTGAAAGGGCGGTTTTTCCCTTTTGAGTAATGAAAGTTGGGAAAAAAAAGGGTTTGGGCGAAGTTTCAAATTCCCCAAAGGGGCGTTTTTTCTAGTCTTGAGGAAAGGGGCATTATTTATTTTGATTTCCCGTTGCTCAAAATGGGGGGCGAAGTTAGAAATTTTAAAAAAGTTTGGGGGAAATCTTTAAATCCCAATTAATGGGGGCCCAAACCCCTGTTTGTTTTGGGGGGTATTTTTGAAAATTTTTTGGAAAAAACCCGCATGAAAAATTACAGTTTTTGATTTCCCGGCATTACATTTCTGCGCCCGGGGTGAGTTGGGAAAGCTTTCTTAAAATTTTTTGGGTACAGATTTATTTTTTTGTCAGGAAAATTTTCCCAAAGATTAAAATGATTGAAAACGGATTGGCGGAGGAATTAGTATGGCGTCGCCCCCCCCCCCCCCCCCCCCCCCCCCCCCCCCCTCATTATTGTAAAGCAAACAACAAATACCTTGGACGCCCTTTATCCAGGGAAAAGGGGCTAAAAATCTCAGTATTTTTAGGGAAAAAATCCCCGTATGGGTGGGCAATTTGGGGCAATTTTGCTTCCATTACGCAACTTTAAAAAGTACACAAAGGGACGAATAATTTTTCAAAAGGGATTAAAGTGGTTGAAAGTTTAACGCCTGTTTAACAGCGTGGTTTCATTCTAGAATTTTGACTTAGAATATCCTCTGAACTCCTGGGCCTGCATAAAGACTTTCCTTAGCAGGAGAAAATCTAAAAATGGATCCAAAGGGGAGCCGCCCCTAAACTTGTGCCTTTTCTTCGAGGCCCAAAAAAAATTTGTCTGTATTTTCAGCTTCTACAAAATTTTAAATTTTAAAAACTGGGGTTTTAAGTTGACAGCTGTTCATCGTATTATTTCTTTTTGATCAAAAACAGTTCATGAACCATACAAACAGAAGAACACTGATCTTAGAACTAAAACCCCCAAATGCTTTAGAAAAAAACTTTTTCAAATTGATGAAAAACAGCTGTTTTGGTTAAAATTTTGGGAATCCGCACAAGCGTTTAAAAATGTTAGATTGGGGCACCCGAGAGAATTAAACAATTAAAAACTTTTAAAACCCAAATTTTCAGGGTTTAGAAGATTTCTGTTTGCTTTTTGGCCCCTTAAAGATGAAAAAAAGAAAATAAAAATTGACAAACCTGATTTATTGGGTTTACTGTTTTTTTAAATTTTTAAAGGGTTTTGTGTTTTAGAAATTTTTTTAGATACTTTAAGCCCTCGTTTTCCTAAAATCCCGGTACTTTCACAGATACAGATTGTTTTTTTTATAGATATCCCTACTGAGGGCATTATTTTAAAGGGAAAGGGGAAAGAAGTGGCAAAAAAGGGCATGCAGGATGGTTTGGGCCCGTCCGATTTTCAAAAACCCCGCCTTTTAATTCAATTACTAACAAGAAGGTTTTGGAAAAATGAAGGATTTAATTATCTGGAAAAAAAGGTTTTCAAGGGGTTTTGTGGGGTTAAGGGGCAAAAATGTACAGTATTTCGGCCGGAGAAAATCTTAAGAAAACAAAGGGAAAAAAACTCGCCGCGTTGTGCAGTCAAACATATCAATGCAACTACAAGAAGCATTGTTTGGCAATAAGTTTTCATCATGACAACGTAAACTGCGATCTAATCTACATGAGATAACACACGGTTGTAACAAAGAAGTCATTAGATAGAACAAACACAAAACGGTATTTGTTAATCCAGAGTTTCATATGCAATCGGGCCTGGAGAACCGTAAATTAATTAAAGCGGAACTGTGCCGGCGGGATTATCTGCAGTTCTTCCTTCACAAAGATCTTTGAGGAGCTGGTTGTTTGTTGTGTCAGTTTCTCGTAAATAATACACGGGCGGATTCATTTTTACAATTCTTTTTATTCATATGGATCAACACTCCAAACCGGATCAGTTGCCCTGATGCGAGTGTCCCTTCTGCTTCCCCGGTAAATAAAGGTACCTTACTTTCAAACCAAACGGTAATAGTTTGCTGGAATGAAGGCTCTTCAGCAACATCTATTGTTTGTTTTTTGATTGCTTGTACTGGTTTTAACCCTTTAAATTCTTCATTATTCATTGCGCGCAAAACTGAGGGCAGTCTTCTAACCATTCTGTGTTGCGAGAATTGTCAATCAGCTCTCTGTGATACTGGTAGGAGAAAAGTCTTTCGGCTAACTGTTTGTTAAAGTTTTCAACTAAAGCCTGTGATCTGTGAACTCCTGGAATGCTCTTTTAATGGTAACTCTATGTTTTAACAATAATTGATTCACTTGACCTTTAAATTTCTTTCCCATCATCGACTTGAATCATGCGAGGGTAAGTTAGTGGACCTCGTTGGTATATCAGTTGTATAGCGACAGCAACAGCAGAAGCACTCTTTTGTGTTAATGGCTCCGCATCTTTGTATCTTGAAGCCATGTCAATGACTGTGAGTGCGTACTTAAATCTTTTTCGTCTAATCCTATCAGAGGGTAAATATAGAAGATCCATTTGATGAGTGTCGTTTGGAGTTGTATGACAAAGTGCGGTCTCTGTATTCGTTTGGGCGCAGGTAAATAAATTTGCCAAATCGCTTGTTTAGATAACCATTCTTTTGCTGTTTGTTCACTGACTCCCGCTGCTTGGCTTAGCTTTTTAATTGCTGTTATTCCCTTCCAATATCCTTTTGGCGAATAATAGATTTTGTTCATTTTTTACTCAGCCAATATTATGTGCAAACAAAATACACGACGGTCATACCAACGACAATAAACGCGATTTCTTGCATCTTTTGTTTTTCTGATGGTTGATAAAAGTCACTGAATTTTGGTGGGGGCAATGTCTGGACGGTTTGCCTGTTACTAGATATATTGTTTATTGCTTGATCAACATCTTTAAATATGTAAGCTGCATGCCCCTGTCTTTTCAGTGTGTCATTAATAAAATCTAACTGCTCAAGTCTCTGCCTTTCATGGCGTCTTGTGCAGCTGCTAGTTCCTCCATAGCTTTGTTATGTCTTTTTCTCTCGCCGTCATCCCGCAGTTTACTAAATGCGAAATTACTTCGCTAAAAGCAAGCGCATTCACCACAGCGCCGCCTATCAATTATTGCGAGTGAAGCCATTTTTTTATAATGTATTTTTTTTCTTACATATTTATATTGTCTGGAATTATTCCTTGCTTAACTAGAAAATCTTTCGTAGCAAACGAAGCTGCAATGATAGCTATAAGCTTTGCTGAATCCTCAAAGTCTAGTTTGCCAAGATCTGCTGGCTTTATTTTTAACAGGCTTTTACCAAGCATTGAGTATCCTACACTTAGACTCAATAACAGCAGAATGGTATACAAGGTTAGCAACAGTTTTTTCGGTGCTCATTTTTATAAAATAAAATAATTATAATTATTAAAAAACAGAACAGTGATGATCTACTACAGCTACAAGGCAGCCTAAACCTTCCTGAACTTATGATGACCAAGTTGATGACCAAGCTATTATGCCCAAAAAGGAGGGTTGTATTCTTTGGCAGCATGTGGGAAAACAAAACAGTTCCTCGGAACTGAATTCAGCATTGAACAGATTCAACAGATGTCGCCGCAAGACATTTTAAAGTATCATAACAGGTATGAAGCGCAGCTTAGGGTCTATGAATGGTGAAAAGTGTGGGGCAAAACGGTTCTTAGTTTGTACACTAAACTAGTCAGTAGATTTGCCCCCATTGATTCTGAACAAGATCTTACGTATGATTTAACGCAAGATCCAGTTTTAACAAAGTCATTAGAGTCTCTAGGATGTGATTTATACTATAGATTTGGAACATTGTTATCGCCATTAATCATGGGATTAATAACTTTTAATCATATAGATTTTATTCCCTTCAAAATGAACGATCTGGAAAATCAGCAGAACCAGAAAACACTGAATCAGGTGGAGAAAGTAACCAAGCCAGAAAATCATCAGAAAACACTGAACCAGGTGGAGACATTAAAAATCCTGGGCGTGTTGAAGCAGGAAAAAAATTAGCAGAGTGGAAAGACAAAAAAAATTAATGTTACAGCATTATGAAAACATAACACCGCCAGCGCCAGACAAGTTGATTCAATGCCAGCTATAAAAACTCCATGTGATACAAGGGCCCCAAAGTCTTCATTGGAATATTGAACTTAAAACTGTTGCCATTTTTGGCGCCATTGCTGCTGTTGGGGGCAGTTATTATGGCTATAAAATATTACACAATGGCAACAGAAACGAAAGAAATTAAAACACCTGAACGTTAAATACAGAAAAAGACAACTGCACGCAAACCGCCAATAACAAATGCATCATTTTGATCCATTTATAATGGAATAATATTTTAAATTTTTTTATAAAAATAGATCATGGCGTATTATAAATGATGAAGTCAATAAATAAAGACATGGAGTCTATAAAAGACATTTCCATAGACCAGAATTGTAATCAATGCGGTTGCTTCGGATGTAAAACCTTCCTTAAGATTTATGCTGAGAACGCTGAGCAAGACATCCTCAACGATGACGCGTTTTTTGAGGCGTGTGTGTACTATATCAGACATCTACTATTTAAGATAAAAACATAGCTTGTATTTTTTTGATAATTATAAGATACTAAATAAAGAACTTGGTTGTACTTAGAGGATGACTTAGCTATGATCTTAGGTTAACTTGGGTAAGAACTTGAGGATGACTTGGGGTGACTTAAAGATGACTTAAGTAAGAACTTGTAAATGACTTGAGGATGACTTGTGAATAACTTGAGGATGACTTGTGAATGACTTGAGGATGACTTAAGTAAGAACTTGTGAATAACTTAAGGATGACTTGTGAATGACTTGAGGATAACTTGTAAATGACTTGAGGATGACTTGTGAATGACTTGAGGTATGACTTGTGAATGACTTGAGGATGACTTGTGAATGACTTGAGGATGACTTAAGTGTGCGTGCGTGGGGTGGGGGTGGGGAGACGTGCGTGCGTGGGGTGGGGGTGGGGGAGACGTGCGTGCGTGGGGGGTGGGGGTGCGCAGGAGTTACCTCCCTTAGTGTCCGCACATAGCAAGTACAGGCAGTACGTAGCCCTCTTGCTACTATAAATAGGCGTTCACCGCATGAACGGTTATTTATAGCAAAACGGATTTTACCGCAGCCCTCTTGCTACTATTTAAATAGGCGTTCACCGCATGAAGGCTATTTATAGCAAGGCGGATTTTACCGTAGCCCTCTTGCTACTATAAATAGGCGTTCACCGCATGAACGGTTATTTATAGTAGCAGTCAGCAAGGCTAATTTTACTGCAGTCCTCTTGCCACGAAAATAAGGCGTTCACAGCATGAACGGCTATTTATAGTAGCAGTCAGCAAGGCTAACTTCACCGCAGGTTGGCCTCCCACAACAAAGAGTTTCATTATACTTTCCTTCTTGCACAAAAAAAGTTTATACCACACCCTCCTCTTTTTTTATCCGGGCTTGGGACCGGCATGGGCAGAGTTAGTGGGGTTTTTTTAAAAAAATACTGCTTTGGCAGAGCTTTTTGGCGGCTCTTAATCGCCAGTTAGTACACCTGTCGCTGAACACTTGGAGCTTTTTGTAAGAATAGTGGAGCCACCACTACCCCACCCGTTCTGTTAAGTGTACTAAAGAGAACTTGGTCTAATTTTGCCAGAAGTTTCGAAACTCATCATTTTGCTGCGAGTACTTTGCAATCAAACTTCGTTTAGCAAACAAATCATTAATGCTGATGTTAAGGTTATGAAATTTTGGGCAATAATAAAAATGTTTTGAAGCTGCATCAGTTTTCTTGCATACGAGTCATCAATATTCATGTGCGTTCGTAAAAATGAACGCCATGTCTCAGTTGGTTTTGATCTTTGAAACATTGTTTGCGCCTTTTCAGGCAGTGACCCATATATCAGAGCATGATGGATAGTTTTTCTTTCGCCAAGTTTTAGTAAAAGAGCACCACTTTGTAAAAATGGAATCATTTCGTCAACAGTCGAAAGATTATCAAAGCCATCAACATCTCTTTCAGTAATATTGCCCAAATCTTTTTCTAAATCTCTTTGTGGAACAAACAAGCTTTCAAGGTAGCTGTGTAGTTCATCATGGTTAGTTCTCGTTTTTCTTTCACCCCACCTTCCAAAAACGCAATACTGCTCTTTGGCTTACAAGGTAAAAAACAGCGCTCACCTAATTTTCTTTTGTTTATATACTCCATCATAAGCTTGTAGTATTGCATATGATCTCCATAACACGAAGTTGTTCCTCTGTAAACAAAGCACGTCCGTCTCCATTAGAAGCCATGGCTAAAATGGGCGGTCGTGTCAACACTGCCACGTCGACGTGGAGTGCCACGTAGCAGTCCAGAATATTCGTGAACATTTGCTGATGTAATAATGGGCAAGTTGCCCGCGGCGCACTTGGCCAGGTTAGGAGACGAAACGCAGTAGCTCGCGAGGCATGGGTTATTGATTTTTTGGTCGCAACATAAGAAGACACACAGTTGCAAAACAAGCTGCTCGGCCTGCGCTGTGTTCTACCTAGCCGCGCATACGTGGTGTGTGTGTATGTGTGTGTGTGTGTGTGTGTGTGTGTGTGTGTGTGTCTGCCCGCCTCTCTGTCTGTCTGTCTGTCTGTCTCTCTCTTCTCTGTCTGTCTGCCAGTGATTCTCTCTCTCTCTTCCGCCACAGGAAAAGGCGGCTTTAGGTCACTTTCGCCCAAAAACTCGGTGGTGAAGCAAGTGAGTCAGAATCGGTGTTTATACGTTCTCTCCTCTCGTAATTCAACGGCTGTCGGGTGGAGAAGGCAACTGTCAGTCTGCTGGTCTCAGCCACCAATTACCTCCCCTGCGCGGGGCTTGACTGGCTGTTAATGGCCGCAATCACTTCCATTCAACCCCAGATTTCACCACACGTGGTAAACAGTCGCTGTACGGGGGTGGGGTGGTGGGGGGGTGGGGGGGGGGTCTTGTTGTTGTTGTAGAACTGTGCACTGTATTCCCCTGGCCTGCCTCTACTTCCACTGAATACTGACCAAACCTGAGCTTTCTGCATAGAGATAAAGCTGTGTTATTCTTGTTTCCGAATGAATGGACCATGTGGGTATGAGTGGAAGTTGTAGTTGTTTTTCTCTGATCAGGTGCATTTGATATGTGTCCACTCTAAGAGTAGAGCAGGTTCGAAAGTAGGGTGGTGGGGGCCGCGGAGAGGGGATCAGGAAACTGTCGGGGGAGAGAGGAGAGAGGAGAGAGAGAATGGGTGAGATGGGGTAGTGTTGGCAGTGGAAGGGTTGTTTTTGGATGTGCGAAAACCAAGCGGTTAATGGGCTTACCTGAGTGTGATTTCAAATTACAACATATCCGGAGTGTGTGTGTGTGTGTGTGTGTGTGTGTGTGACAAACATGATATATGGTGAAACAGGACGTTACCTTTATCAATTACTGTCTATTGTCCGAATAATTCGATTCGGGCTGGTTTGGTTCAATCTCTGTTGAAAAAAATGTCGGTTAGGCTCTATTCTTTCATGTTACATTTGTACAATAGCGCAGTAACTGTTTCCCTGGTTAACGTGCATTCTAAACATACTTTTACAATCTGGTTTTGACTGTGTTAGGAGCAATCAATCTTTACAGACGTCAATACATTGTGTGGAATGTCAAAAATAGTTTGTGTCACGTGTTTGTCACGAGGCCTACGACGTTCGACCCACCTAGGTGGCGGAATTACTTATTTGTTTATTGTCGTTGCGGTTGTCGTGTAGCCGTCCCTTAGGGTGGCTTGTGGTGCAGTTGCACCTTGGTGTGGTTCAGCTCAACTTCGGTTTGCTTTCTCTCTCTCTCTCTCTCTAATTCCACCGCCCGTGCTATTCATCCTGCAAGTTCACGGGTGGCCGGTACCTTTCTCTCGAACTTTCTGTCTATCGGCCTCTCGCCTGTCTTTTTACCTGTCGCACGTGCTTCGTTTCTTTTAGTTTGAAGTATGCTCACTCTGTGACGCAGCATGGCATGTTGGCCGCCATTGCTGGGGGAGGTTAGCTCTTCACTCGAGCGGAAGATGTCTCTGGGGGCGCCTGCTCCAGTCCTGGTTCTATACCTTAATCATCGAGAGTACAGTCAGTACTTTCAATTCCTGCAGTCGGCCTGTAGGAGAGGGACATCATTTCTTCTGTTTCCGCATCTTCGCCTCTGTCCTCTCGACTGGACAGAGGGTAGAGAGAGTCCTTTGACCCGCCTCTTCGGGGTCACCCACGGGTAGCTGGTAAGCATCAGTTTCGTGTCTGATTGTTTTGATTTGTTGTTGTTAGCCGGCTTAGTCTTCGCTTTTGCGCAATTTTCTTTTGTTTTCGAAATTGTAAGAGAAATATTGTGTGAGACCTTTTCTCTGGTTAATTCCATCTTTAACCTGGCCATTCTAAATTATTCCGAAATTCTTTCTCTGTTTATGTATCTGGTGATGCGGTAGTCGGTGGGGAAGGGTTGGAACTTGCTTGGTCTCGCTCGTCCGCCCGTGTCACATTCGCCGGACTTTTATCCTTCGGCCACCGTCTGTTTGTGTGTGCAAGGAGAACGAGTTTTATGTTCACGAGCGTGCGTGGCATGATTTGTCGTTCGGATGCGTGGTTGGAGATTTGTGTTATTTTGAAATGTGTTTATAAAATGTGACAGTTGTGCCATTGAATTATTATTTGCAAATGTGGTGGCAGTTATTAAGCGATGGTCGCTGTGTGATTTATTTCCTAAGGAAGGAAAACGTTAAGCGTGAGTGAGAGAAGGGTGGAGATAATTCATATTTGTTTTATAACTGTTGATTTAATGCAGTCTTTTACCTGCATCGTGTGAGAGACTTGATTCAATGGATTTACTGTGTGCGTTTGAATACACTTCCCCTCGCCCATCATGCGAGTGGCTAAGACTTGACAGCAATGTCAGACGGTACTGACGGCAGGGTTCCAGTACCTTCTTCCTTCCTCCTTCTTCTTCTTTTCCTCCTCTCCGACTCTCCTCCCAGCTACGTCCTCCCCCCTCCCGGGGGCTTCACCTGGAGCACGAACTGGATGGTGCCCGTGCTGGTCGAGGCCACGTTCTGGCTGAGACCCGGACGAGATGGTGCCACGCGCTGGTCGAGGCCACGCCTTGGTCGGGACCGTGGACTGCTAGGGGAGCCCGCCGTCTCGACTGGCCGGCCTGGACCCCGTCCAGGACCTCCAGTAACAGCTACGTCCCCCCCCCCCCCCCCCGGGACACGCTCTTCACTGCCCGCTTGGGAGTCGAGGTGTCGGCTTTGGGCGACTCCCTGCGAGAACCAACCCGGCTCGGAGCACCTAGTGGCGACAGGGTGCTCCCTGCGGACTTGACAGGGGCAGGGATGTGGACGCACTCCGTGGTGTGAGAAAGGGTCAATACTGGAAATATTTCTTTATAATTGTGTACATGTCATATGTGCTGGAATGCTGTAATTGTGATTGTGTACGTCGTATGGTGAAATATTATTTATAATCGTGCATGTTGTGGGTGTGGGAGTGCTTGATTGCGATTGTGCATGTTGTGTGCGTTGGAGTGCTTAATCGTGATTGTGCATGTTGTGTGCGTTGGAGTGCTTGATCGTGATTGTGCATGTTGTGTGCGTTGGAGTGCTTGATCGTGATTGTGCATGTTGTGTGCGTTGGAGTGCTTTATTGTGATCGTGCATGGTGCGTGTGTTGGAATGTTTATTTTGCTGGTGTGAATAAATGGGGTGTTGTATCGTAATCTTTATTGTGTGGTCTCTTGCGGAGCGTGTGAGGTCAGTCACTCCCTTCACTCCCACCTAGACCGATCCTGTCAGGGCAGACCTCCAGGGGTCGGTCGTGACAATTGTGGGGGCTCGTCCGAGGATGTGAAGGGCTCTGGCTGTCTCTCTCTCGTTTCGCAGAGTACCTGTTTAGTTTTGTCTGTTTTGTATATGTTTAGTCAGTTTGTCGTGTTTGTTCGTGGGTGGTTGGCTGGGTGACTCTAGCGTGAAGGGAGTCTTTTTGTGGCCTGAGGGAACATCCGGTGTGACTCGGGAGTCGAGGTGAGACCGAGGGAGTCGACCGCGCCCAGGCCTCCTTCCGCCGGGTACCTCTCGCAGGTACGGCCGTAAGTCTTGCCTTCTGTTGCCGCTCAGTCTTCCATTCCTGTTTTGTATTTAGCCAATTCTTGTTTTTTTTTTTTTTCTCTACCGGGTTGTTGAGTACAGGGGGTTGTATCGGACGCTAGTGTTTTTTTTTTTCCTCTCCGGATTTCGTCTGCTAGGTTTTGTTTTGTTTTTTTTTCCGGCCAGCCCCACCGCACTGTTGCTCGTGCTGTAGAGCGCGGTGTTGCCAGAGTGGGGGCAGCCGGACATAGTTTTTTTTTTTTTTTTTTTCGGTGAGCCCCACCGCACTGTTGCTCGTGCTGTAGAGCGCGGTGTTGCCAGAGTGGGAGCAGCCGGAACTTGTCCGCACACACGCACACACACACATACACACATATACACACGCCCCTAAAATATTTGGTTTTTTTTTTTCTCTAGTGGAATTGTTTTTCCCTGTATTTGGAAAACTGTAGGATATTGTTGTCATGGCGACGTCCGGCGCTGGTGGTGTGGCGACGCGGGCGTCGAAGAAGAAGGGTATTCAAAATGTTACTGTAGTCCCTACTATTAGTACCAGTACTTCGACTACGGTAACTTCTACCTATTCAGTGCTGTAGCAGGTAGCCCAGTGAGTACTTTTACTACCTCTTCGCTGGGGGTCTCCCTGTCGAGACCCCGACTGGCACTTCCGCTCGGAAGCGTCAGAGTATAGCGAAGCAACTGTGGGCTTCTGTTGAGTCGCAGAGACTGAAACCTTCTCCTCTCCAGGCTTCCCCTCGTAAGGGCATGCCCAGAAGACTCTCCTTATGGGAAAGTCGAGACCAAGGGACGGGTCAGACGGATCATCCTCCCGGGTCGGGAGTGGTGAACCCCGCTCAGGATATCACTCTGTCCTTCTGTTTCTGGAGCGGCAGCGTAGTGAAGAGGCTGCTAGGCAGGAAGCCCTGCGTAGGGAAGAACGTAGGAAGAGGCAAGGCTCCGTCGGGAAGAGTTGGATCAACGTAGAGAGGAGGCTGCTAGCAGGAGGCTCTGCGCAGAGAGGAGACTGACAGACAGGAAATTATGCATAAGGAAGAGGCTATTCAGCGTAGAGAGGAGGCTGCTAAGCAGGAGGCTCAGCGTAGAGAGGAGGCTGCTAAGCAGGAGGCTCAGCGTAGGGAGGAGGCTGCTAGACAGGAGGCTCAGCGTAGAGAGGAGCTGCTCAGCGTAGAGAGGAGGCTGCCAGACAGGAGGATCGGCGTAGGGAAGAGCTGGACAGGCAGGAAGCCCTCCGTAGGGAAGAACTAGACAGGATGGAGGCTCTGCGTAGGGAGGAGATGGAACAACTTCTTTCGCGGCCTCCCGCTTCTGTAAACCAGGGGGTTAATCACCAGGCAGGTGATAGAGTTAGAGGCCCAAAGTTAAAGCTTCCAGAGTTCAGACTAGTGAGGACATTGACATGTTCTTAGAGCATTTTGACAAGGTTGCTTGTTCATACCAATTGTCTGAGGAACAAAGGCTATGCACCTTTTTTCTGGATTATCTGGTGCTGCAAGGAGTGTGTGCTCACTCTAAATGAAGGTGCGTCTTATGCAGACATGCAGTTGGCTCTGCGTAAGCGTTTCCACCTTACCCCGACCTACAGGAGGAGTTTTAGGTCCATGAAGAAGAATAATGATGAGACCTTCGTGCAGTTTGGTGATTAGGCTGCGCAAGACGCTAGGGTACTGGCGTCAGTTAGCTAAGTTGGAGCTGGAGGATCTGATCCTCATTGAACAGCTCACCAACACTGTGTCCCCAGAGTTGAGGATCCGGATAGGCGAGACAGCACCTCAGGATTTCGCGGCTGCGATTCACACCGCTGAGGTGTTTGCTGAAGCTCGCAGGGCTTATGGGCATCGCCCAGATACGGAGAGGAAGCCCTCCACAGGATTTAGTGGCGATAAGGCGCCGACGACTGCTAGCGGGTCGAATAGGCAGGCAGTCCATCGGGACCTCAGCACCTCGATTTGTTTTCTTTGTGGTCGTCCTGGCCACATCAGGAAAGATTGCCCTAGAGCCGCTGGTAGTCATGGGGCTAGTCCTTTCCCACATCCTCGCGCCTCGGCTAACGTGGGGTCTATCCAAGCTTCTGGTGGTACAGAGTGTCCAGTGTTTCTTTCTGTTGTTGGTTCATCCTGGTCGACACCATCAGGGATTCGGGAGCATCAACGCTCTTTGTTGATAAGGATTTAGTTTCCCTAAAGGCCTGGCGGGGCGCTAGTTATGATGTGTGCGGGTTGGAGGCTGGTTTTACCTCCACCCGTCCTTCTGTACTTATTCCTATCTCCACCCCCTACTTCTGTGGCGAAGTATGGGCTATCGCGGTGGAGCGACCTCTGTATTCCCTTATCATAGGGAATACTATCACCTTCGCAGACGGACGCAGTCAGTCCGTGTCTACGGATCTGCCCGTACAGGCGTGTGTGGGAGTCACCACACGCGCCAAAGCTAAGAAGCAGGCACAGGAATTGCGTCCCGTTCTTCAGCCGATCTCTAACGAGGTTCTGGCAAGGGCCGATCCTGCTAGATTATCCGTCTTCAGGCCAGGGACTTGGATGTCCAACGCCTACGAGAACTTGTGGATCGTCCACTCAGTCGGCCCGACACGCCAAGGTTAGCTTCAAGCTCCACAAGGGGATCCTTTTTAGGGTTTTCACCAGGCAGATCGTGTGGCCAAGCAGCTTGTGGTTCCCCAAAGCCTGAGAGAGTCTGTCCTCCGGCAGGCCCACGATTTCCCCATGGCAGGTCATATGGGCTCCAAGCGGACTCTCGAGCGAGTAAGACAGGACTTCTTCTGGCCAGGGGTGAACTCACAGGTTAGGCAGTACTGCCGCAGTTGCGATGTCTGCCAACGGACAACGCCTAAGGGTCGCTTGAAGCGTGTTCCCCTAGGGTCAGTGCCACGGGTTGGGGAGGCCTTCAGCAAGGTTGGGGTCGACCTGGTGGGACCATTAATCCTCCACCCGATCGCGGTCACCGCTACACTTCGGTAGTGGTAGAATCTGCGAGTCGATACCAGAGGCTGTCCCGCTTAGGACTATCGATGCCCCTCCTGTTGCTGAATCTCTCAGGCAGATTTGGACGCGCACTGGCGTGCCCAAGAAGAAGTACGGCCGGAAGTTTGTACTGGAGAGCGATCATCATCCTCTCCAGTGCTTGGACCGGATCCGGCCAGTCAGTCGTCGACTCATGAGTTAGGCAGTGGAACTGCAGAGTCATGCGTTCACTTTCCGTCATATCAAGGGTTCCTGTAATAGGATGCTGACTATCTTAGCCGAGCTCCGTAGTTAGCATATTGGAAAATCCAGCAGAGGGACACTTCCCCTCAACCAGGGTTATATCCCTTTTGGTCTCTGTATCAGGTGTAGTGACAGTTGTCACTTCAGTGATGTTAACGATAGTGAATCACCAATGGTTCGGATTGTTACTTTCATGGTTGGAAGGTTTGCTTAGTTGTTTGATAAATGTAGTATTATGTATTCCTCGGTGTGATTCTGTCGTGGAATGTTTGTATTGGATTTTTCGTACTCTGTCGATCACAGAGAGTTGGGTTCGGTCCCATTGTTGTGAAGTTGCACATGCGACAAGGTTCAAAGGAGCACTGTATCTCAGAGAAACAGATGCTTTTAGAAGGGGGGTTTGTCACGAGTTTGTCACGAGGCCTACGACGTTCGACCCACCTAGGGTGGCGGAATTACTTATTTGTTTATGTCGTTGCTGTTGTCGTGTAGCCGTCCCTTAGGGTGGCTTGTGGTGCAGTTGCACCTTGGTGTGGTTCAGCTCAACTTCGGTTTGCTTTCTCTCTCTCTCTCTCTAATTCCACCGCCCGTGCTATTCATCCTGCAA
This sequence comes from Conus ventricosus, assembly GCA_018398815.1. Classification (NCBI taxonomy): domain Eukaryota; kingdom Metazoa; phylum Mollusca; class Gastropoda; order Neogastropoda; family Conidae; genus Conus; species Conus ventricosus. The sequence goes on along the minus strand of CM031596.1, from coordinate 73,014,520 downwards.
GTTCACGGGTGGCCGGTACCTTTCTCTCGAACTTTCTGTCTATCGGCCTCTCGCCTGTCTTTTTACCTGTCGCACGTGCTTCGTTTCTTTTAGTTTGAAGTATGCTCACTCTGTGACGCAGCATGGCATGTTGGCCGCCATTGCTGGGGAGGTTAGCTCTTCACTCGAGCGGAAGATGTCTCTGGGGGCGCCTGCTCCAGTCCTGGTTCTATACCTTATCATCGAGAGTACAGTCAGTACTTTCAATTCCTGCAGTCGGCCTGTAGGAGAGGGACATCATTTCTTCTGTTTCCGCATCTTCGCCTCTGTCCTCTCGATGGAAGAGGGTAGAGAGAGTCCTTTGACCGCCTCTTCGGGGTCACCCACGGTAGCTGGTAAAGCATCAGTTTCGTGGTCTGTTTGTTTTGATTTGTTGTTGTTTAGCCGGCTTAGTCTTCGCTTTGCGCAATTTTCTTTTGTTTCGAAATTGTAAGAGAAATATTGTGTGAGACCTTTTCTCTGGTTAATTCCATCTTTAACTTGGCCATTCTAAATTATTTCCGAAATTCTTCTCTCCTGTTTATGTATCTGGTGATGCGGTAGTCGGTGGGGAAGGGAGAGAACTGGTGATTCAGGGTTGGAACTTGCTTGGTCTCGCTCGTCCGCCCTGTCACATTCGCCGGACTTTTATCCTTCGGCCACCGTCTGTTTGTGTGTGCAAGGAGAACGATGTTTTATGTTCACGAGCGTGCGTGCGCATGATTTGTCGTTCGGATGCGTGGTTGGAGATTTGTGTTATTTTGAAATGTGTTTATAAAATGTGACAGTTGTGCCATTGAATTATTATTTGCAAATGTGGTGGCAGTTATTAAGCGATGGTCGCTGTGTTGATTTATTTCCTAAGGAAGGAAACGTTAAGCGTGAGTGAGAGAAGGGTGGAGATAATTCATATTTGTTTTATAACCTGTTGATTTAATGCAGTCTTTTACCTGCATCGTGTGAGAAGACTTGATTCAATGGATTTACTGTGTGCGTTGAATACACTTCCCCTCGCCCATCATGCGAGTGGCTAAGACTTGACAGCAATGGTCAGACGGTACTGACGGCAGGGTTCCAGTACCCTTCTTCCTTCCTCCTTCCTTCTTCTTTTCCTCCTCTCCGACTCTCCTCCCAGCTACGTCCTCCCCCCTCCCGGGGCTTCACCTGGAGCACGAACTGGATGGTGCCACGTGCTGGTCGAGGCCACGTTCTGGCTGAGACCACGGACGAGATGGTGCCACGCGCTGGTCGAGGCCACGCCTTGGTCGGGACCGGGACTGCTAGGGGAGCCCGCCGTCTCGACTGGCCGGCCTGGACCCCGTCCAGGACCTCCAGTAACAGCTACGTCCCCCCCCCCCCCCCCCCGGGACACGCTCTTCCTGCCCGCTTGGGAGTCGAGGGTGTCGGCTTTGGGCGACTCCCTGCGAGAAACCAACCCGGCTCGGAGCACCTAGTGCGACAGGGTGCTCCCTGCGGACTTGACAGGGGCAGGGATGTGGACGCACTCCGTGGTGTGAGAAAGGGTCAATACTGGAAATATTTCTTTATAATTGTGTACATGTCATATGTGCTGGAATGCTGTAATTGTGATTGTGTACGTCGTATGGTGAAATATTTATTTATAATCGTGCATGTTGTGGGTGTGGGAGTGCTTGATTGCGATTGTGCATGTTGTGTGCGTTGGAGTGCTTAATCGTGATTGTGCATGTTGTGTGCGTTGGAGTGCTTGATCGTGATTGTGCATGTTGTGTGCGTTGGAGTGCTTGATCGTGCATTGTGCATGTTGTGTGCGTTGGAGTGCTTTATTGTGATCGTGCATGGTGCGTGTGTTGGAATGTTTATTTTGCTGTGTGAATAAATGGGGTGTTGTATCGTAATCTTTATTGTGTGGTCTCTTGCGGAGCGTGTGAGGTCAGTCACTCCCTTCACTCCCACCTAGACCGATCCTGTCAGGGCAGACCTCCAGGGTCGGTCGTGGACAGTTTGCAATGCTCTTTTCGTCAAACGTGGAAACATGACATTGAAACTAGCAGTAAATGTTTCTTCTACAAATGTTACAAATCTCATTTTAAGAAGGAGAAATATATTTCTAGCTTACCAGATATTTATATTTACTCTCTAATCAAATTTAGATGTAATAATAAATTACCAGTTGAAGTAGATCGTCGATTTGCTATTCCAAAGAAGAAAAGTTATGTAATGAATATGACATGTGTGCCAAAGTGATGAATTGCATTTTGTTATGGAATGTTCATCATAGTTACTTTGCGCAACTTGTATTGCCAAAAAGATTTCTGTATCCAAAATCTGTCTATAATTTTTGTCAAATGATGTCTTCTACTAATCGAAAACAAATGCTTCTATTGTCAAAGTATATTAGATTATCTCAAGTGTTGTAAATGTTGGTCTAAGTCAGCATTGACTAGCAATTTATGTTTTGCTTTGGCTTGTTTGTTTCCTTTCCTGTTATTGCTTTAAACTCACCCTTCCTCCATACCCCCAAAGGGGCAAAAGGAATAAATATTGTATTGTATATTATTTTGTGTGTGTGTGTGTGTGTGTGTGTGTGTGTGTGTGTGTGTGTGTGTGTGTGCCGCGCGCGCGCGCACGTGCGTGCATGTGTGCGTGCATTGTGTGTGTGTGTGTGTGTGTGTGTGTGTGTGTGTGTGTGCGATGTCGATCAGGAACGGAGGAGTTTAAGTCGAGGAAAAGTTACGTGAATTAACATTTTAGCACTGTTGTTGCCAGTTCGGTGGATCAAGTTATTAATCTGTCTGTGTCCCTCTGTCTATGTGGTTCATAGGAGAAAAGAACGGATGGGTACATCGGATGCTTTATAGATACTTAAAAAGATATTACTATTAGATTCGTTTGTTACGTGATTCAGTTTATTTCTATCTATTTCTTCAATGCTGGACAAGTAAGATGAAGTATTTTTCAATTTAATAGTTGCTCATCTAATCTTCATTCCATCAGTGCTGATTGGGTTCATTTAAGTTAAAAAAAAATGGGTGTGTGCCCTGAGCGCCATTGCTAGATGATAGAGACGATAACCTGACGAAAACAATATAAAAAATGTTCGTCAATTAACAGAAACGAGAGCCGAATGTTAAACCGTTCCATACCACACTAACAATGCGAATTCAACGTCGACACATATGCCCATTGAAAAAACCCAAACTTTCTGAACACTCGAGTACGTGCTGGTTTAACCCACTTGCACTTGTGCTGAGCAGTGCTCGCCGTGGCTGATGCTTGATGTTTGTATTAATGCTTAGCATTCCACGCATACGTGTTTCTGTTAGCTGGCAGATGTTTGCACACACGCTGTCGTCACCCTCCGCTTCCCATTCTCCCATGCCCACCGCATCTTCCAGCCACATTCCTCAACCCCGGTCATGTACACGCCCCCACAGGAAGCCTGTCAGTGTCTGGATGCAGAACGCCGTTCCTTCATCAACCAACCGGCTGGCTGGTGACGTTCTGACTTGTGACGCCTTCAGCAAACACTGACCTCACCAAGCTGCAACTCTGGTGGTGTCACTCATCACTGTGGACTTCCATTCTACCCAGTCATTTCCCCCCACACATGGCGTCACTCATCACTGTGGACTTCCATTCTACCCAGTCATTCCCCCCCCCCCCCCCCACACATGGTGTCACTCATCACTGTGGACTTCCATTCTACCCAGTCATTGCCCCCACACATGGTGTCACTCATCACTGTGGACTTCCATTCTACACAGTCATTCCCCCCACCACACATGGTGTCACTCATCACTGTGGACTTCCATTCTACCCAGTCATTCCCCCACCACACATGGTGTCACTCATCACTGTGGACTTCCATTCTACCCAGTCATTCCCCCCCCACACATGGTGTCACTCATCACTGTGGACTTCCATTCTACCCAGTCATTCCCCCCCCACACATGGTGTCACTCATCACTGTGGACTTCCATTCTACCCAGTCATTCCCCCCCCACACATGGTGTCACTCATCACTGTGGACTTCCATTCTACCCAGTCATTCCCCCCCCCCCACACATGGTGTCACTCATCACTGTGGACTTCCATTCTACCCAGTCATTCCCCCCACCACACATGGTGTCACTCATCACTGTGGACTTCCATTCTACCCAGTCATTCCCCCCACCACACATGGTGTCACTCATCACTGTGGACTTCCATTCTACCCAGTCATTCCCCCCACACATGGTGTCACTCATCACTGTGGACTTCCATTCTACCCAGTCATCCCCCCCCACACATGGCGTCACTCATCACTGTGGACTTCCATTCTACCCAGTCATTTCCCCCCACACATGGTGTCACTCATCACTGTGGACTTCCATTCTACCCAGTCATTTCCCCCCACGCATGGCGTCACTCATCACTGTCGACTTCCATTCTACCCAGTCATTTCCCCCCACACATGGCGTCACTCATCACTGTGGACTTCCATTCTACCCAGTCATTCCCCCCACACATGGCGTCAATCATCACTGTGGACTTCCATTCTACCCAGTCATTTCCCCCCACACATGGCGTCACTCATCACTGTGGACTTCCATTCTACCCAGTCATTTCCCCCCACACATGGCGTCACTCATCACTGTGGACTTCCATTCTACCCAGTCATTTCTCCCCACACATGGCGTCACTCATCACTGTGGACTTCCATTCTACCCAGTCATTTCCCCCCACACATGGCGTCACTCATCACTGTGGACTTCCATTCTACCCAGTCATTTTCCCCCACACACCATATGGCGTCACTCATCACTGTGGACTTCCATTCTACCCTGTCATTTCCCCCCACACATGGCGTCAATGATCACTGTGGACTTCCATTCTACCCAGTCATTTCCCCCCACACATGGCGTCAATGATCACTGTGGACTTCCATTCTACCCAGTTATTCCCCCCACACATGGCGTCAATCATCACTGTGGACTTCCATTCTACCCAGTCATTGCCCCACACAATGTGTCAATCATCACTGTGGACTTCCATTCTACCCAGTCATTCCCCCCACACATGGTGTCAATCATCACTGTGGACTTCCATTCTACCCAGTCATTCCCCCCACACATGGCGTCACTCATCACTGTGGACTTCCATTCTACCCAGTCATTTCCCCCCCACACATGGCGTCAATCATCACTGTGGACTTCCATTCTACCCAGTCATTTCTCCACACATGGCGTCAATCATCACTGTGGACTTCCATTCTACCCAGTCATTTCCCCACACATGGCGTCAATCATCATTGTGGACTTCCATTCTACCCAGTCATTGCCCCACACATGGCGTCAATCATCACTGTGGACTTCCATTCTACCCAGTCATTTCCCCACACATGGCGTCAGTCATCACTGTGGACTTCCATTCTACCCAGTCATTTCCCCACACATGGCGTCAATCGTCATTGTGGACTTCCATTCTACCCAGTCATTTCCCCACAATGGCGTCAATCATCACTGTGGACTTCCATTCTACCCATCATTTCCCCCACACATGGCAAACGACATCAGAGACAGGTCATCGGAAAAAGAAATGACGTAGCTACAGCCCTTGCGTTCCGTAGTTTGTCAACATTTCGGATTCTTGTAGGGGAAGGGGGAAAAAGGAGAGGTGTTAATTAGGGAGAGGTGGAGGGAGGTGGTGTGTGTGTGTGTGTGTGTGTGTGGTGTGTGTGTGTGTGTGTGTGTGTGTGTGTGTGTGTGTGTGTGTGTGTGTGTGTGTGAGAGAGAGAGAGAGAGAGAGAGAGAGAGAGAGAGAGAGAGAGAGAGAGAGAGAGAGAGAGAGAGAGTGTGTGTGTGTGTGTGTGTGCGTGCGTGTGCGCGCGTAAGGAAATACAATTATTTTGATGCAGCCGCACATAGCTTACGTTTATCTCAGAGTGGGTCGAGCAAACACCGGTTTAGTAGTTGCCACGCTGTTATTTTTGGTGTCTTCTTTTCTTTAAATTATGTTTCCTTATCCAGTGAAGTTCTGTTGCATGTAACATCATCATATGTTTATGCATGTAGAAAGAATGTTCACAGATTGGTGCATTGCTGTTCAGGTGCGTCTGCAAGGACAATACTAAGGAATTGCCGCTGTTTGTTTGGGAAAAAAACGAACAACATAATTTCTGCGCTACTGGAATGTAGAATCACCACATTTTGGATGTGTTTTCTGAAATTTTCGGTTGATACAGATTTTGTAAGCGCTTACTCGTATCTAGAGATCTCTGTGTAAATGGAGTCGTTTCAGGTTTTTCATTTGGTCGGGATCTCTCTCTCTCTCTCTCTCTCTCTCTCTCCTCTCTCTCTCTCTCTCTCTCTCTCTCTCTCTCAGAGAACTATAAAATGCCAATCCTAACTCACCCCGCCCTCCCCCCGCTCCGGGTGAGTTAGGATAGGCATTTTATAGTTCTCTGACAAGTAACCCTACAAACAAACATTTTAATAACATTATCAAAGATTTCAATAACATCATTTTCACGCGCCTCTGTGTTTCATGTGGAATAAACCGACTGTGTGTCTCCGGCACGAGTAATATGAGAACGGTAAATGACGGGGCAACACCCCTAATTGCTAGTGCTGATAGAAGAACTTGTAAAGGGCGGAGATAATAGCCGGGCTTGCCGCACGCACGCAACCAAGCTTCCTCTACCTGTGCTATCTTGTCATTTGGCATTTGGAGGTGGTGCTGTGCGGGTCTGTGTGGTTTTCAGTGAGAAAAGTTTTTACCTGTAAAAGCTTTTGCTTGTGCTGTTGATTTTTATTTCAATCAAAACAGGATACATGTTGCAAGATAGCATCTTAGAGAGAGAGCTTCTTGATTCACAAACCGTTCATCAAGAATTGTTAGATTTCTCAAAGCAAACTAGTAGTTTAATTCTTTCCGAGGATATGGAGCGGTTGGTGCAGAGGATATAACGTCTTTAGATGTTGCTATTGACAAGCTGAAGCAAGGTACAAACAGCTTCAAAGGCAGGAAGCGACAACCATGTGCTTTAACCTGCAATATGGTTGGCTTTTGGAAAATACTTTCAAAGCGTTTGTTCAAAAGAAAGAAAGTGGAGCGCACACCCACAAATGGGCGAGTGGTTGGAGAGTAATGTGGGGATATTTCCTTCATATTCTCGCAAACTGAGGGATATTGCTCGCTTGCTGGGCCCCTATGCTAAAAAGGTTTTCAACAGTTGGTCTTTTTTTCTTGGAGGTCTACTCCATGAGGAAGGATTTAAAAACAATGTTCTCAAGCAGCGAGGATCTTAGAAAATATTGGTTAACTCCCATACAAGAACCAATGCAGGTCGAAACACAATGTTCTCAATAACCTCATTCATGAACATTCAGCTGTAAGGAAGAAATCAATAAAGCGCCAACGCCTCTGTTAAAGCAGTCAAAGGGGGCCAGTCAGCCAAGCAGTGAGAGGGAACTTGGCACTCTGTCAAGCCAGCACTCTAGTAGGAGCGGGCAAAGGTTATCTGCCAGCCGATCAATGAAGGGATTATTTTAGGAGTTCTACGTCAGAAGGAACTGGTACTCTGCCAAGCCAGCGCTCCTGTAGGAGCGCCAATCTTTATTTAGCAATATGTAGAAAGGTAGATCAGAATCTTGATGAACAGGGGAGTGAAAAGTCAACTTGCAATCTTTTGTTACAACTTATAGAAACCTGCACACCTCCTTTGTACTTTGGCTGCTTTTTCAAGCGGCCACAGAGTGTACTTTATTCAACTGTCTTGTTTATTAAATCAAGCTTTTGATAAATGCACTTGGTGGCCGCTTTGAATAATCTTCAGTTGACAGAGAGACCGACAGCCGCTTGAATTTACAGCGCTTAAGCGCGAACCATAAAATCCTTTCACATTTCCCCATGCAAGCACTCCCTATTTCTTAAATGTTTGTGTGTGTGTGCGTGCATGTGTGCGCGCGATCGTGCTTGTATATATGCTGTTATTGTTGTTGTCACTGCTGTCATTGTTGTTTTTTTTGTTGTTTTACTGATAATAAATATATTATCCACCCCGCCCACCCCCACCCCACGCATGCACACACTCAAGTTACTTCTAAGGTCTTACTCAAGTCATCCCAAGTAACTTTTAAGTTCTTACTCAAGTCGTCCTCAAGTTCTTACTTAAGTCACTTCTAAGTTCTTAATTAAGTTTTTAATTAAGTCACATCAAGTTCTTAATAAGTTCTTGATCAAGTCACCTCAAGTTCTTAACTTAAGTCATCCCAAGTTCATAACTAAGTCATCCTCTAAGTACAACCAAGTTCTTATCAAGTCAACTTATAATTATTTATTAAGTTCTTAAAGTATTATTGCATCTGAAATGGATCAAAATGATCTTTTGTTGTCGGCGGTTCTGGCATGCTGTTGTGTTCGGATTTTGTATTTAGTGGTTGAATTGTTTGGACTGCTTTGGTTTTCGTTGTCTTTGTTTATATATTTTATAACCGTAATAACCGCCCCCAACAGCAATGCCACCAAAAATGACAATTGTTTTAAGAAAATATGAAGACTTTGGCGGTGTAGGCAACCCTGTTGTTGTAGGCCTCGAATCAACTTGTTCTGGCGTTTTTATATATCTGGCATTGAAACAACTGGCTGCGGCTCTGGCACTTTTCATTATGAGCTATATTCTGTGATTGTAACTGTAATTTTTTTTCTTTGTTCCACTCTGCTAATTTTTTTCCTGCTTTAACGCGTCCAGGATTTTTACAGACCACTTTCACCTGATTCAATGTTTTCTGATTCTGCTGATTTCTGGCTCGGTTATTTTAAAGGGGAAATAAAATCTATATGATTAAAAGTAATTAATCCCATGATTAGCGGTGATAATAATGTTCCAAATCTGTAATACAGATCACATCCTAGAGACTCTAATGACTTGTTAAAACTGGATCCTGCGTTAAATCATACATAAAATCTTGTTCAGAATCAATGGGCGCAAATCTACTAACTAGTTTAGTGTACAAACTAAGAACGGTTTGTCCTACACTTTTTACCATTCTTGATCCCAGTTGCGCTTCATACCTGTTATGATACTTTATAATGTCTTGTGGCGACATCTGTTGAATCTGTTCTATGCTGAATTCATTGCCGAGGAACTGTTTTGTTTTTCCGCATGCTGCCAAAGAATACAACTTCTCCTTTTGGGGCATAACAGCTTGGTTATCAACTTGTTCATTTGTAAGTTCAGGAAGGTTTAGGCTGCCCTGTAGCTGTAGTAGATCATCGCTGTTCATGTTTTTTATTAATTATAATTATTTTATTTTTAAAAATGAGCACCGAAAAAACTGTTACCAACCTTGTATACCATTCTGCTGTTATTGGAGGCCTAAGTGTAGGATACACAATGCTTGGTAAAAGCCTGTTAAAAATAAAACCGGCAGATCTTGGCAAACTAGACTTTGAAGACTCAGCAAAGCTGATTGCTGTTATAGCAGCTTCATTCGCTACGAAAGATTTTCTAGTTAAGCAAGGAATAATTCCTGACAGTATCAATATGTAAAAATTAAAAAAAATACATTTATAAAAAAATGGCTTCACTCGTAATGATGATAGGTGGCGCTGTGGTTAATGCGCTTGCTTTTAGCGGAGTAATTACGCATTTAGTAAACTGCGGGATGACGGCGAGAGAAAAAGACATAACAAAGCTATGGAGCAACTAGCCGCCGCACAAGATAACTATGAAAAGCAGAGAATTGAGCAGTTAGATTTTATTAACAACAAACTGAAAAAACAGGGACATGCAGCTTACACATTTAAAAATGTTGATCAAGCAATAAAAGAATATTATCTTGTAACAGGCAAACCAATCGAGACATTGCCCCCACCAAAATTCAGCGACTTTTATCAGCCATCAGAAAAACAAAAGATGCAAGAAATCGTGTTTATTGTCTTTGGCATGACCGTCGTGTATTTTGTTGCGCATAATATTGGCTGAATAAAATGAACAAAATCTATTATTCGCCAAAAGGATATTGGAAGGGAATCACGGCAATAAAAAAGCTAAGCCAAGCAGCGGGAGTCAGTGAACAAACAGCAAAGGAATGGTTATCAAAACAAGCGATTTGGCAAATTTATTTACCTGCGCCTAGACGAATACAGAGACCACACTTTGTGAATACAATACCAAACGACACCCATCAAATGGACCTTCTATATTTACCCCATGATACGATTAGACGAAAAAGATTTAAGTACGCGCTCACAGTCATTGACATAGCTTCAAGATACAAAGATGCAGAACCATTAACACAAAAGAGTGCTTCTGCTGTTGCTGTTGCCATACAACTGATATACCAGCGAGGCCCATTAACTTATCCTCGCATGATTCAAGTCGATGATGGAAAAGAATTTAAAGGCCAAGTGAATCAATTATTGTTAAAACATAGAGTTACTATTAAAAGAGGCATTCCAGGAGTTCACAGATCACAGGCTTTGGTTGAAAACTTTAACAAACAGTTATCTGAAAGACTTTTTTCCTACCAGTATCACAGAGAGCTGATTGACAATTCTCGCAACACAGAATGGTTAGAAGACTGCCCTCAGTTTTGCGCGCAATGAATAATGAAGAATTTAAAGGGCTAAAACCAGCACAAGCAATCAAAAAACAAACAATAAATGTTGCTGAAGACTCCAGTACAACCAGCAAACTATTACCGTTTGGTTTAAAAGTAAGGTACCTTTATTTACCGGGGGAAGCAGAAGGGGACACTCGCATTAGGGCAACCGATCCAGTTTGGAGTGTTGATCCATATGAAATAAAAAGAATTGTAAAAATGAATCCGCCCGTGTATTATTTACGAGAAACTGACACAACAAAACAACCAGCTCCTCAAAGATCTTTGCGAAGGAAGAACTGCAGATAATCCCACCAGACACAGTTCCAGTTGCTTAATTAATTTTTAATTTACATAAATATATTTGAGTCTAAAATGGAAGCTCAGAACGAAACAAGAATGATAAAGAAAGAGACCGTGGAATTGATACGGGAATCATATGATACGTGTTCTATTATTAAGGAAACATTTACGTGGATTCATCGGCACATGCTAAAACATCCAGATCACCTACAGCCCAAAATCCCAGATTTTGATTATCAAATATGGGAAAAAGAATATCTTGAAATAATAAAAAAAATTCGAGCACATCAAGCAAACATGAAAAATAATTTGGTTGAATTGGATAATGATATGATTGAGCTTTTAACAAAATTTGAGGAAAAATATGACATAAATGGGTTTATAACAAAACTGAGGAAGATATGTAATTATGCTGTTCTCCAGTGCCCAATTGCATATGAAAACTCTGGATTAACAAATACTCGTTTAGTGTTTGTTCTATCTAATGACTTCTTTGTTACAACAGTTGTGTTGATCTCATGCAGATTAGATCGCAGTTTTACGTTGTCATGATGAAAAGTATGTTTATTGAACAATGCTTCTTTGTAGTTGTTATGTGATATGTTTGACTGCACAACACTGCGAGATATTCCCTTTGCTTTCTTAATGGTTTTCTCCTGGCTCAAAAGACTGTACATTTTCGACCTTAAACCAATAAACTCCTTAATCACCCCTCCAGATAATTCATCCTTCATCTTTCCTAAAACCTTCTTGTTAACGGGTTTAATGCAAAGGAGAATCTTTAGGATAATCAGATGTGTCGTACCATCCTGCATGCCCTTTAGCTACTTCTATTTCCATGTCTTTATAGATGTCTTCAGTAGGGATATTTATAACAAAACTATCTGTATCTGTGTAAAGTACTTTGGACTCAGGATACGAGGGTTTAAAGTAGTCATAAAGAAATTCTAACATCAAAAGCTTTGATAATTCTAAAACAGTAAACCCAATAAATACAGGTTTGTCCAATTTGACTTTCTTTTTTTTCATCATTATGCCAAAAAGCTGATCATGAAATCTTCTAAAATCCTGATAATTAGGTTTTGAAGTCAGCTTAATTGCTTCGTTCTCTCTGGTGACCAATCTAACATCTTTGCGCTTGTGCGGATTCTCCATAGTCTTTCCGAACAGCTGTTTGTTCATCAGCTTGAAAAAGTCTTTTTCTGAAGCATCTGTGGATTTAGTTCTGAGATCAGTGTTCTTCATGATGTATGGTTTCATGAACTGTTCTTGATCAAAAGCAATTATACGATGAACTGCTGTCAACTTCAAACCATGCCTTAAATAAAATTGTAGAAGTCTGTAATGACAGACATAATTTTTTTTGCCTCGAAGATTAGGCACAAGTTTAGGCGGCTCTGTTGGATTTATCTTTAGGCTTTCTGCTGCTAATGGGTAGTCATTATGTAGGTCATGGAGTTCATGAGGATATTCTAAGTCAACTTCTAGAATGAAACCGCGCTGTTGATCTGGCGCCAATCTGCTCAACCACTTTAATGCTCTTTGCACATTATTTGTACCGCCGCCTTTGTACATTTCAAAGTTGCGAAGTGGAAGTGATTGCGCCATAGCCCAACCATACAGATTGTTTGCATCTAAATACATGAGATAGTTAATATAGACCTTTTACTTGGATCATAGTCGTCCAAGTATTTGTTGTTTGCTTTACAGTAATGATGCGACGCCATACTAATTCCTCCACGCAATCCGCTTTCAACCATCTGAATCATTGGTAAATCAGACAATAAATCAATCTGTACTCCAGTAAACTTTAAGAAAGCATCCCAACTCATCCCGGGCGCAGAAATGTAATGCGCGGGATCCAGGCTATAATGTTTCATGCAGGTCTTTCTGTAATTTTCAAAGACGTCCGCCAACAAACATGTATCGGCCATCAAGTATGCATCATGATAGTCTCCCATCGTTTTACACTCTAACTTCTGCCACGCATCTTGAGCATGCTGGTAATCAGAATCACTGATGTCCTTTCCTCTAAGACTAGAAAAGAACGCGCCTTTAGGTGGAAGTGAGTCTTCATCAAACCTTTCCCAACTGTTTATGTACTCATAAGGTAAACGCCCTTTCTAACGAGAGTTGGGTCAAAATATTCTTCTGTTATTGGGCAGGACTTTAAGGACATAGCCAGTGACTCTAATGATCCCATCATGTGCTGCATAGAGTCATAAAAAGACATGTTATTTAAAGTGAAACACATGTACTTTTCTGACGACTGTGCAATGCATGTTACCCTGAAGGCGTCATCTACTGCTTTCATTATAAGATGAGAGTCGTAACCTCGCAAGTTATGAAAGAAGATGGGGAGCTTCCATGTCTTAGGATCAAACTTTAGTTGAAGATTGCATTTACTGTGCGCTGCTCCTCTGAACTTTCCGCTAATGTGATCATGGTCTCTTACTTTGGATTCTCTGCGTCTGATGAGAGACCTAAACCGTTGGTAACCAAGGCCGCCCCACAAATCCAACAATGTGTGGCTGAGTCATACTGTTCTTGGTCTTCAGGCGTCATAATAATGTCTGAGAGATTCAGATTATTAGAACAGGCGTTACGCACTTGCTGCATGCGTTCTAAGAAGTATTTTGCAGCATCGGTCCTCTGTATAATTCTGGCTCTGAATGAACGCCATCCGACCTGACAATAATGAAGGCAAATGAACAAATCTGGTGATTACTCATTAAGACAGTTTTTGGAAGTTTCTGTGGGGTTGGCCCTTCATAAGGAACAATAAGCGACTCGAAGTCTGCGTAAACTACGTATGGACTCGTTTGCAGCCGTTTCCAGTTCTTAAAACTAACTTTAGATCCTGGTGGGGGCGTAATTAGTTCTGTATTACAGTCTACAGAACTTTTACAATGTTTTATATGTTCACTCGCGGCTTGAACAGACGGAATTCTTGTTAAACATTTTCTACAGAATTCTTGTTTGTGCCCATTTTTTGAAATATGCTGCATTAGTTTGCTCATTGTGCGTATCAATGTGTAATGTTGAGACAGCCCTGTTGGCGAAGGCATTAGGAGTAAGTCCACATGGCTTTCGGCCGGATCGCCTATTGTTGGGCTGTCTTTAGACACTCTAATAGGCACCAAATTTGTTTTCTCAGACCATGTGTATACATTAACAGTTATTGGATTGTTTTGTTCTTCAAACTGATCATGGAATCCACGCTAACAGGAAAGGATATTCCACTAAAGTTAAGATTATTGATGTAAGGTTCATAGTTAGATACTCTCTCTGCGTTTTTGCGGACGTAATGCAGCCTCGCAAGAACGCACCACATGAAACATTTGTTGTCTGAATTCTTTATGTTTAGAACTGCTCTTTTCGCTACCAATGCTGGAGGTAGTGGAATGTAAGCCTTACCAACAATCGGCGCATACTTAGCCTGTTTTAATCTGATCTCTAAGACTTTCGCCCTCTGACCAACCAGAGCCTCTCATTTTGGCTTCTCAGCGGCCACATCAAAACCGTGTAAGCAGTTCGTCTGCCCAACCGGGTGTTAAGTCATTATGAGAAAGAATAACCTGTTGTTGAGTCGAGACCCAGACTTCTAGATTTTCTTCATTTATTGTTATATAGTCGATTAAAACAGCTAACATTACTTTAACTGGCGGGTCTATTGTTAGTTTACCTGGAACTTGAGAAATAGCATGAACAACACTTGCCTGTACGTTTTTGGATCAATGACTTCTAGATTAATATCATTTAAAGCTTTTGACAAACGCTCTCCCTTAAGCATTCCTTCAAACAATTCGTCCGGTCCTTCATAATATCTCAGCCATGTTGAGTTTCCTTTTCTAACTCAAACTATTTATTTAAATTAAAAAAATAATTAATCAGAATCAATATCAACGGTCTTTTGTGCTTGGACTCATAAACTAAAGTATAAACGCCCTTTGACGTTGTTAATGTGAGCTGTTTAGAACAGAGTTTAATGTCTCGTTTACTTTTTTTAAACATTCCTTTTTTATCTGCTTGGTGTCTGGCTGTTGAGAAAAACTTGCCCTCGCCTTTTTTGAAGATCAAACTTTTGTCTTTTGTAGTCATCAAAATCGGCCTGTAAACGACTAAATTCTTCATCCGTGATGTTTGAGTCAACTAGCGCTTTATTTATTGTCAGTTTGAACGAACTAAGTTTAGCTGTTATTATTTAACCATAGCTGTGTGCTTTTGGAGTTTAGTTTTTAATTTTTTGCCAGCAGAACTTACAGCTAATGAACACAGGCCAAGAGCTAAAGACAAACCACCTAGAGGTAAAGCTGCGGGTGCACCTACGCCTGTTGCTAAGAGACCTGCACTTGTTCCTGCTGATAGAGCACTAATAGTCGATGCTCCAGTATTAACATATGTAACAGCATTAAAGGCAGCAGAATACCTTCGTTTGGTTTTGCTGTATTTTGAAAGGTCTTGCTCTAGTTTTTGTTGCATTTGCGTAATGTTTGTTAATCTGAAGGTTTTTATGTTTGGGGTTTCTACTATCCCTTCTTTTGGCGACTCTGCGCTGTAGTCACATTTGGATAAACCTGAACGGACATGCTTTTTATAAAATAAAAATAATTTAGTATTGTTATCTTTTAATCTATTATCTTGAATATTCAGCTGCGCATCATATATTAAAAACAAATGTACATTAACTGGTTTATCGCCATCTTTTTCTTTATCAATTTGAATGTTTATTCCGTCTTTAACAGTTTCTCCCACTTCCATGCAACTGATTATCCTCTGTCGATCTTAGGTCAATCCATAAACCGTATTTTGTTGTTAAATAATCATCAAGTCTTACACTGTGAAGGTGTAGATCTTTAGACACAAGGTCTACTGTTGGATTTCTACACCTCCCACCCCCAAACAATTTTCTTATTTCGTCAAAATGATGATAAGGTTTAAGCCCGCTAGCGTAGATTTGGTTAGGACTGCCCTCAATCGAACATTGTACTTTCGTTATTTTAGGATTAATAAACTTTTCACTTCCTCTTTTGAATGGTTCTTCATCTTCACACAGCAATAAATACCTTTAAGCGATCTTGCTGCGGCACTAAAACTAAAATTCCATATAGTGTCTGCCCTGCTTTTAGGATATTAGAATGAAAAATCACTCTTTCGTAATATATTGCTAATTTTGCCTGATATTGTTGCTCGATCAGCCTTGCTAAATTAGGGTTGCTAACAACGTCAAACTCTAACGAGATGTCAGAAATGCTGTACTTTGCTTCGGTGTCTGATGATCTGATAACACATTTGTATTCATTAAAAGTTAGTTCATATGACAATCTGTCTTTTAATGCTCCTTGAAAGTATGGCGCATGCGCTTTTAAGAACTCAAAATCTAAGGGAATGGAAAAGCGATTTCCATACGCAAAATTTACCGCTACATACTTTTTGCCGTCTTTAACATCTGCGGCGCCTATTCTATGTTTTAGTGCTTCTTCATTTTCGATCCTTGAAACGCAAGATCAGCCCTTTCGTTCCCGGTTAGCCATAGATCAGAATAGGTTAAAAGTATGTCTGCATTGTGTAAAGAAAATATTTCTTGCCCCTCAAGTTTTATAGAAATTTTCTTAACGATTGCCCGTCCCAGATTCTGGACAACTGTCCTGGCTGTGTCTGTTGTTGAAGTGAGTTCTATTTTGAAAGTAAGACGCGCAGAGCCTGGCACAATCACTTCATCCGCTCCCAGGTCTGGAAATTTGACAGTAAGAATTTGATCCGCATCAATAGTAGATGGATTATTTGGAACAGTAATATTCCGTTTATTTCCCTTCACGCCAAAGGGCTCTTTCAATCTTCTATGCGGGTCAAGAATTGAACCATATGTTTGCGACATTTTTATAAAACAAAATAAAAAGTTAATTATTTAAAAACATGGCAGGAATTGAAGGTGAAGAAGATTATGATGTTTTTGATCCTGGAGACGACATGAGTGAAACGGCTCCTTTGATGCAGCGTCGCTCAATGGTCTCAATGCGGCGTGAATTAACAGAACATCGCTCAATGGCCTCAATGTGGCATGAATTAACAGAACCTAAGGTCAGATCATTTTACCAAAGTTTAGGCCTAGAACCTCCCGAATTTATAGCTCCTGATGATTTTGAAGTAAAAGGCGGTCATTTGTATGTGAACAACGATAAAGGACAACGTGTTCCGCTTACAGATAAACGAGACCCATCAAAGTTTGTAAGCATAAGTACAATTAAACAAAGACTTAAAGTGGGCGAACGAAATCGCCTTGGCCTTGTTAAACCGAAATTAAGGGCGGAGGCAGTTTCTAAACTTCAAAACACACTACTAGATCTCCCAACAAGAAGAGCCGGACAAGAGCCCATTGAAGATCAAATTAAGCGCAGGAAGTGGGGCTGGCTTGGCCATACCCTCAGAAAACCAGCACCCAGCGTTGTCCGCCATGCCTTGCGATGGAACCCACAGGGAAGACGCAAGAGAGGCCGACCACGCACCACCTGGAGAAGATCAACGGAGGTGGAGACAACTCGACTGGGCTATTCCTGGGGCCAGCTGGAAGTCGCCGCCCGGGACAGGCAGAGATGGAAAAGGCTCGTGGATGACCTATGCTCCACTAGGAGCCAACGGGAATAAGTCAAGTAAGTCAAGATCTCCCAACAGATAGCCAAATACAAAACATGGAACTTAAAGATTTAAGTCCGACAGCAGACAAAATAATAAATGCAATAGAAGCAGAAACCAGTTTATCAGAAGAAACAGCATTAAAAACTATACACGACCCGCCGATACCCAAGCAAGACCTAGTGGCCATTAGTCATTCTTTGAGAGCCACCAGAGACAAATTAACAAATTATTTAGCAAAAGTGGATGAAATAGATGAGCATATAAAAAGAGAAGAAGAAAAACTCGCTGAGGCTGATGACGCCAACTTAGGGCGTGAGGTTAAAGAAGAAATAAACCAAAAAATAAAAGAACTTAAAATACAAAAATCGGCAATACTAAAAGTGGTGTCTACTTACCAAGAACAAATACGATCTCAAGCGGCCAGAATAAGAGAAACTATCGAAAATTTTTTATATGAAGACACAACACTAGCAGAACGAATACGAACACTGTTTAGAGAGCAAGGAGTCACATTAGTAAGCGTTATAACGGCCTTAGGTTTTGCAATAAGTACACTGGTGATGGCTATTACAGGCGGTGGCGGTGCTGGGCTAGTGCCTCCACCGCCATCGCCTCCATTACCGCCTGATAAATCATGGGTAAAAAAACAGCTTGATCATCTTGCGGGTTTATTAAAAAAATTAGCCGGTAAAGCCGTGGATGCTTTACCAGGTATATTAGGGGGTGTTGTTAGCTGGCTTTTGTCTACTGCAGGCAAAGTAGTTGGCTTTATGGCCGAGCACTTATGGGCATTAGTTCTCTTAATAGTTGGGTTACTTTTTAGTAAGATAAAGGCCAAGTAATCCTAGGCCAGTTAATCCAAAAACAAGTGCTGTCTTTACATATTCATGGTCATTATTTTTTTTTTACTTCTTCAACGGTCTTCAGGCTTTGGGCCACGGGGATTGGATGACTTATTCTTGGAGGGCCATCTTGTTTGTTTACTGCTTGCAATATTACTGGCTCAGAATTTATTTCGTTTTTTCCGACCTTCTGTTCATTGCCTGCCACAAGGATTTCATTATTGTAGTTTATTATTGTACCTATCTGGAGTCTGAGGTCAGAAGGCAGCATGTATAAACCAGTGCCAACAGCAAAGTCTACTTTCGATCTTGCGTATTGTAAAACATTTTGGTACCTTTTAATACTTGAAGGTAAATCAACTGTAGAATTAATGGCGTCCTCTAAATTTGCTAAGTATTGTTTTTGTGCGTCAAAACCAGTAGAAGGATCAGTTATGCTCGATCTCGTTTGTGCTTGCGAACCTAGCAAACACCAAACGTAAGTACGAACAGAGTCGTTTATTCGTTCTATTCCTGCTTTAGTTAGGCCCTTAGAAGCGTCTAAGATAAATGTTGTCCATGCTGTTTTATGCTCTTGCTCTATGGACCCAAGGTGAACAGCTGTGCCTGAAGCGAAAGATGTGTAAGGAGGATTCCAGTCATAGTTATACTTTCTGTGCACGCCCCAAAAATAAGGGGTGCCTAGACCATGATTAAGATCCGACTTTTGTCTAAAGTCTGTCTTGGCCTTAATATTGAATTCGTTACAGATCCTTTCAAAAGCCTTCATGTCTATTCTGTTGCTGAATGGATTAAACGTTTTGTCATTTGGCATGGAGCTTGCAGTTCAGTCAAAATACGTCTGAAGGTGTAATAAAAATTAAATCTGTACACTGACCTCACCAAAGGATCAGGGTGATTTAAGTGATCAGCATACGCCACTCCACACCCAGTTGATGCACAAAACACAGCAAAGTTTAACTGGTTCTGATAAAACTGCATCGGATGACTAAACCACACTTTCGGGATGCGGTCATTTTTAATAGGAGGTTAAGATAGCTCTTCAATGGAGTACTAACCTTTACTTGAAAGGCGTCAGACTGAGTCACAGAAATGTCAAGAGTATCAGTTGTTATATTTTTAAGATTGTAGTGCGGCCCAACAGAATATTTTGCATTAGTATATTTGAATGCACTCATTTTTATTTCGTTTAAAAATGTTTGTAACAATAACAACTCAAGACCGTCCTTCGTTTTTAGAACATGCTATTAATAACAATTGCGGGGCCAAAATGGTTGCGCTTCATGAAATATTTTACAAGTCGTATGGTTTAATATAACCGAATCCAAGGAGAATAATAAGATTAAAAAAGTTAATAATAAAGGACAATTAGTTAGCCAGTTAACCATACCTGATGGTTATTACGGGTTTTGCTCACTAAAAGAAGCAATGAGTAACTTCGACATCGCTCTCAAACTTAACAATGCGAATCTAAAAACAATGTTGACCTTCAAACCTGAAAAAGAAGAAGTAGGTTACTATTTTGATGGAGAGCTAGCTAAAATGTTAGGCTTTACAACTGCCAATCGACCCATTCATAGTTTTAGAGTTACGTCAACAAAACTACTTATGAGGGAGAAAATCCGCTCGATCTTGCATTACATTCATTACTCATGTTCATTTGATGAGCTAAAGCACTGATGAAAACTTATATGATGGAGGCCCTCAACTGTTTTTAAGAGCTCTTCCCATCTGGAAAGCTGCATATTGCGATTATGAAATTATATAATTCCCTAATTTACAGTTTTAAACGATTAGTTTGTGGGAGGGTCGGATCATTATATAACAATCCAGACAAAACAGGGAAGTTTGTGAAATGTGATAACCTACACATTGTTTAGAATAAAATAATTAGTTTGTTCTAAAAAATGTCGTGGGGCAGAAGAATCAGGAGTTACATTAGCGCCTGTGAGGTGTATAACTTTAGAATTAAAAGACCTTGCAGGACGTTGCGACTTTGAACAAAACGGTGAGATAGGCGCTTTGTATGGGTTTGAGTACACTAAAGATGGCGATTATAAACGCAAAGAGGTTGGCGACAACAAAAAGTTTCCTAAACTAGAACAACTGCGCAATGTAGAAGCAAATAATGCTGGCCAGTATGAATATAAATAGTTCGAAAACCTGACAGCAAATGGCACTTAGAACCATATTTAGAATGGACATAAAATTTGAATTCATAAGCCCATTTACATTTTTTAACCATCAAAAAAATTCAGAAAAGCATTCAACTCAGGTCCTTTACATGTAGTCTTATGCCAGAGGACAATAGTCGGAAAGAGATTGAAATAACGCCGTATGGGAAAAAACAGTACATCCTCCACAGAAGAGAAACGGTTTTGAAAGATGCTTCTACAAAATTACAGTTCATTCCACAAATGAAATTAGGAGACACGTTCACAATGATATTTGAAATTTCTGTCTTAAAAGATGTGGAGAGGGAGGGGGTTGTGGGCGTTAGTGACGTCTTTCTAAAAGGAATTCTAATTAGCTGGCAAAACTTAGACGTTGACAGTCTTAAGTTACCGTCGTCGTTCTTCACAAGGGCGAGGATATTAAGGTCATAACAACAAGCAAAAAAATCAATATTAGTCTAAATAGAAACAATCTTACAGCACTAAATTGGATTAATCTTACACATTTAGACCTCATAGGGTTTTATTATACTGAACAAGTTTTGACAGAGAGCATGATAAAAACAATAACTGGATTAGATTAAATTCTGTTATATAAACTATGGAGCAGTTAAACTTTATGACAAAAACTCCTCATTGTTCATTAATTTGTGGACAAACTGGTTGTGGAAAAACAATATTTGTCCTCGACCTATTACAAACAGTTTATCGTTATAATTTTGATTATATTGTGATTTTCTGTCCAACACTTAAAAGGAACAAAGCATATCATGATAGAAGGTTTATATGGTCAGACGATGACGTATATTTAGTTGATCCTAGCAATAAACTGAGTGAGTGTTTAGAATACTTTTATAAAGTGTTTGAGGGAACGCAGACACTCTTTATTATAGATGACTGTTCAGCAGAAAAAGATATAGTTAAAAAGAGAAACACTTTGTCAAAACTGGCTTTCAGCGGAAGACATGATGGGATAAGTGTGTGGATTTTATGTCAAAAATATAACTCCGTTTTAAAAGACTTTAGAGAACAGTTAAAGACTGTAGTGTTATTTCACATGAAAGACAGAGACTCATTTGATGAATGTCTGCGCGAAAATGATGTTATTGAAAATGATCAGGAAAAACACAGGATTAAGCAAAAACTGAAATCTGAAAAGTTTAGTAAATTAGTAATGAAAACGGATAATCCTACCCAGTATGTTTGTTTGTAGGGTTTACTTGTCAGAGAACTATAAAATGCCTATCCTAACTCACCCCGGAGCGGGGGGAGGCGGGTGAGTTAGGATTGGCATTTTATAGTTCTCTCTCTCTCTCTCTCTTTCTCTCTGTGTCTCTGTTGAAAAATGTCTTGAGAATGCATTATGGAGGTCAAGCGGTGAAACCACCAAGCCGTGTGGCACATCACAGTGTCTTTTGCATGACACAAACAATGACCATTGAAACAATGTTCGCCTTGACTTACTTGATCCACTTCAACAGAAAAGTACACTGATACCAACCTTTCTGGTTACCGTTATAACAATAGTTTTCAAGATCTTGAAACTCCATAAAGGGTGAGAGATTTCTATACCTATTGCTTCCCTTTATGTTCCCTACAACACACAACTCAGCACTCACGCACACAAATCCCTCTGCTCTTCGAACATTCAATACAGACCTCAATAGTTTGTTTTCTCCTTGTCTTGCATAACAAGACAGTCGGCGGATCGGGCACCCTCATCTAATCAAACAGCAGCTCGGCTAAACGTCCCCCCATCTGCCCCTGGCTTCCTCCGAAACACTGACACACGAGCCCTGATGGCAACTGTCACGGACAAAAAAATGAAACAACCTAACTTGGGGGAAACAACCTAACTTTGGGAGTCGCCAGCCAATTTGTTCGGACCTAAGTCCAAACTCAAACATTCTAGCGTCAGAAAGACGGGCCCATAGGTCGGGTCCGGCCAATTAAGCTTAGTGGAGAGGTTTCACCGAGACGGTCGACCCACCCAGACTGACTAAGCGGCTTTGACCGACGCCTCGATGTCTGCCCAGACGGACCTCAGTACCTGGGCCAGCCTTATCCGGCCCAATTTGTGAACCAGCGTCATTGTTAGTTTAGACATCGTGGCGCCCACCAGACTCACTAGCCACTTAGATGACAGTCCACACGGCACATTTGTGTGTACATTAATGA
>CM031596.1:72960190-72987690 GCA_018398815.1 Conus ventricosus | reverse complement strand
AATCGGATGACCTCATTTCCCGCAGAACAAAGTGAAGTTTTTCAAACAGACCCGGAAAATGACACGAAGAAGCTGTTTCTCTTTCATAAAGGGGCGCCAATGAACTTCCTCAAAAGCTCAGATCGGTCAAGTTATTGAGAAGACGGGGGGTGGAAGCGAAAACAAGAACGTCCCGTTCTGGCGATGATTGTGTCCACAAATCAAATAGCTCGCTCATAAACGCCTCTCATTTGCATATGACGAGTCGGCCTCCCGGCCCAATTAAAAGGCGCGGGCCCATTGCAGTGGTAGGCATTGTGTGGAGGTGTGGGGGGCCCTCCGACGGACGGACGGACGTTGCGGTGGCAGAGCACGTGAGGGAGGACTGGCGGCGCGTGACCTGTCGGCTGTGGGCTGTTGGCGGGGCTCTGGAGGGCTGTAGGTAGGAAAAGACCACTTCTACAGTGGCTGCCCCTGCCTTCATCAAATATTGCTTGCTTGCTCATCGGGAGAAGGGTGGTAGTGGTGGGGTGGTGGTTGGCGTAGGGACTGGCGAGAGGAAGGAAAATGAGGGTGAAAACAATTGTCGGGTAGGGGGTGGGGATGGGGGTGTGGGGCATGGTGGGGTGGGGAGTGTCAGAAAAAAGGAGGGAAGGATTCCAGCTCTGACAACAGTCGAGTCATTTAGCGGGTGGGAGGAGAGAGGGTGGTGGTGGTGGTGGTGGTGGTCAGTCTGTTGGAGTGATGGACTGGCAGACCTCGCCTCACCTGGCCCGGTGCCATCCTCCAGGGAGATGACCACTCCGGCCAAAGGGCCTTGGTCAGCCGCCGGACGCACCCTGAAAGGTGAGAGGTCAGTGCGGGTCCAAAGTACCGGCTGTTGACCGCTAGGAGGAATCTGAAACTACAGTAGAAAAAAAGAGAGAAAAAAACAAACCTCTGTGTATGACAGCCAGTGAAACACCATTTACAGCCAGCAAAAATCTATGTAAGGACAGCCAATAATGGAATAAGCACGACAGTTAACAAATCACAACATACAGGACATTCGGCACAATCTACAACAGAAGATAAAAAAGCACCATCACCACCAACATTATTTAAAGGACAGCCAACTAAATACTATACATAGAAGAGAGAGAGAGAGAGAGGAGAGAGAGAGAGAGAGAGAGAGAGAGAGAGAGAGAGAGAGAGAGAGAGAGAGAGAGAGAGCGTGTATGTGAGCTCACAAAGCAATACACAGAATAGCCAACAAACTGTTCCATGTATAGAACAGTCCATGGAATGTAGAGAACAGCTAACAACTGTATACCCATAACTACTTACAAACGTTATAGACTCTACATACAAGATAACCGACAGGTTCTATTTACAGGATAGCCAACAAGACAATCTATGCGGGCTCTATACGTAGGACAGCAAACCAAAGACTATAATATAAGGACAGCTTACAAAATGTCACCCGCAGTATGTATACAGAACAGGCAACAGGACACGACGTACAGGCTTTATATACAGCACAGCCGACAAAACGCCACGTACATGCTCTGCATACAGCCTGGGCAATAAAGCACTGTACGCAGACTGTATGCCCAGGACAACTGACATGGCACTGTACAGAGAGGACAAGCAGCGAGACGTTCTGGACAGAACAGCCAACAGAGAGAAGGGGGTGGGGGTGTTGGGGGGGGGAGGAGAGGGGGGTATTGGGACGGGAAGGAGGAGGGTGGGGGGTAGGGGGTGGGAGGGGTGGCGATTGAACTCAGTCTCTGCGTGCTCTTTGAAATGTCCCAGCAACGGTGGCAGCAACATTGCGTGAGATCTAATTGGAGGTGCGGTGTGTTTCGCACGTGTCTCTCATCCACCATCACGCCCGGCGCAGGGTTCGGGTGTGAAGGAAAATGGCGGGAAGCAGAGCGCTGGTAGTGGAGGTGAAAAAGCATCCAGTTCTCTCAGACCTGTCGATTGGTGGGAGCAGCGAGAGTGGATTAAAGGGTGATGGTGGTGGGGGGTGGGGTGAGGGTGGGGGTGGGGTGGGGGGGGGGTGTGGGTTGGTGGTTGGGGTGGTGGTGGTGGTGGTGGTGAAGTGGTGTATGGTGTTCGGGATGGAGGGTAAGGTGGAGAAGGAGGAAGAGTGGGGGGTAATGAAAGAGTGGTGTGCGACATGCCAATGCTGGCTGCCCCACGCAGGGTATTGACAGGATCAAAGGGGAACAACCTGCAAGTCATCACACCAGCCAAAAGGCACCGTAATGAGAATGGGCGAAGAGAGAGAGAGAGAGAGAGAGAGGGATGTCAGTTCAACCACAGGGGTTCTGACAAGGAAAAAACAAACAAACGAAACAAAACAAACAAAATAAACAACAACAACAACCGAATTACGACAAGAATTTAAACCCACGAGCAAAGCCGAATTGTCAGCGAACCGATTCACATTCATTTGCAAATGAGCTCTTCCGCCAGCAAACCCTCGCCATCTTAGTGCGTGACCACCGTGATGCCGACAGGAGGCGCTGCTATACTTTCACCTGTATGAGTCACACGTGGGATGCATTCCACCTCACAACACGGCCGTATGGAAGTTCAATCGGTACTTTCAGCAGATAGCAATATGGAAAATATGGGAGCGGTGTGGAGGGAGTGTTTGTCTATGTTAGTGCGGCGCACCGCGGCTGGCTACATGACCAAGAGGCAAGATACGCCAGACGCAAATCAAATGTTTGTGTTGCTACAGTCGAGAGAACAAGTTTATAGAGCGGAACAGGTGCATGTCTTAGACTGCGCAATAATATCTCAAAACCAAAGCTCCACGAACACATTTTAGAGATTATTCACTTTCCGTCTTTTGGTGGTGGTGTTTTTTTTTTTTTTTTTGGGTGTGATCTGGTTATCCGTACACCAATGTACATCTCAGTGAATACAAACACCTAACTTCCCATTTCTTCTTATTTAAGAGGCCGGTAACACATCATCCTTAAGAAGATAAATCTTCCTGACTTCACACACACGCACGCACACACACACACACACACGCACACACGCACACACACACACATACACACATACACACATACATACATACTATCATTATCATGAATCTATTATATAAAGCTCAGTTTGTCCGTCTGTTCGCTTATACACGGCCACAGTTTTAGGCCGTTCGCCACCAAATTTGGTATCAAGTATCCTTGGTGTCCTACAAACAGCAACGTCGGGTCGGCGATCACGTGACGCATTGCGTCGTGACGCAATTTGCGTCCACAGACGCAAAACTGGACATCGGAACACTACACGATAAACTCACCGGGGCGAGACGGGGTCGAAGCACGTAAGCGCTAGTACTTATGTAGTGCCTATCTCGGCTAGAGACCAAGCTCTAAGCGCTTTATAATTCACACTCGTTTATACAATGGGGCTGCCTACCTGGGCAGTGCCGACTGAAGAGCTGCCAGCTGGCGCTTCATTCAGTCGTTTCCCGTGTCATCCAGTCAATATTGTTCAATACCGTGCACTCAGTTTCCTTACTTCCTTCATTCTTTCCATTTCTCACGCAGGCTGCATGTTATGTGCAACATGTCATCGATACCATCGGCCAAACTGACCTTCTCTTCCGAAAGTTGGCGATGGGATTTTACGTGTTATGCGTGCGTTCACACACGGAGCCTCGGTTCATAGTCTCATTCGAATGCTCTCTCTCTCTCTCTCTCTCTCTCTCCTCTCTCTCTCTCTCTCTCTCTCTCTCACATAGAATCCAGCAACAAGTCATCCTTGTGCAGACAAATTTGCCTGACTTCCTGTTTATTCTCTCTTTTATTTAGAATTCAGAAACAAGTCATCCTTAAGCAGATAAAGCTGCCTAACTTCTCTCTCTCTCTCTCTCTCTCTCTCTCTCTCTCTCTCTCTCTCTCTCTCTCTCCACTATATATATATATATATATATATATTATATATATATATATATTATATATATATAATATATATGAGAGAGAGAGAGAGAGAGAGAGAGAGAGAGAGAGAGAGAGAGAGATGCTCTCTGTATGTATATATACATGTTCTCTTTTTTACAATCCCTACCAAGACATCCTCATCAAACAGACAAATCTATCTGACTTCTATTTCTTCTCCTTTTTTTACAGTCCAGTAAAAACTCATGCTTAAGCACAGAGATCTGTCCGATTTCCTATTTATTCTCTTTGTGCACAGTTCCGTAATAAGAGATCCTTAAGCAGATACATCTGCCTGACTCTTTTTTCTTTTTTTTTGACAGTCCAGTAACAAGTCATGCTTAAGCAGATAAATCGGCTTGACCCCCTATCTATTCTCTCCTTCTCACAGTCCATTAACAAGTCATCTTTAAGCAAATACATCTGCCTGACTTCCCATTTATTCTCTCTTTGTGTTAGAGTCCAGTTACATGTCATCTTAAAGCTGAGAAATCAGCTTTATTTCCTGCTTATTTTCACCTTTTTAGAGTCCATTGACAAGTCATTTTTAAGCAGATGAATCGGCCTCACTTCTTATTTATTCTTTCTTTTATTCAGAGACCAGTAATAGGTCACCGTTAAGCAGATAAATCTGTCTAACTACCTATTAATTCTCTTCATTTGAGTCCGGTAACAAGTCAGACCTAGGTAATCAATCTACATGACTTCCAATCCAGTTTCACTTTGTCCAAGAGTAGAGTGACGAGTCGTCTTTCACATGCTTTGTTTATGATTGATAGTTTTGGGTGAATGTCTCACAGCTTTATGAACTGTACCACGACAGTATGAGCGTATGTTTGAACTTTTTCTCCCGATTATCTGCAGATATAAAGTACACCATGCTGGACACATTGACTGGACAACAATATTTCTAATATGGAATTGAAATACAACACTTAGGATAATTAAATCCATACATGAAATAAAGAGTGGTGGTGGGGGTGGGAGTAGCAGTTGCTGAAATTGGAGATCCAACACATTAAAAGAATGGATGGATGTGAACGCCTAAAAATACTTAAAATTACGAATTGATTTTGGAGCAGATGATTTCGCAACACCACCAGCAGGTTGAAATAGGGGATTCATGTTGTCGTTATCAACAGGTTCATACCGATGGCAGGGAAGTTTATAGTACTCCGTGAATGTTCAGCTTGACCCACAGAGCAAATGGAAGAGGCAGAGATGGACAGAAAGAGACACACAAAAAATACACGACACAGTCTTAGACCCAGATTTTCGTCCCCTTTGTAACCCACTGAAACATCAATACAATGAAGACAGATGCTGGGTTTAAGAGCTTCAGGTTAAAAAGGAAACCTTTTTCTAGCCATCTCCCTTCTTTATTTTTACGCCCATGCACCAGCATTAGTAACATATTTTTAATTGGTCGTCACTATGAACACCAGTATCTGTTTAACCATACCCATGACAGCACGATATCCATTGAAACGAATAGGCTGGGCTGTAATAATAATGTGATTTTGGAGGATTCGCGTCGTCATTAAGATCCAGACAAACGGTTTTGGTGGTTTCGTTTTGTAATCAGAGACTTGCACATCCTGTTGATTTTTTAGAGGATTTGTGTTGTAATTATAGCCCATCTGTTGATTTCAGTGGATTCCTGTTGTCTTCCTAGATCAACTTGTCAAATATAATGCATTCATAATTTTATGAAGGTTTAGCATATTGATTTCAGTGGATTCATCTTACCAGTTGCCATCTACTTTTTTATTTCTATGAATTCATGTTATTTTCGCATGATCTCTTGATTTCAATGAATTTATATAATCGTGCTAAGCCTATTAATTTCAGAAGAGTCACATTCTCGTTATACCTTGCTTATTGATGTCAGTAAATTCGTGTTGACGTTCTAGCCCAACCTGTTGATTTCAGAAGATCCATGTTGTAGTTTGGCACGACCTGTTGATTTCAGTGAATTCGTGTCATCATTGTGGCCCAGCGTTTTAATCCAGAGGATTCATATTGTCATTAACGTCCAGTCTCTTAATATCAGTGGATTCCTATTGTCATTAACGTCCAGTCTCTTAATATCAGTGGATTCCTATTGTCATTAACGTCCAGTCTCTTAATTTCAGTGGATTCCTATTGTCATTAACGTCCAGTCTCTTAATTTCAGTGGATTCCTATTGTCATTAACGTCCAGTCTCTTAATTTCAGTGGATTCCTATTGTCATTAACGTCCAGTCTCTTCATTTCAGAGGATTCCTATTGTCATTAACGTCCAGTCTCTTCATTTCAGGGATTCCTATTGTCATTAACGTCCAGTCTCTTATTCAGTGGATCCATGTTGCATTAACGTCCAGTCTCTTAATTTCAGTGGATTCGTATTGTCATTAACGTCCAGTCTCTTCATTTCTCAGTGGATCCATGTTGCATTAACGTCAGTCTCTTCATTTCAGTGGATTCTTATTGTCATTAACGTCCAGTCTCTTAATTTCAGTGGATTCATATTGTCATTAACGTCCAGTCTCTTCATTTCAGTGGGTTCATGTTGCCATGGCCATTACAGATGAACCAGTTGACTTCTGTGGATGCATGCCATCGTAGCCCAATCTGCTGATTTCAGTGGATTCATGTTATCAGTATGGATGAACTTACAGATGCCAGTGCATTCATGTTTTCATGACCACCCAGTCTCTTTATTTCAGTGGATTTATATTGTCATTATAGTCTAGACGATTTATTTTAGTAAAGGTAGCTCAACTAGTGTAAAAGAAAGGAAAAAAAAAAAAGAACAGTTGATGCACTGTCCGTACTTTGGTTTAAGGCGATACAACCAGAGTGCTTTCCTGTATTCCTCCACACTCCCTCTCCCCTTCTCCCCTTCCGCCCACATGTATTGCAGAGGCTTACTTTACCACCCACCAATGGACGAGTTGTTTACATCTAGCTCTTAGGAGGTCAAGGACTGACCTATCCTTGTCAACGTATTTGAAGGGTTGATAGAAAACACGAATTCACCGACCTGGCTGCTAGCTGTCATCCAGCTTCTGGCATTGTGGTTGAGTAACTTTTTGTGGGCAGAGCAGTGCTACACACGGGAGAATACACAGTTTCAGACAACAGCAACAACTTGCTTTCAATTTACCAACATGAGAAATTGATCCAATGCTGTTTTGAAAGCAGTGTGACATCAGCAGTAAACACTGAACATGAACTCCACTTTTTTGGTAACAGACCAACATAGATACCGAGCCGAATGCGATGAGAGAGAGAGAGAGAGAGAGAGAGAGAGAGAGAGAGAGAGGAGAGAGAGAGAGAGGAGAGAGAGTGTGTATTTCTTGTCTGTGTCCTCTTTCTGTTCTTGTTCGTGAGCAAAGGGTCTTGCAAGGGAAAAGATTCAATCCAATTCAAGAAGCAGGAACGAATCAATCTGCATACAGAGTTGAGAGAGTATGAGAGAGAAGAGGAGTGGTGAGGAGAGATGAGAGAGAGAGAGAGAGAAGAAAGAGGAGAAGGAGAGAGATGGGGTAGGAAAAGTAGTGAGTGAGGCGACACTCACAGCAAAGCTATCAGCAGAATAATCAGTTCTCGCACCAGGTTGATCTATATTGAAGAAAGGGTTTTGCGGACGCTATTAGATGCAGTGCGCTTCCCCAGGGTTGAAGCATCCCATCAAGAGTGGCTGGCGTGATTCGAGGGATGATGTTTCTTCTTTCTCTCTGCTCAGTCTCTCCAGATTTGATGGATGTCTTTTTATAAAGCTTGAAAGTGCGCAGACTATCGGACCGGTTATCGACCACCTCAAACAGAAAAGCAAGTGTTTCTTGAAAAAGGATGAATAGAATAACCGAAAAAAATAAAAACAGATAACAGAAAAGACAAAAAAAGGACAGAAGGGCAGAAAGGATGAACTAAAATGAAAGAATGAAATGCAAAAGAGAAAAAAAGGGAAAGGAAAATAAAAAGGACGAGTAAAAGGTTCCGAAATAAGCTACTTATTTTCTAAAACAGGGAAAGCTCAAACTGTAGGGCTAAACAGCTTTTGACCTTTAGTTCTGTCGAATGGCCAGCCATTCGGCCAAAAAAAAGCCACACAGGATTCTAAGATAAATAGTACCAACCCAAACCTCCTTCAGTCAAAAGTCACTCTTACATTCAAGCTTGGTGAAAAGACGTAAATACTACAGACGACCAAATTAGAATCCACTAAGGGATCTGTCCATATTGTCGTCTAGAAACGAGATCTTTTCCGTGTTCTTATGATTCAGTACAACAAACCTCCGAGATGATCTGGTACACTGTCTCCGCACAGGAGAAAGAGAGAGAGAGAGAAGAGAAAGAGAGTGAAGAGAGAGAGAGAGAGAGAGAGAGAGAAAGAGAAAAGAAGAGAGAGAGAGAGAGTGAGAGAGACAAAGAGAGAGAGAGAGAGAGGAGAGAGAGAGAGAGAGAGAGAATGAGACAGACGAAGAGATACACACACACCAGAGAGAGAGCAAGAGAGAGAGGAGAGAGAGAGAGAGAGAGAGAGAGAGAGGAGAGGATGAGAGACGAGAGGAGAGGAGAGAGAAATGCTGCTTTTAGTCCGCTGACCGCAAAGGGCCATGTCCGGGATGCCACCTCGTTGACGTCAATTCTCGAAGACGGGTTGTTCATCATTAGCATCAGAATATTCAAAAGTAACGTCCAAAAAAGGGTAGCCACAGCCATAATTCTAACAGTGTCAGGAACAATAACAAATCCCCTCACGAAAAAAAAAAAGAAAAAAAGAAAGACAAAATATAAAAAAGACCGAAGCACATGGACACACACATAACACAAATAAACAGTCAGATACACCCTTAGGAAATGAAAGCAAACTCAGTCAAACAAACAAACTGTACCATCTTTAAGGGGTCAAGATGCACACAATGAAAGAAACACAGAAAATACACCCTTGGGTGATCAAAACGGACACAATCAAAGAAACAAGCTGCACCATCTTTAAGGGGTCAAGATGCACACAATGAAAGAAACACAGAAAATACACCCTTGGGTGATCAAAACGGACACAATCAAAGAAACAAGCTGCACCATCTTTAAGGGGTCAAGATGCACACAATGAAAGGAACACAGAAAATACACCCTTGGGTGATCAAAACGGACACAAAGAACCAAGCTGCACGAAGGAAAGGTAATTACGTGTAAACAGTACAGAAGACTTGTTATCCCGACGTTTATCTCTGTCAAGGCACTTAGTTTTATTGGTTTTTTTTTATGCTTCTGAAGTCTTGGCCTAGCTGACCAACATCCCATCTACTTGCTATACAACTCGGAACATCGTAACTGACCAACATCGATTCATCTGCTGTACAACTCATGACATCGTAACTGAACAAAATCCGATCTCTCTATTAGACAACTCATGACATCGCAGCTGACCAGCATCCGATCTATCTGCTGTGCAACTCATAACACCGTAGCTGATTGACATCTGTTCCATCTGCCACACAACTCATAACTTCATAACTGAACACCATCCGATCTATCTACTGGACAAGTTATAACATCGCAGCTGACCAGCATCCTTAAAGCAGATCACATCAGGCCATGCTGTGTGCCTACGTCGTTCTACGTCATTTACCACACTCCTTTATCAATAAGAAAAGCTGCTTATTTCACACAAAAAGAGCTGCCTGGAATATTCAAGAAGCCCCTGTTGGCCACGAACAGTGCCGAGCGGGGCAGCTAGTACCACATCACAGTTGAGAAATCTCAATACGTAGTTGTCACATTACAATGGTTTAGCTAAAATGTTGACAAGAGAGAGAGAGAGAGAGAGAGAGAGAGAGAGAGAGAGAGAGAGAGAGAGAGAGTAGAGAGAGGAGAAGAGAGAGGAGACAGAGAGAGAGAGAGAGAGAGAGAGTTTCTTTCTGGTACAGTCATACGTGAATGGGACATGAAAGAAACACAGACGATGTGACAACACAAGAAGATGAGAAGACAGACTCGAGGAGAACGAGAGTTGTATGTAAAGCTGTCGCACAGAGAGTCCAGGACGTAAGGACGCGATGAAAAGTGACAGCGCCCTTGTCAGTGCCCACAGGGGCTTCGGACGGCTTAATGATAAAGAAAACATTCGATAAAAGCATCAAGGATACCAAACACCCAGCCAGCCAACCACAGAAGCAGAACACGACACACAGACAGCATAAGCCAACGCTGCCCGCCGCTTCCCATTCTCTTTGAGCACAGGTCATGGCAATACAAAGTTGTGCAGGAAAGCCTTTGAGAAGAAGGTTACAGGTTTAAGAATAAAGTCGTTCAGGCTCGACATCTTTCTTTCTCTGTGACGTTCGGGAGGGATAACATCGAAGGCTGGGCTGAACCCCTCCCCACCCCCTTCCATCCGACCCCACCCTCCTGCTCACCCTGTAGCGATGTTGTGGATGGTTGGGAACAGAGACGTGTGGTGGACTTGCTTACCCACCCCTCTCCCCGTTCCCACCTCGCCTTCGTCCCTTCCCGTCAACCGTTCTCTCCCCCCTCCCCCCCCCCAGCGACACCCCTCATGGGGCGAGGACGAGGTTTATTCAGGTTAATTCAGGTTGAATGTCCATGGCTAAGGTCATACAGCTGATGGAGAGTAGGATGGGAGCGGGAGCAGAGAGGAGAGAGAGAGAGAGAGAGAGAGAGAGAGAGACAGAGAGAACACAGAGAGAGACAGAGACGAGACAGAGAAGACAGAGACAGACAGAGAGAGAGAGAGAGAGAGGAGACAGAGAGAGAGAGAGACGGAGACAAGAGAGAGAGAGAGAGAGACAGGAGACAAAGAGAGAGAGAGAGAGAGAGAGAGAGAGAGAGAAGGAGACAAGAGAGAGAGAGAGAGAGAGAAGAGAGAGAGAGAGAGAGAGAATGAGAGAGAGAGACAGAGAGAGAAAGAGAGAGAGAGAGAGAGAGAGAGAGAGAGACAGAGAGAGAAGAGAGAGAGAGAGAGAGAGAGAGAGAGAGAGAGAGAACAGACGGACAGACGGCATCACCTCTGAGACAACAGAACCGAATTCCATAGAACCCAGACGTAAATTTCAAAACACCACAGAACAGAAAAGAAAATCTAAATAGTGCGTCTGCCAGCCTTTCTGTGACTTAACTGTTAGACCACTGGTCGTCTGGAACAAATTCCAAGACAAAAGCCAGTCTCAACTCAAACAGCCTTACAACCCGAAGAACACACCATTTCGGTAAGCCCCATCCCCATCCTCTCATTTTCGCCTCACCTTCAACCTCTCGAACCGCACACACCCATTTTGATGAAAACAAAAGAAACTGAAACGAGAAGAAGTCTACTTCAAAGGACTTTGCTGTAAAACAGCAGTCAAAGCATTCTATTTCAGGTAACAAGAGGATTCCAGTATCATTGACCGTCTTCAATATAAGAACGGAGTTACAACTAGCTGTCATTTCACAGACAGCAAAGATGTAATACTGTGGCGACTTCCTAGTCTCCCTCCACACACGGCAGCTTGGATCTCCCCCACCCTCTTGTACGTATATCAGCTCTTACATCTTCCTCGTTAGTTTCCAAAACCACACACACAACACACACACTCCACAGCACGCACGCACGCACGCACACACACACACACACACGCACACACGCACACACGCACCACACACACACACACACACACACACACACACACACACACACACACACACACACACACACACACACACACACTACTTTCTGAAATATGCACTTGGGTACACATACACGCACTCTCCCTGTCTCTGTTTCTCCCTCTGTCTCTTCCGTCCCATTCTCGGTCTGTCCGTCTGTCTGTCTGTCTGTCGCTTTCTCTCTCTCTCTCGTGCGCGCACACACACACACATTCGCACACAAACATATTCATACAAAGACACAGTTAGGCACGTGCGCTAGGGCACACACACACACAACACACACCACACACACACACCACAACACACACAAAACCCAGCGTACAGACTTTCAAGACTAACT
The DNA here is from genome assembly GCA_018398815.1 of Conus ventricosus. NCBI lineage: Eukaryota > Metazoa > Mollusca > Gastropoda > Neogastropoda > Conidae > Conus > Conus ventricosus. The sequence continues at coordinate 72,975,765 of CM031596.1, read as the reverse complement.
TGTTTTAATCTTCCTGTCCAGGCACAAGTAGAAACATGGAGAAAAAAAGTTACATGAGTGGGGAGTGGGTGGAAATGAAAATCGATTGAATCAGACCCAGAAAAACATTTATGATACATAAAAATAATCGCGAAATGTGATTCATATCGCGTCTTTTTTAAGCCTCTAATGTGAAATATATTACCGTCTTCACCATGTTGCAATAATAGCGATTGTGATTTTCCCCAAAACACAATGTCTGTTACGTCTCCAGACAAGGATTCGTTTCCTGGCCAGCACTGAAACTTGTCTACATTCGCGGAAACTGCCGAGAATGCTATCCATTGTTTTGTCTTGTCTTTTGAATAACCGAATCATGATTGGCTGTGGCATATTTCGTTCCCGTTTTGTTGCTTCAATATTTTGCATTGCCAGAAACACTGTCAACAACACTGACTCACTGTTAGCAGAGGATGGACTGTCCTCCGTCTGCAGTGTGACCATGTCACGCTGTCTCAATGTTGATTGTGTCACGTTGATCGGTCCGTCACAGCACCGCTGTGCGAATGGGCTCTAATTTGTCCTTGTCCTTCAATTCAGTGTGAATACACAGTGTCACTGCCTACATGGTCGTGTCAAATAATGCACCAGCAGACTGACTTTATGCACACTCACCATCACAGGGAAACAGCTAGTTGTTTCGGTTTCAATTTCAGTTTCATCAAGTTGGTGTCGCTGCGTGCGGATTAGTCCATATACGCTACACCACGTCCGCCAGGTTTCGAGATCACAAAGTGCATGAATTAAAGCTGATGGATAAATAATGACTAAGATGAGAGAACTTAAGAAGACGAGGGTCTCATGGCTACGACTTAGCAGTTGTCTGACCTTCGCAATAGCCCAACGCGCTGGTCAGACCTTGGGGACCTACCTAACCTTGGCTGTGCTATTATTATCATTGTATGTGTGTGGTGTTGTCTTTGAACGTGATGAATGCCTGTGTAGTTTCTTCATCGTCAAATAAAATGGAAAGGGTTGTCAAAGAAAAAGAAAAAAGAAAGAAAAAAAAAAAAAAAAGGAAAAACGCTCGAAGGCGGATTGCAATGCGCTTGCGTTTTGCTCTCGAGTCGATGAGTTTGTGTATAATCAGAACCCTTCTGTCTCTGCAACCTTGTGAAGGACATTTCGGACAGTAAGCCACAGTGTCTCTGTCAGTAGGCTTTGAAGGTGGACTCGCTGATTTCAATGGAAGCACGACTTCCGCGTGGTTCCCTCTGCCTTCTGTCTTGAAGGAAGGCAAAGACACTTCTTGCGCTAGTCGTGAGGATGATTTTTAAAGGAGACTGAAGACCAACAGTGCGTCTTGTGTTGCAAACTTTAAAAAAAAAATCTGCTGCTCAAAAGACATGGTGCCGGCAGTCAAGTGAAAGAAGTTACCAGTTTAAGCAGAGAGAGAGAGAGAGAGAGAGAGAGAGAGAGAGAGAGAGAGAGAGAGAGAGAGAGAGAGAGAGAGAGGGAGAGAGGGACAGAGACAGAGACAGAAAACAGAGAGAGCAAAGCTGGACTCTTGTTGTCAAGCTCAGGACAGACAGCTCAAATGCACGGCCTAACAGTCAGGTCTCCCATGTCTGATTTTCAAGCCAGTCGTTTCACAACCCATTCCCTGAATTCAGCAAAGACCTACACAAAACCCAATCATTTCCTTCTAAGAGTCCTGGCATGCAGGCAAATCGTAATTGCTTGAAAGCTCTCCATCCCACCCTCCCTCCCTCCCTCCCCCTCTCTCTATTCGAGTCTATCTTTATCTGCCACTGCTTATATCTGTCTATCTGTGTTTCCCTTTGTCCGTCTGTCTGTTTATCCGTCTCTCACTACACCCTCTCTTTCTCTCACGCTGCTTCTGTTTCTGCTTGTCTTTAATTCTGTCTCTTAAGTAGAAGAAAAGGAGGAGGAGAAGGAACAGGGGGAAGAAGAGGAGGAGAAGGAAATGGAGAGAGAGAGAGAAGAGAGAGAGGAGAGAGAGAGAGAGAGAGAGAGAGAGAGAGAGAGAGGAGAGAGAGGCAGACAGACAGACAGAGAGAGAGAGGAAGAGAGAGAGAGAGAGAGAGAGAGAGAGAGAGAGAGAGAGAGAGAGAGAGAGAGAGAGAGAGAGAGAGAGAGAACAACAAATAGAGAGCAAACTAGATTTCAAAGCGTAAGATGCAAGATCATGTCTCAGAAAACCAGTCCAAATGCCAAAGAGCCGAGAGACCAAATACAAACCAGCACAGTGTAGAAAAGACCTCAAGATACATATCTGCTAGCCCTTCAATGTCATCAGTGTGTTTCGAAGACCCAAATGAAACTCAACGAACGCTACAGATATACCCCATCACCCCACGACAAACCTCGACTCCCTGAAAGAAAGAGAAAACAACACAAAAAACAAAACCAAGCCTGATACGACAAGGCCTGCAGCATACTGCCAGTTTCTGGGGATCCTCCATGATTTCAGCTTCAGGCAATGTTAACGATGTAATTCTCGATTGATGTTGTCTTCTACTGAGGCTCGCATGCCCAGCAAGCCATGCTAGAGTTCCAGTCACATCTCACGTGACAGACAGCAGGAAACTGATACATCTCAGCCTGTCTGTTCCCCAAAGACAGCAACAGGAACGGCGCCAAAGTCACAGCCGCCTTTTAAACTCCTACCTCTGCATCAGCTCTGGCATCTTCTATTTTAGATTAATAGTAAAAGGAAACGAAAAGTATTGGAGAATGCACTGCACGCACGCGCACACACACACACAGAGAGAGAGAGAGAGGAGAGAGAGAGAGAGAGAGAGAGAGAGAGAGAGAGAGAGAGAGAGAGAGAGAGAGAGAGAGAGAGAGAACTTCAAACGCGCATTGTGTGAGATCCTGTCGGAGACAAAAAGGAGTCCCACAGAGCTCAGGGCGGAATACAAACTGCATACAGTCCTGCACACACACACGCAGACATGTCTGCTAGCCCACCATGCTCTGAATTCCATGGCCACAGGAAAAGTCGTCTCAGAATAATCCCCGTGAAGGCAACAAAAACCAAACCAAGTTCTCACAAAACCCATCTATGCATTCTTTCAATGAACACCCCCTTTTCTGACTCCCATGGGCCCCCACCCCCTCCCACTCCCACACCAACTTTCTCCCGAACGTCTGCACACACATCCTTTTCCTGCATCTCCAAAAGGCCTATTACCAACAACTATTACTGGAACGACTATCCGTATAGCATTTCTGCTAGCAATCATCCGTTGTGTTGGACGTATTTATATTTTCGGGCACATAATTCGATTTAATGCTAGAAATGTCCAGAGTCTTGCCCTCTATTTTTCAAACACCAGACAATCTGATTTTCAACTGCATCGAAGTCATACCATGACAGACACAAACAAGCAAACAAACTTCATGATTTCGATCAGCAGTTCCAGGACTTCCTAACTTTAAGCAGAACAATGTTTACATAAGTGCATCCAGTACTCACTCACTGATGCACGTTACAGGAAAAACAACGAAAATAGAAAAACCCAACAAAAGGAAGCAACTGATCTCCAAGGCGGTATGAAACCTAAATCAAAACAGACAGACCAAAGTATTGTAAACCATCAAGGCCACAATTACTGGGTCCTAGTAATCAGACGTTGCATTAGTTTATAACAAAATAAGTGTTTAGTGATGGGACCAGTATGGATACCAGTAATAGCGATCAAGCCTTTGAAAGAAAATGTATTTCCAGTGAATCGTTGAAGAAAAAAAAAAGAAGAAAAATAAACTGATTTTGCTATAGCAGACAGTTCCCTCCCTACACCACCGATTCACCCCCTCCCCTGATGACAATCACCACCACAATCAACATCACAAGCATCATCACTATCATCATCATCGTCGTCATTGTCGTCTTAGTCTTTTTCTTCCTCCCGTTTTCTAGTTCTTGTCCGTCTCGCCCCATCCCCCTCCCTAACTGCCCTCGTTTTCCACTATTTCTTTGTCCTTCCGGTAAGCATTAACGTCCGGTCCGATTATCTGTAAATCGCTTTCCACCCATCCACCTCTCCAACTCAAAACCTTTTTTGTCTATAGAAGGGGTTTATACATATTTTGTTTTTCAAATTTAAACTTTTTTGCTTTCAGGAGTATAGAGATTTTCTTGCTCATTTCTTTCTTTCTTCTTTTAAAAATCTGTTCCTGTATTCTTTATGTATGTCCTGAGGACAAACAGTTGTACATGCATTTATGAGCTTTTTAAAAAAATTCTTTCTTCTTTTATAAATGCAAGATTCGACAATTTGACAATACATAGCGACTGAACTGAATTGCCTTACGTTTGGAGCGTTGCCAGACGTATCCCTAGGTTCAAAATTCCAGTGGCTTAGTACGTGTTTACGATATTCTGCTGCAAGGGGACGTTACTCTGAAGGAATGTTGGTATGTATGTGCGATGTTCTGTTTCAAAATGACATTGCCCTAAAGGAAGGTTGATTTCTATGTGTAATATCCTGTCTCAGGAAGACATTGTCCTGACGATAGCTCGGTATGTACGCACAAGATTCTGTTTCAGAGACACGTTATCCTGACGATAGCTCGGTATGTACGCACAAGATTCTGTTTCAGAGACACGTCATTCTGATGGTAGCTTGGTATGTATATGAACATCCACTTTCAGGAAGACATTGTCTAAAAGGTACCTTGACCTGTATTTGTCACATCCTGATTCAGAAAGAAATTGTCCTGACGGTAGCTTAGTATGCACGTACAATATGCAGTTAGAGGAAGACATTGTCTTAAAAATAGCTTGACATGCATGTGCCGTATCCTGATTAAAAACAAAAATAGTGTCATGACGGTATCTTGGTATATACGCACAACATTCTGCTTCAGGAAGACACTGTTCTGATAGTACCTCGACATCCTCTATCTCATAATTCAAAGAGATGTTGTCTTGAGGGTAGCTTGGTACATACGTACGATCGTCGTTTCAGATAGATACAAGTCTGAAGGTAACTAGATATACACATTGATATTATGTTTCAGTAAGACATTGTACTGTGTTGAGTATTGGTCTTCTGTCCTGGAATCTTTTGCGTCCATTTTGGAAGCAAGAGATCTCAGAACAGGGTTCCCGTCATGAAAACCGGTGCCCTCTCTGAATCATCTCTCCTCTGCTGATCTTTGTGCATACCCTATAGACAGTGATGTTCCTTCTTCTTTTTACCAAGAACCTTCAACTTCAGATCACAAATCTGTGATTGTGCACGCCGGTAATGAGGGGAACTAGCGAGGGGCCTCTATCTTTGTGCCCTCTAAGGGAAACAAAGTCACAACGCCCTGGGCACAGTCACAGCGCCCCGCGTGCTAATTGGTCACACAGCACCACGTGCCCTCGCGAGGGCAATGAGCAGAGGGGAGGTTATAGACACTAACACGTGATGGCCGTGATACGATACACCGGCGTCTTCTCTCTGACCAGGGGAAAGCCTCCCATCCCCCCCTCCCCCACTACCCTGTACCCCGCCTCTCATCCCCTTCCCTACTCTCCGCCTCTCGTTCCTCGTTCACCGACTTCATCTTCCCAGGAAACTGTGGTATTCATGCGATACCAGCCTGGAGATCACCCCAGTGGAATAACACCCCATAGATATGGATGTACTTTTAAGGGGCACTATCTTTTCCTGCTTGTAATAGCTACGTACCTCATGATGATCATTTCAATTGTCATGAAGCAGTTCTTTATGGGAAAACACCTTTTAATACGTTTTACTCTGTTTGCAGCAGGAATGATGTACAGATCCACAATAAAGGTGTGAAGAGGGGTAATCCAGAAAAAAATAATGATCGCGTTTTCCGATTTGCGGTGAAAAAAATATGTGCCACGAACAGCAGGCTGATACAAAGCAAAACTACAGCAGCGCAAAAATAAATACACCCAGTGGATGTACTTTAGCAGTCCATTCCGCCGTTTATAAAGAAAACGATACGGAAGACAACAAAGAAGGTTTTTGGTAAAGCCCGACATTTGGAAGATAAACTGCAGAATGCTACAGGCTATAAAGGTGTGTGGGGGTCGACGGTATGTCGATGTGACTTACATCTTGCATTTGTTCAGAATCTTTCAATTGGGAAACCAAAAGCAGCGTCATCTTCAGACTTCAGACTTTTTATTGTATCCCCATATACACAAGGAAAATGTTTTTGCAGGCACGTAAAACACAAATACAAACAATTCAATGTTAATAAATCAATCTGTGGGTAAAACAGGCCTCTAAGACAATATCACACCTTTTCCCATGTGGTTTATGTACATGTACAAAAGATCTGTCATGGTCACATCCCAGCTCTGCTCTCCCGCACTGTGTTCATTAGAAACTACCGTCTCTCCTGACAGACAGACACGCTTCGTAGACGTCCATAGCTATCAGACACAGGCAGCTAGACCAACGTAGAAAGGGTCGGAAAGGTAGGAATAGAAGAGAAAGTAGGATAAAGGACATGCAGGAAAGATAGGGTAAATGGGGAAATGTAAGACAAAGTAGGAAACGTAGGAAAGGTAGGATACAGTAGGAAAAGTAAGATTTAGGAAAATTATGGAAAAGTACATAAGTTGTTAGGTAAGATTCGAGGAAAATGTCGAAGGTAGTAAAGTAGTAAGGTAAGATTCACGAAAAATGTTGAAAAGGTAGGATAAAGTAGGAAAGGTAACATTACGAGGAAAATGTTGAAAGGTAGGATAAAAATTGTTAAGTAAGATTACAGGAAAATGTTGGAAAGCAGGATAAGTAGGAAAGGTAACATTACAGTGGAAATGTTGAAAGTCGGATAAAGTAGTATAAGGTAACATTACGAGGAAAATGTTGAAAAGGAGGTTTAAAGTATAAGGTAACATTCGAGGAAAATGTGAAAAGGTAGGATAAAGTAGTTAAGGTAAGATTACAAGAAAATGTTGAAAAGGAAGGATAAAGTAGTTAGGTAAGAATTACAAGGAAAATGTTGGAAAGCAGGATAAAGTAAGGTAACATTACGAGAATATGTTGAAAGGTAGGATAAAAGTAGTTAAGTAAGATTACAAGAAAATTGTTGAATCATAGGTAAAGTAGAAAGGTACGATTACAAGGAAAATGTTGAAAAGGTAGGATAAAGGTTAAGGTAAGATACAAGGAAAATGTTGAAAATAGGATAAAGTAGGAAAGTAAGATTCAAGGAAAATGTTGAAAAGGAAGGATAAAGTAGTAAGTAAGATTACAAGGAAAATTTTGAAAAATAGGATAAAGTAGGAAAGTAAGATTACAAGGAAAATGTTGGAAAAGGAAGGATAAAGTAGTTAAGGTAAGATTACAAGGAAAATGTTGGAAAGGAGGATAAAGTAGGAAAGGTAACATTACGAGGAAAATGTTGAAAAGGTAGGATAAAGTAGTTAAGGTAAGATTACAAGGAAAATGTTGAAAAGATAGGATAAAGTAGGAAAGGTACGATTACAAGGAAAATGTTGAAAAGGTAGGATAAAGTAGTTAAGGTAAGATTACAAGGAAAATGTTGAAAAGATAGGATAAAGTAGGAAAGGTAAGATTACAAGGAAAATGTTGAAAAGGAAGGATAAAGTAGTTAAGGTAAGATTACAAGGAAAATGTTGAAAAAATAGGATAAAGTAGGAAAGGTAAGATTACAAGGAAAATGTTGAAAAGGAAGGATAAAGTAGTAAAAGGTAAGATTACAAGGAAAATGTTGGAAAGGCAGGATAAAGTAGGAAAGGAAAGATTACGAGGAAAATGTTGGAAAGGCAGGATAAAGTAGGAAAGACAAGATTACGAGAAAATGTTGGAAAGAAAGGATAAAGTAGGAAAGACATGACAAAGCAGGAAAAGCAGGAGAGGCAGGATAAAACAGGAAGAGTAGGATGAAGTAAAAAAGAAAAAGACGGGAAAAGGTGGGAAAATAAGAAAGAATGGATAAAGTAGAAAGATAGTACAGCGAATGAAAAGTAGGAAAGGCAGGATAAAAATAGAAAAGGTAGATTAAAGTAGGAAAAGTAGAAAAAAGAAGAAAAAATAAAGAAATAAACATAAAGTAGGAAAAGTAGGGAAAAAAGTAACAAAGACAGGAAAGAGTAGGAAAGATCGGAAAAATAGAAAAAAAAGATAGGGAAGAAGACTGGAAAAAGTAGGAAAGGCCAGAAAAATAGAAAGATAGGGAAGGTGGAAAAAGGACGAAAAGTGGGAAAGGTAGTTAAAAACAGACGAGGTAGGATAAAGAATAAACGTAGGATAAAGATGGAAAATTGTGAACAAAAGGGAAAAAGTAGGAAAGACAGATAAAAATAGGAAAAGGTGAGATGGATTAGCAGTGCAGGAAAAGTACAAAAAAGGAAATGTATGGTGAAATGGGAAAGGCAGGATAAAGGAAGAAATGTGGGAAAAAACAAGAAAGGTTGGACGAAGTGGGAAAGGTAGAAACATGGAGAAAAGTATGAAAGACAGAAAAAAAGTAGGAAAGGTAGGATAAAGTAGGAATACACAGGAAAATTAGGAAAGATGAGATGACGTCAGAAAGGTGCGAAAAGCAGGAAAAATACGAAAAATGTTGGTAATATTGAAAGGGAGGTGGGCGGTAGAAAAAAATAGGAAAAATAGGAATAATAGGAAAAAGCAGAAAAATAGGATAAAGTAGTAAAAACAAGAAAAACTGGGAAAGTAGGGCAGATTGGATAAAGAAGTAACATTGAGAGTCGTAGGTTAAAGAATGAATTGCAGGTAAAATCCGGGAAAGAATGATAAAATAGAAAATGTATTAAACAAGTTGGAAAAGTAGGAAAAAAAACACGAAAGATAGGAAAAGCAGGGAGGACAGGAAAAGGAAACGTCGGAAGGGTAGGAAAAGGTAGGAAAAGTAGGAAAAAGTAAAAATGGTAGGGAAAATCAGTTTTGGCTGAATGCATTAGATGGAGGTACAGCAGCAAAATGGTAACTTCGATCGTAGAGACTTGGTTACAAAGCTGTTTCATATTCCTCTCACAAATAGGTCTGGCACATGAGATCGTCACGTGAAATACATAACAAGGTTGCACCTTTATCAATTTTGGAAATGTGAATTTCCACGGCAAGAGCACGAGTCCTTTGGAAAAATAGGGTCAGACGCTTGAGTCAAAATTGAAACACAACAGATAAGAAAAGATGGAGGAAAACAGAAGTCACGCTAGGCATGCAAAACAGAGCTCGCACCTTGCAGTAACTCCCTGTTAAACTTAACTTGAAATCGACTGAAAGTGATAGCTACCTACCATAAAGATCAAACGATACAATATTTAAGAAGAAATATATGGGTGTAAGTGGGGTCACATTCTTGATCCAGTCTCTCTCAAAGGAGAAAGCGACGGCTGTGTTGAGATGAGCTAGTATGTTGACGACGTCCGTTTTCTTAACCAGGGTGTATGTAATAGTCACACAGTGCTTATTGGTAACAATAGAAAGGATGGCCAATGCGCTTAGAACTGCCAGGGCTCATCAAGGCACGAGAGGGAAAAAAAGCCCTCGTCTGATGATCAGGTTACAGAAGATGGACAGCCTCCTCACACAGCAACGCCTCCCGTGCGTGTTGATGATGGGCGACACAGCACTGCGTGTCCGACACCAAACGGCAGGAAGTGAGGGCGGTGACAGACACTGACAGACCATGGTTGTGGCGAGGTCCACCGACACCTGGACCATTCCACGGGGACAATCTCTCCCTCCTTCAATAACCAGCACACGCTCATCCCATTTCCCCCTCAGGGACTTACACGTGCGTTTCGCGCCGTATTGCTTTGCGTTCAGCGCTCAGTCAGAAGTGAGGTGGTGGATGGGAGAAGATCGGTAGGGATCCGTGCGTTTCTTATGACCAGGTTCAAGCGAGGGTGGGTGGTTGGGAAGGCGGCGTGGTCTGGGTTTGTGTTTGATTGGAGTGAATGGTGAGCGTTTGGCAAATGGAACGGCTGATGGAAGATACTGCACTTAAGACACATTACATGATTAGTATTATTAAACGGGAGGCATGGTCAGTGGGTATTGCCTGTAACTGCTTACAGCTGAACAGAATGAACAGACGTTTACAGCCTTAAGCAGCCATCTCATCATGGGATGTACTCTAAAATCTTGAAGTTCCCTTACGATGTTTTGTTATTTTGCTCATTTCTTGTAGCTGTCGGTGGCATATGGCCTGAAAAAGTGATGTAAACGTAGTAAATCTTGAGAGGGGAAAACAGACAAAGCGCCTAGATCTAGTTTCCTGGTATTTTCTTTTCTTGTTTGTGACCATGGGAAAATGAGGAAAGGATGTCAGTGATAATAAAGGAAGTTTGAAGATTGTTATTCAGTGAATGCTAACGGAATAGAAACATCGTAAGAGTGCTTCAAAAGAACTGAAAATGCCGTTTCCAAAGTTCCGAAACTGTTTCATCAGATTTGATCAGTAAAACGCCAGGGTCACAACTCCGACTGTGGCTCCAGATGTAAAATTAGTGACCACGCCACTCGAACACTTTCTAGACTTGCTGTTGAGAAGCGCAGAAAGAGTCCGAGAGACACTGAATGTAATATGGTGACTGGTTTAAATCGTTCACAGAGGACTGAGCAGGGGAAACTTTAATCGCTGGTTTTCAAAACTGGGAACTGTGCAAAAGAAGGCTGTGATGAAAATGAACAGAGGGTCAAGAAGGCACCGTGGGGAGAACATACTGAAGGCAAGCCAGACTGTACTTGAGTACAAATAATCATTCAACATACACACATTGTTCAGAGATAAAACGTTAATTTATAAAAAAACAAACAAACAAACAACAACAACAACAAAAAACAAACAAAAAACAAACAGCAGAATAAGAATGTAGCAAAAGTCTTCTAAAAAATCGCGCCCAGAAAGTATGGATGTAAAGTGTCATAGAATCTGGAACTCAAGGTGTGGGCTGTGGATTTGTTCTTGGATATGGGTGAACTCAAGGTGCGGGCTGTGGATTTGTTCTTGGATATGGATGATCTTGTCTCCCATGAAGGAAACAACGAAATCTTAAGGAGGACATTCTGCTGTTACATTACCGTCTCCACCCCTCTGTCCAGCCATTATTTCCAGCAAGACGTCCTTATCCAAGAAGCCGATGCTTCTTTTCACAGGTCCCCGTGGAACAGAATCGTGGAAGCCACAGCAGTCCATGTCATCCTGTCGTGAGCGACATAGCACCCAGTTTCAGCCTAACTGCAAATGTCAGCGCCGTTTTGAAAAAAAAAAGAGGTAAAATGTTGCATGCATCACATTTCCACTCAAGGAGACCTGAAGTATGAAGTCACAATGGCATGGAGTGAAGTGTTCGTTTGGTATGTTCGTTAACTTTTTAACCCTCTACCACGATGGTGCACGGCCTTTATACGAATCAGAAAGGCCACCTAACTCGGTATTGAAGCGTCAAAACTTCAAACAAAGCAAAGGAAAGCAGTTTCAATTTTCAACTGGTAAATCTTGATATCGCCGACATTTTGAAAGTTTGACAAAGAGTTGATCATAAGGCTGTGTGCGAAAACACGACCGCCTTAACAATAACGACAGCCGTCGGTTGTCGGTTTACTGCTACTAAACTTTGCTGTATAACTGCATTCACCACCTACGCCTGGAAAACTCCACCTGAGCGATACACAAACGGTAAAAAATGGAGGAAAAGGAAACAAGAGGAGACAGAGAAGAAAACCTATGCAACGCACAGAATAACATGCTAAACTTTGCACCCTTCGTCTCTCTCTCTCTCTCTCTCTCTCTCTCTCTCTCTCTCTCTCTCTCTCTCTCTCTCTCTCTCTCTCTCTCTCTCTCTCTTTCCGTCCCTATGTCTGTTCATCTTTTGTCTGTCTAGCTGTCTGTCTGTCTATCTGTCACCCCCTTCTCTCTTAACCACCTTCCACTGCCTTCATTCCATCCCCACCGTCTGTCTGCCTGTGTGCCAACCAGTCAGATTCTCTCTCGTAGGCTTATGCTTATCCTAACGGGTGAGGGAATAAACACGTGCGGACTTGTCATTGTGTTTACAGATGCCATTTCCGTCAATCCGTCGGTCTTTGAGCTATATTGTTCGGAATCAGTTTATTAGTAACCTCCCTTTCGTCCAACACAGAGCTGTAGTTATCATTATTCCAGGAAACGTTTGTGTACATCAAATGTCATCGTAGTCTCTTTTTTTTCCCTGTTGGCTCTCTCTCTCTCTCTCTCTCTCTCTCTCTCTCTCTCTCTCTCTCTCTCTCTCTCTCTCTCTCTCCCCCCCTCTCTCTCTCCCCCTCTCTCTCTCCCCCCCCTCTCTCTCCCCCCTTCTCTCTCTCTGTGCGTATGTCCCGTTTTATTACCTACAATCCTCTTGTGTGAATTTATTTGGGATGTTTCCAGATGTATTCATGTCATAGCTGTATCTGTTTCTGATATTGTCACGTATACTTATCTTCGATGTTACCAGGAGTATTTTGTGAATGATCCTAGCATGCGAGTTCATCACTCATTTGGCCACGAGTTGTTCAGCACGTAAGGCCTTCCTTCTTCATTGCTAGAACCAGATACGATCAAATACTCCCCGACCTTGGAAGGGGCGGGATTCATCTCTCACTCGCAGAAAGGAGTTATCTCCCTCCCTCCCTCTATCCCTCCCTCCCTCTCTCCCTCCGGCCCGAGTGTGCTGTGATCGTGTTGTCTGTTCTGAGAATCTGTCAATATTATTTCTTCCCTCCTTACTAACAGAAAATTTTTTTTCTTCAAGACTTCTGCATCGAGGTTTTCAGCCAGACAGATATGGTGTTTCGCAGGGATCAGTCTTAAGGCCAGTGTTGTTTTCTATCTACGATAAACGGGTTTTCTTCGCTTGTTTCAACCTCTTGTGAACTCTATTTGCCAACGACAGTTCTCTCCACAATAAAGCTAAACCACAAACTTGGGATTAACTATTAAAAGAAATCACAAACAAACGTTTAACAAGGACAGCTACACATCTTTTAATCCGTGAAAAAAATCCAAACTTACGTTAGCTGCCAAAAGTCAGAAATGTCAAAAATATTAGTTCTCAATCAACTGATGTGAAAGAGCATGGTAACATCCAAGAGAAAGTTGATTCCCTTGAATCATTTCGTGCCAGTACTAACAACAAACCTTCTTTGTCTTTTCATGCTCTCTCCCCACACTCGTAAACTTTAAAAACGTTATGTCAGCTAACTAGAAAAAAGTGCTTTCTCAATCTCAGCTAACTTGCTCGAAAATTATTCTTCCATGCATATGTCCACTAGTTACTGATTATTCCTCATGATGACGGGACTTAAAAAGCAACAACAACAACAAAAAGAACGTTTTCAGACATTCTGTCAAGCTTGCACTTCATAAACTTGTAGCATGCTCTTTGCAGTTCAGTGACTGAAAAAGGAAAAAACAACAACAAAAACAACAACAAAAAACACAAACAAAAAAACCCCCACAAAACGGGGTCTTCTTTTTAGTCCAAGACGTTGATTCAATGAAGCCGCCGTCTTCATGCTTAAAATTACGAAAACACTTGCACCTCACTATATCTGCATTAAAAATTTCCTGTCAAAAAATGAAAATATTTCAATTCGCCCTCCTCCCCTCCTCCCGTCCCTGTCCAAGAACAGATTTATTCAGGTCATCACTCCACTCACATATTCTGGTGGAAAATGACTAGAACACTCCTGGACTATCTAAAGATTAAAAAATAAAACCAGATTAACATCATTCAAAAGATCGTATCATAGATATCTATTTGAACATTTGTTTACGGCTCACACATTTTGGCGTTTTCCTACCTGCAGTATAATACTTTCTCTCTCTCTGTAATGACAATAAGATCGTGAATCGTGAGTCGTGAATCTCTCTCTCTCTCTCTCTCTCTTCTCTGAGCGTGTGTGGATGTATGCGTGTGTACGCGTGCACGTGTGTGTGTGTGTGTGTGTGTGTGTGTGTGTGTGTGTGGTGTGTGTGTGTGTGTGTACGCATGCATGTGCGCATGCTGTTTATTTGTGGCGCATGGGTGTGCGTGTGCGTGTGCGTGTGCTGTGTGAGAAGAGGAGAGAGAAGAGAGAGAGAGAGAGAGAGAGAGAGAGAGAGAGAGAGAGAGAGAGAGAGAGAGAGAGAGAGAGAGAGAAGAGAGAGAGATCTCGCGCGCACGTGCATGAGTGTGAGTGTATGTATGCACATGCACACATGGTAAACGTCATTTGATGCATTTAAATACAAGCGCCAGAGCAGTGTTAAAGCGCGAACATGTGTGTGGACGGCATGACTCATTCTGGGTTAACTCTCGCCAGAAGGACCCAGCAATCAGATCCAACATCTAGCCCCTAATGTACTAATGGTATCCAACTGCTCCCTAACCATCCCAAAGAAATCACCGGCTAATGGTGTATAAAGTCCGGATCACATGGCTGTAAACTGAACGCCATTACCTCCCCTGTCTGCATCACGGCTCTCCACGGTCACTCACCATCTGCAGACCAGCCACCCTCCCCTCCTTCCCCCCCCCCCACCCCTTCCACTTCCTCCTAACCGTTTAATTGAAGCGCCAGGCGGTATCTGTCTAGTTGGCACACAAGGTTCCAATATACAGAAGTCTGGCAGAGAGAGAGAGAGAGAGAGAGAGAGAGAGAGAGAGAGAGAGAGAGAGAGAGAAAAGAGAGAGACGACCAGCCGCCGTGGCGAAGTGGTTAGCGTCGCGGACTCCCGGCTGGGAGGTCGTGGGTTCGAATCCCATCAGAAGTCATGTGGGTTTTTCTGCCCCGACCGGCTCATACCCAGAGTTGAGTTGCTGCGGACTCAGTTGGGAAGACTGGAACCACACAGTCCAGTTTCATCCACTTAATGGATGCGTCTCTGGGAGTGTTGCTCAAATTTCTTGACCAACACTCAGGTGCCTGTATCTCTCGGGCCTGGTTGACGCCGGGATATATTATGAAAGGAAGCGTAGAATACAGCCCTGACATGTAGTCTCAGACCGAAATGGAAATCCGTAGCATCATCTTAATCATCCTCATTCTCATTGATCAGCATTAAAAAATGTCTCAAATTCTGTGGCCCTTCATGCCCTACTCTCATGGTGACCTCAGTTTCGAT
Organism: Conus ventricosus; assembly: GCA_018398815.1. Classification (NCBI taxonomy): domain Eukaryota; kingdom Metazoa; phylum Mollusca; class Gastropoda; order Neogastropoda; family Conidae; genus Conus; species Conus ventricosus. The sequence continues at coordinate 72,960,666 of CM031596.1, read as the reverse complement.
GTCCTCTCCACGTCTGTGGCCTTGGTTTGGTTCCGTCGGGGTCGCTGGTATCGGCGGGTTCATGGGGGCTGTCGTTGGACGGACGTGGTGGCGCCCTCCGGAGGGAGAGCTCACTCACGCCGGCTCCGCGACTAAGCAATTATTGTCGTCAGTAGGGGCTTAGTAGGTGGTGTCCTGCGTATGTTAGATCAGAACAGGCGCCACTGAACACCACCGAAGTGACTCGGCAGCAGTGCAGTGTCTCCTCCGGTGGGTTGCCTCTTGACTTGACATTGACTGCTCCCTGTGGATTGCTGGTGCCGGGCTGCGGCGGGCCGACCGGGCTGTGGCTGTGGACGGGGTGTCGGAATGAGCGGCGTGGGTGCACTGCCTCTGAGGTGGCGCAGAAGTTGGGACAGAAAAAAAGAAAAGAGAGAGACAGACAAACAGAGAGAGAGAGAGAGAGAGAGAGAGAAGAGAGAGAGAGAGAGAGAGAG
>CM031596.1:72950190-72955190 GCA_018398815.1 Conus ventricosus | reverse complement strand
TAAACAACCAGAAGAATTTCAAGACAGCGCCTGAAGTAGAAATACTTAAAGCAGACGCAAAGAAGCGTTGACTAAGACCATTGTTCTGTGGTTTTAGCATTGGTCTGACCTTTTACACGTTGTCAGTTTGGTATTCAAAGACCTCAACGTGAAAGCGCTAGATTATTGTTCTGTGGTTTTAGCATTGGTCTGACCATTCACACAATGTCACTTTGGTATTCAAAGACCTCAACGTGAAAGCGCTAGATTATACGTGAAAGTCCCATGGCCTGGGAACCGCAAAAGTGTCGTACAAAATACTGACCACGGAAAATATGGCCACAGCGACCATATTTCACATAATACAGACAGACAAAGACAGACAGACAGAGACAGAGAGACAGAGAGAGGAAGAGACAGACAGACAGAGACAGACAGAGACAGACAGACTGACAGACAAATAGACAGACAGACAGACAGACAGACAGACAGACAGACAGACAGAGACACACACAGATGTTGATAACCAAGTTTGATGTGACACTGGTCGTCAAACCGTGTTCGGAATTCTCTACCACAGCGCTGTCCATATCCTGACGTCTGTCCATACGTAGATGCTGTGTATTATCATCAATGCAACTGATCTTAGTAACCACAACCGACACTCAAGACAATTTACAGTGCTGTCGTCTTCACTTTTCTGACTCCTCCCCCGCCCCCTCGTACACACCCGATTCTCAGTCCCTTTTGACATGTCACAAGTGAAACAAAAAACATGACTACCAAACCTCATCCTCTGACACAGAATATCCCACCTCCACGCTCCCCACTCAGCAGAGAGAGAGAGAGAGAGAGAGAGAGAGAGAGAGAGAGAGAGAGAGAGAGAGAGAGAGAGAGAGAGAGAGAGAGAGAGAAGAGAGAGAGAGAAAGGTTCTTTTTGTAGGTTAACGTCCATTCATGTAATCATATCAGACAAAACATTTACGCAGAAAACTTAATTCCACTCATTAAAAACAAACACACGCATTCGTAAACAAACTGTTATAAAAATGACGGATTGGAAAGGGCTGTGTGTGTGTGTGTGTGTGTGTGTGTGTGTGTGTGTGTGTGTGTGTGTGTGTGTGTGTGTGTGTGTGTGTGCATGCGTGTGTGTGTGTGTGTGTGTGTGTGTGTGTGTGTGTGTGTGTGTGTGTGTGTGTGTGTGCATGCGTGTGTGTGTGTGTGTGTGTGTGTGTGTGTGTGTGTGTGTGTGTGTGTGTGTGTGTGTGTGTGTGTGTGTGTGTAGACATATAATACCATAAAGCTGATGAAGTTCTCTGTTCGTAATACTATGCAAATATTAATGTGTGGGCAATTTAGACAAGATTAAGCAAGGACGGTTCTCTGTTGACACTGTCCGTCACCGTCATTTATGGGACGAAGTTCGTAAATATTGGTCTACACACTTGCAACAAACAGATGTTAAATGGATAACAGTCTTCCATAATTATTCAGCAAGGTCTAATAGGTTCTGAACATATTAAGTCTGAATCTACTCAACACTTACAATAAATATCTTTCTATCAATAGCCATTGAGTTCTATCAATAGCCATTGAGTACTTCTACAATAAAGGAGGCCTTTCAAGGTTGTCTATGCATTCATTAAGGAATGGTTTCAGTTCAACGACTGATAAAAACAAGTCATTCTGTTGATGGTCAGTGATTGACGGATAAAGACGTACGAACGTCTTCAGCATTCTGTTCATGACCAGTTCATTGACGGATAAAGACGACAGATGTATCCAGGAAACCTGCCCATCTAATTAGCAAGGACCCGTCTGCTGTTCAGAGAGAGTGGTGAGAAGGAGAGGTCAAGGAACCATACTATTGTGATGTTTTCATTGCAGTGACAATCAGCCTTGCCTCACCGCTTTAGGAGAAGAACAGACCACTGTTGTGACTCAGCTTCCACCTGGCTGTTGAGATGGAAGACACTGTGGAGGACTAAGACATGGCGATCATAATGCGGGACACTGGCAGTACCTTTACACTGGGAAGATAGCCTGGGCACCCTGATGGTACCCACAGGTAACAGAGAGTGACCGAAGGATCAGACCGGACGGCTGGCACGACGTCGTGATGGCTCTCTTGAAGCAACAGGTGGCCTTACCTCGCGGTTTTAGAATAACGGGAGCAGATGACTCTGACTCCTGGGTCCGGGTTACTGGTTTGAAGACATTCTGCAGGAATCCAACATCTGCAGGAATTCAACGTCAACATAAGATGTAGTCGTGGCAATGCAGACGATGTTGACACATCTATTCTGTTAAAGACACGCGGCACACAATGATACACCACCTAAGGGTTTTCAAGAACCTTGTCCATGACACCAGCCGATCAAGTGGATTGCTGAAGAGGAAAAACCCCGCCCATCTACAACATGCAGGGACCGACAGGAGCTAGACAGGGGACGGGTGCTTACGACAGTCTGATGGATGCAGAGCCCAGAGAGAGGCCCAGGAACCACATGCTGCCACGTCATTGTGATGGTTTTCTTGGCTCAGACAGACAACCCAGCCAACAGCTCTTAGAACGACAGCAATCGATCCCGAGGACACACAGTCTGTCTGGCTTGTGACATGGAACAGTGGAGGAAGGAAAAACACCAAGAACAAGCATTTGAAGCTACACCCCGCACCCCGCTCTTTCCCTTCAGAAAAAAAAACAGCATGATGCGATGGACGATTTCAACAGGGTCTGTGTATAAAGGTCAGGAAAGCAAGTATCAAAGACAGACAGACAAACAACAGACAGACAGACAGACAGACAGACAGACAGACAGGCAACAAGATAGACTACCACACATTCACTCACTCACTCACATAGATACACACGCAAGCACGCACGCACGAATGCTCGCGCACAAACGCACCCTGAGCTGTTCATCTTATAAGAAAGCGAGGTAACAAACAATATGAGCACCATTTTCAAACTTTCATCTCCAAAGCACAGTTCAGAATGTATAGACCAAAGAAAGTCACATTTCTAAAAATAAATCATGATAGTATCATGGTGCAGATATTTATGCTATTGCTTTTTCCCGTCTCAAGATTTCATTACCAAGCATGAACCAGTGTTGTGGCTGACGCCCCGTCCCTTTTCTTTTCATACCCAATACTTTATCCACCCTCAAGTTCTCCCCCTTTCCTTTACGATGGCTTCACGTTGGTAAAAGCGACAGCTGATGTTCAGACGACCAGCCAATGTGAATAGCAGAGAGCATGCAGTGCCAGGACAACCTGGTGGGCGTTGACGACTGTCTGATGATCATGCACAGTCAGGAACCAGCCTACGTGGATGGCATACCGTTTTGTTTGTTTGTAACAACGACCTCGTCTGAGAGTGTTCAAATATCATGAACAGGTGACGGTGACTCAGACTGCAGGGTTATCTGACTGAAGACATGCCGGACAAATCAAGAAGATGCAGTAGACGCTGGTCGTATGACTGAGTTATATCAACAAGTCAGGTCTTCGACCGGTCCTACCCAAGAGCTGAGGTGTTGCTCAAATTTTCTAACGAGCACTGCAGGTGTCTGTATCGTTCAGGCCTGACTGACGCCGAGAAAAACAAATATGAACTAAGCGTATAGTACGGCCCTGTGATGCAATTTGAGAGCAGCATGGAAATCCCTCGCATCATCTTCATCATCCTCATGCTCATTGATCTGCTCAAAGACAGTCTGGAATTCCGTGGCCCTTCGTGCCTTCTCTCATGGTAACCTCCATTTTCATTCCCTCTCCGCGTCCATGCCCTTGGTGAGACTCTATCGGGGTCACCGGTATCGGCGAGTTCATGGGGACCATCTTTGGACGGACATGGTGGCGCCCTCCGGAGACAGAGCTCACTCACGACGACTCTGCGACAAGGCAATTAGTGTGATCAGTAGGGTGCTTAGTAAGTGGTGTCCTGCAGAGTTGGATCAGAACAGGCTACACTTAATACTACCGAAGTTACTCGGCAGCAGAGCCGTGTCTCCTCTGGTAGGTTGCCTCATGATGCCTTGGCATTGATTTCTCCACGTGTGATTGCCGGTTCTGGGGCAGTGGCTGAACAAGCCAGGATGTAACTGTGGGCAGGGAGCCAGCATGAGTGGCATGGCTGCAGTGCCACTCAGGTGGAACAGATAATAAGACAGGGAAAAAAAGGTAATGCCTTTTGGACACATAGCATTGTCACTGGATGGTTTGCATGTATGGATAAGTCAGCCTGACAGTTTTTGCATCATCCAACCGTTCTCTTCTTTTAAAAGATTTAAAAAAAAAACCCTCTTCTTTTTAAAATTGTTTATCCCTATCCTTTTTTCATTATTCTGTGCTGTTTGTCCAGCGTGTGTACAAATATGCGCGGTATTCATATGCAACTGTTTGTTGTGTTCATGAGAGTGTTGAATTGGGACATGTGGTAGTATAGAAAACGTATTTTGTTTTGATTTGTACCTTCACGCGACTGTTTAGTAATGCCTTCTTTTCTTTTCTCATACAATTGTGTGTTCTTGTGTTGCTGTTACATGCTTTGATGTTTCACAGCAATACGAAGCTGTGGGAGAGGTGACATGCTCTACAAATGCCCACTATCTCCTCCTCCTTTATTATCAGTTTATCCTCCTCCTCCTCCTCTTCCTCCTCATTTTAATCATCATCATCATCATCATCATCATCATCATCATCATCATCATCATCATCATCATCATCATCATCATCATCACAGTGATACAAAATGAACATTGAGCATAATGTCTGCAAAAGCATGTGCAGCAATATCATTAGAACCAGTTGTTCACACCTTCTCATGCGTCCAGGAGCAAGCTGTTTGCCTGTTAGTCCCCACAGCAGCACCCCAACAGTATGAGCCAGCAATACAGCACATGGATCAAGCAAACAATGGGCACATACCACTGACAGCGTCATGTTCCCCTATAGAAGCAATAGGTTTACGGCAGGAAACAAAACATCAATGTCCTTGATGATAATTCACTGTT
>CM031596.1:72920190-72947690 GCA_018398815.1 Conus ventricosus | reverse complement strand
GTGTGTGTGTGTGTGTGTGTGTGTGTGTGTGTGTGTGTCTGTCTGTCTCTCTCTCTCTCTCTCTCTCTCTCTCTCTCTCTCTCTCTCTCCTCTCTCTCTCTCTCTCTCTCAAAGAGCGATCAACACCCATCTTGAGCCGAATTTAATGAGATATGTGATTGATCGTTTTTCATTTTTGTTGCCCTGAATGTTGTTTATCTTGCCTGAAGAAGCCCCAAGAGGTCTGAACGCGTCGTGTTTTGTCTTGGGATTCGTTTGTTCATGTTTGGCGGATACAGCACTTAAAATGTTTTTGTGTTTTAAAAAAAAAGATTTATCACTATAGATTATTTGAGGTCTAATGACATTTAGAAATTAAAAAAAAAATGCTGCGACAGAAACATCACGTCTAAACGTTTCATCCAACTGACGATTATATTCCAAGTTTATCACCGTTTACTTTACTTCAAATAATCAAGAACCCGTTAAGTAGATGGCATTAAAAGCGAAATCCTCAAGCACTCAGCTCTAGTAATCACAGATACATTAACGTAAACCTTGACTCTATTTTCCCCATGGTTTGGAGAAAAAAGCCAAGGTTATTCCTGTCTACAGGTGAGACGACAACTCCGATACTGCTAACGATAGAGCATTCTCAATTATTGCATTCTATTCAAACATTAAGAAACATACATAAACAAATATGCCCTTCGTCACTTTGGCACATACCTGAAGCCACATCTTGGGTAAAATGGTTTTCAACCAAAACGTTTACGCCAGACAGTCTTAATTAACTTGTTGATGACCAACTAAACACCATCAACAAAAACTGATATTGTGGTGACCTGCTTGTTGATTTCACAAAGGCTTTCTATGTGACTGATCATAACGTTCTTTGAAAACCAGAAATATATAACTTATTAACAAAGAGTCTATCGCTCCTTAAGTTAATATCTAACAAATAGGCAGCAGTGTGTAACTATAGGTACAACTCTCTCCAGATTTAAAACCTTCTACTATGGCGTCTCATAAGGCTAAAAACTAGGCCCATTACTCTTTTTGATTTATATGCATGATCTTCCGCTCCATATAAAATCCCCATGTGAGCTGCATGTGGACCATATAAATTACTCTGACATGTTGCTGCCTACGAGGACTTTATAAGAATGTGTTTATGATCTGTAAAAATGGATTGAAATAAATCACATTAAATTTCATCCTAAAACCGGAGTCAATGCTGAATCAAGACGGCAAACTTTTACAAGAACATTCCCTCCACTCACTTAACCCTACAACCGAAATTGTTGAGCAGGCTAACATAAAAAGGTACTTGGAATAATCGTTGAGAACAATAGCAGTTGCGATCCACATATAGCTTCCCTATACAAAATTGAAAAACAAATCTATGAACATGCCGAAATCTAACACTGTCTTGACCTCTCTTCACACAGGCTATTTCCAAGCTCATATTTAGCTATACTCAAACTATGCATCTCCCTCGTGGAACATCTGGAACGCGAACACAATGAAACTATTGCTGAGTCTACATATATGTGCGCCTGCATTAGTCCCGCTGACCAAACACCAGCCTCGAGGAATGTGACTATACAACAGTTAGCATTCCTCCTGTAAGCCACAGGCTAGAATCTAACAAGGGACTCATAATGGACAGGATTATGATGGGCAACGCACCTGAAACATTAATGGACACATTCTCGATTAATTTCTCGAGGACCGTTTCCAAAATAATTGTACCGGTTTCAAGATGTGACCTGTTCATATTCAGTTTATCATATTCGGGCTCCCTTCAATGTCTCTCAGTCCCAGGCTTGATAAGAAAACAGTGGATATCAACTCTCAGTAATAACAAATTGAAACCCCTTATGTGCTTAAGTTGGAAAAGTTCCCAGTCACATCTCCCAAACGTCCCCGCCTTCCTCCCAGAATACAAGAATTATGAAAATTACAAATGTGTTGCATTTTACTAGTAACTATTATTACATATATGTGACCTTCCACCACAAAAGCAGTCTTAACTCGATTTTTGAAAGTTCTGAGATATACATATATTTAAAATCTACACATTTTTGTGATTAATTTGATATAAAAATGAACGCTATAGGGCAAAAAAAAAGAAAGTTGTGGTCATTTGAAGTGGGTTACTGTGCCAACGGCCATTTTGAGAAAACAGCTTCTAAAATTTTTGCTATCATCTCCAGCATATTTTCCTTAGCAACGGCATCTTACTTTTTACCATACTTATTTTAGATGACACCCAGAGAAAACTGGGAGAGCGTCACACACGCTTTCAAACTGTATATAACACGATGGGGTTCTGTAAGGGTTGCGTTAAGTTTTAGGCGAGTGAAATGGGTCATTTGCGTTAAATGAAATTCATTTTGATTCGAGGTTAGGCTTTCAAATATCAATTTGAACTAATGTATTGGTTGCTTTGGAGCAAATGGATAGTGCCACGTGAAAGTTTAGGGTGTAAGGAACACATTTCTGCAAAAAAGTCAAAATGCTTCAGGTAGACCCTCACCAGCTATTTTCAGCTGTAGCCGTGAAGAAGGCCGCGCGAGTTAAGACTGGTTTCGTGGTGGCGGGTCACATAGGGTTTTGATTTGGCTTGAATGAAAATAATTATCTGAAACATTTTACGCGCCAATGTTTGAATACTTACCCCCCCCCCCCCAACCTCCTCGCTGCCTTCCCAAAATGCAAGAAGAAAAAGAAACACCCGAAGGTGCTGGGAGGGACCCAGAGAAGCACCGTCTTCACCTGCCTTTAGAGCAGTCCTGTACCACCCTTGGAGGCCTGCGCTGTGTTGACGATGGGTACAGGCACGCGCAGGACACTCCATTAAGATATCAAGGGACATAACTGCTCCTGAACAGAGGTAAATTAGACTACAGGATGCAGCTCATAACAGCCTTAAAGTAGCATCCCCATGGGTTGTACCAGCCCGTATTTCACGACTGCAGAGCCCACCGGCGAAAAAAACACCACCCTCCAGCTGCCGAGCACACCCACAGACCCAACCACCCCTGCCCACGGACAGATGAAGACGGTGCCACTCCAGACACAGCCAAGCTTTCGCCATACGGTCTTATGTGCCCTCAAGAGAGAATCCAAAGTTGTAGTCTTTCCCACTGTCAAACAGGACTTTCCCTGTGGTCATGGGTCTTTCCTCACCGTCACTGGACCTTTCTCCAGGGTCAGCCTAGTTAAGGCAAAGAAGAAAAAGAAACACCGAAGGTGCTGGGAGGACCCAGAGAAGCACCGTCTTCACCTGCCTTTAGAGCAGTCCTGTACCACCCTTTGAGGCCTGCGCTGGGTTGACGATGGGTACAGGCACGCGCAGGACACTCCATTAAGATATCAAGGGACATAACTGCTCCTGAACAGAGGTAAATTAGACTACAGGATGCAGCTCATAACAGCCTTAAAGTAGCATCCCATGGGTTGTACCAGCCCGTATTTCACGACTGCAGAGCCCACCGGCGAAAAAACACACCCTCCAGCTGCCGAGCACACCCCACAGACCCAACCACCCCTGCCCACGGACAGATGAAGACGGTGCCACCCCAGACACAGCCAAGCTTTCGCCATACGGTCTTATGTGCCCTCAAGAGAGAATCCAAGAATTATAAAAATTACAAATGTGTTGTTTCTTCCTGGTAACCGTTATTACATTAAAGGGTTTTAATTTGGTTTGAATGTTTATTTGTTTATTATGTTCGTATTATATACTTGATTAAAATTTGATATCCTCTTTTCTTTAGGGTGGATAGGGATATGGTGTGGTTGGAAGAAAATGGTTCATGCACTTGTCGCTTCTGTTTTAATATTTACAATTTCTCTCTCTCTCTCTCTCTCTCTCTCTCCTCTCTCCTCTCTCTCTCTCTCTCTCTTCCTCTCTCTCTCTCTCTATTTAATTCTTTATATTTAAATGACTTGTGAGTTAACTTCAACGTGATGACAGCCCTGATATAGCCCTTTGCGGTCGGTTGGGCTATAAGCATCATTTCCATTACCATTACATTCTCTCTCTCTCTCTCTCTCTCTCTCTCTCCTCTCTCTCTCTCTCTCTCTCTCTCTCTCTCTCTCTTTCCGTCTTACATCGTCCCTTTATTGACAATGTCATGCTAACATGAACTGAACATCATTAGCCCCTATGTGGCCTCGTCGGTTGGATGGGTTTAAATGAATGTAACTAAATGGATTTTTCATTGAATGTTTGTACCTAGTATCATAGGCTGTATTCACATATCTTTGTTTTGTTTGTTTTCGTTTTTCATTTCCCAATGTCCCTTGGTATCTTAATGGAGTGTCCTGCGCGTGCCTGTACCCATCGTCAACCCAGCGCAGGCCTCCAAGGGTGGTACAGGACTGCTCTAAAGGCAGGTGGAGACGGTGCTTCTCTGGGTCCTCCCCAGCACCTTCGGGTTTTCTTTTTCTTCTTTGCCTTAACTAGGCTGACCCTGGAGAAAGGTCCAGTGACGGTGAGGAAAGACCCACTGACCACAGGGAAAGTCCTGTTGACAGTGGGAAAGACTACAACTTTGGATTCTCTCTTGAGATCACATAAGACCGTATGGCGAAAGCTTGGCTGTGTCTGGAGTGGCACTGTCTTCATCTGTCCGTGGGCAGGGGTGGTTGGGTCTGTGGGGTGTGCTCAGCAGCTGGAGGGTGGTGTTTTTCGCCGGTGGGCTCTGCAGTCATGAAATACGGGCTGGTACACCCTTGGGATGCTACTTTAAGGCTGTTATGAGCTGCATCCTGTAGTCTGATTTACCTCTGTTCAGGAGCGGTTATGTCCCATGATATCTTAATGGAGTGTCTTGCGCGTGCCTGTACCCATCGTCAACACAGCGCAGGCCTCCAAGGGTGGTACAGGACTGCTCTAAAGGCAGATGGAGACAGTGCTTCTCTGGGTCCTCCCTAGCACCTTCGGGTGTTTCTTTTTCTTGTCTTCTTTGTTTTGTTTGTTTCGTTCTTCATTTCACCTTGTTCCAAAAGCTGCTGTATGTCTCTGTCTATTAGGCCACTTGTTTTACACCTATTCTTATCTCTTAAAAGGTGAAGGAGCTCCGTAGTACATTCCATGTCATGTTCCACTCACAGTGAAATATATTCATTTAGAGTGTTGGGACTTGCACGATGTGAGACATAACCACTTTACAGCAGACTTCATGAAAACCTTGTTCAGAGATGTCCCACCTGATGTGAGCTTTGACTTTCTGAAAGGGATTAACATTTTTCATCTGAAATGAAATGAGGTAGGGAACAGTAAACGATAAACAAGTGGGGTATGTTTTGCTCCCATAAGGAAACCTAACACAGAGTAACTTTTATTCAAGACTGGCACAGCCTTTTAAACTCGAATAAAGTCAGACAAACACACAGACGAACAATCTAATAGTAGGGGAAAAACAAGCGCAGGCCAACAACTGAACTGTCTTCATAGTAATGACTTGGCAAAGATTTTGGACTTAAGGAGGGGAGGGGGGGAGGGAGGGAGTTTGAAGATAGAGAAACTGGGAACATGAAATTAAAAAAAAAAATTACAGATATGAAAACTCTTCACTAGCTGCATATGGGAACCATCGCAATCCCTTTTGAGGGCAGATATATTTGTATTGCCTGCTTCGAGGCCTTTCGTCCGCTGGGTCGGACTCATCAGGGAGACAAGGCTGGTTGTGTCTGCGCTCCCGGCGTCAAATAGAGACACACAGTCCATAATACTGTGGTGTTCTCACCACCAAGGGTGCAAAAAAGAATCCAATAGCACCCCCAAAGCAGCCAGCGAAGAGTAGTAAATGCAACCAAACGAAAGTGTGGGGAGAAAAAAGTTGCTGTAAAACAAAAGACATTATGCAAGTAATATAAAACGTAGGGGACAGTCTTTGGGCCTACGCCCGAGCATCCACCCAAAGATGCAAGGGAGATCAAAAGACAAACACAAAGACGGACAGAAACAAATACAAATAACCTCAATTTAATCAAAGCAAAATCGGAAATGAAATGAGGTAGGGAACAGTAAACGATAAACAGTAAACAAGTGGGGTATGTTTTGCTCCCATAAGGAAACCTAACAAAGAGTAACTTATATTCAAGATTGGCACAGCCTTTTAAACTTGAATAAAGTTTTTTTTTTTTTAATTTCATGTTCCCAGTTTCTCCATCTTCAAACTCCCTCCCCCCCTCCCCCTCCCCTTAAGTCCAAATCTTTGCCAAGTCATTACTATGAAGACAGTTCAGTTGTTGGCCTGCGCTTGTTTTTTCCCCCCACTATTAGATTGTTCGTCTATGTATTTGTCTGACTTTATTCGAGTTTAAAAGGCTGTGCCAGTCTTGAATAAAAGTTACTCTGTGTTAGGTTTCCTTATGGGAGCAAAACATACCCCTTGTTTACTGTTTATTTTTCATCTGATCTAAGATTTTGGAGAAGAAAGATATTTAATGAAATTTCTGGTGCTTTTTTTAAGATGGTATATTTTAAAGAGATTTGTGAATGTTTTTGTTGTTGTCTTTTATCTTTTATCTTTTTTGGATTTGTGAGTTCACTTCAACGTGGTGACAGCCCTGATATGGCCCTTTGCGGTCGGCTGGGCTATAAGCAACATTACCTTACCTAACTTACCTCTCTCTTCCTCCTGCAAATATATCTGTCCACCTGTCAGTATTTCTATCCTTTTCTTTTTTAGTTTAACTGCTTGCACACTTCATGCATATTACTTCTATATTGTTTACTCTAAGTCGGATAGAGGACTGGATGTATAAATAACACATTAGCGCTTATCTCTTGTCCTCGTAAATGAAGAATTCTCTCTCTCTCTCTCTCTCTCTCTCTCTCTCTCTCTCTCTCTCTCTCTCTCTCTCTCTCTCCTCTCTCTCTCTCTCTTCTCTCTGTCAGAAACCAGCGCGTTTACTTGAGGGGCACATATTGCTCTAAATAAATCGTATAATGTGGTGTTCCACAACGCTCTACTCTTTGACCTCTTCTCCTTTGCATTTTCATAAGTTACTTGTACGTACCACAGAATAATGTCATTTGAGATCTGTTTGCTGATATATTTTTTTTTATTAATTGTGTTGAAAAAGGTATCTGTACGATAATCACCACAACAAAGTTTAAACAATGAAATCAGAACAAAGGTCCTTAATCCGCACAAAACAAAATAGATGGTGTTGACATCAAGACAGAGCTAATTAATGCCTGAAAAAAAACAACCTCGCCAGAGCAGGATAGCAAGCATCGTGTTCTTGGCATAATCATTAATGACATTTTAAAATGGCAATCACAAGTTAAGCTTGTTTGCAAAGAATTGGCTCGTATTTTGCCTTCACCCCATAAACGTAGTCATTATTTTGATACTCACTTTTGAAGCTAGTGTGTTGTCTCAGATCGATTAGGGATCTGCAGTATGAAGGGGTGGTGGTGATAATCACATCAAAAGAATAAACTCTGTGCACAGATGGGGGGTGGTGGTGATAATCACATCAAAAGAATAAACTCTGTGCACAGATGGGGGGTGGTGGTGATAATCACATCAAAAGAATAAACTCTGTGCACAGATGGGGGGTGGTGGTGATAATCACATCAAAAGAATAAACTCTGTGCACAGATGGGGGGTGGTGGTGATAATCACATCAAAAGAATAAACTCTGTGCACAGATGGGGGGCTAAGCTGATTTTACTCGACAAGATCACGGACAAACCAACAAAACTGATCATATGACCATCGCACAGCCAAATGACCTATAAGAAAATGTATTTCAGGTTTTTACAAACCTGACACCACCCTATCTTCTGGGTTCATTCAAATGGCAACAATGCATGATAATTCATGTAGGTATATATTTTCACGTGTGCGCATCGATTCGCTCAAATATAGCTTTGTATTTGTTGGACCATCTGTTTGGAGCTCTCTTCTTGCTTCCATCAAAGCGTGTCAGTCATTGCAGTCTTTTAAATCAACCGTACAAAAGCGGCTATGTAAGTTATAAATGTCACTGTCTGAACTTTTGGACATCAGGTTTCTAATCCAAGACAATTTCAAAGCTTGCATGACAAAACACATGTTTGGCAACCCTGTAACCCCGTTTTTAACGTTATGTCACTGCATACCTGAATTTTCTCAGGTAGTTTGTCCCAGACAAAATCAGAACACAAACTTTCTTGATATTTTGCATTACTGTCAGGAGGTTTGGGAAGTAATAACCATAGGTGCACAAGTTTTGATATAACGAGGATTTTGGTACCGCCACCTTACCAAGAGCAGTACATATTGTAACTGACCAAGTTTTAAACGAATTTTGGACTTCTTTAAACTTATAACCAGATTCCAAGAATTTTGCATACCCTCCAAACTGTCTTTTGCATCAGTCATACATCGCATGTTTTTCCTTCAAAATCTAACTTTGAATCTGAAATATTCTCTCTTTTTTTCCATGAGACAAACATTTTTCCACAGGATTTCCGCCCTTCTAATGTAAAAGTTGTGTTGTCTGAAAACTGGTTCTTCGTAAACACTGTGTCGCATACTTGCGTTCAACTAATTTAACCATCTCTTATTTTGCATGCTACCAATTATAATACATATAGCACAAATAGATATGACAATACAGGGTCACATAAAGGCACCCTCCCTTCACTGAAAACGTCGGAATGTTTTTCCATTGAAGTTACATCTGGTTTAATGTCATGATAAAATATGCATATTCATTTACGCATATCCTTGCCAAAGCTAGAGTACAGGATGAGTTTTTCCAAGTAATCCCAAGTCATGGAATCAAAAGCGTGTTCGAAGTCGATGGAACGTAATAATCGAGGCTGATTTTTGTTTTCTGCGTAGTGAATTATTCCATACACTGTTCTCAATTATCGCCTACATGCCTCTCTGATATGTTGATCCTATTTCACAAGTGACATTCAACAGTGAAATTTGTCTTCAGAACCTTATGCGTTCCCTGGTGTTTGTCTCCTTTACGTAAACATATATATATTCCTTCTCTTAGAGTCACCGACGTTTCTCTTCTATTTAAAACAAACAAAACAAAACACCACCAGCTCCACCACCACCAGCAACAACAACAACGCCTTTATTTATAGAACGAAGTAAAAAAAAAAACAAACCCAGGGTGTTTCCAAAAGAATTTTAAGACGTTGACTAAGTATCCGTTCCGCGCTCGGGCTTTCATCATTTCACATATTCTTTAATGCTTCTGCAGCTCCGTCTTTTGTTCACATGCCTCACATATTGTCTGATTCCTATTTGTTGTGTTCTGGTGATGTTTTCCTAAACATGTCTATCCGGATTCTTTTGATATCTGTATAGTTCTAACATTTCACTTGTTTCTGACAATACACAGCCGTCTGCTGTCATTTTTTTTCAGCATGTGTGTATATTTTGCCTATTACATGTGATCTTGTCTAGACTTGGATATGGAAAGAAATGTGACGTTGGGCTGGGATTTAACTAAGAAGGGACTTGCATTTTATTAGTTTTTTTTCCTATATATTTTTCTAAAGAAAAAAAGGACAAAGTTTAAAGTTTTTATCAGTGCCTGTATATCTTCATTTCACTGAATATGATACCCCTTTCCGGACATTCACATCATTGTATGTAAATTTTACACCGTCGTGTAAACATCTTTATTCCTGTTTGAGGAGACCCACATTAATATGTAGAGTCCATTGTCTCCTGCATGTGGAGTGTTTGTCCCACTCGAGCTGGTGAAAGCGTGTTCATTGTAAGATGATACTCCCGGAGTTCTCAACTTTGGAATAGTTGTGAGTAGGAAGGGCAGGATGACATGCATGTCACACACACACACACACACACACACACACACACACACACACACACACACACACACACACACACACACACACGCGCGCGCGCGCGTGTGTGTACACGTATAACTCCTACAAAGACTTGTGAGTGTTGGTCCACAGTTGCAATGCATGGCAAACATTGAAGCAGCTCAACTCGAGCTGTTTGTTTACGTAACGAACGGTCTGAAGTCAGACCAGCACATTCATAGCAAATAAACCCACTTCTACAGAGTTCTGCATCTGATGGACATGCATACAGCCTCTTTGTCTGCCGGTGTACTGTTGCACTCAGACAAGGCCCGGTATGGGTATTTCTGCATCTTTCCAACATCCAGGAAGGGATGGGGTGGAGGTTGAATAGGTGTACAAAAGTAATTTTTTAAGGATTAAAATCTTTTGGCAAATGTTTTGGTGAAACGAATTCTAAACTGTAGCCACACGACAGGAAAGCCCGTTAAAGGAAAAAAAAATCATGGTCAATCTCTGAAGCAGGCTTTATGTAACCACTGATTTGTCATCGTTAGTTTCTGCCCGTGCAGATCATGACTTGACAGTTTGTATCGCGTCATTTGAAATACTTTGACTGTGATTCAGAGCTTTAAGGGAGACACAAAGATCAATTGGAAAGATGATAGATTCATTTGGAAGACAGACAAATTATGAAGAGTCCGCATGGTTTTACATTTTGTCCCGTCAAATGTGAGTTCGAGTCTCTCTCTCTCTCTCTCTCTCTCTCTCTCTCTCTCTCTCTCTCTCTCTCTCTCTCTCTCTCTCTCTCTGAGTGTGTGTGTGTGTGTGTGTGTGTGTGTGTGTGTGTGTGTGTGTGTGTGTGTGTGTGTGTGTGCGTGCGTGCTAAGCTCTTGACACACACTCAAGCTCGCTTTCTTTCCCTCACATATATTTTTTGTTCTCTTTCTTCTTTTTCATCTGTTATTCATTTATTCATTGACTTCTGCTTTCCCTCCTTTTTATTTCTCGTTTTGTAAACTTTTATTTTCCGTAATTCTTCCTTTTCTTTCTTTCTTCTCTTCGATCTCCCTTCCTTTCTTTTTGTTTTCGTTTCTTTTATTCTTCCCTTCTTTCATTTCTTTTTTTCCCCTTTCTTGTTTCTTCCCTTTTCCCCCTCTTTCATATATTCTTTTTTCTTTCTTTCTTTCTTTCTTTTTTTCTCCTTTTTGCTTTTGTTTTGCGAAGCCGTGAACTGTTGGAGACCTCAGGTGGACACTCTGAGTTAATGAGCATCTAAAAGCATCAAGGATGTAATTAAGCGGAGAGCGAGCGAAGAGGACAAAAGTCGTTTTGCTTTAAGACACAGAGGTCCAATCAGGTCGAGTGTTACCAGAAAGCGGAAGTGGAAACAGGCCGAGCTGTGTACCGTTGGAGACCACGCTGACACATTGACTGAATGGGAGAGCGCAAATGGAAATGAATGAATTTGTTGCGGAACAGGAGAGAGACAAAACACCAACCACATGCAAAGCCCAGTGGCGCTAATCCTGTGCGATTGCATATTTTCACCTTCATTATCAACATCATCATCATCATCATCATCATCAGCATCGTCGTCGTCGTCGTCGTCGTCGCCGTCGTCGTCGTCGTTGTCAACATCATCATCATCATCATCATCATCATCATCATCATCATCATCATCATCATCATCAGCATCATCATCATCATCATCGTCGTCGTCGTCGTCATTATCATCATCATCATCATCATCATCATCATCATCATCATCATCATCATCATCATCATCATCATCATCATCATAATTTCATCAACATCGTTGTCGTTGTCGTCGTCATCCTCGCCGTCGCCGTCGCCTTCTTATTCATGGGCATCATCACCGCCTTCGTCTTTACAATCGTTAGTATTCGGGAACACACATCGCGACAGTTTGGCCTCTGCTTTTGTCAACGCTGATTTGCCGGGGGTACATCGATCTGTTATCGATTGAAGACGGTTTGGTATGCCGTGCTGACCCCTATTGTCTCCTCAGGGGCAATTTGGCGGAGGTGACAATTTAGCTAGCTAATTCACTCTTTCTCTCTAGCTCTCTCTCTCTCTCAACACGTCTAGCTAGAGAGATAACAAATACAGAGAGAGAGAGAGAGAGAGAGGAGAGAGAGAGAGAGAGAGAGAGAGAGAGAGAGAGAGAGTGAGAGTGAGAGTCAGTGTCCTCTGTCAATCACTTTGGGATTTCATCACTCATGTATAGGACAAACCGGAAATCGGAGAGGTTCTGACAAGAACGCATCATTTTCAGTCTGGTGGTCGATGCCAGGAAAGCAGTCTGGTCGTCGACGTTTGGAAGTGCCCATCCCAGCCCTGAAAGTTAATGCCAGACATTTCGCTGTCCTCTCCTTCCAAACTTAAAACTGTTATAAAAGGTCACATTCCAGTGAAGTTACCTTGACACTGGTAAGCGTTTGAATTACATTTTGTTCTGCAACATAATATTCTGTGTTATTTTCATGTCACATATTCATCCTTCCCAGTTCACAGCAATATTCACACTGCAGTCACCAAACGATCCACTGAGAGAGAGAGAGAGAGAGAGAGAGAGAGAGAGAGAGAGAGAGAGAGAGAGAGAGAGAGAGAGAGAGAGAGAGAGAGAGAGAGAGAGAGAGAGAGAGAGAGATTAGTCAAAAGATCTGGCTTCCAACTGGAGATGGTCAAATCCTTGAAATACAAACAACAATGCGAAAATGAAGACAAAATCTATTAGTATTTTGTTCGTTGTAATTATGTAAAGTATACAAGCGTGTTCATTTCGCACGCACTTATTGAGAAAAAGCTTTCATTCATTCAAATGATTTAGACAGATAAATTGCGAAATTGAGAGAGAGAGAGAGAGAGAGAGAGAGAGAGAGAGAGAGAGAGAGAGAGAGAGAGAAGAGAGAGAGAGAGAGAGAGAATACGTTAGTTTCTGCGATGTATACCAATTCTGTGGTCTCCAAAATGATGAAAATGGTGCTGGGTTAGAGAAGAATTTGTTCCAGCGAAAGGAATCATTTCAAAATATTGCACGCCAACCTTCTTTAAAGAATGTTTGTTGGCGGAGGTCAAATTGTGGTGTACACCCACTGCAGCCTCCCTGTCCTTGAACAACATCGGTTGGAAACCAGCATTCCCTGCATCGGTATCAGCCACTCTCCCGGTGATGTTATTACAAATCATGCGGTCGTTGACGTATCGCACTATCCAGTGCACATGTCAACAGACAGACAGCTCTTTCACTCCATCTCTTTGCATGTCTGTCTGTCCGTCCGTATGTCCGTCCGTCTGTCTGTCTTTCTTTCATGCTGTGATGGCGTGTGCACGAATGTAAAAGTGCGGTGAGTGTTTCCATCAGAATGGATATTGGCAAATTTTTCTTTCTGGTATTTTTCCCCCCTTTTCTTTTTGACAAGTCGTGTCAACAACAGGGCGCTTACGTCGCCATCCGATGGAGGACAATTACCGTGAGGTAATTTACTAATGAAGTCAGCGAGCCGTTATTTGCGTGTTAGCAGGCTGCTGCAGCCGCTCTACCTCTCCTCACTCCCCGACCCATACCCATCCCACACTCCCACCCCTCCCATCCTCCAGCCCTCCCGCCTGCACCCTCACTCCTCCCCGCCAGTAACCTACGGTTGTGACACCCTAGCACGGACCGAGAGCAGAGCGGACTGACAGATGAAACCTCGCGCGCTGCACCCAGCGAAGATTGCCAATTCAAATGGCGATCAGTCGGCGTGAAGGCCCGGGCCCCCGAGGACTGGGGCCGGGGCTCAGGTCTCGGCGGGCATGATTATTCTACTTATCACGATAATGGAGCCCGTGCTGGTTTTGCCGCATGTGGACAAAGAGCAGTGGCGTACCTCAGGGAATATGCCTGGATCTCTTGCTGTTTCTCTCTGGCCTTTTCTTTCAGCGGTCATTTATCTGCCCATCATGCTGCCGTGGAACGAGGGCTGCAATGCATCTAACATCGGCTCGGTTACCCCCCCCCCTTTCTCTCTCCTGCTTTATCAACATGTGCGGCACCTCTATGTCTGCAAATTTTTGTCCGAAAGTCCATAAATAATCGTCCAAGGGGAACAGCAGGTTACATTAACATTCCCTATTCTTTTTTTTATTACGTAAATAGTGCAGCACTTGCATAATCAGCTGATCGTGCTTCTCAGGGAACACAACGCCACATAAACGGGAAGTAACCTTGGATACGGCCAGATTCACCAGAAAATATCATTAATGCCGCTGTGCTACTGCAGAAAGGGCACTATGCATGGATGACATTATGTGGGCCAATTAAAGTATTAATAATATTCATAAAAAGCAATTTATGTGGCCGACCTAATAAGAGAGTGCAGAACGGAGACCCCACGAGGTCAATGAAACGCTTCCACTGCAGCTCTCCTCTCCTCACCCTTGTTACGCTGGCTCCTTTCAAAACTGCCCAAAGCCACAGTCGCTCTTTGTTTTTGGACAACAGCCAAGAGCGCATAGTCTTTGTCAAAACTATCATATGCTTGCATAATATTCGCCCTTTCTCCAACCTCTACCCCGTCTCCTTCATCCCCCTATCCTGTCACGAACACTCCACAAAATCAGATTCAGACGTAAATTGCTTGACAGCAGTCAGGCAGGTTAAACGAAGAGCGATCTTGGTTTCTTTTTTTTCTTCTTTAAAATATATTTTCTTAACCAGTACTGTGGCATTGTGGTTAGCGTTACGACTGCAGACTGACTGGTTGTGGGTTTGAGTCGTATCAGGTATTTAGGACTGGGATTTTACAGGCGAATCCTACCCTTGGCTGAATGTGCAATGCGGTCATTGAGAAGACTGGAACCACTCAGTCGGTTTTCATCTTTTTAACAGATGCGTCAGAGTGCAGACCAAATTTCCTGACCAACATCGCTGATGTTTGGCATAGGAGAACTCGAGCTTCATAAGCCGATAATAACTGTTTTCCCTGTTTTCAATGTCTCTTCTCATTATGATGGCAACAGATACCAGTATCAGTGTTTTCTAACATTACGGTGGCTATAGATTCCATCGTCTAGTCTCTTGACATTATGGTGACCACAGGTGTCTTTCTAAATATTTTCTGACATTACAATGGTCACTATTATCATTCTCAATGTTTCCTGACACTCCGAGGGTTACATATCATTTTGAATGTGTCCTAATATCACGATGGTCGCATGTTCCATTTCCGGTATCTTCTAACGTGCCATTGACCAGAACGTGCCTTGTCAACGACTTATAATATCATTATGGTCAGAGATATCATCCGCAGTGTCTCCTTACAATAGCCACATATACCATCCCAAATGTCTCCTTAATGTATAACAGCCACATACACCATCCCCAGTGTTTTCTTATATTACAATAGCCACACAGACAATTGCCGATGTCACTCACATTTCACGGGTCACGTATACCATTCCCACTCTCTCACTAACACTATAGTGGCAACATACGTCGTTTCCACCGTCTCCTTACATTACAATAGCCACACACAGTCTTCCCAAATGTCTTCTTACATTTCTACATTCCACATGCCTCCTCACATTTCAAGTCACATATACTATTCCCTTTGTCTCCTAACATTACAGTGGCAACCTACACGATTCCCACTCTCCTAACATTACAGCAGCCATATATACCATTCCCATCGTCTCCCTATATTCCGATAGCCACATAAACTACCGGGATGCCTCCTTATATTACAATAGCCAAATGTGACATCCCAAATGTCTCTTTAAATTACAGCAGCTACATATAACATTCCCAATGTCTCCCTACTTTATAGTAGAAGCCACATACGCCACCCCACGATACACGATGCTTTATTTGTCCTCATAAAAATACAATATCTTACATTATGATAGCCATATTTACCATTCTCAATATCTCCTTCCATTACAATGTCCACATACACCCTTCACGACTTTTTCTTCCATTACAGTGGCCACATAGACCATTCTCCATGTCTCTCCAACACGATGGCCACATATAACATTCTCCTTGTCTTTTTCCATTACGATGGCCACATATAACATTCTCCCTGTCTCTTTCCATTGCAATGGCCACATATAACATTCTCCTTGTCTCTTTCCATTACGACGGCCACACATACTGTTCTCCATGTCTCTTCCATTACAATGACCACATACACCGTTCTCCTTGTCTCTTTCCATTACGATGGCCACATACACCATTCTCCTTGTCTCTTTTCATTACGATGGCCACATACATCATTCTCCTTGTCTCGGTCCATCAAATGACCACATATACAGTTCTCCATGTCTTTCTCCGTAACAAGGACCACACATACCGTTCTCCATGCCTCTCTCCATAACAATGGCCACATATAACATTCTCCATGTCTCTTTCCAGTACGACGGCCACATATACCATTCTCCTTGTCTGTCTCCATTACGACGGCCACATATACCATTCTCCATGTCTCTTTCCGTTACGACGGCCACATATACCATTCTCCATGTCTCTTTCCCTTACGATGGCCACATATACCATTCTCCATGTCTCTTTCCATTACGATGGCCACATATGCCATTCTCCATGTCTCTTTCCATTACGATGGCCACATATGCCATTCTCCATGTCTCTTTCCATTACGATGGCCACATATGCCATTCTCCATGTCTCTTTCCCTTACGATGGCCACACATACCATTCTCCATGTCTCTTTCCCTTACGATGGCCACATATACCATTCTCATGTCTCTTTCCATTACGATGGCCACATATAACATTCTCCTTGTCTCTTTCCATTATGAAGGCCACATATAACATTCTCCATGTCTCTTTCCATTACGACGGCCACACATACCATTCTCCTTGTCTCTTTTCATTACGACGGCCACACATACCATTCTCCTTGTCTCTTTTCATTACGACGGCCACATATACCATTCTCCTTGTCTCTTTTCATTACGACGGCCACATATACCATTCTCCTTGTCTCTTTTCATTACGACGGCCACACATACCATTCTCCTTGTCTCTTTTCATTACGACGGCCACATATACCATTCTCCTTGTCTCTTTTCATTACGACGGCCACATATACCATTCTCCTTGTCTCTTTCCATTACGACGGCCACACATACCGTTCTCCATGTCTCTGCCATTACAATGACCACACATACCGTTCTCCTTGTCTCTTTCCATTCTAATGGCCACGTACATCATTCTCCTTGTCTCTTTCCATTAAATGACAACATATGCCGTTCTCAATGCCTCTCTCCGTAACAATGACAACTTATACCGCTCTCCATGTCTCTCTCCATAACAATGACCACATATACCATTCTCATTGTCTCTTTCCAGTGCGACGGCCACATATACCATTCTCCATGCCTCTTTCCATACCAATGACCACATATACCATTCTCCATGCCTCTCTCCATACCAATGACCACATATACCATTCTCCATGTCTCTTTCCAGTACGATGGCCACAAATATCATTCTCCTTGTCTGTCTCCATTACGACAGCCACATCACATGTACCATTCCCCATGTCTCTTTCCATCACGATGGCCACATATACCATTCTCCATGTCTCTTCCATTACGATGGCCACACATACCATTCTCCATGTCTCTTTCCATCACGATGGCCACATATACCATTCTCCATGTCTCTTTCCATCACGATGGCCACATATACCATTCTCCATGTCTCTTCCATTACGATGGCCACACATACCATTCTCAGTGTCTTTTTCCATTACGATGGCGACACCATTCTTAATGCCTCCTCCCATTATCGTAACTACAATTACATTCTCGATGTCTCTTTTTATTGCGGTGGCCACATATACCATTCTCAAATTCTCCTTCAATTGCGATAGCTACAGACGGCATTGTCAGCATCTCATTCTATTACCATGGCCACTCATCCATTCCCAATGTCCTCCGGGGTTAGGATTTCTGTTAGCACCAGTGCCAGTTTCCTAACACTACGTTAGCCACAAATATTATTCGAAATATTTTGCCAACATTAAACAGATCACATACCTCCTCTTCGGGGTCTGGTAATTTAACGATGGCCACTGACATCATCTCAATGTTTCCCGGCATTACGATAGAAACAGGTGTCATTTTCAATGCGTCAAAGTATCATGAGAGCTGCAGATATTGAACCAGATGTCTCCTAACATTTCAGTGACGACAAGTACCGTGCCTAATGTCTCCTAACGTAATATCTAACACAATATCTTTCGTGATGTCTCCATATATCAATGGCTACAAATGATAATCTCAATATCACCTTGTATTACAATGGCCACATATACATCGTTCTCAAAGCTTACTTATGTACCGATGGCCATAAATATTCTCTGTGTCTTCTTACAGGATGATGGTCACAGATATCAATCTTTCGGTTTACTTCTATCAAAATGATTAAAGACACCATTCTAAATGTCTCCTCACATTACAATAGCCACATGAACCTTTTTGTATGTCGCTTCGTATCATAGTGGTGCAGACGTAATGACTCCTAATATGATGTGACTTCAACCCTACGTCCTCAGGGGGAAACGGTGTGCCCCAAGGGAAGTCGGCAGCTCAAGAACACTGAAACAACCGCCTGTTCACTTATGTTTCAGACTGTCTCTTCTATGCACTCTATGAATATTGATGCTAGGTTAAAAGATTACTTTACAGGAAAGAATGCTATTTCTGTTACGAACAACAGATAATGGAGGCCGGGCAGGAGGATGAATCATGATGATCATGTCACGCGATGTCACGAGACGGATGAAAATAGTGAGTGTACACGATTATTGATTCCCTCACAGCAGGGGACACGTGTCCTATTCCTAGTGTTTCTCGCTTCAGAAGTGTCTGTCCTGATACACCTTCCAACTCCCCTCTGAAATGAATGTATAAGAGAGCGCGTAATGAATCCCATTCACTGTTGAAGAAATGCTTGGTTAGCTCCCTCGGGCTTACACTTCTAGACACTTTACAGTGGATTTCTAAAGCTTTTTTTTCAGAAAGCCGTTATCTTGTCTCTTCAGAAAGCGTCGTCTTGTTTCCGAAAGCTGCATCTCGTCATCTTGTTCATGAGCCGCACCCCCAGGCCCTTACAAGTTTCGTTAAAAGAGGTCTTCTGCGGAGAAGCTGTCCCTTGAAGTCGTTGCTATTATTACTGATCGATTAAGCATAATCTGCTGCGCTTCCTGTGGATAACGCCTGGGCAGAACGTAACACTTAAAACCGTGTCTGATCCATCTAATAAAACTTACTTGTTAGTTCGTAGTAAGAGTTTCACAGGATAATCGCTTCCCATCCTTCTCCCCCGAATACGATAATTAACATCGCGGAGAAGGGAGAGGGAGGGAGTCGCAGTTTGCCTCGTCTCCTTTTCTATTGCTGGTAACACACCAAAGCCAAAACCACGAGCAATTTTCGAATATATAATATAATATATATATATATATATATATATATATATATATATATATATATATATATATATATATATATATATATATATATATATATGCAGAGAGAGAGAGAGAGAGAGAGAGAGAGAGAGAGAGAGAGAGAGAGAGAGAGAGAGAGAGGGAGAGAGAGGCATGAACGGATGGTTTCAGAACGTGCATCGGATCAAAAATTTATAACCCGGTCGTTTTCAATAATTGAAGGCTCTGAGACACATGTCCAGTCTGAGCTAAAACAGTTTTATTGTTTTATGTACGTGTGTCTTCATGCTGAAATATATAGATATTTATCCATTGATGGCTGTTCCATATCTATCTATCTATCTATCTATCTATCTATCTATCTATCTATCTATCTATCTATCTATCTATCTATCTATCTATCTATCTATCTATCTATCTATCTATACTTGTGTATGTGTGTGTGTGTGTGTGTGTGTGGGGGGGGGGGGGGGGGGCGCTCGTTAAAAACGAACTTGCAAAGACTCGCCTTCCTCTTGAGGTTCTGAACGAAGCTTCGTTCCGTCAAATTTGGGCGATGCACTGCATGCAAGCCGCTACGACTACTCTAAGCTGCCCAGGGAACACACGAATGGCTGGATATTCGTGAAATCCAGTTTCATACTACGCTGAAGAAGCTGGCTCTCTACTGGGCAGAAAAATGGCATTTTGAAGTATTTCGTCTGCTGGTAAGCTTCCGACTAGGAGTGCATTGAAATCAGCGTGATTAAGAGCTGGGAAATATATTATTTCATGTTTCATTTCACCTCCACTTGTTTCCGTGTTGGGTAAGGGCTTGGATATTATTGTCCCCTCTGAGGATAAAAATGTTTGCTGATTTTGTATTAAAGTGATAGTTTCTTTGAAAGTATTAAATGATAGAGGATGGGATAGGCTTTCGTGCTTCAGAATGAGGCTCAAGGGCAATAAGATTTTTAACAGCGTATGATGGAACATTAAAATGGCATAAAGTGGTCCTACATCTAAAACCTTGTCGCCAAATGTACCACAATACCAGAAGACACAAAAATAGCTAAGCTGTGGCAAACCTTTCAATTTGAAACTATTGAGAAATGAATGAGGGAAAAACTGTGTAATGAAAATACTACACAATCAGTTCAAACGGCAAACTAATGACGTCAACTACAGTGTTTTTTCTTTTTTTTTTTGCCTTGTTTATCTTTCCTGGCACTTCAGTGGTATTGCCACCGCGACGCTCATTCCAGTTCTCCGTCCACAGCCGCATCCTGGTTTGTCTGGTCTTTGTACAGGTACCAGTACCGTTATTGGCAATTTCTCGTGAACAGTCAATATGAAGTCGTTATGAGGCAACCCACCAGAGGGTACATTACGCCGATACCAAGTCGGTGGTGTTCAGTGATACCTGCTCTGATCCAACGTACACAGGACACCACTTACCAAGCTCCTTACAAACAGCAATAATTGCTCGGTCACGCAACGAGCATGAATGAGACTTACCCTCTTGGAGGCCGCCACCATGTCCGCCCAACAGTCCCCCACGATTAGGAAATATTGTCGATCTTGACACAAATGAATCAAGGGCACGTAAGCGAAAAGGGAACGAAGCTGAAGTCACCATAAGAGCAAAGCATAAAGGGCCATAGGATTTCAGACTTTTTAATGCTGATCGATGAGGATCAGGGTGATGATGATGCCAAGGAGTTCCGTTGTGGTCTGAGCGTTCACGACAGAGCTGTTCTGTACACTTATTTCATGATCTGTCAAGACCGAGAGATACAGGCCACTGCAATGTTGGTAAGGGAATTTGAACAACCGTTCTCAGAGACCCATCCATTAAGTGGACGATACTTGTCTGTGAGTCCTTTCTAAATTAACCCCTAGCAAACGCCACGCTGGGCAGGAGGCAGTCAGGGCTGAAAAATCCGACACATGAATGGTTGTGACGGAAATCATTAACCCACGACATCTTAACTCGGAATTCGTTACCCTAACTACTGGGCCATAGCAGTTTGTGTGTTTTCTTTGTTGTGATGAACAGACACGAATTTATTGCCATGTTTCCCATTCTCTTGCATAGCAAGAAGCAAAAAATACAACAATAAACTCTTATCATTCCTAAATAGGGTTTTGAAATAAAAGTTACTGTTCTACTGATTTCCGCCGACACAAATCAAACTATCAGCTCCTAGTATTCCTCTTCTTTGACGTATTTCTAACCAAAGGCAAATCACGGAAAATGAAATCACTTTATTCATCTGTTCATACTTATCCAAATTGATCCAATGAAACATAAGCTGAAATGTCGCAGGCTTGATGTTCGGATCGTTGATTGATGAACAAAATTCACAATTCACAACTTGTTACAGGTGATACGGAATCCTATGCTCTTTCCTCGTCTCTGGGCAAATGAAACACACTTGAAACACACATCTCTGATACCTGGCCGACATCCGCCGTCATCAGCCAAGATCTGTTGCTCTGCACTTCAACCACCCCCAACACAACATCAACCATGTCAATGTCTTGACGTTTTAATAATCACAGAGTGACCACTTAGAGTGTACGATGCAGACATCACACATTATTTCCAAACGGGGACCCTCTGCGAACTTGGTATCACCAACCAAAAGTAGCGTGTACATTCACATTCCCACCACACCAGCCTGCAGTACTCTCTACTGACGCACTACACCTGGCATTCTTTACCTCATGTATATGTTATAGCTGTTTTCTTTGCTCCCTTCTCTCTCTCCATTGTCTTTATGAATTTATTCTGTGCTCACTTATTTATCTACTCCTTTTCTTAACCAGGTTTTCTTTCAATTACATATGCTTTGTCTTTAACACATCTTTCTCTTCTTTCTTCCCCTCCTCTCTCTCTCTCTTCTCTCTCTCTCTCTCTCTCTCTCTGTGCGTAAGCGTGCATGCGTGCGTGCACCTGTGCATGTGTGTGGGTGTGTGTGTGTGTGTGTGTGTGTGTGTGTGTGTGAGAGAGAGAGAGAGAGAGAGAGAGAGAGGAGAGAGAGAGAGAGAGAGAGAGAGAGAGAGCATGTGCGTGAGTGAGCGCGCGTGTGCGCGCGCGTGTGTGTGTGCGTGCGTGCGCGGCGCGCGGGCACGCGAGTGTCTGTTCTTGTGCAATAGTACCATTAGCTTTTACTCATTGATCATTTCTATTCCTTCTCATAATCATCATCATCATCATTAGTTTTACTACTACTGCTACTGCTGCTGCTGCTATTAGTACTACAGTACGACTACTACTACTACTCCTACTACTACTGTTATTATTATCATCAGTATAATTATCATAACTACTGTCATATCACTAATTCCATCCTTATCAGTAGTAGTAGTAGTAGTAGTAGTAGTAGTAGTAGTAGTAGTAGTAGTAGTAGTAGTAATAGTAGCAGCAGTAGAAGTGGAGATTAATATCATTATTGTTATTATTATTATTTCTATTACTATTATCATTATTGTTGTTATCATTATTATTATCATTAGTAGTAGTAGTAATAGTAGCAGTTTGTAATAGTAGTATCATTATTATTGTTAGTATCATTATTGTTATTATTATATTATTATCATTATTATTAATATTATCAACATGAAGACTTTTATCATTCATACGACATGATGAACTTTACTTCATTTGTATTTTCTAGATCTCTATGCATCGTTATATTTCTCAGATATTATCTGACTATATTTCCCATTTCCTATATCACTATTATCAAAGTCATTATTAATATGATTATGATTAGCATTACAACTATTGGTAAACTTCTTATATTGTATTTTACTATCCTTCCTACCCAAAAGAAAAGTAAATGCACAGTTTCTTAGACAATTACCCATTTTTCTCTCCA
The DNA here is from genome assembly GCA_018398815.1 of Conus ventricosus. Lineage (NCBI taxonomy): Eukaryota > Metazoa > Mollusca > Gastropoda > Neogastropoda > Conidae > Conus > Conus ventricosus. The sequence goes on along the minus strand of CM031596.1, from coordinate 72,924,549 downwards.
TAACTTGCCTTTTTTTTTTTACTCCTCTTTTATCCAAACATTTGCGTAATATTCTAGAAAATATAAAGGGTAGTTAAACTTATTCATTTAACGCCATTAAAATAAAAAAATGTTAATTTAGGGCAATTAGGATTGCAAGCGATGTTATTAATAAATATTCCTTACTGGAAGTTGTAATGATTGGTGGGAGGAAGGTGACATCTGCACATTTGTGCTTGTGGCAGGTAAGCATAAGATCATTCTACGTCTTAAGATGCTTACAAGGATTATACAGTGTTTGCACATTCCTACTTGCGACCTGTGACCACAAATACTATGCATCAGAAAAGGATAATCCAGCGTTTGCACATCTCTACTTGCGGCATGTGACCATAAGTACCATGTCTCAAAATGTTTAGAGGGATTACACAGTGTTCACACTTTTCTGCTGATAGGAGTACCATAAGCACCATGTTTAAGAAAAACTGCAGGGATTACACAGACTTTGGACATTTCTACTTGTAGCTTGTGACTATCAACACCTCATACAAAAATATTTTCAGGGATGTACAGCGCGTCCACATTTCTGTTTGTGCTGTGTGGCAATAAATATATTGTCTCAAAATGTTCACAGGGATTATGCAGCGTGTGCACATTTCTACTTGTGGCGTGTAATCATAAATGTTTCAAAATGGTTGCAGGGATTATACAGCATTTACACATTTCTGCTTTTGGCGTGTGACCATAAATACCGTGTCTCAGAATGCTTACAGGGATTATACAGCGTGTGCACATTTCTATTTGTGGTGTGTGACCACAAATACCATGTCTCAAGATGTTTACAGGATTTATACAGCGTTTGCACATTTCTGCTTGTGGTGTGTGACAATGAAATATAATTATTGTCTCAAAATGTTTGCAGGGATTATTCAGCGTGTGCACATTTCTGCTTATGTGTGACAATAGATATGTTGTCTCAAAATGTTCACAGCGATTATACAGCGTTTGCACATTTCTGCTTGTGTGTGACAATAGATATGTTGTCTCAAAATGTTGAGATGGATTAAACAGCGTTTGCACATTTCTGCTTGTGGTGTGTGACAATAAATATATAATCTCAAAGTGGTTACAGGGATTATACAGCGTTTGCACGTGTAATCATAAATGTCTCAAAATGTTAACAGAGGTTTTGCAGCATTTACACATTTCTGCTTTTGGCGTGTGACCATAAATCCATGTCTAAGAATGCTTGTAGGGATTGTAAAGCGTTGTCACATTTCTACTTGTGGTATATGACCATAATTACCGTGTCTCAATTTGCTTACAGGGATTATGTAGCGTTTACACATTTTTACTTGTGGTGTGCGACCATAAATAGCCTGTCTCAAAATGCTGACAGGGATTATAAAGAATTGTCACATTTCTGCTTGTGGGGTCTGACCATCAAAACCGTGTTTCAATATGCTTACATGGATTACGAAGCGTTTTTACATTTCTACTTGTGGCGTGCGATCATAAATACCCTGTCTAAAAAAAACAACAACCCTTACAGGTATTATAACGCGTCAGCACATTTCTACTGGTGGCGTGTGACCCGCATGATGAAGACGTCTTTGGGACACCGGCGGTGTGATCTGACTTTCTGTTCACTGGGACCGTTAGAAGAGTTCACATCATCCAGGCACCTATCAATAGCAAATCACAAGAATGGTTACTTTTTCTTTCCCATTTCAAGGCATTGTTTGTATACCTTCTATTTCATCCAGCAAATCAACACTGGATTGCCTCTCCTTTTGGTACACCCTAAAGTGGGATATAAAATCAATTCTTTGCCTCGCACACTCGCGTTGGAAACTCAGTGAACCTGGTCAATTCAATGACTTCAATAATTCAAGGATGCACTCCCTTTCTGCAAGTCCCCGAGGGACTCTGGGATCCTCAGTACAAATTACATCCCCGCCTTCTGGAAATTCTGTGCAAAGTAATTTCCTCTCTCTTCTCACTCTCTGTGACTGCTTTTTTTTCTTTTTTTTTCTTTTTTCTTCTCTCTTTCTTCTTTCTTTTCTTTTTCTTTTTTTGTTTTGATCGTCGCCCCCTGTTTTTTTGCATGTAAAGTGCATTTTCGACTTTGTTCCAGGTTACTGCATTTTTTGGTCTTGTTCATACAGAAGCTTGTTAATATCATTTGGTGACTTAGTAAGCAGACTAAACACACTGTCCTGCGTGAACTCTTACTGTCCGTTCTGGAAGTTTTTCTTTGTTCCACTTACATGCGTTATAACTAACGATAACCAAATTCATGTTCTTTGATATTTCAGTGAGGTGGACGCTGAGTGAAAGTATGTTCAACACGAGTAGGTTTTCATCTCACATTGAATCGATCCGCGGAGAGAAAAGGTCGGACCTGTAACAAATTCAAAGTCTTTAAATACCATAGATGATTCACAAACCAATGCCCAGTCACCATCGAAACGGTGCCCAAAATTCGAACTTGTCCTTCTCAAATATTTTCACTTTTAATTTAAGTTTTCTGTCCCTCACTAGCATCATCACCTCAATCATTTATAGGTCATCCAATCGACAGTTGTAGAAACACGGGGCGCGACAGTCAATAACAAATCATGGACTATGTCAGAATCTTCAAGAATTATAACGTAGCACAGCCAATCAAAATGCATGGGACTTTCAGGAAGGATTACGTATCATCATATATTGCAACCAGTGTGAATGTCCGGAACATTGAAGCAGTATTTCCTTGACGCTCCTGGCACTTTCTGCCTTGATCTAGTACATTCTAGAGACCCATGGAACCATTACGCTCATTTCGCAATTTGTGCATTGGTAAACAAACGTCACATCAAACTTATCACACACAAAGCGACACCCAAAATGTCAAGATCTAAACCAACCGATGATAATCATAAGTGAAATCGAACTTTTTGTAACAGAGCCTCCCCCTATCCCCTCGCCTAAAACATTTTTTCTATTTAAAAAAAAAAAACAAAAAAAAACCCAGCTTGCATTTCATCCCAGAAACCAACAGGTCAACTGTTCTCAGAGTCGAATAAAATGATCACGCATTTCACTCCAAGTGGCTCATTCAGTCAACACTAACATCGTCTCTTCTCATGATGTACTCCATTTCCGTATCAAAGTTTTGCAAACACATCGTCCATCGTTATCATTCTGTCATTGATAAGCTTAGCCAAGTTCACATAAATGAGGGGACATGATCTGTCTGCAACACAAATGTCACAACTTGAAGGTAAAAGGTTAACTTCTTCACACTCCTCACAAAGTACACCGTTGTAGAATTGTAGAACAGTCGAGTCCCACTCCGCCGAACACAGTTTCTTGCTGGCGTCGCTGATACGGAACAGTTTCCTATCATGTTCACGCATCACTGCACTGATGCCGACTTCAGATGCATCCGTATCCCAGACATAGGTCCTGGAAGGCTTAGGGAGGTGCGGGATCGTATTGCTGGTCAGGAGATCCTTGCCGGTCGGATGCGCCTTCTCTTGTGCATTGCCTCACTCCACTTTGGTAGGTGTTTCTGTCTTCGGGAGGTCGGTGAGAGGCACAGATATTATAGAAAAGTTCGGAAAGAATTCTCTGTAGCATCCAGCCAAACCCATGAAAGACTGACTTTGCTTTTTGGTACTAGGACGTGCCAGCTCCTTGGCTTTCCTTTACATTGTCATCATGAAGCCCATTCTGACCATTATGAAGGTTATGGTCAACGAAATCCACATTGTTCGTGCCCATAACACACTTGCTCGATCTTGATCATGTAAATATCTGCGTTAGTCTGACGCCTGAATCACTCGTGCACAATTTCATCGTAAACATAAATACAGAAGATTGTCTCAGTACAAAACCACGTTCTTCATTGTACTTCGCATCAGTAGCATGCCCCGTTTCAGAGTAGCTTCAGAGTTCACCATCCAAAAGGGCACCTCCAGCAATTCATATGTTCCATCCGTTGTCACGAAAGCCGTCCTAGGAATGACTTCTTTCGGCATAGGACGATTTTGGAGAAGTATACGTCTTCACTCAGTTTTTTAAACAGTTCTTTAACAGTTGTGGGCATGGGTTCTGGATTGAAGATTGCTAACTTATTTCACTGCCGGTAGTCCATAGATTTGCGGTTTGTACCGTCTTTTTTCTTCACAGTCACAAGAGTGGAGACGTATGGTGAGTTGTTTGACTGGAATTACTCCCATCATCTCAACGTATCGTTAATGATGAGATCATTAATTTTCTCCTCAAAAGGCTCTCTGGCCGCATATGGAATTGAATAAGGTTTCGATTTGACTGTGACAGATAAGGTGAGCTTTACATGGTGCTCAGCGGTACCCTAGTCCCCCGGAAATTCAG